>CM072823.1:68455849-69655849 GCA_036937905.1 Salvia rosmarinus
AAATGTCAAGATATATATTTTCTTATATAAATCCTAAATTTATAATATTAAAACATGTCTTGTGATGTTACATGATATCAACAATATCTGTCACATTCATAACATGTTAAAGTGAAGCATGAGTACATATATTTCTTTGCTTGGATTGTGTGTATATATACTCGAGTGAATATTATGAATTTTATTTTGATGCTCTTACTGAGATAAGAGATACCTAATTGAACTATTACAGTATTGTTCTAAATTTTGATTTCACAAAAAAAATAAAATAAAAAATAGAAGAAGTTGGATCGTCTTCAATGGGCTGTGTCTATTATATCATTATATTAAGACGTTTTATAAATCATATCTGAAACTAAAATAGGATCAAAGTTGTTTTTGGGATAAGGATTGGAACACACTAATTGTGAGTTAGAAGATACCATCTCCTTAATTTGTGCATGGACATGATCCTAAATTTCTATGCATTGATGCCTACAAGATTAAAAAAATAATAAAATAGAATCAACTGTTGGCACGTGTTAGTCACCCAAAGATGAAATTAATGTCGGAAACTTGAATTAGTCGATCTTCGCGAATTGAAGTGTGCAACAAAAGAGAATTTATAATTTTTAATTTAAGTTGTTCACGATCTTTAGTTTTTCAAAAGATTAACTCAAGGCACGATGGAGAATTGATGTGACCTTGCACCGAAATTTTGCGAATCGAGTTGGAAAAGCAATAGGCTTTGTTGAAGTTGCCGCCAATGGTAATTGACAAAAACTTGGGTGATCTCCGCCTCACCGTGAGTTCACCCTTATTTTTTGTTAAAATAATTATATATTAATTATGGTGAGTAAGGATAATTAGATTTTATTAATGTATAATTAAATTTATTAATTTTTAATTATAATTTTAATTCAAAATTAGATTTTATTAATTCATAATTATGGTTTATTAATTCATAATTGAGGTTTATTAATTCATAATTAATGTTTTAATTCACAAGTAGGGTTTATTAATTCAAAGTTAGGGTTTATTAATTCATAATTAGGGTTTATTATTCAAAATTAGGGTTTATTATTTTCAATTAGGGTTTATTAATTCAAAGTTAGGGTTTATTAATTCAAAGTTAGGGTTTATTATTCAAAATTATGGTTTATTATTTCCAATTAGAGTTTATTAATTCAAAGTTAGGGTTTATTAATTCCAAATAGGGTTTATTAATTCAAAATTAGGATTTATTAATTCATAATTAGGGTTTATTATTTCACAATTAGAGTTTACTAATTCAAAATTAAGATATATTAATTCAAATTATTATTTATTAATTTACAATTAAATTTTATTAAACTAGTTAAATTAGAATTAATTAATTAGAATTAATTAGAATTAATTAATTAGGATTAAAATTAACTAATTAATTAAAGTTAATTAATTAAGGTGGTCTCAATGTGCTTGCAGCCTATGCACCATCCCATGGTAATTTCCGATCTGAAGTAACCGATATTGAAAAAAAATTATTACTATTGTTTTGATAAAATCTTGAATAAGAATACAAGAACATACTTATCTGAGAAACATGGAAATAACACTCTAATTTGAAATTTAAAATATAGTTTTTATATATCCTCATATTAATAAATACGTTTTTACAGAGACCACGTCTTTAAATTATTATTTTCGTATTAAGGTCTTTATTTTCATAAGAAATCCCTCTATTATTTATAAATAAATATAATCCAAGTGCGCATCATGTGCAAGATTAAAATTTCATTTTGGAACCAATTTTTTTTTTTTTTATTTCTAGCCTTATTTAGACCAATTTATTTATTTATTTTAGCACTCATCATCCTCTTATTTTTTTTAATAAATTTAGTTGTCCACATACTATTTTTTTAGGTCTGCGCCATATTTTACACGGAAGTTTGAGTCATTTTCACATTGAATGTAAGAAACACACACACATAGTACGATTCAAATAAAAATTTGTCATATTATATTAACTAATGACAAATTTGCACCATCGATCGTAAGAGCAGAGATAGTAATAAGAGACAAATGTGTACCTAATTTGGAGCTAAGATAGTAATAAAAAGAAAAAATATTGTACATGTAAAAAACATTATCATAAAAGAAGCATTATGTAGTGCATATGTATAACGAAATATTATCATAAAATAAAGTATTGTTGTACAGATAAAGGAGAATCCATGTGAAAACCAATTCCCTTCATTCATTTTAGTTAATATTTATGGCCCAAATTACTTTTTAACTCATAAAATTTGATGATTTTTATGCAAATCCATCTCTATTAGTTTAAATAACAATTAGTACATGTAAAAGTGGTTACGCATGCCAAACAATTGCTTAACAACCCAAACACTATGATTTGATCGAGTGAATGATGGATTGGAGTTGGTAACTAATTCATAAACAAGTGGGAGCTGGTATTGGGTGCGGCCGGTCGCACGATGCCGCCAGTCCTCAATTCTTTTATTATTTTAATTATTTATTTATTTTTAATTCACTCTAATTATATTTAATAAATCCTAATTATGGATTAATAAACTCTAATAAGATTGATAAATTTTAAGCTAATCGTGTGTATACAGATATATAATATATTATTTTGGTCAGTTCGATTAAGGGAAAAAGAAAGAACGTAGGTTGGCAGGTGATTCTCAATAGCAAGAGACGTAACACGTATATTTTAGACCACATGGGATTCCACGTTCTATTTTTGATATTTCACTCCGTATCTCATTTTTAATTTTTTATTTAATTTTTTTCTTATGTTTATTATATTTTAGAATTATTAAGTAGGTGTTCACTCATCCATATTACGATGTAAAAATATTTTAATACTTAATATGTATTTTGTAGTTAAGAAATGGCTTTTGGGTTGGTTATTATTCCAAATTTATGGCATATAATTTTATTTTTTTAAGTTTTCAATTTATTGTAGTAAATGTTAATTATAGTTCATTTCATAATAATAAGTTTTTTTATTTTATAATAAATATTATTCCTTCCATCTATAAAAAAATTGTATTTTTCTCTTTTGAATATATTTTTACACTTATAATGTGGAATCCTTTATCTACTAACTACGACCAAAAGCGATACAAATTTTTGGTGAATGATATAAGTATTAAAATAATAAAATTAATAGAGATATAGATATAGTATCCCATCCGATTTTAGGCCACCTGATTTCATTAATAAAATAATAAATGTCGACGACATATAAAAAGGAAACTCACAACAGAGAAGAAGATACAAAAATCAAGTAACGAAAGGTGCGTCAATATGGCCTCTACTTCTCTAAGAAGGTAAGTTCAACGTTCACATTTTTAGATATCAACATAGTCGAAAACATCATTATATAATAACGAAAAATGTCGTAATTAATTTCATGATTCTTGATTCGTGTGACATAGGCTTGAAGGGAAAGTAGCCCTAATAACCGGCGCCGCCAGCGGCATCGGAGAGGCCGCCGCCAGATTGTTTTCCCGACATGGAGCTAAGGTTGTAATAGCCGACATCCAAGACGAATTAGCACGCAATGTCTGCAAAGATCTGGGACCGCCGTCATCGGCCTCGTTCGTTCGCTGCGACGTAACCAAAGAATCCGAGGTCGAGACCGCTGTGAACACGGCCGTATCGACGTATGGGAGGCTAGACATCATGATCAACAACGCCGGCATCGTCGAAGGTCCCGGCCAGATCAATATCCTGGATTGCCAGCTGTCAGAATTCAAGCGCGTGGTCGACGTGAACCTCGTCGGCGCGTTCCTTGGGACGAAGCACGCTGCCCGAGTGATGATCCCGAAGCGGAGCGGGACCATTATAACGACGGCCAGCGTGGGCTCCGTCATCGGCGGAGCTTCCTCCCATGCCTACACCAGCTCGAAGCATGGGGTGGTGGGGCTGATGAGGAACGTCGCCGTAGAGCTCGGAGGACACGGCGTGCGTGTGAACTGCGTGTCGCCGTATATTTTGGCGACGCCGCTGTCGAGGGGTTTCATGAAGATGGACGATGATGGGATCGGAGGTTGTTATTCCAACCTTAAAGGAGTGGTTCGATGCGGAAGATGTGGCGGAGGCTGCCCTCTATTTGGCGAGTGAAGAGTCCAAGTATGTGAGTGGGCATAACCTTGTGGTTGATGGAGGATTTTCTATCATGAATCAAGGACTCAAGATATTTGATTTGATAGATTCTTGATATATCTGGTTGCGATCGACGGAGGAGTTTTCGTGTCATATCTCGTGTTTCTTTTTCTTGTTTTGATTAAATTAATAAAGAAATTTTAATGGTCGCGTCACTTTGAATTCGAATTCGATATCTTTGACTTCAGGCATTAACCATTTTACCATTAGGCCAACATACACACATATCTCGTGTTTCTTGATGTTAATAAATGTTACGCGTACAACATATTTGATAAAATAAAGCAGGAGTGAGTGTTTGAAATATATATATATAAAATAAAATATGGGTATAGATATATTATTGTTATTAGTGTGTGACTTTGTGTCTACACTCGAATGAATCACGTTAGTAATTTATTTTGATGCTTCTCATTATTGTTGAAATAATAGGATGACAATTATTAAAATAAAGAAGATTTTTGGATTGGCTTCAATTTGGTGTTTCTATTTCATAATTAGACATCATATTATATATATGAACTAGGAACATCCCTTGAAAATCGAATAGTGTAGTTTGGACTGAATTTGATGTATGCATGATTAATAGCATAGCTCTTGAGCTTGCTTGTTTTTCAACCTCTGCTTCTAGTCTAGTTATCTAGACCAGTGATTTTTCCGCTTGCCTACGGGATATTGTTGATCTTGATTTCAGTAATTAATAATATTATTCTCTTATAAAAAACGAACAAAGTTAATTTTGGACATTCTATTTATATATAATTTGTACTGTGAGCTTGCTATTATAATCATGATTAATGTATAAGCTCCACATTTGATGAATTAAGATACTATATATTGAAATCAACGATAAATATCAAATATGTACAACTTTCATATTTTGTAAACTACTCTTACATGTGAAAATTCAATGAGACATTTTGATGCATCCGCTCTAATTAAACTCTACATGTGATTAAGAGGGTGTTTGGTTGAGCTTATAAGCTCCCCAAAACAGCTGAAAAACAGCTTATAAGCTGTTTTGGGGAACTTATAAGCTCAGCCAAACACCCTCTAATACATTCTCATCAGAGATTAATATACTCTAATAAACTATTGGTGAACTCTAATCATAATAAATGCATCTCTAAAATATATAGTGGCTACTATTACTTCTCTAATGGAGAGTCTTTGAACCTGCGTCAAAATCAAAGTTTTTGTTAACTTTGGTGGATAAACAAAAAATATGAAACGTTCACTTTGTTTGATAGAGAGGATAGATAATCCAATTAATTTGAATACCCCTCACCCAAAAACAAAAAAAAAAGAGAATGAGGGTGGATAACCTAGAATCTTGATTGAATTTATTTGAAGCAATTAAAAGAAGCATAATGTGGTGCATTCGATGTAGTTGAATAATGTGCAACTTCATGAATGAATGAATATAAAAATGTTTAGAGGATAAAGACAGTTACCTTTTCTTTTCTTATCCAAAGCTCTTAACTAATTGAACTAAATGTCGATTTTTTTTTTGTAAAATAATGGAGGGTTACCTTTTGTTTCAACATTTTCTACGTAAAAATTTGGGAAACTCACCTTCTTTTCTCTTGTTCTTCTTGTTATTATTATTAGTTGTACTGAGTAAGGTCCATACTATACATGTAAATGTTTAAATCATAGTTAATATATATATATATATATATATACATAAGTTTTTTGCCAAATCGAACTAACCTTAAATATAATTAGCACACACTTGGGCTTATTTGTTTTTTAACACGCACTCGCTAAATCTTGTTCATGCATAATATCTTGTAGATTATATAAAATAAAATAAAAAATCATACTACAAAATAGTATAAAAATGATCAATCTATAAAATGTTGATACAATTAAAAACGCAATTATAAAAATAACATATGGAGTAAGTATTCTCTGGGATCACCAAAAATAATACGTGGATACAATTGCAAATGTACCCTAAAGTTTGGCCTTATTACATTGAAAGGCAAATAATTTTTGAAGTCCCACAAATTGCTCCAAAAACACTTCAGAAATCTCTAAAGTTTCATTTGGGGCAATTTCTTAATAAATTTTTATATATTCTATAGTTGGCCAGACTCATTTTTTTTGATATTATTCGATAAATTTTGCTAACTAACTTTACGCACAGTGCAAACACGTTAGGTAATTATTAATGGTGAGATAGAAAGAGAAAGATACGACTCAGCTCTATGGATGACAATGGATCGGATCTGGATCAGATCTGACTAGATCCAGATATATAAACTTTCTTTTCATGTATAATGACAATTCGATAATTTACATTTATAACAAAATAGTGATAATAATTTGAGATTTAGAATGATATTTTAAAAGTTATAGAACGTTATTTATGAAATAAATAATTAAGAATTGAAATTTGTAATTTCCCTTATTTAATTGTATCGACAACAGTGGCTATTTGAGGTTTGCAAAAAACATTTTGGCGGGGAAGAGGTGAAGCCTGAGGGCTCATACTTGCACAGTTCGCAGCAGACACAGTAGCCGACAAAAGCTCGGACATGTGTGATCCGACGTGGACGAGTTGCATGCGAAACAAGTAGAAGTCGGAACCAATCCACGTGGGTCACCCCCTCATCACGTGATCTTCACGCTCACTACACTCTCCCAACAACAAACTTGTTTGGGTGTATCACTTCAGCATCGGGTTCGTTTCTTGCCCCAATCCCGCCTGCGCAAAGCATAAACTTTTCCCCATCTTCTTATACTACAAAAAATAAAATAATGGGCGACTGTAATATCAACGAGAGATCAATAACAGCAGCAGCTGGTTCGAGAAGCATTCCGATGGAAATCTCCATAGCCGAAGCTTCTTCCATGTTTCCCGGCTTCCGGTTCTCGCCCACCGACGAGGAGCTGATTGAGTATTATCTCAAGAAGAAGCTGCACGGATCCGAGGAGGGCGTCGAAGTCATTCCCGAAGTCGATATTTGCAGACACGAACCTTGGGATTTACCAGGTTAATTCAATTTTTTTTCTTTCGTTTTTCCTATGTTTTTTTTGTTGTTGTAAGAATGTTCGATTTAGGAACTATCTGATTTTGCTCGTTGTAATCATGTTGGTTGTGCAACTAAAGTCTAATGAGGTTATGAGTTTATAATGTCACAGTAGGTAAATTTTGGCTTTAGAGACTATACTTCCATATTTTATTTCATTAATGCACGTGCAGATAGTAGTCTAGCATAGATAGAAACAGGGTAGCTAGGAATGCATGTTGTGACTGAACTAACTATGGTTAATCAAATTAAATTGTGTATTTACATGGTTATATTCTTGGTATTTCACCTTATTTTTGAATCGTGATTATCGTTATATATGATGGGATATAGCCCAACCGAATGGGCCCACTAACAGGCCCAAGCGAGCTGGGCCTAACATTGATAGCAGGCCCACGCGGTCGAGCCCAAGTCAGGCCTTAATCATTGCCTGAAGCCCTAGCCTCCAGAACCGCTGCCTTCGGCCAATGGAGAGGACGCCTGAACCAGGTCGGCGCCACCTCCACGTGGCGCACGTAAGACGAACGGTCCCGGCCCGCCAATGGAGAGCACGCCAGAGAAGAGTCACACCACGACCAATGGAGAGGTCGGGCGCCTTCAGGGCAAAGTCGGTCGTATAAATAGAAGGAAACCGATGTTAGAAGGGTTAGCAATTTCTTCGAATACAAAGGCAGAACCAATACTCTACGAAGAGCGCTAGTAAAAGTATTGAGGAATCATTCCTCCGTGGACGAGATCTCGTTAACGATCGAACCACGAAAAGCCCGAGTGTTCTTTATTGCTTTATATAAATCTCGACACTCACATAGCTAGATTCATCATTGGCGCCGTCTGGGAAGATTGAACAAGAAAGCTTCGCCTCTACAACTAAATGGCAAGAACACGCACAACCGCCGCCCACGCCGGCAACAACCGGCCGAGGACAACCAGTGGTCACCGTCGCGGAAAGGAGATCGCGGACGCCACGGCGCCCACACTCCGAGGCAACATGGTAAACTCTTCCATACACCCTCGGGACCGCGTCCCCAACGTGGGGAAGATGTCGACCTCAACGAGGACGAGCAAACAGCTCATTCGTCCCACGAGGTCCTCGGCCGAGCTGTGAGCGAGTTCCTCCACGCCAATCTTGGCTAATTCCAAAGCTTCTCAACCAGAGGACCAAAGGCGGGTCCTCTAGGGCCCCTGAACAACACCACGGCCCCCGGCCGCCTCCCCATCCAAAACAAGGCCACCGGCGTGATAGCAGAGAACGCAAGATCGCGCCCGACGCACGGAGCCGGCCACCGCGCCGAGCCGCCGACCTCGTTCGCGGGCCCACCGCGGGCGAGCCGCCACCAATCAGCCCCCGCCATTTGCGCAGCCGCCTCCACTCGTCATGCCGACCGAGAGTCGAGCGAAAGAGGAAGAAAGGCGAGTCGAACTCCCCGGAGGACGATAGGCGTCGCTATCGATCCCCACCCTCCGTAAAGAGACGCAACGATCTCCGGGTTCGACCGACGGAGAATCATCTCCCTTTCTCCGTGGAGATCCTAGACACGCCCCGCCGTGATGCACGGCACCCAATATAGCGGCCACGATGGCCTCGGAGACCCTCCGACTTCCTTTTCGCCACACCACCAACATGGCGAATCAAGGAATGGAAGATTTTCACATGTGTAAAATCTTCCCGAGTCTTGATCTCCAACGCACGGCGTTGGTTCACCTCGCCCGCCGTAACAAAGATACCTTCGCTTCCGGGACCTCATGGATCGCCTCAGTGGCGCTTATCGGAAGATGCCGCCCAGCCCTTCCTCCGACCTACTCACAATCCGCCAGGGCGGACGAGACGATGTCAAACTTCGCCTCGAGGTTCATCAAAGAGTCGCTCAAAATCGACGACGAAGAACGATCTCTACATCATCAACGCGTTCAGCGGGATCCGACCGGTGCTACGAACAAAGAAATCACCGAGGAGAAACCAAAGACGGCGAGTAAGCTTTGGAACCTGGTGGACAACTTTGTCGAGGGAGACGA
The DNA here is from genome assembly GCA_036937905.1 of Salvia rosmarinus. Taxonomy (NCBI): domain Eukaryota; kingdom Viridiplantae; phylum Streptophyta; class Magnoliopsida; order Lamiales; family Lamiaceae; genus Salvia; species Salvia rosmarinus. The sequence goes on from CM072823.1 coordinate 68,465,053, forward strand.
GTCGGATCGGAAGAAGCGGGAACTGGGACGAGCAGAACCGAAGAAAAAGCCGGACGATCAAGTCGAGGCGCAGATCGCAGGGCGCCGACCGAATAATAGCAGAGGGTCACTGGAGTCTAGCTCGGACCTCGGCCCAACCCCGCCGTGAGCGCCCCCTGCTCAAATCAGGCGGAAATATTCGAGCTCCACGCCGAGCTCTTCCCAAACCCGCCCCTATGAAAGGGGATCCAAGAGGTCCACGACGCAGTATTGTGACTATCACCAAGGGTATGGTCACGATACCGAGATTGCGAAACACAGGCTCACGGATCGACGAGCTCGTTAAAGGAGGGGCCCTCAAGAAATACCTCGGACGAGCTGGTCCGAAGAACAGAAGCGCAGAAGGAACGGAGGTGGCAACAACTGCGGGCCGACCCCAGCGGCGACCCAACCCGAAGACGACGAGGACGAAGGTCCCAACGCTATGGAGCAGTCTATATTGTTACGGATCGCCCCTCGGGGCGACGAGGTCGTCCTCAAGAACGATGCCGGAGGCGGCCCCAAGAGCCAAGAACAAGCGACTCGGGATGGTGAGAACATAACGTTCTCCAGGAGGACCCGTGCCCAGATCATGCCGCACTGTGACGCCATCACCATACAGGCTGCGGTGGGCAACAAAACGCCCACCGGTCTATATCGACATTGGAGCCTCCGTCGGCATCATCTTCCGTGAGTCTGGATAAGCTTGAGGTCGGAGGCATTCAGTGCTTCCGCGCCTCCCAGCCTACTTGAGCTTCACTCAAGAAGCGGTCCGGCCGAGGGGTCATTACCCTTCCGGTCACCGTAGGGCGGGCTCCCGTGTCGGTCACTGGGCTATCCGATTCTTCCCGGTCCGGCCCTCTCCGCACAACATTATCCTCGGGAGAGATTGGTCAGACGCCACCAGGCCGTCTGTTCGGTCTACCACCTCACCGTCAAGATTCCCACCCCTGGGAGTGCTCAAGATCCAGGGGACCAAACGGCGCAAAAGAATGCCTCGGCTCTCAACTCAAGATGCGGCCTCGCCCGCATAGCAATTATCGAGCCCCTGTGCCGACACCCGGATGACCGACCGGGGACCTCCAACTATACGACGACGATCCTCGAGGTCATCCGTGTCGGCACCTGTGGCCCAATGGACATCCGGCAAGACGTCATACTACTCGAGAGAATATAGGGACGTGTTTGCTTGGTCCCCGCCGATATGACCGGTGTCACCCGAGCTCATAACTCACCGCCTCGACATCGACCCGCCACCAAGCCACCGCGGAAGAAAAGGATATTCGCGGGAGCGCAGCCGGTCGTCGGGACGAGGTGACTCAACTCAAGGCCAAGATCTTGTTCGAGGTCAAATACCCGACACGGATGGCTAATCCAATCGTGGTCCGAAAGTCGGAGGGTGGCGCGTGTCGCGTCGATTATACCGACCTCAACAAGCATCGCCCAAAGATTGCTACCCCTCCCCGATATTGACAAGAAGGTGGAGGCATTGGTGGGCCACGAGATGTTCGCCTCGGACCTATATGAGGGTACCACCAAATCTCGATGAGCCGGAGGATGCACCAAAGATGCATTCATCACCGACTTGGCGTCTTTGCGATCGAAAGATGCCTTCGGCCTCAAGAACGCCGGGCTACTTACGGAGGATGGTGGATGCAACATTCAAAGACCACATCGGGAGATCGTCAAGTCTCGCCGACGACATAGTAGTCGAGAGCCGAAAACGAGAGTCTGCGCCGACGACCTCGGCACCATCCTCCAACTCCTCGGTCGGCAACCTCAAACTTAACCCCAAAATGCACGTTCATGGTAAAACGGGAAATTCTTGGGTGTTGGGTTTCAAGAAGGCTTGAAGGCGAACCCCACCAAGGTAAAGACGGTGCTCGACATGCAGTGCCAAAACCATTCGCGAGGTCCACAAACTTACGGTGCTGGCCGCCTCGATGGGTTCCTCTCCGGCGAGAGAAGCGCCCCTTCTTTAAAATCTTGAGGAGGGCTCCGGACTTGGCGTGGCGGGAAGAGCACCACCGCCCTTCACACACCAAGGAGTACCTCCGACCGCCCACCTCGACCACCCCGAAAGAGGCGAACTCCTCTCCTTGTGCCAGCCGCCTCGGACGAGGCAATCGATCTTGCATCTTGGTGCGGGACGAGGTCGGACGGCGCTTCCTATCTACTTCATCACCGAGCACTCAAAGGACCGGAGACAAGGTACTGCCTTGAAAAGGTAGACTGCACCGGTGAATGCTAGCGGCGCCGACCCTACTTTCAGGCTCACTCCATCCAGTGCAATGACCGACCTACCCCGAGGCAAGTCTTGTCAAACCAGAATCATCTGGACGAATAGCCAGTGGGCCTCGAGCTTAGCGAGCACGATATCTCGACTCCCAGCACCGCCATAAAAGGGCAAGCTCTCCGATTTCTGGTAGAAGCCATCGTTCTGAGCCCGACCGCTAAGCTTAGCTCCTCCAACGCCTCCACCTCGGTCACCCCAGCCCCCTGCACGGAGGAACCGGACCCTCACCCACCAGATGGTTGCTGGCAGATGTATGTGGACGGAGCCTCGTGCAAAACGGGCAGCGGAGCGGGCATTCTTCTCCTCGGCCCGGATAAGCGAAAGTCACCCACGCTCGGTTTACCTTCCCGACCACCAACAACGAGGTGGAGTATGAGGCCTAATCTCCGGACTCGCATCGCTAAGGAGCTAAGGGTGGATGAGATCCAAATCTTGGCGATTCCGGTCGTCGTGAACCGGTGTTAAGCAATACGAGGCGAGGAGGACGAATGAAACAATATCTCGAGAAGGCAAAGGAGATGTTGACCTCGTTCGGTACTTCAAGATCCACCGAATCCCCGAGGAAAACAATACGGTGGACGTCCCCGCAAGCTAGCGGCGTCGTCAACAAGTCCACCGGTGGAGGAGGTCCGTTCGAAGCATAGCGGAGTCCCACGTCGGCATCATCACCGAGATAGAGCCGAATGGATGTCTCCGAGGCTACCGGAACACGGCGACTACCTTCGATCGGCTCGAAGCCAAAAGATGATGGCAAAATCCGAAGTATCTCATGCATGAGGCGCACTCTACCGAAGTCTTACCTTCAACCCTCCGAGATGCCTCGGGCGGAAGAAGCCGACTATGTGCTCAACGAAATCCACCGGGGTCTTGTGGAAGCCACATCGGGTCGCGAGCACTTTCAAAGAAGACGCGAGGTCGGGATACTCTTGCCCACCCGCAAGATTCGGCCGAGCTCGTCGAGAAGTGCCCAAAGTGCCGCATCCACTCCACGGTCGAGCGCCTCGGTGATCGACCGGCGACCGCAGAGTCCGTGGCCTTTCATGCGTTGGGGATCGACATCGTTGGCCCATTCGACCGAGCACCGTGTCGACCGATATTTAGTCGTAGCCATAGACTACTTCACAAAATGGGTCGAGGCCGAGCCACTTTCGAGCCTCACGGCGGGAAAGGATTCAAGCCTTTGTGTGGAAAATATAGTGCCGCGGCATCCCGCACATCCCGTCTCGGACAATGGCACCCGCTCGTCGACCAAAACTTCAGGAATGGTGCGAAGAGCTTGGATCGATCAACGCTTCACCGGTCGCACACCCGCAAGCGAATGGTCGGACCGGTGACGAACCGCACGATCGTGCAGGATTGAAGAAAAGGTGGACCGAGCTAAAGGCGATCGGTGAAAATCTCCTCAAGTCCTCTGGTCCTACAGACCACACCACGGACGTCGCGACGGAAACCCTTTCACCGGGTCTACGATGCAGGGCCGTCATACCGGCCGAGATCGGCGCCAAGCCCTCGCCTCTCCACTTCGACCGGGCGGGAGCGAGGAAGACTGCGGCCAACCTTGACGCCTCGAGGAGAAAGCGAGCTCGCCTTCATAAATGAAGCCAAGTCTGAGCCAGTCGCACGCTACTACAACAAAAGAGTAAAGGCCTCCGACTCCAAGTGGGCGACCTCGTCCTACGGAATAATGAAGCAAGCCGAGCCGGCGTCTTAACAAGCTTGATCCGACATGGGAAGGACCTACCGCGTTCACGAGGACCTCGGCAAAGGGGCTACAAGCTCGCCCACTGTCCGGGCACTTATTCCTCGAACACGCACATAACTCATCTAAGGAGGTATTTTACATAGCTTTGATTTTAGATCGTGACATGTTAGCCCTCCTATTGTTTTGATCGATATGCGATCTCGCTTACTTGTTTAATAAAGCGTTTGTTTTTCTAATGAGTATTTCACTGTTACGTCTTACATCTATGTGAACATCCATTCGGATATACCACATCTAAACCTTCACGAGGACGCCTTACGAAGATGAAAATCCCACCAAGTAGGGTAGCGTCAGATTACCCATTAAGTTGGGCGTCTACACGCAGCATCTGATTACCCATTAAGTTGGGCGTCTACATGCAAAGCATACAGACACCCATTAAGTTGGGCGTCTACATGCAAAGCATACTGATTACCCATTAAGTTGGGCGTCACACGCACGCGACATCCGCACCGATCTCGCCAACTCATACCCTTTATTTGGGAAAATACACACCTATGTATACAGTATAAAAATATTTACGACCAAAACGAAGTCCTAAGTTATGTTTGTACCTCTCAAGGAGGAAAATATACACTTCGAAACGAGTCTAAATACATGTATATCTACATACAAGGTCCTATACCATACATAGCCTCATTCGAGCTTAGGGCTCCGCCTCGCCAGACCGGCCGGCTGCACCAATTCTCTACAAATCCCGGGCCGACGATGTATGCCTGAACGAACTCGGTGCCTTGACCCGGTCGATGAGGCCGGAATCACCACGGCTGCCCCGGCGCTCGGCGTGGGCTCGGAGGCGGCCGGACGGGCTTGCATCGACTCTGGTCACCTTCACCCGCCCTGGGACACTCCGTGGCGGCGGCGCAATCAGGCATCCGGGCGGGGACGCACCCGAGGTCACACCGACCCCCGACCGACACCGGCCGTGTGTGCGACCTCGCCCGCCCAAGCTCCTCCGCCGACTGAGGTCCTCGGTCGCCGCCCGCTCGGAGGATCCCTCGATAATCCGCCCGCCGACCCATCAACCTCAAGACTACGGCATGATCGGAGTAGCCCCTCCTCCGCCGGTTCTTCTATGATCGGGTCGGCGAGCCCGCTGTTGCCTCGCCACCGCCGGGCATGCGACGTTTCGGACGATGTCGTACATCTCCATAAACTTCACCACGGAGTTGACGAGCTTTGAACTTCTTCTTGTTGGGCCTTCTCATCCTCAAGACCATGCCCTCCGCCAAGAAGCTCTGGACTCGGTCGTCGGCCGGATATGGTAGTCCCACCGTAGCGGATCGCCTCTCGTACTCGCATGCTCCTCCGACAACCAAGCGAGCCTCGCGGTCAATTAAGCTGTTCCTCGCTGACCGCATCAAACGTCCGTGGATAGCGCCGGCAGATATGTTCGCCCGGACCCCGCCTGCGCGACCTTCAACTTCGCGCCTCTTTCTCGCCAGAGGCGGGCCACCTCCCGATCAGCCTCGGTCAACTTCTTCGCCGGAAGAAGACACCGAGCTCGCGTCCATGGCGGCCAAAACTTGGGTCACCGGCAGACCGACTCCTCCAAAATCGCACCTCGTCCTTCTCGGCCAGGCACCTCGGACCCCTTTCGACAGCAAGCAATTCATGGTCGAGTCCCAAGTATTGAGATGCGAGAATGCTATAAATAAAAAACAACACAAGTCTCGAAAGTGATAAACATTCTTTATTGCATACGAAGAATTTATTACAAGGGCTCGAGGTCCTATCGACCCGTGATTCAACCTATTACAATCGGCCCACTAACCTCGGCCCTCTCTCCGGACTCGCCCTCGCCCCTCCCTGCCGTTCCTCCGCTCACCTCTTCTGCGGCTGCGGGTCGACCCGAGCCGACGAGCTCGGCTCCCTCCTCCCTCCTCGGCTGGCCGGGACCTCGGCAGGAGCTCCGAAGCTCATGATCCTCGTCCACCCTACACCGGGCGACGACTCAGTGATCGAGGGTGGGGCTGGATGCCGAGCCTCCAAAGACTGGAAGGAGTCGGCCAGAGATCACCCGGGCGTAGCTTTGTCCATCTCTCTGGGTCGACCTCGGTCCACCCATGCTGACCTTGTCAAATCGTGCATGGCGGCCGCCACTTCCCAGTGATCCGACACCACCTTCGGCTTCAGACGGCGGCGAGATCGGCAATAAAACACGAGAAGCTCTCCGACTCGATGAGCCGGTGGCGAGGCCCTCAACAACGGTCCTCGGTCGGCCACCACCTCCTCTCGTCAGCGAGTTCCTTCTTCGCCCGGCCAGCTCTCCTTCACCTCCTCGACCTCCCGGGCGGCCTCCGGCGCCAGTCTTCTTCGAGGCGGCTCAAGCCCACCTCCTGCCCTCAGCGGCCAAGGCGGCCTCGGCTTCCGCCAGCAGCGGCCACCAGCGATCTCGCTCACCCGCGGCGGCAAGATCCCGTTCAGCGCCTCTTCTTGGCCGAGCTCTCGGCAGCAAGCCCAGCGGCGACTCTCCCAAAGCCTACTGCAGGCCCCATCATAGAGATCCCACCAAAAAGGAGATGCACAAGTCACCACCGATTGCAAAGCAAACAAATCTAAAAAAAAAAAAGCCTACGTACCTCGGGAGGATGCGACCAAGCTTGGGCGGTACCCAGGCTCAAGGCGGCCTGAGGCGCGACTCGGCCGGGCTGGACCGGCTCGAGCCCACTCATCACCGGCCCATGTTGTCCACCTTCTTCGGCCCCTACTAGGTCCAAATACCGCTTTTCTTTGCTTTGCCTCACTTGCCGCGATGGTGAGCCCACCTCATCCCTCAACCTCACTGCGTCAAAGAAAGAATACATTAGCACAAGAAAATAAGACAAATAAGGACTAAGAAAAGGGATGCCTCACCCCGTCTGGACTTCGGTCCCGACGCTTCCGACCAAAACACTCACCCGGCTTCGGATCGTCCTCGGTGTAACTTATGGATAAGACCTCACCAACGTTGCTCAACGATTCCTCCATATGGCCCAGGGCTTGATTTTGGGTCCACCAACAAGGCCGATACCCCACCATACCTCTACGCCCTCACCGCAGAAAAGAAATACCTATTCGCGCCAATGGGACACCTTGGAGGGGACGGCTACCTTAAATTTCAGCGGGGTGACGGATAGTACACCCTCCTATGGTCTTCACGCTAAAAAGCATCAATACCTCGAAGGTCAACTCGCCGAGAACGCCATAACAAGAGAGCCCCACCCACCAACGACCTAATAGAGTTGAGTCAATTGATGGATGGGGATGCGAAATACTCTTGAAGGCTAAGATAAATGGGGACGAGGGTACCTAAGACTGCCTCAAACCGCCTACATAGACAAGAATAAACCCTCCGGAGGGCCATCGCCTATCGGCCGGGTGCGCAGACACCACCACGCCTCCCGAATCCCTCCTCACAACCTCAAAAGTTCCTCCAACGTCAACCGACCTCGCCCCACCTTCGCACCATCCCATACGAGAGGATACCGGGGGATACTAGAACTCACCCCTACAGACCTACCCAAACCGTTGTAACACATATAGTCTCTTGCCCGACAACTCACGCCCGAACCCGACGCGAAAGGGAACTTTCGGGCGAGAAGAAGAGGAAGAAACATACTTACTTTTCAAAGTAGTATACGGCTACTTCAAATAAAACGGATCAACTCGGAAAATCTCTCGAAATTCTCTCGAAATTTTAAAGTGTCGAAGAAGAAGAAAGTGAATAGATTCTCCTTTTTGCGCTATTTATAAGACTAGGGCGCTGCAAATTGCCGTTTCAAATTCAACACGCCTATCGTGATTGGATGTATGCGTTACGCTACCATGGCTCGAGTGCCCAACTACCGCTCGGCGCAGATGACGACGCCAGATAGGACGGGCCATGATCGACCTAGCAATCATCATACGGACCCGGCGTCCTCCGGATGGCGGCGCCTCGAGTCGCACCCCGTCCTCCCACAAATGCCAAGAAAATCCACACCGACCCGCGCCTTCTCGGCCGGCTTCACCCTCACGGAAAGCCTACAATCGGCTAACCAGCCGCGAGCTGTCGGCTCGAGACACACCACGGCGTCCCGAAAAGGCGGTCGGTCACGTCGGACACGGCAGCCACCACGGAGTAATACCACTTCGATCGCACCGGCATAACCAACGCAGAGCGCGTTATCCGTGTCGGACTTGACTTCCTTCTGCCACATCTTTCTCAAGCAACGGACAATAAGCAACCCAACTCGGATCGGCACGAAGACCATCACATCCAAGAAACAACTTGACCAAGCCACACCTCACCGGCGGTGTCTTCCTTCCACCCACCGGCCTCGTCGTCCCCGGCTATTCGGGCTATGATGGGATATAGCCCAACCGAATGGGCCCACTAACGAGCCCAGCGAGCTCGCCTAACATTGATAGCGGTGCCCACGGTCGAGCCCAAGTCGGGCCTTAATCATTGCACGAAGCCCTAGCCTCGAACCGCGCGCCTGCCAATGGAGGGCGCCCGTAACCAGGTCGCGCCACCTCCACGTGGCGCACGAAGACGAACGGTCCCGCTCCGCCAATGGAGAGCACGCCAGAGGAAGAGTCACACCACGACCAATGGAGAGGTGGCGCCTGGGCAAAGTCGTCAGTATAAATAGAAGGAAAACGATGTTAGAAGGGTTAGCAATTTCATCGAATACAAAGGCTTGTAACCAATACTCTCTGACGAAGAGCGCTAGTAAAAGTATTGAGGAATCATTCCTCCGTGGACGAGATCTCGTTAACGATCGAACCACGTAAAAGCCCGAGTGTTCTTTATTGCTTTATATAAATCTCGCACACTCACATAGCTAGATTCATCAATATACATTGATGAAAATGAAATATACATGCACGTCTGGATCTTGCCCATCTTTGTTTGAGTGATTTTGCTTGAGACATGAACTATGAAGTCTCTTGCACATAAATTTATCTAATACTTTGGTAATGTGGAAGTAAATTAATGCGAAGAACAATTAGGATTTTAGGTATATATCAATGACATTGTAGTGAGATTAGGAAATTGATTGGTTCTTGTTCTTGATTGAAATGAAAGCAACTCAATCGGTGATACAATCGGACAACGAATGGTTTTCTTCTCGCCGTGGAAGGAAGTATCCGAATGGCTCTCGAGTAAAAGGGCAACCGCGTCCGGTTCTTGGAAGGCAACGGGAAGGAACGCAGCGTGAAGTCCGGTTCGACTCAGTTAGCACAAAGAGGACTCTCGTGTTCCACACGGGCGGGCGCCAAAGGGGCAACGGACAGAGTGGATAATGCACGAGTATACCACAAGTGAGAAATCCGAGGTGAGCATTATCATCTCATTTGTCTAAACTTTGAGACAAATCGCCGCAGAAAAGGCCTCACACGTCCTATCATACTTGCAAGAAGTGGTCTCCTTTAAGGACATCCTTGCATGAGAACCACATCCAATTATGGTTAATAAACCCCAATCGGGGGTTAATAAACCCTGATTAGGAAGTTCCCACACGTTCTTACGTGACGATATCATCATAGAAGACTTTGTCCGTCTTTTGCAAAACATTAATCTACTCAATTTTTGTTGAATATAGGATGCTATGGTTGTATGTCGCCTACGGAAGAACAGGAATTCCATTTAAACGACAATGCGGGAAGCGAGGAAGGGATTCTTGTCGTCGATAATAGTGCACCATCTCTATCCGTGTCGAACAATCGGCCTTGTCGATGGGGCCAAGACCACGGCAATTGCTCCAAGGATTGTAGCAACAGCCACAATTCTCAATCTGTTGAACAACTCGACATGGGCTCGAAATCGAGGAGAAAGTAACGAACGAGTCCTCTAACCCCGTAAGTAACCTCAACGAGGTTTGCATCAATGTTGTCTATTTCGATAGATGCAGCTTTGCAAGTTGATCTTCTTTCTTGGGAAGGCGATTGTTATCTTGACATAATGAAAGACGACATAATCAAGCTCGATGATTCTTCGTTGAACGAGAATCTTAAGCCTATAAGAGGGTGTGGAGAAGCAAAGCGGCCGGTGAAGACGCTCGTTCTGTCATCTCCCTTCGCAGGGACAAAGAACCGACGTCTCGTGCTCGGGCAGCATGGTGGAATCTTATGGACGAGCATTTTGGACTATACGGATTTGAGAAATGAGACTCATGATATAACTATTGAGAATGCTCGAGATTCAAAATCACCAAGCGTAAGGGTATCTCCCTTTGTATTCCTCGTTGCCTTTTGCTAATCTCTTTGTCGATATTTCTCCCAAGGGGACTACATCCATCGATCGTCTCGATTATCTTCGCCAACCTCGACGCAGATCGAAAGCCCGAGCATGTCTTCCGGTATGATCCGCTTTACACGAATGTTTACAGAGTTGTTCGAGAATTTATGATCAAGTTTTGAAATGTAAAAAAGTGAGTCATGGAGAATGTGCGTAGTTTATGATGGTGGGAATTGTATATTTGTGTAGTTTCATAGTTTATGTTAATAAATGGTATTGGTCGATTGCTTGGGTAGTTTTACACATGCTTGGCAGAAATCGGCACATGAGATCCTCTATTCCGATATATATTTCATGACGTCGTTTTCTTTGATGTCTTTTGGTTTTAAACTAGAGAGAAGCAGACTGAATTGGAATGGACCTAATGCATGGCGTTTAGCACAAATTACATCACAAATTTGGCTGCAATTTTGAATTCAGTAATTCACGGGATGGAAGGCTCGTGATCAGTGACGGAGCCAGAAATTTGAAGTTGAGGGGCCCAAAAATATTTGAGAAAAATTAGAAATTTTTTCTTGGGATCTACTAAAACAACCTCTTCTTCCTTAAGGCGACATCACAGACACTCATTACTCTAAAAGTCGACTCCAAACAGAAATTGTATACTCGACTTGTGATAATAAAAATATGATCAGTATTTATATTTCTAAAATAATCCTTATATATTCAATTAATCAATATTTTAATTGTTCTATCATCAACAATATTTTTAGGGGTTTATAATGAAAATTCAAATTATTTAGATGTCTTCAGTTGATTGTTGTTAGAATAATTTTATCATAATCTTTTAAAAAATTGAATTAATCATATTAATTCACATATAAAGTATTATTATTTACATATATATTTTATTTTATTAAGATAAAATAAATTACAGAAAAAAACACAAAGTAGAGAGAAACAACAAATTACAGGGGAAGAAAGAAGAGAAAGAAATAACAAATTACAGAAAAAAAGAAAAGGAATGACAAATTACAGAAAAAGAAAAAAAAAAGAGAGAGAGAAACAACAAATTACGAGGAAAAAAAAGGAAGAAATGACAAATTATTAAGAAAAAGAGAAAGAAACGAATAAATTACGAGAAAGGAAAATTAAAGAGGAAAGAAAGAAAGCAGTGAAGAGAGAGAAAAGAAAAAAAAAAGCAAAAAAAAAAAAACAGTAGCAATAAAAACGCAGAGGAAGAGATTCGGACCTGGTTCAATGTGAAACTTTTTAAGTTTCCCAACCAACTGATCTATGAGGAACTTCTAAACATATCATTAAATATCAAATATATACTATAATTTCACAAAATAGTTGGGGGGCCCATGGGTCCCCAGGCCCTTATGTGGCTCCGTCATTGCTCGTGATGCGGACTTGTGCTTCAGTCTGACGTTTTATTTATGGGTGATATGACCCTTGTTTAATAAAATAATAAAAATATTTATTATATGTACAATTTTTGCCCTTATAACGATGATAATATTATAATTTTATTACTATAATCTCAGAAAATTAAAGAAAGAAAAGGAGTTCAACAAGCTAAGTTTTACATATATCGTCACATCTATGAGGAATCACTCGACGTCGCTGCCCAATGTGGAATTAGAGCAACGTGTTTTTCTCTTTTTTTTGTATCATGGGGAACCCGCAGCTAATACTTTAGGTGCGCACTAGGTAAACCCTACGTTCTTATGCAATAGCCTACAAACCACGCAGGACAGGTAAACCACACTTGGAAAACTAGGTGTGACAGTCTCAAACCCATAGAGGTATTTGATGGGATTCGAACATGTGACTTCTCGGCCACAGGAACCCACCTTAACCATTGGTCGTCCTATTTCTTCATATGTATATTAATAAAGAGGCTATTATTTATTCATAATTAATTTAAGGCTATGAGGATAAAATCGTATCTATATTAGTACTTTTATCTTATATAATTTAAAACTAGAGGTTATGGGGGTAAATTAATACATGTATTGTTATTTATATTGATTTTTTAAATGAGGAGCTACAGTGAAAAAAGTAGGAGCTGTGTTTAGAGCAATCCATTGTTGAAAGGGATGTATGTGTTTTGCATTCCTTTTTCATTTAGTAGTGGGCCAATAACTTTGGGCAATTATATAAATATTACATACATATAAGGGAAATATGTAAAGCATATGAAATTGTTTTATAAAATACATACTGTAAAAGGTAATACATATGTATGAATCGGGAAGAGGAGGATCGTATGAAATCATAATTATTTTGTTAATTTGAAACCAATAGTTCATAGATATTGATTGATAGATAATAGGTATTGATTTTTAAGCCAAATAATATTTTTATGCATATAACAATGTCTTTACTATTATTATTATTATTATTATTATTGTTGTTGTTGTTGTTGTTGTTTTTATTATTACTATTATTATTATTATTATTATTATTATTATTATTATTATTATTATTATTATTATTATTGTTGTTGTTGTTGTTGTTGTTGTTGTTGTTATTATTATTATTATTATTATTATTATTATTATTATTATTATTATTATTATTATTATTATTATTATTATTATTATTATTATTATTATTATATCTAGTAGTCGTTTGCAAAATCGGACTATTAATTATAGTTTAATTCAATTCTTTGGACTATTGTAAGAAACTACTGTTGATTGCCTTGTCATTTTTTAAATTAAAAAGGTTCTAACTTTATTTGTTTAAGTATTTATGTCACAAGTTTATTGTCATAATAGTTTAGAAAACATATTACCTCATATTTTCCACATTATATATTTATTCAACTTTAAATTTATACACTTAAGATTAAGGAGTTACACTCAATTAGCATGTCACGTGATTTGTCACATGAGATCATCTATGCCACTTTTGGTGTCCACTTAGTGTTTTTTTAAAATATAGTTTTAAGATTATCCTTCCGGCTTACTATCCAATTAGGGTTCATTATCTAATAATAATAATAATTATTATTATTATTATTATTATTATTATTATTATTATTTTATTTTTTAATCTAATTTTAAGATTATCCCTTCGGGTTTATTGTCCAATTGGAGTTCATTGTATAATAATAATAATAATAATAATAATAATAATAATAATAATAATAATAATAATAATAATAATAATTTTATTTTTAATCTAATTTTAAGATTATCCTTCGGGTTTCTTGTCAATTGGAGTTCATTGTATAATAATAATAATAATAATAATAATAATAATAATAATAATAATAATAATAATAATAATAATAATAATAAAATGGGAACACCAAAAACTGTAGGACAGAGAAATACCATAGCACTATATGCAATGTCAAAAAGAAAGACGTGAACATAAAATATGCAAGGCAAGTATATTAGTCACAGATTGCGATGAAATATATTTGACACTCAATTTTACTTATTTAGTAGTTCCTTTTTTTGTGAAAATGAAATCTGAGTCAGTCATTTAAAGACAAAAACTTGGGTGAGCTTTCGCTTGGAGCTTCACTTGTTTTTGTTAAAATAATTATATATTAATTATGATGAGTAAGAATAATTAGATTTTATTAATTTTAATTATAATTTATTAATTCAAAATTAGAATTTATTAATTCATAATTATGGTTTATTAATTCACAAATAATGTTTACTAATTCATATTTAAGGTTTATTAATTCAAAATTAGGGTTTATTATTTAAAATTAGGGTTTATTAATTCATAATTAGAGTTTATTAATTCATAATTAGGGTTTATTAATTCAAAATTATGGTTTTTATTCAAATTAGGGTTTATTAATTAACAATTAGAGTTTATTAATTCAGAATTAGGGTTTATTATTCAAAATTAGGGTTTATTAATTCAAAATTTAGGGTTTATTAATTCCAATTAGGGTTTATTAATTTAAAATTAGGGTTTATTATTCAAACTTAGGGTTTATTAATTCAAAATCTAGGGTTTATTAATTCAAAATTTAGGGTTTATTAATTCCGCTTAGGGTTTATTAATTTTAATTAGATTTTATTAATTCAAAATTAAGATTTATTAATTTATAATTAAGATTTATTAAATTAATTATTTTTAATTAGAATTAATTTAATACTAATTCGATAATTAATTAAAAATAATTTGGTGGTCTCACTGCAAGGGCGCCCAGAGACCACCCCACTCAAACCATAAATATACATTATTTGATTGGTTCCATTTGAGAAAAAAAAGGTAGTAGGTTAGGAGGTGATTTTCAATAGCAAGGAAATATGTTTTAGCCTCACGCGATTTCATTAATAAAATAATAAATATCAACGACGGTTTCAACATATATATATATATATATATATATATATATATATATATATATATGTGTGTGTGTGTGTGTGTGTGTGTGTGTGTGTGTCTCAATGTGGCATCAACTTCCTCTAAGAAAAGTAAGTTTAACATATATTCACATTTTTCACAAATGAGATTCTCTATTGTCCATTTGTGTTACGTCCTCTATCATATCGATAAATATAAAATATGCCACAATTCTAAGGATCAAAACTTGTCAAATGTCAAGATATATATTTTCTTATATAAATCCTAAATTCATAATATTAAAACATGTCTTGTGATGTTACATGATATCAACAATATCTCATCACATTCATAACATATTAAAGTGTTAGGGTTTATTAATTCCAATTAGGGTTTATTAATTCAAAATTAGGGTTTATTATTCAAACTTAGGGTTTATTAATTCAAAATCTAGGGTTGATTAATTCAAAATTTAGGGTTTGTTAATTTTAATTAGATTTTATTAATTCAAAATTAAGATTTATTAATTTATAATTAAGATTTATTAAATTAATTATTTTAATTAGAATTAATTTAATACTAATTAGATAATTAATTAAAAATAATTTGGTGGTCTCACTGCATGGGCGCCCAGAGACCACCCCAGCTCCAAACCATAAATATACATTATTTGATTGGTTCCATTTGAGAAAAAAAGGTAGTAGGTTAGGAGGTGATTTTCAATAGCAAGGAAATATGTTTTAGCCTCGCGATTTCATTAATAAAATAATAAATATCAACGACGGTTTTCAATATATATATATATATATATATATATATGTGTGTGTGTGTGTGTGTGTGTGTGTGGCATCAACTTCAACTTCTAAGAAAAGTAAGTTTAACATATATTCACATTTTCACAAATGAGATTCTCTATTGTCCATTTGTGTTACGTCCTCTATCATATCGATAAATATAAAATATGCCACAATTCTAAGGATCAAAACTTGTCAAATGTCAAGATATATATTTTCTCATATAAATCCTAAATTTATAATATTAAACCATGTCTTGTGATGTTACATGATATCAATCAATATCTGTCACATTCATAACATGTTAAAGTGAAGCATGAGTACATATATGTCTTTGCTTGGATTGTGTGTATATATACTCGAGTGAATATTATGAATTTTATTTTGATGCTCTTACTGAGATAAGAGATACCTAATTGAACTATTACAGTATTGTTCTAAATTTTGATTTCACAAAAAAATAAAATAAAAAATAGAAGAAGTTGGATCGTCTTCAATGGGCTGTGTCTATTATATCATTATATTAAGACGTTTTATAAATCATATCTGAAACTAAAATAGGATCAAAGTTGTTTTTCGGATAAGGATTGGAACACACTAATTGTGAGTTAGAAGATACCATCTCCTTAATTTGTGCATGGACATGATCCTAAATTTCTATGCATTGATGCCTACAAGATTAAAAAATTAATAAAATAGAATCAACTGTTGGCAAGTGTTAGTCACCCAAAGATGAAATTAATGTCGGAAACTTGAATTAGTCGATCTTCGCGAATTGAAGTGTGCAACAAAAGAGAATTTTTAATTTTTAATTTAAGTTGTTCACGATCTTTAGTTTTTCAAAAGATTAACTTAACTTCAGGCACGATGGAGAATTGATGTGACCTTGCACCCAAATTTTGCGAATCGAGTTGGAAAAGCAATAGGCTTTGTTGAAGTTGCCGCCAATGGTAATTTCCGATCTGAAGTAACCGATATTGAAAAAAAATTATTACTATTGTTTTGATAAAATCTTGAATAAGAATACAAACATACTTATCTGAGAAACATGGAAATAACACTCTGATTTGAAATTTAAAATATAGTTTTATATATCCTCATATTAATAAATACGTTTTTACAGAGACCACGTCTATTAAATTATTATTTTCGTATTAAGGTCTTTATTTTCATAAGAAATCCCTCTATTATTTATAAATAAATATAATCCCAGTGCGCATCATGTGCAAGATTAAAATTTCATTTTGGAACCAATTCTTTTTTATTTCTAGCCTTATTTCGACCAATTTATTTATTTATTTTAGCACTCATCATCCTCTTATTTTTTTAAAAAATTTAGTTGTCCACATACTATTTTTTTAGGTCTGCGCCATATTTTACACGAAAGTTTGAGTCATTTTCACATTGAATGTAAGAAACACACACACATAGTACGATTCAAATAAAAATTTGTCATATTATATTAACTAATGACAAATTTGCACCATCGATCGTAAGAGCAGAGATAGTAATAAGAGACAAATGTGTACCTAATTTGGAGCTAAGACAGTAATAAAAAGAAAAAATATTGTACATGTAAAAAACATTATCATAAAAGAAGCATTATGTAGTGCATACATATGTATAACGAAATATTATCATAAAATAAAGTATTGTTGTACAGATAAAGGAGAATCCATGTGAAAACCAATTCCGTCCATTCATTTTAGTTAATATTTATGGCCCAAATTACTTTTTAATTCATAAAATTTGATGATTTTTATGCAAATCCATCTCTATTAGTTTAAATAACAATTAGTACATGTAAAAGTGGTTACGCATGCCAAACAATTGCTTAACAACCAAACACTATGATTTGATCGAGTGAATGATGGATTGGAGTTGGTAACTAATTCATAAACAAGTGGGAGCTGGTATTGGGTGCGGCGGTCGCGGTCGCCTCACTTTATGCCGCCACCAAAATCGTTCATTGATTTTGATGGTATGTGTTTTAATAAATTGTAATGGGTGTAGAGTAAGTGAGTATAAAAATGTATGTCATGGTGATAATAAAGGAATATATTAATGGATGTTGAGTGTAAAAAGGTGGGCCATAGGTGTTTTTTTAATAAATAAGTAGATAGGTTTAGGGTAAAAATGTAAAGTTGATGTTTTCAAAAAAGGAAAGTGAACATTTTTTGTGGACGAACCAAAACGGAATTAAATGAACGTATTTGGTGGACGGAGGGGGTATTATTTAGGTTATTTATTTATTTATTTATTTTTAATTCACTCTAATTATATTTTAATTATATTTAATAAATCCTAATTATAGATTAATAAACTCTAATTAGAGATTAATAAATCCTAATTGAGATTGATAAACTCTAATTGGGGATTAAATAACCCTTAGTGTGAATTAATAAATTCTAATTTAAAATTAATAGACCCTAATTAAAGATTAATAAACTCTAATAAGATTGATAAATCTTAAGCTAATCGTGTGTATACAGATATATAATATATTATTTTGGTCAGTTCGATTAAGGGGAAAAATAAAGAACATAGGTTGGCAGGTGATTCTCAATAGCAGTAACACGTATATTTTAGACCACATGGGATTCCATGTCCTATTTTTGATATTTCACTCCGTATCTCATTTTTAATTTTTTATTTAATTTTTTTCTTATGTTTATTTATAGTTTTAAAATTATTAAATAGGTGTTCACTCATCCATATTACGATGTAAAATTATTTTAATACTTAATTTTTATTTTGTAGTTAGGAAATGGGCTTCTGGGTTGGTTATTATTCCAAAATTGTGGCATATAATTTTTTTTTAAGTTTTCAATTTATTGTAGTAAATGTTAATTATAGTTCATTTCATAATAATAAGTTTTTTTTGTTAATTTTATAATAAATATTATTCCTTCCATCTATAAAAAAATTGTATTTTTCTCTTTTGAATATCTTTTTACACTTATAATGTGGAATCATTTATCCACTAAGTGGCACTAACTACCACCAAAAGCAATGCAAATTTGTCGTGAATGATATAAGTATTAAAATAATAAAATTAATAGAGATATAGATATAGTATCCCATCCGATTTTAGGCCACCTGATTTCATTAATAAAATAATAAATGTCGACGACATATATAGAAGGAAACTCAGGACAGAGAAGAAGATACAAAAATCAAGTAACGAAAGGTGCGTCAATATGGCCTCTACTTCTCTAAGAAGGTAAGTTCAACGTTCACATTTTTAAATATCAACATAGTCGAAATTGTGTGTGTGTGTTGGCATCATTGTATAATAAAAATTTCGAAAAAAAAAAAAAAACATAGTCGAAATCATCATTGTATAATAACGTAATTAATTTCATGATTCATGATTCGTGTGACATAGGCTTGAAGGAAAGTAGCCCTAATAACCGGCGCCGCCAGCGCATCGGAGAGGTCACCGCCAGATTGTTTTCCCGACATGGAGCTAAGGTTGTAATAGCCGACATCCAAGACGAATTAGCACGCAATGTCTGCAAAGATCTGGGACCGCCGTCATCGGCCTCGTTCGTTCGCTGCGACGTAACCAAAGAATCCGACGTCGAGACCGCTGTGAACACGGCCGTATCGACGTATGGGAGGCTAGACATCATGATCAACAACGCCGGCATCGTCGAAGGTCCCGGTCAGATCAATATCCTGGATTGCCAGCTGTCAGAATTCAAGCGTGTGGTCGACGTGAACCTCGTCGGCGCGTTCCTTGGGACGAAGCACGCTGCCCGAGTGATGATCCCAAGGCGGAGCGGGACCATTATAACGACGGCCAGCGTGGGCTCCGTCATCGGCGGCACTTCCTCCCACGCCTACACCAGCTCGAAGCACGGGGTGGTGGGGTTGATGAGGAACGTCGCCGTAGAGCTCGGAGGACACGGCGTGCGCGTGAACTGCGTGTCGCCGTATATTTTGGCGACGCCGCTGTCGAGGGGTTTCATGAAGATGGACGATGATGGGATCGGAGGTTGTTATTCCAACCTTAAAGGAGTGGTTCTGATGCCGGAAGATGTGGCGGAGGCTGCCCTCTATTTGGCGAGTGAAGAGTCCAAGTATGTGAGTGGGCATAACCTTGTGGTTGATGGAGGATTTTCTATCATGAATCAAGGACTCAAGATATTTGATTTGATAGATTCTTGATATATCTGGTTGCGATCGACGGAGGAGTTTTCGTGTCATATCTCGTGTTTCTTTTTCTTGTTTTGATTAAATTAATATAGAAATTTTAATGGTTGCGTCACTTTGAATTCGAATTCGATATCTTTGACTTCAGGCATTAACCATTTTACCATTAGGCCAACATACACACGTATCTCGTGTTTCTTGATGTTAATAAATGTTACGCGTACAACATATTTGATAAAATAAAGCAGGAGTGAGTGTTTGAAATATATATATATAAAATAAAATATGGGTATAGATTTGTGTCTACACTCGAATGAATCACGTAAGTAATTTATTTTGATGCTTCTCATTATTGTTGAAATAATAGGATGACAATTATTAAAATAAAGAAGATTTTTGGATTGGCTTCAATTTGGTGTTTCTATTTCATAATTAGACATCATATTATATATATGAACTAGGAACATCCCTTGAAAATCGAATAGTGTAGTTTGGACTGAATTTGATGTATGAATGATTAATAGCATAGCTCTCGAGCTTGCTTGTTTTTCAACCTCTGCTTCTAGTCTAGTTATCTAGACCAGTACTGATTTTTCCGCTTGCCTACGGGATATTGTTGATCTTGATTTCAGTAATTAATAATATTATTCTCTTATAAAAAACGAACAAAGTTAATTTTGGACATTCTATTTATATATAATTTGTACTGTGAACTTGCTATTATAATCATGATTAATGTCTAAGCTCCACATTTGATGAATTAAGATATGGCTGGCGTTATATAGCTATATATTGAAATCAAAATGTAAATATCAAATATGTACAACTTTCATATTTTGATAAACTACTCAACTTATAATGTGAAATTTTATTCAATGAGACATTTTGATGCATCCGCTTTTCTAATATAATATTGAAATCAACGATAAATATCAAATATGTACAACTTTCATATTTTGTAAACTACTCTTACATGTGAAAATTCAATGAGACATTTTGATGCATCCGCCTAATTAAACTCTACATGTGATTAAGAGGGTGTTTGGTTGAGCATAAGCTCCCAAAACAATGAAAAACATTTATAAAATTTGGGGGAACTTATAAGCTCAGCCAAACACCCTCAATACATTCTCATCAGAGATTAATATACTCTAATAAACTATTGGTGAACTCTAATCATAATAAATGCATCTCTAAAATAAATAGTGGCTACTATTACTTCTCTAATGGAGAGTCTTTGAACCTGCGTCAAAATCAAAGTTTTTGTTAACTTTGGTGGATAAACAAAAAATATGAAACGTTCACTTTGTTTGATAGAGAGGATAGATAATCCAATTAATTTGAATACCCCTCACCCAAAAAAAAAAAAAAAAGAGAATGAGGGTGGATAACCTAGAATCTTGATTGAATTTATTTGAAGCAGTTAAAGGAAGCATAATGTGGTGCATTCGATGTAGTTGAATAATGTGCAACTTCATGTATGAATGAATATAAAAATGTTTAGAGGATAAAGACAGTTACATTTTCTTTTCTTATCCAAAGCTCTTAACTAATTGAACTAAATGTCGATTTTTTTTTTGTAAAATAATGGAGGGTTACCTTTTGTTTCAACATTTTCTACGTAAAAATTTGGGAAACTCACCTTCTTTTCTCTTGTTCTTCTTGTTATTATTATTAGTTGTACTGAGTAAGGTACATACTATACATGTAAATGTTTAAATCATAGTTAATATATATATATATATATATACATAAGTTTTTTGCCAAATCGAACTAACCTTAAATATAATTAGCACACACTTGGGCTTATTTGTTTTTTAACATGCACTCGGTGAATCTTGTTCATGCATAATATCTTGTAGATTATATAAAATAAAATAAAAAATCATACTACAAAATATCATACAAATGATCAATCTATAAAATGTTGATACAATTAAAAACGCAATTATAAAAATAACATGTGGAGTAAGTATTCTCTGGGATCACCAAAAATAATACGTGGATACAATTGCAAATGTACCCTAAAGTTTGGCCTTATTACATTGAAAGGCAAATAATTTTTGAAGTCCCACAAATTGCTCCAAAAACACTTCAGAAATCTCTAAAGTTTCATTTGGGGCAATTTCTTAATAAAATTTTATATATTCTATAATTGGCCAGACTCATTTTTTTGATATTATTCGATAAATTTTGCTAACTAACTTTACGCACAGTGCAAACACGTTAGGTAATTATTAATGGTGAGATAGAAAGAGAAAGATACGACTCAGCTCTATGGATGACAATGGATCGGATCTGGATCAGATCTGACTAGATCCAGATCCAACTTTTTATACTTTGGTACGGATCCGATCCAGATCCATTGGCCCAAAAAATTAAATCCAGATCCATATCCATAATCCAAGATCTAGACCCGGATCCATATGTTTTCGCTTCTAAAATAAATTCTAAATCAACTATAATTCACAGTAACACCATAATAATCTAAATATACAATAATACTATAATAATTATTTAGAATTTCTATAATTATCACTATATTGGAAATCGTTAGTTACAAATTTATTATAAAGTAGAAAACAACAAACAACTCGATCGCCGGTGGTGTAAGTGGCGCGACCCATCGTGAATACTGATTGATACATAATTGAGAGAATTTGAAATGAAATTGAGAGCATATTTATTTTGGGAGAATTTGAAATTTTTTTTTGAAGAGTTTTAAGTTTGGGTAGGTATTTAATTATAATAAAAATAATATATATATATATATATATAATAAATAAATAAATAAAACTAAATGAATCTACGGGTCGGATCTGGATCGGATCCGGGTCTTAAAAACTAAATTTCAGATTCAGATCCGAAATATGAGAGTAGGGTTTAGATCCGATCTAGATTCATTGGATCCAATTTTTGAAAATTCAAATTCTAAAAAATGAATCTGAATCCACGGATCTAAACCGAGTTCAGGATCCATTGCCATCTCAACTCAGCTCTCTGTTAACCCGCTATTCTCTCTCTAAATCTTCTGCCATTACTGACTTTGTTTTAGTGCCATAATTAATATCGTAATCGAACTTCAGCAATCAGTAGTGTTCTTTAATGACTTGCTGCCCTTTTTCAGTTTTCTCATCACAAAACCCTAGAACCACATAATCGGGTGTTGCTCGACCTTCTTCAACTTTTACAGAAACGGCTTCGAGATTTTTCAATTCGACCTCTTTCGTGGATGCTATTTAAGTCAAAGTCGAACCCTGATCTGTAAGTTCTTAGCTCGTTGTGATTTTATGATTTCTATATATGCATTTCCTTTTTCTCTATAGTGTTTTATGCATTTTCCTTAAAACTAAGGAAAATTGATAAACATGGAAGTATCCTATTTCCTAACAAGGTACTCCCTCCATCACTTTTGGTGGACAAGGGTTTTAATTAGATTATTGGTCGGTGTTGTTTGAGGAGAAATGATCTCATCATGTGATAAATTGTGAGTGGAAGCAATGATTTATCGGTAAATAATAAGTGGACGTGAGATAAAATAATAAGAGTAGTATTCTAAAAAGAAAAATGATAAACTTTTGGTGGATGTCAAAAATGACAAAAGTGATACACTTTTCGGGAACGGAACGAGTATTAATTTTTGGTTGATTATTTTAGATTTTTATTTAGACCCCCCTTTGGTTTGAAGATATGAGTTTGAAAAGAATGCAGAGTTGTGCGTTAATAATTTGCTGATAGTCTTAGTGTTTGGATAGTTTTTAGTCGATTAAGTAGCAAATTGGGGATAAGAAATGCAATCGTTAGGACATTTTGATGCTCTGTTTAAGCAGTTGGGGAGTGTCGACAAATGGTATTAAATATGTGGGATGTTTGTTTTGAAGCTCTGTTTTGCTTGAGAGAACATATACATTCCTTTCATTTTTTTGAAGGTCAGTATTTTGTTAGCTTGTAACCTTTTTGATTGTTGATGGGTGATTTTTCATGTTCTTTGCTAAATAGGAAATATGTCAAAGCCAGTGCTGCTTGTTTGTGTGTTGCTTATATTGATTATCATGTCTCAATTCGAGTGGAGGCAACAACTAGTGAGTGATGTCAATGCAATTGCATCCCCGAGGGAATCCCAGAAGCAGCAGCAGATTCAGCAACAAGGAGAGAGTGTCAAAGAGAAGGTAACTGGATGCTTCTGCTGATCTTATATTACATCATCTTTTGCTACGAACCATCCTAACCAATTGTGTCATATATCTTGGTTCTCATGTGAGATTTATTCATATATGTGCTATTTGCACTTTCCCCATTTGCAAAAAGGGCATGGAAAAACATACTATTGCATTTGTTGTTTTACATGTTTATACGGGATTAACTTTAAATGTGTATTGACCTACTTTAGATTCGCAAGTTTTATTGAGGCTCAATCGCATATAGCTTGATCGTTGCTCCAAGAAGAAATCTTCTTGGAACATGATGGAAGGTACATATTGATGCTTGATGTTGTCCACATCCTTACTTTTAGCCGTGATTGTTAAGCACTCATGCTTATGTTTTTGTGTTTCATTGCTGCAACTGAGCATTGTGTTTCTCTACTTGGACATTCAAAATTATATGATGGGGGAACTGAGAAGCAACATGACAAGGTAAAGGCATAAGATAGTGCATAAGATCTGAAAAGGGCATAGTATGGGATTAGAGTAAAATTTTGCATAAATTTTCTGATTTGTGATGTGTAAAGAAATCTGAGGAGCAGAGAATTCACGAACTAACTTTTAAATAGTGGATTTCGAGACAGCTACTGTTGGTGACGTTTATGCATCGTTCGACCACCTTGTAGTTGGGTTTGCGCTTTCAAAGCTTGCTGACTAACAATATATGTTGATGATATGTGCCAAAGTGGAGATAGATAGCAGTCTCAAAATTTTCTTTTACGGTATGACTTAGTGAAGTATCTTCAACTGTGAAATGTAGATGCTAACGCGTATCTGTGAGCTGTATTCATCGACTTGTGCAGATTATTCTGTCCCAAGAGAAGAACATCCAAAGCCTGAATGAGCTTGTTCGTAGTCTTAAAGAACAGCTGAGACAGTGCTGCGGTAATAATGAAACATCTAACGGTGCTTTCAGCTCGTAGATAACGAAGTTTGGAGCTTCAGAGACAGCAATTTCATGGAAGATATACAACTGCTGCAAGCCCTGAAATCTGTCGTTGCTCATCATCTGTTGGCGATATTCCACCATTCGTCGTCTTTAGTTGTATTTTTCTTCTGTAATAATTTCCTGTAGTGCCTAATTATGGTACCACCTTATGTTTATAGCTCTGTAATTATAATCACATGGATTCTACCAGATGATTTGACCCGTATTTACTATTTTAATTATTTTCTTGCAAGAAATTGATAGCCATACCCTTTTGGACATTCATGAGCCGAGTCTGACGAGTTGACTCGCTACTTCCTCGCTCAATCGTTCTTCTCCATCTAAACTTCCGCTTAAATCTACACGTATAGGATAATAATTAATTAATTTGTGGCTGAGTCTATTTTCGTGCTCGAGCTCAATATATGCGTGTTTGCGATACTGCATGTTTTCATGGTGGAAGGATTTCAATTGTTAACGGGCTGGTGTTAATTAATTAACATCAAAAAGTTTCAAGGTTTGATTTTTAGTAACGAGTAGAAACACCCACCTCAGATTTAGCGATCTTTTGTTTAAAAGAGAGGGAATGTTTATTATTCACACGGGAGATGTAAACTGGATTAAGATTCCTGATTTGCTTATTAATCACTTCCACTGTGTTTAGATTTCCATTAGCAACTCAATAATTGCCAAGGTTTAATTTTTCTATGTATTGCAGCAGAAATTGCAAAATGTCTTCTTTAGCAGCTTCTTTATCTACCTTCTTTATGTGTCATGATGATTAATCTAAGTGCAATTTTAATGGTTTATGACAGAGCAAGCAGACTGTAAAAAATCAACTGCCCTCTATTTACAGTTCTTGGCTTCTACTAGGATGTTATTGGTGGTAATACCACATAGTTGTCACAGTCTATGTTCTAACATATGCATGTTTCTAAGTAGATTTTTTTCAACTTAGAAATAATGATTTTTCTTCTTTTTTCTCTAATCCATGATTGGAATTTGCTTAATTTGGAATTATTGCACTATCCCATTTTGTGGTATTAACCAAAATATCAACTTAAAAGGGTAAGTAGGAGAATTCTTGATGCAGACAATATTGCCCTTTTTATGTAGCACAACCATGAAAATATCTATCTGAGGTGTTGGGGACAGATTTGTGTGTGTTTTATCACGGAGACAAGAACTAGGGGACATAGATATGATTTGGCAGAGTAAATTTCGTCCATCTCTAGTAGATGGAGAGAATTTATGGCTTGCTTATGTTTCAATTCCAACAAGGTTTACCAACATCGGTTGGGAGCAAGTGTGGCCTTAAATATGGTGGTTGATCCTTTTTCATCTGTGTTTCTTGAATCTTGATGATGTAAGGACATCAATCTTGTTACTTCCAAACATCCCCTAACCTAAACCCCTTTCGTGTTTAAATTCCAGCTCAAAGACCGTTGCAGGAAAGGAAGAGGAACGATTAGATGCCATGTTAAGGTATTTTTATCCAAGTATTGATGTGTGTAGAGAAACTGTAAGAATTGTATCTGTTTCATGTGAAAAATCTGTGGTCCTAAAATGCTACTTGCACCAACTGTGGAACATAAAGAAAAGCTGCAGTGTTTCGGTGGAATATTAGTTCGTGCTCCCAACTTAGAAAGCTTAGGACAATTTGGTACTGTTAAGAGTGATAAATAAGGCTATTGACTTCTATTTTCTAAATCGTTAAATCACCGTGCTTTTCCCCCATATTTTCATGGGTCTACGCTTCCCCTTTTGGAACGAGGTTAGCTGAAGAGAGACCCCTCCAAAATTGACACCATATATTTGATGAAGCTCATAAATGGCTGAGTAAATGCTCTAAAAATAATCAACTCACTGCTGCCGATGATGAGAAATAGTTGGGGGTGTAATAGCGAAAAAGTTGGAGCCTTTCCAACACACACATCTAACTTCTGCATAGAAATTGAAGTCTTTTTCTTACTTCTTTAACTATAAATGTGTGTGTGTGGGGGGGGACGGTGTAATAAAATCTGTTTATTGTCTGAGCAAAACATACCAAAACCTGCTGCTTTTTCATCTGTGGGGGCTCCATCACTCCATGTATAGGCATTGATGAGAGGGGTACGTCGCGTGTACTGCAGTTATTTCTTGCTTGCTCGTGTTAGGGATGACAATAGGACAAGCCCGAAACCGGGTTGTCAAGAATCGGACCTAAAAGCCGGTAAAAATAAACGAGATGGGTACAGGTTGGGAGATTTATTTACATGTAACCTACATACATAGTGAAGGTTTTTTATTAGTTATTATTCCTCATAATTTAGAGAGGGCTGTGCGTAGCTGTAATATGCATTTCTGATGGTGGTTAGCTCTTTTTTAATGACAATTTAATTGTTTCTTTGAATAGTATGTGCTAACCAACAATTGCAGCCTTGAATTAATGGAAGCCTATTAGACACATTGTGGTTGCAAATATTTACTCTAATTTTCAATCTGCCAGCAAACTTCTTGTGATCTTTTCACCTATCATTAATACACTATTTTCCTCTCCTGGTTTGGGATTTTAATCCCTCATTTTCTACCTCACCACTCTCCTCTTTATTACAATTCATTTCTCCCTCTCCCCTCTCTCTCAAATGCACTTCAGTTCTGTTGGTAATCAATTATTATTGTATTTAAAGAAAACCTGTCCTTTTTATTTCTCCATTATCTCCCTTCTTGTTCTATATATAGCCTCAACTCATCCGTGAAAGTCACATCACAAATTCAGGACTAATCCAATCTTCCATCTCTCTCTCTCTCTCTGGTACATATTTTCTATCTGTAGGCCTGTTCCATTGAGCTTATTTTGCAAGAATGAACTACAAAGACTCAAGCCCGAAGCTCGAGCTCAAGCTCAACTTGTCCCCGCCACGAAGGCAAATGGGATCCCATGGCCACGAGTCCGTTTCATCTGCGGAGGTCTCCCCACGGAGCTCGTGTGTCTCCCGGGAGACGAGCCCGGATGGGGCCTCCCGTTGTTACTCGAGCAGCCCCGAGAGCAGCAGCAGCATGATGCTCGTGGGGTGCCCGCGCTGCTTAATGTATGTGATGCTGCTTGAAGATGATCCCAAATGCCCCAAATGCAAGAGCACTGTTTTGCTTGATTTCATGCATGAAGAGAGGGCCAGAGAGTTCAAGAAGTGAGCAAATCTTTGCCGCATTTAGTTAATTTGAGCTTAATCAATCTTGATTTTCTGTTTTTTTTTTCTTTTAATTACTTTTTAGTTCCAATTTTCTTTTCTTTTTTTTTTTTTGTTTTTTTGGTTCCATTTCTTGTTTCTGGCTATGTTTTTCCTTGGATGGTTTTGTAGTTTGTTTTCTTGGATTTTTATGGAAATCTGAAGAAACAATGTCTCATACTGTTGAATGTGATGTCGTGGTGCAGTTGCAACCAACATTTAGGCTATAATTGTGAGGCATATTATTGTTTATGTGAGTATGATTTAAATTTGATATTTCACATGCTTCTCGGAAGCAATATATAGCCCAATAAATAAAATATTTAATGAAGTGGTTAGATTGTAATAAAGGTTTTTATATAATCTCGGTGCCATTTTAACCGTTGGGCATTATAATTGTTAATTAAGAATAAAGAAAAGTAGATTCAATAACATGATGAAATTAATGTAGCAGTAAGTATATACTACTGTTAGAAAAAAATAATGGGGTGGCATCTATCTTGTATTTATTTGTATCTGTACGAGGTGATAAATGCTAGTACTATATTTATTTGCAATATTTAATAAAGAACAATAAATTTCCGTATATACAACATTGGCTAGTGAAATATAGGAGGAATACTCCTCTAGCTACGTTGGAGTTTGAACACAATTTAATTTGGTATTGATGATATGGCAGAGCACCAGAGTAAAAATTTGCTAGAGACTACTAGTTTAAAAAATAAAAAAATAGTTATATAATCGAAAAAGAATCAAGCCTGGACATATATTAACTAAAACCTAAAAAATGGCATAAACATAAATAATAAGGCAGTCGAGTGCAATTTAATTAATGATTACTAATTGCTAAAGAGTTAAATAACTCCGACTTGATTTTAATTTTAGACAAATTTTATAAATTGTTGTAATGATAACACTATTTTTATTTGTAGTGATTTTTTTGATGATCTAGTTTCTTAAACAAATATCCTACCGAGACAAAGTATGTTCGTGCTATATTTTCAGTTTGTCGAATTCTTTTGAAAATATTATTATTAAAATAATTTATAAAATATGTCTAAAATCAATTAGTCCTTTAGTTAAAGACTACCATTCTTCCGTTTAAGAACATATCATGCAAATAATCTCTATCATGTCACGTTTTCATATCGCTAGTATGTAGGTGTATAAACCGTGCTCCAGACTAATGTCCAATAGAACGCAAAAGACTAGATATTAGAGGACAAAAGAAGAAGAAAATAAAATAAAAAACACATGAACCCTATATATTATTAATACTCACATATAATTTTAATTAGTTCTTATTAAAACTTACCTCCCCCCCCCAAAAAAAAAAAAAACAATTTTAGTTAGCACTTCATGAGAGCATCAATTAATAATTTTGAGGATGTATCAAGTTATAACTTGGAAAAGTATTTATACTCCAAAAGGCAAAAAATCTTATGTTTAGGAAATAAAATATTTCAGCAATAAGGGTTGGTTTGATTAGGAAATAAAATCTTTTACTCGTACAAATTCCATCATTGAATCCTATATATACCGTGCATATTCATCCAACTTCTCTCACCACCTCTCTCTACAATGCCGGCGTCCTCGACGCAAGACAGCTGCATCTGCATCTACGCCTCTGCTCTGAGGAGAAGACGGCCCGACCCCGATCATCTGACTATCGAGGTTGACGTTTCACACGGCTCAGTCATCGACCGCCCCGGCCGGAAAATCTCCCCATGTTCCGCTCCGCCGCCCCGTGCAGTTCTTCCGGCACCCCCGCCGAACTTCCTCTCCCCCGACCGCGACGAGCAACGGGGCATCCTCTCCACAATAATCCGAGGCCTCCAAACCCCCTTCCCCCTCCAAGATATCCACTGGGCCCTCAACGACTTCCCTCCGGAAGGCGATCCCACCCACACGCTCGACGAGATCATCGACGGCAGGATCACGGACGTCGCCCGCCGCTGCGCACAGGACGACCGGATCACGTCCGTGTTCGTCCGCATAAACAAACTGGAACGAGTGCATGAGTTTCCGGCGGAGGTAAGAGATGATCAACCCTCAGGGGAGCGTCCGACAATCTTGGCGTTGGCGGCAGCATTTAGCGCACGGGTAAGGCTCGACTTCGAGAATCGGTATCGCGGGGTGGAAACGGTGGAGATGGGGGAGGAAGCGGCGGAGATGGAATGTCCGATATGCATGGTAGGTTTTGTGGAAAGGAAGCAGGAAATAAGAATGCCATGTCATCATATATTTCATAGATCTTGCATAGTGACGTGGCTCCAAAAGTCTCCAACTCCAACTTGTCCCATATGTCGTTTCTGGCTGAACAAATCAACGAGGCAATAAGCTGGGCTATAGATTTTTTGTTAGACATTATTGTTATTATTACTTAGTGTTTTTCAATAGAAATATAAGCTAAATATTCTGTTTTTCCTATTGCAATGATGTGAGCAAGTTTGGAACCAGATATGATACATCGAAGTTACAAAATATCGATTTCTAACAAGAAAGCCCCAATCGCTAATCGTAGTTTTGTAGGGGTTTTTAGTGTAACCTAAATTCAAAAGTTTTAAGATAAACTCCAATTGTATGCAATTCGAAAACCATATGGACAAACTGACTAGCAATACCCCTCGTCCCCTAACAAGCATCATATTTCATAATTTTATATAAGAAAAAATGATGACAAGCTTCTCATTGTATCCTTTCCATCAATGCATTTTAGTTTTTTCGGTTTTCCATACAATAAATCAAGGGTAAGAAAAGCAAATTTACCCATTCTCTAGATATACGATTTTTGCTGGTTGTCTAAGAGATATTAATCTAACTGCTCAGAAAAATTACTTAGGAAAGAGATTTTGCTCTGTGAGATGAGAGAATAATATGATTGATGTAAGACAATGATTGCATAAGAGAACATGTACACAAACTTACTAGATCTACTCTAAGCTTAGACAGTGAAAGCCCATGAGCAAAGCGATTATACCACCACTGATAGTACAACAGGCAATTTTTTCAAGACGATCTCTGTCATCTGATTTATTAACACCAGGAACAAAAAGTAGGTCCAAGCAGCTAACAATTATTACACATAATCAAAAAATAAATAGCAGTGTCGAGCTAAACTTCTATGCATACATAAACTTAAGCAAAACACTGAACAGCCAAGTAAACACAAAATGTGGAAAGCTTGCAACTCACGATGCATTTAAGAATGTGACGAGAGAACAGAGCAAAACACACCACCAGATGATGATTCTCTTGGGTCGATGGCCAAGCCAGTATCATCAATACGCGAGATTTCAACCATCAAGCAGCAATCTGACCAAACAGACTCTTGCGTATCTGCAATTAGATACAAGTTGCATAAAACATGGTCAGTAACCTAGAATCTGAATATGGGCCAAATAGTTGGATGGAATTAAGTAGGTGGGATTATTCATTAAGGACTCGTGTAAATGGAAGTAGCTTATTTGGTATGATTAACAAGTTAAGAGAATTTTCATTTTAA
Organism: Salvia rosmarinus; assembly: GCA_036937905.1. Taxonomy (NCBI): domain Eukaryota; kingdom Viridiplantae; phylum Streptophyta; class Magnoliopsida; order Lamiales; family Lamiaceae; genus Salvia; species Salvia rosmarinus. The sequence continues at coordinate 68,496,459 of CM072823.1, forward strand.
TGTTTACATAAGAACATGTTATCTTTCTTAAAACACTTGATCAGATTAAAATAAGATGTGTTCTGCACATTATTCAGCAGCAGAGCTGGCCTTTCTGTAAACGAACACTCAAATATAGATTCCAAGAAATGTTCTTGAAGATTATGAGATACAAGTATCAACATCCCCTCTAATGCTAATTGACATAACAGAAAATGATAGTGCAACGAATAAATTGAAGACAAGCAACATAAAAACAGCTTAGCTTTCAATACAATTCATGGCTCAAATCTGCCAACTCCAAAGTTCCAAACAGTCAGTATCATAATGAGCATAAACAGAAATGAGGAGGCTTAAGTTAGGAGGTACCTCTGGCAACTTTTTATGGAATACAACCTCCAGTCTAGCATCAAGAGTGTTCTCAAAAACAATTTTCCCATCTCTAGAAGCCAAGACCACACCTCCAGAGCTAAAAATAGTTATAATAATGTTGTCAGAAGTAAATATCCAGATCAGTCAATTCTATAATTCACGAGGGATGGAGGGGACATGGGATTCATTTAGAAATCAGTTGTGTGCTTTCAGTTAACTCTAACATAAGCTCAATTGACATATTCCCATGCATAAAAATTGTATAGTATTTAGCAGGTTCTATTACCAGTAACGATCATGCTCATTCTGCTTAGAAGGAGCCGGTGGAAGATATATGTTGTCAACAACGATCTCGGGTTGATGAACTTTTGCTTTCTCTGCATACTCTTCCTTTGCTGACTGCAAGACAGACTCTACCAATTGCAAGTCTTCTTTGCGGCAACGCAACAACAGAGATGGCTCTTTCAGCCTTAACAAACTCTACAATGAAACAGATTTCTGAACAATAGCTGGTGAACTGCTATAAGGAAATTTTATGCCTAAAGAGATTTAGCAGTAAAGAATATAAGAAATAAAAGAAGATCCTTACTCGATTTTACAATGACGTACTGATGATGGATCACAAATATGAGTCCAAACGAGAAATATGTTAAATTACTCATAATAGAAAATTGAACTTCGACAAAAAGTCAGAAGGTTCAAATGTTCATGGAATCATGTTCTCTATCCTGAAAAGGCTCCCCAGGGGCCTATCCTACATCATGGTCCTGCTTCAAGTCTACAGTGTAGAAGAATTATTTCCAAATGATAATAATACTACCGAGGAAATCAATTCTAGGGCTGGACAGCCAAATATTATTAGCCTTAGTATACAAATGTATGAATTTCCTAAGAAGTAATGTATAATGCAGAATCTGCTGAAGCATGAGATGCAAATGACTGGTATATACAAGATCAAATTCAATTTGCCCAACCTGAACAATAAGATTCTTCAGGAGATTTTTATACTTTTTCTGATCACCGCTAACACTGAGAAGTTCCTTTGATGCATCATCCTTCATGGAATTGACCAAATCATCCTGAGCTTGGAGAACCTTGAGTCGAGAAGCATTCAGTTGCATTGAGTACTCACTACAACAGCCAAGATAAACAAAAAATTTAATCAGATTACATACAAAATAAATTAAACCATTGTCCACGCACTCCTCAAATCAGCTCTTTAATATCAATGAACCTCCACCAAAACATTTAAAATTAGATGTTTGACCATTCTCACTTCAAGACTAGTGAAAAGTTACAATCATGAGCAGGAGAATGAAACTCGAGAAAGTTTCGAAGATGCAAAGTTCCAATAAAGATCTCCCAATAATGCCGGAGAGCAAAAAAAACAATTTCACAAAATCAACACATTAACATCAGCGTATCAACACAGAGATGCTTCCTTCACAGTATGGATTGATCATTATATTTCAGCTTCAAACAAACACGCAGCAAAACCAATCAAGTGCCTACAAATTCACATGAAACCATAAATCTTACATCTTCTTGCGCACTTGAACTTGTTTCTCCTTGCGCTCGTACTCTTGTCTGATCTTCTTCTTCTCGGCCTCCACCAACTGCAGCTTCTCGATATTGAATTCCTAATACAAAATATGATCGATATAATCAGCAAAACCCCTCGATTGAAAAAAAACCCAAGAAACCGAAAAACCTAAATCAGAATGTATCGGAGCTCCGAGCAGGCCGTACTTCTTCGGCGGAGACAGAGATCTCGTTGGCCTTCTCCTCCGCCTCCTGGCGGATGAATCGGACCATCTGCTGGATCTGCTTCGAAACGTCGGCGTCGTTCATCTTGGAATTCGGGTCGGGCTACGATGAATCGGGTAACTGCCTTTTCTTTTCTGGAGAGGTCGAAACGGAAATGGAGAGAAGATTTTTCAATTTGATTCGCCAAGAGATGAAAGAGATCGTACACGTTTACCAATCACGATCACAGGAAGGAGAAAGTGTTACTCTCTTTTTCTTTCGGATAAGTTGTTTCTTTCTTTTGAAATCGTTGTTTAATCTATTTGCATGCAAAATTTTTATTAATGGTAATTCTATTGTGATCCCAGTTATGGCTGTTCGCGAATTTTTTAACACGCGATAAGTGTATGGATGATATATTTAAACAGTAAATGAATCAAATTATTCGTGAGTTATTCGAAGTTTGATTTGATAAATACTCGTTCGAGTTTATTTAGTGAAGCTCGTTAGCTAAACAACCTAAGCTTGAACATGATAGTATTCGGCTCGTTAACTCGTGGACAAATTCGTTAACTGATTTAGTTTAAAAATATAAAGTTATTAACTAGATATAATTATTTTCTTTCTATAATTAGTAATTATTGTGTTAAATCTCTTAAATATTTTTATTTATTATAAGAAATCAATAAATATATTGTGTTATTGTGGATAAAATAATTTATTTTTAAAATAAAATAATTAATATTCTAAACATATATCTAAATTTGAAAATTTTGTTTGGGTTCGACTAAAGCTCGAATAAGCTAATGAGCTTGAAATATTCAATAAATAAAATTCGAGACTCGATTTGATATTAAATAAATCAAGCTTGAGCACGATTGTGTTCGGCTCGGCTCGGCTCGACTCGATTCGATTACACCACTAGCTATAGTACAGTGGAATAAGGTCCAATTTAATGGAATTGAAAATATCACAAATTTACAGGAATTGAAAATATCTGCAAATTAATATTTTAACAATGTTTATCCTTGCGCTTGCTTTATACTCCCCCTGATCTTTTTTTTTTCCAGTGTCATTTCTTTGTTCTTTGGTGTTTTTTATGGTTGCGGTTTTATTTTTGTTTTTAATTCTATCGTGTGGGTCTGATGTCCTCTTCTGTCGTCTGGTGGCGGCGCTACCACCCTCCAGCGACTCGCTGTCGTTGTCGGTCTATGTTTCTTCGTTTCCTCCGTCAGGCTGCTCCACCCACAGCCCCGTCTGTTTGCCTTGTTCCTCACCTCATCCCCAACCTGTCACGAACAACATCGTTATCATGATCAGACCCACTCCGACCTCCATTGTTCAAACCAAAGCCAACACCAACATCCAAACCATCTTTCCCACTCATCGATCCAACAATCTCAACTAGGAAAATATTTGAATATCACAAGGTGCAATTTTTTTATTTACCCTAATACCTGATTCAGGTATTAAGGTACTCGATTAACGAAATTGAGTCTTGATCGAGTATTCAAAATCTTGCAAAATCGGGGTCGGATATCCGATTTTTTGGATAAAGTACCCAATCCGTACGGAATAGCCATCCCTACATATCAGCATACAAATTCACCCTCGCCTACAAATTAGTTATGATATTCTGGAAGGAACCATTTATAAGGAGACACGTACACTATTACAGGTTTAGATACTTGATCCTTGGACCGGGACAACCACATGCCTAAGATGAGTTGTGGCTTCCAAGTTCCAAGTCGGGTCTGCAAAAGTAAGATCCCTAGGCTCGGCCTTACATGTTTTGTCTATCAATTTGGAAATCTTTATAGAATATACAGATATATTATATTCTATTTAACATGATACTAATATATTAATATAAATTAAATTAATAAAATATTATCATATGAGGGATGATTTTAATATACTTACATATTCTATGAAATTTCTTAATTACGGTAATTCTTCCTCTCAAATCTCGTGGGTGTTATTGGGCTTAACGCAATAATAGATAACATATATTAATCCACGTCAAAGGGCAACTCGACAAAAACATTTAATTATGTTCACAAAACTAATATTGGACCCCTTCAATTGTACTTAACTTGTTCCTAATCTGTATTTATTTTCTCAAAGTGATCTAGAATAATAGTTGACTTTATATTTTGCTAGAAGTCGAGTCAAAATCGGTAGAGTGAATTAGAACTTTCTTCACCATGATGGAACTCACAAATTAATTAATTAATTTATTGTGTCGAATCATCAATTTGATCACACTATCATAAATAAACCCACTTCGATGTAATCAGCTCACTGTATATTACCGCAGTTTACTTTAAAAAATTTATATGCAATTCAAATTCAATGAAGTTTATCAAATCTAATTAAGTGTGGGTGTGGTTGATCCAAATTAAATTAATTACAAATTTATGACCACATCCACTATATACATAACCTGCTTAAGTATTGAAGATTTATAAGTAACCCCCAAAAAAAGGGTCCAAATATACCCAATCTTCAAAATAATAATAATAATTTTCGTTACCGAAACTTTTAAAATTATTCTTTGAATTTGTTCCATTTTTTACTTTTAGAACAAGATGCAGTGGATGGCACGAACGAGCTGATATAAATGCTATAGAGTTATTTAAATTGGTGTATTTGAATTAAAATTGTCAAAAATCATATCGGTTAAATCGATATATTTGTTAATTTATTTTTCAATGTACTATTAGCTGAAATACTTCATCTATTTGTCAAGCAATTCATTTGCTTCATCGACTTGGTGTGAGAAGACGGCTCGAGGAAAAATAATAATATTAAAATAACAATAGAAAAGTTAAACTTTATCCAAATATAAAAATGTGCAACTTGATTGACAATTTGACACATTAAACACATTTGATGGTCTTCAATTCAAAGACCGATCGAACCAAAAGCTAAAAAGCAAAAGGAAGCATTAGAGTAGAAGTGAAGATCCAAGAATGTTCCATCTTCCAAAATTAATTTATACTTAAATATCATTTTAGTAGAAACCGAATATCAGTTATTTTAAATTGAAGTAACATATATGCCAAAAATACATTTGAAAACACTAAAAGACGTGGACAAGTATTTTATATTAAATATCTAGTGCACGCTCGATTAATTATGAAACACGAGAAATCATATCCCTATACTTCTAAGTAAATACATGCTTGAAATTCTATGCTTTCTCATAATATTTATCATAAACCGCTTGTTCTTTTGAGATGATCTAATTAATAGATCGAAAGACTTAGCTAAAAGGTCGTTCAAATTAATCTTACTAACTTTTTCTAGATCAAATTTCTCATAACACTCTATGAGTACAAGAGTAGCTAAAGGAAGCAAAAAAATGTTAATGATCGCAAAATAATACGATGCTTACATGAATTTGAAATATTTATAAAATTTTAAAAATTCTAATTACAATATTACTTCCTCCGTTCACAAAAATTTTGCATTGTTTTAGGTGGTACGAGCTTTAATAAATTATAATAGACGTAAAGTAAGTGGAGAAGAAATCTCACATTGTAATATAATGATGAATTTTTATAAATAAATAAATAAATTTAAAATAAGAATTATAAAATTTATATAAAATCATTTCTAAAAAGAAAATTAAAATTTTTGATGGGCGAAATAAAATCTATGTTTTACAATTACGATATTCCTAATTTCTGACCAAATCTACTACATATCTAGAGAAGTAGACCAAGAAAGCGGATTGCCATTTGACTCCTCTTCACCTACAGCCGTCTTTGGAGTCTGGACACGGTCTTCACCTCTTTAATTATTTCCCACACTTATTCAGTGCATCAAACTTTTCTGTTTCAGTCAAACTACCAAACGCGTTCAACTCTTGAAACTTAAATAATTGCTTTTATTATTAAACCAATGTTTTTTATTTAATTCCATCAAATTCATCTTATAGTTGCATCGCAACAATTATTCGTTCCTTCCCCACTTTCCTAGCTTCTTCTTCTCTCTCATCACCCTGTATAAAAACGCCTACTCTCGCTCACTCCTCTCCCAAATTAAATCAACTCAAACTATATCAAAAATCTCGAATTCTCCGGCATGGTTTCCGACGACCTTAAAAGCGATGGCGCCAAGCCTATAAAGATCCGAGAAGTGTGGTCCAATAACCTCGAATCCGAATTCGAACTCATCTCCGACCTCATCGACCAATACCCCTTCATCTCCATGGACACGGAGTTCCCCGGCGTCATCTTCAAGCCGACGCCGACGCACCCTGGTTGGAACCGCCGCGGGTCGCGGCGGCCCTCCTCCGCCGACCACTACCAGCTGCTGAAGTCCAACGTGGACGCCCTGAACCTCATCCAGCTCGGCATCACGCTCTCTGACGCCGCCGGAAACCTCCCGGAACTGGGTGGCGGCAGCGAGCGCTGCATCTGGCAGTTCAACTTCGCCGACTTCGACGCGGCGCGTGACCCGCACGCGCCGGATTCGATCGAGTTGCTGCGGGCCCACGGGATCAACTTCGAGCGGAACCGGACCGAGGGGGTCGAATCGGCCCGGTTCGCGGAGCTGATGATGAGCTCCGGCCTGGTCTGCAACGACGCCGTCAGCTGGGTCACGTTCCACAGCGCCTACGACTTCGGCTATCTGATGAAGGTTCTCACGCGCCGCCCCCTCCCCCGCGGGCTCGGCGAGTTCACGGCGGCCCTCCGGGCTTTCTTCGGGAGCAACGTGTACGACATCAAGTACCTAATGCGGTTCTGCGAGAGCCTCTACGGTGGCCTGGACCGGGTGGCACGGGCGCTGGACGTGGACCGGGTTGTCGGGAAGTGCCACCAGGCCGGTTCGGATAGCCTGCTGACGTGGCACGCCTTTCAGAGGATGAGGGATTTGTATTTTGTGGAGCGGCAGCACGAAAAGCACGCCGGGGTGCTGTATGGATTAGAAGTGTATTGATTAATTCGAATATATAATTCCAGATTTAATTAGGATGAATCATGGAAACTGTCGATATTTAATCAATAAATTCAATTTATTCTTTTTGGGAAAATATGCGTCACATGTTATTTAATAAAATCATGAAATACAATTAATTAGAAGTCGATTGTGATTAAGAGAGTAAATATTTTGGGAAGTAAAGTCAGAGATGGAGGCACTAGTTTAATAACTTAATTTACATATTTGACAAGTCGAGGGGGCAACCAACACCAATTTGCCAAGGATCTCTTTGACTATACGTAAAGTTATGGGTATTTATTACCTCAAACGCAATATACATGCAAGTGGTCAAATTATTAGCTCAAATCTTGCTTTTCTTTTATCTATTTGTTGTGATACAAGTTGTTTACCATTCTTGGTATTCAATTCTATAATGATTCGCATCGTTTATTCTTATAAAGGCGACAAATTATATAAAGATTCATGAGCTGGGTTGCGAGCTCGTCAACAAAAATAGAAAACTACCTTGCATAAAGTAGTTCAAAGATGATCATAAGATGGAAAAGAATTGGTCTGCGGTGCTACCTAGTGAAATCTCTGATGGAACATAATGGAACTCTCCAAACAAAATCGAAGGGATCTTTCGGGAAGAGACTTCGACATTTAAGTCGATCTTTAAACAAAGAACTTTTTGTATTAAGTACAGTGAAATCGTCATGGGTTACCTGAAGGCATGGTTGTCATTTTAAGATATTACATTTTGTGTACTTGGTACAACGTCAGCATACAAGTATGCCCCTTCAAATTAGTTTTAGTTAGGATATCTTAGTAGAAACCATTCATGATGGAACACAAGTAAAATAGTATTCCATCCGTTCCATCGAAGATGACTTGTTTTTTTTTCCAACAAGGTTATTTAGAAGAAAGATATAAAATGATAAAATTGAAAAAAAAATAGGTAGGAGAATAGTATAAAATATAGCGATAAAAAGTAGGTAGGTTCACATATTTTGAAGATATAATTATTTTTTAAAAATGAAATGAGGTTTGGTGGGACAATCGAAAAAGAAATACAGACCAAGTTCGATGGAACGGATGAAGTATGAGCTTAGATAGTTAGCTCTTGCAGTTTGACAACTTCACCCTTAGGTAAGATCCCTAGAGTCCCACCAGGTTAAGTCTCCTCACCTAGTCTGTGTATTTAGTCAACTTCCCTTAGTTCTATTGCTCATTCTACACCTCCAATTACCATACTTAGATTTATTGGTCTTAATTCCTCTCCTCAAATCTCGTGGGCTTAACCCAATTAGGAATGATATATGGGCCTATGGCTATTAATTCTTGAGGTGTGAGTTCTCATGTTTGATGTTACAATTTCATTTTATATTAGGTTTTATCAATATGAATATACGTTATTTGTAATGGATGATATTGATACCACATATGGTAAGATGTTCCTCTCATGTTTCCGTGCTACGTCTGTTATTTTATTATGTTTCATTATTGTATTGTATTAAATGATATTATATATAATTAAGCTATACATATAAACATGATAATGTATTAAAGAAATCTATCCTAAAATATATAATAAGTGCACATTAATGTTCAAGTGAGGGTCCCTAAAAGGCTAAAACTAGGAACCCCTTAGCCCTCCACAAAATTACAAATAAAAATAACTGACTGCCAGTCTACACGGAATGCCATGAAAGGAAATAATTTCGATATAATTAATGTGGCAAAACTCATGAAACAAATGTTCAATCAAATTAACAACAAATTACGCACTTCCCGGTGAATTGAATGTCTGCATAGTTACAGCAAAAAAATAAAAGGAACAGAAAACAAGAACAATACTAATTACATTTTTCATTCAACTAATGTTACAATATAATGCATTCTTTATATTATTTCAAATTTCATATCACTTCCTACTCCTATAATGTAAAACAATTAATATAATCTTCAATACACACACATATCAAGAGGTACATTGATGAATTAGAATACGAGATAAAACACTATTCATGCCGGCGAGATTCGACTTAATTGCATGGCATTGAATTCCACCTCCTTCCTATCTCCCCCGCCACAAAAATGGCGATCGATTTTGCTGTCAATTTCAATTAGTTAATTTCCACAGATCTATTAATTTTTCAACTCCTACATGTGAAATTTAATGTCTTTCACATGGCCACCCCACCTCCACGTGCCCCCACACACATCTAATGTCTTCACATGGATCACGGTGCCGCCTCCTTCCAGCCGCTGTTCCATATCTCGACGAACGCTCGAACGATGACTTCGTGGTGGCGCGGCGAATTCAGCTTCAGAAAGCAGTCCAAAAGCTGCTGCAGATCGTTTCTTGAATAGATTTTTTTCTCGCAGATCATCTGAAGCATCGATTGCCGGAAATCTTGATAAGGATCGTCGGAATCTTTGACGACGGCGAAGCTTTCGTGGATTTTGGGGCAGGAGCCGCCGGCTTCGGAGAATAGGGTACTGTGATGGTGAGGGGAGGCGTCGGCGGTTAGGGAGAAGGTGGTGGAGGACCAGCCATCGTCTTCGGTGGTGGACTTGCAACGGTGGCTCTCGGAGGAGGTGGCGGAGGAGGATGGGAGGAGGGTGGATTTTTGATCGGAGAAGGGGGATTTGGACTTGGTTTGTGGCTCGATGATGTCGGCTGGCTTTGGGCGGCAGCCGCAGCCGCCGTTTGCGGTGAAGATGCTCTTCAATTTGTGTATCTTGTTGGAAGACATGTGCGCGGCGGCGCTGCAGTGGCTGGTGGTGGTGGTGGTGTGATTTGGTGGAGGCTTTGTAGTTTGAGGAAGCCTTATGTAGAGAGATTTTTTTAGTTTTGGAGTGAATGCATACAGAGAATAGGGTGGATTTAGGGTGAGATTTAAGAAATTTCTTTATCATTGGGTTACTTATAGACCATGATCTTTTCAAGTTTTGTTTTTCTTGTATTAATGATATTAGTGACACTTTATCCATTAAGAAATTATTTATTTTACTTTATAACATAAATTGCATATATTGGTGATATCAATTTATAACACAAAACACTATATCAACAGAACTATATGCATAATTGATTTTCATATATATAATTTAAAAATATTATCGTAAAGGAAGCATTATATAAATCTGCACGAATATCGGTCCTGATAATCCATCCAATCAAAATCAACAATGCAAAATAATTTTTAATTAATAGGGGACGAAAGTTAATTTTCATATCTTTCGAACCCAGCTTAATTTTATTGTGAAAACTGGTGTTGCTACCTTTATTGATTAAATTACATTAAATTTCCTTATCAAGTTCTACCATGTTTCAATATTCTTGTATTACTATACAAGCATATAATTGAATTTACATACATATCAATGCATATCATAGATAATGAAACACGGAATTAGAATTAATTAATAACGAATAAATAATCTTTTTTTTGGTCAATTAATACAGAAATTTTAAAAGCTGCGTCACGGTGGACTCGAACCCGAGACCTTTGACCTCGGGCATTAACCACTCTACCACTAGGCCAACACACACACACAACGAATAAATAATCTGATATCCAAAAGGTATGCTCTAATTTTAAGCCAAATTAATCATGATCAATCTTCTTTTTAGTAACCCGATTATTCATTAGGTCGAGGGTCAACATTTCTCCAACTACAATTATTATCGATAACTACCATGTCCACCAATTAAGAAGGATTAGGGAGTTAGACTTTTTCATAGATATATATATATACATAAATTAATTTATTGTTTATTTAGATAGATTAAATTTTTGAGAATATCATTTAATCTAATTTTGCTTGATTCATATCTCATTGAAACTTGAAAGAATTGGATTGGAGATTATAATAATGAGGATAAAAATACTCAATCATATATATCAATTATGAAAAGTAAACACTACTTAAGACAATAATCCACACTATTAATAAGTGCATTATGATCGATCAACCTAAAATATGTTGACAAGATTTGAATAGAAAGTAAATAGTTGGAACCATCTTTTCTTATTTTCATTAAAAAAGTTTAAATCCCGCAAAAATAGAACTTATGATTTCCTACACGTTACCTAACACTTTATTTCACTATAAATGATAACGTTGAAATTTTAACAAATATGGTGCTATTAAATAATATCTTTTTCCATCTATAATTGCTAGGTTATGGTTCATAAAAGATTAAACAAGTTAAAACCAAAAAAAGGAAAAGAAGAAAGATCATATGATTCCTCAAAGAGAATTAAATAGATCTCAACTAGATCATTGTACGTATAATGATGACTAGAAAGGTCAAAATTCTCATGAAGATAATATAAAATTAATTGATAAACGTGTAGACTGTGTAGCAAACTATGCATGGGAGTATATAATTAATAGAACTGAATATCAGAGCAAGTACTACAGATACGAGATTTTACGACTGAAATAATATATATAGAGAAGATGGTTAGCATAATAACTATTTTTGAGAATTGAAAATTAATGTGGTCCAAAAATTAATTATAAATAGTTTATTATCCTCATATTTTAATGATAACTGTTTAGCCCTAAAATCAAGGATTTTATATATTGATTTTCGTAATTATTATCATATGCACAAGAACTACGATTACATGAATAACAACATGAATTATATGAACATAACAATGAATTGAAATGTATAACATGCACAAGAACTACGATTACATGAACAACAACATGAATTATATGAATAACGAAGAATAGAATGTTAAATATCAATTTTTGTGGTTCTTAGTTATGTGAAAAATGATGAATCCGTAAGAAAAGTTCACAAATCCAAAAAAGTAAATTTTTCGCCTTTCATACGATTCGAATCCTAGGTAAAAATTTCAAGTTCTTGGATTCAATAACTTTAAATAGATTTTTCATAACGCCTCATGGTTCTTAGATTTAGATTGAATCTTATTTGGTGAAAATTATAATTTTTATATATTCAATTTTTTTTTATAACTGGATGTATTAATTTTCATAGTAATCAAAAGTGCAAAATCCAAACCAACTTCATAAGAAATTTTGACAAAATCTACTAAATTACGCAGATCAACACACCATATTTTATCCGAACAATTTTTCGAAATACTAATTGGTGCAATTATATCTACAAGAAAATTTACCAGGTTTGAGATTCCAATTAACCTCACAGCATTTCCAACTCCCCTAATCACCAAATTGTTCGAATAACTACTATTGCACCCCAAAAAAAAACTAGATACTTTATACTTAGTCTAAATCACGATGATCAATGTTAAACCCGAAACAAGCCCACATGAATTCCTTGACCCATCTCGGAATTCTCGAAGAAAAACACTTGTTGGAGGATCTTTGTCGAGGACGAGGAGCCCCGGTCTGTCCGTACAACATCGCAGCCCGTCTCAATAGAGGGTTGCCCGCATTGCTCCGAGGTCGTACGATCGGTACACCGTTTGACGATACAACCTTAAGATCTCTCAGCGATGTATATTTTGATTGTGATGACTCTCCAACTCTGTCTTCAAAACTTTGTTGATTTCTTGAGATGGAGGCCGGGCACTCCATGGCAAATATGTTAGACAATTTTTTTACTGTTATTGTTGTATATATGTAATTATGGCTGGAATATAAATATTTTATAGCTGTCGATGAATCTCTCTAAAGACTTAGAGTTGTGATCGGACTAGGAATTAAGAGTCCAGATAATATTTGGACAATATGTACGTAGTTATCTACAAAGCAAACTATCGAGTTTTATATTTGTTCAAATATCCTGATATGTAAAATACTATTTTATGAATTATTGCAATTAATACTTAATTTCAGTTTCCAGAGTTGCATTTGCATTATACTTTGATTAAATATGGTAACTCATTATACATATCAGAATGTATATATGTGAATGACTAGATATTAATTGAATGTTATAAAAAGATATTTTTTTGGAGATAAATTAAACAAAATATTTAGAAGCCAATTCAGTACAAAGTTATATATACCTAAATACAGTATTTATCTTTTACACGTACAATATCTATTTAGGGCTTATCAACGATTTCTTTTATCCTCTTACAATTTTTATATTTTTAATTTTTTTGTGAGCCTCTTAAAAACAACTAGTTCGCCCTCTCATGCGCATGTAATATTGAACTTACATAATATATAATTTTAAGGTTTATTTAATGTTAATACAACTATCAAATAATTTAAATGTTTTATAGATAATACTATAATAAACCATATCTTTCAACTTTGATAAAGTCTTCTATTAGAATGCATGTGGATCATCCAATTAAAGTTCAATAATCTCAATTGGAGTTTATTAAATTCAATGTGAAGAGTCTAGCAATGTGGAATAATAGCAAATAGCATATTTTATCTATGATTAAAATGGCTCAAGTTTTAGAAAGGCAAAGAATAAGACTGAGAAAAAGAAAAAAAAAATCTGTCAGCAAACAGACGTCGTTTCATAATGTGAAAATCTTGTAAATTAGAATGAGACAAATTTTGGTCAGATCGATTTTATGCGCGGACGTTTCCATAAGTGCGTGACATATCCCCAAATATAAGGGGTCGGAAACCCATATGTACCATGCATATCTTTCGTATATCGGAGGTTCGGACGCATACATAAACATATATATAAACTTCTAAACCACTATATGTGAAAATATACATGAAACATATGAGGGTATTCGTACTTAAGGTCTGACTTAAAGAAATTTTAAATTTTTCTGGAAAATATTACTGTTGGAAATTGTGTTTTTATATATATTTATCCTCTTTTATATTTTTTCTAAAACCCAATAACACATAAAATAAAATAAATATTAAAACAAGTCATTTCATACTAACTCGTTAATATCTTTTAAGTCGAGTAACAAAAAAAATGATGTTAAATTCCAATGGATTTGGCCCAGGAAGAACAACTACATTAAATTTGTATGGGCTCAGATATCAAATCCAAAATCCCAACACTAAAAAGGATCAAAAAGTGGGGTTGAAAATTGCGAAACTTGTCACACTCTAGATCTTGAATTTCAATCATTCGTCACTCGATCATCATCTCCACCACTAGAAATTTAAAGGTACAAAATGTTGAGATAAACAGTTGCGATTTGCTAAAGCAATGGCCACGCTTCTGCAAATTCCTGTTCAGCGCTTCAGCAACAGAGCTCCATCTTCTCCATCCAAAAATAGCGAAATCAGCAGATTTTGCCGCTCCGTTTCGAATTCTAAGTCTGCTCGCAGCAGATTGAAGGTGAGAGCGGTTAAGGAGAAGGTAGAGGAAATCAAGATTCCTTCATCTGCAGATGAAATCACCAAGAAATATGGGCTTGAAGCTGGTTTGTGGAAGGTTACCTTCCCTCTTTTACCATAACTAAAATTTATTTCTGGAACCTTCGTATTTGATCGATTTCCGCCTGGGTTTTAGCATGTTTTATGGATTTTGAAAAGGGTTGTCTTTTGCTGTCTTGAATTTAGAGATTTTTGTTTCTGTATGGGAAAATTTTCTTCTCTATTCTTGAAAAGGTTTCTTCAAATTAACTTTTTCTATTATGATAATCCATTGATCTAGTAAAAGTTTCGATCTTTAGAAATTTAACATTTCAATCTTAATGAAATTGCAAAAACATTGAGAAATTCAACTGAAAAAAGCAGATATTTTCGTCGAAAGAAGGAGGTGAGAAGAAATCCAAGGGTGATGAAGCAAAGGAGCTATTGGCAAAATATGGAGGGGCATATTTGGCAACTTCAATTACCCTTTCATTGATCTCATTTGGGCTATGTTGTGCCTTGATCAATGCTGGTGTGGATGTACCAGCGTTGCTGCAGAAGGTACTACTTTTCTAAACTTGCTGTGATGCCTTGCTTGGTGCAAAGCGTGATTGTTTGTTTGTTTGATTCATTATTGTTGGTGTTGCAGGTGGGAATCTCTGCGGACGCAACGGGGAGAAGGTGGGGACGTTTGCGCTGGCCTACGCGGCGCACAAGGCGGCGTCGCCCATCAGATTTCCGCCGACGGTGGCGCTGACGCCCGTTGTTGCGAGTTGGATTAGCAAGAAAGTTGACGGGGAGAAGTGAGTGATCACATTTGCAACCCTCTACTTTTCTCACAGTTTTTGTTGTATTACACCACCATGTAATGGATGATTAGAATAGAGATAGATATTACTGAAAATTATATACTTTGGTTATGTGATATGGTGCTGATTCAATCTACAACTCGATTGTTGTTTGGAGTGTTCTAGTTGGTAGATGGAACGAGCTTCCTCGTGGTTTTTAGTTAGAGGGCGAATATATTTTCCAAAAAAACAGAATTCTAGTTGGTAGATTGAACGAGCTTTTCGTGCCTTTAGGTGGATGTCGAATAGGGATGTCAATGGGTGGATTTTATCCGGATCAGAACCAATAAATAAGTAATGGTTCTGGTTTTGGATCCGATCCATTAGACACTGGATCCGGACCGGACCCGGATCATTAACTATGAGTCTTAAGCGGTCCGGGTCTGAGCGGGTCTGAAACCAGAACCGGACCAGAACCCGACAAGAACCAGAACTATAACCGAAACCGTTGCTTTATAATTTAATGTGTTATGAGTGATTTTGAATCGATATGGATAAAACTAGCTCATTAACAAGCCTATTTAAACTTAGTCTTGTCAATAGACGGGTTTTACTCGGATCAGAACCAATAAATACGTATTGGTTCTGGTTTTGGAACCAGAACTAGATGCGGATCGGATCGGACCATCAAATTATGGATCTAAACGGTCCGGGTCTAAAGCGGATTTGGAACCAGAACCGAAACCAGAACCATTACTTTAAAATTTAATGGGTTTTGAACGGTTTCGGATTGGTCCGAATAAAATCCACCCATTGACATTGACGAGCACAATTTTCAGAAAACAGAGTCGACTACATTGCGATTTATTGGATTTTGGGTTCGGTTGACCATTCGAAATTTCGTTTTCGTCTAGAGTAGTGTTTTACTAAGTGAACATACTAAAGAATCGAATTAGGATTAACATATATATAATATTATTATCAATGATCAAGTTTATTAAAATTTTAAAAATAAAAAATTAAATTTTTAAAAAGCTATTTAGTTAATTTAGTTCGATTAGATTCTCAGGTAATTAGGTTATTTCAGTTCGATAGTTTTCATAGACAATCGAGCAAATTAACGGAATGTTCCCTCTGTCAATGTTTTTACTATACAATTAATTTCTCCTTACAAGAAAGATTGAAGACTCAAATTTGCATTTGCAAATTCTTTTGAGAGGAAATTTGCACTTGCAAATGAACGTTGCTTTGATAACGTTTTGATAGACGAGTTAAGGAAATACAGATGTAGTGAGAGAGAATTCATGATTATGGCTAGAAATATTACTAACTAAATCTCCATGATGAGATGCTGCTGCAAAGAAACAGATTTTCCAATTTATACAACATAAAACCTCATACCAACTAGTTATATGTTCATAGCAAGGGTTTAATAAATAGCCAGAAACTGTACAGCGACCATCCGTAATACTTTCACAGCAACAGTTGAACGTGATCTCGAATTTCTGTATCATCGCCAACCATGTCATTGTACAACAAAACACGATCTTCAAGAATCGCACGAGGTCTGGTTCTAGCTCCCAGCTGATGGCACTATGCTCGGATGTGGAGCTCGAGTTCGTGGAGGACTGATGCTGGACACAGTATAGCCTCCGTGTACTGTGTTCAAGGTATCCCACTCGACCCCCTCTGTAATATATTGTCATGGAATCGACAAAAAATATCCTTCAAGATTAATAAGAAAAAAGAAGGGAGAAGCAAGTTCAGGATACGTTCTGTCCTCCACATGTCAGTGATGCTTACGTCCGTCTCCGACAATAGCCAATAATCAGCATCGCTCTGCAAATGTCGAAGGGAGAAGCAAGATTTAGCAATGGAAGAATGTGTGTATGTGGCCAATGTGTTCTAAACTACTAAGTGATGACACACATCAATGTCTGGTATGATCTTCGTGATTCCACTTGCGAAATCATGGGATGAGCTTGTCTCGCCCTTTGAACTCCTTCTCCCTGCACGATGATTTCGTCTCGTGTAATCTCCTCCTTTGGTGTCTCATTCACAGTAGATGTGTTGAGAATACTTGGTTGTGCTTCATACGCCTTTATCTCCTCGAATTGACTAAGTTTGACAAGAAGCATAACGATAGTTAGAGCTCGAGGAAAGTAGTCACAGCCTTAGAGTAGGCTTTCTTCATATGTCCAAACTTCTTTTTTTTGCTTACAAACCTTACGAGGTAGACATCTATCGGTCCCATGGAGCTTCGAAGAACGATTTTGTATCTTCTCTGTGGATAATCTCCAGCCTGTAGACATAATCAACTCGAATAAAATGCATATTACACCAAAAACTAATTTCAGGTCGGAATTAACAGTAGTGGGAAGAAGACACGGTTACCTCATCGGGTTCAGGAACTTCAAGAGTTGTGCCATGTGGAGCTTTAATTGCTATTAGGGTTTCATTCTGGACGGAGGAACAAATTATGTTCGAGTTTTTATAACCTATAGATGCATAGGATAGGTTGAGTAGAAGAAGAATTATCTAAACCTCGAAGCACGGTAGATTTTTGACATCTTCTTCAGTAATAAAAAGCCACCTTTGGTTGTCTTCGTCTTCGCTTAGGCCCCTTAACTTTTCCTGCATTTCTCTGAAACAAGAAACATATCAGAAGACTTCCATGCTTGAAGAGTGTATCGGGATTAGTGTCGTGATTATAAAATGCGTTGAAGCATCGGAGGTGACCTTATGCGTTCGTCTAATCTGCACTCCTCCGAATTCATGTTTCGTATTTCTTCCTGCACAGGATCAAAAAATCGAGGAAGAGTTTATCTAGCACATTTCCGAACCAAGATTGATGCACTTTTCCATTTCAAATTCACGATCAGTATCTTGGTCCGCATAAGAATGATGTAACCACAGTCAAACAAACGGAGAGGAGAGGTTTCTGAATTGATTATAGGGAATGAAACAATTAGGGAAAAGAATGGCAATGCGAAGACCAATACACATCTTATGTCCTCTTTCATTCGTACCTGTATATCTGGAAGGGTCTCATCCACTTGCCCTGGTCTCCGCACATCAGTCCCCCTAGTTGACAACATTGCCCATTAGTTAAGTATTGCTTCTCAAAGGAAAGTTAAATCTAAACAAGAAGCTATCCAAAAAATTCTAGTGAGATGGGTGCTATTCTTACTTCCACTGGATTATGTTTTTGAGAGTCTTTTCGATAAGACCAATTCCTTCAAGGACATTAGTTATATCGTATATACGCCTCTTCTGGACCTGCTAGAGGGGGATCTGTCAGTTGTCAAGACATGGTCTCAAAATCAAAGCATCAATTGAAAGAAACAATCACCTCTAATATCTCTGCGGCTTTATTCAGCTCAAGGATACCACCTTCTGAATGTTTTATCAGATTGATGAACTTCTTTGTTAGGAGAGCTGTAAGAGGAAAAGTGATATTCAATGAGAATATCCACGGACAAATGAATTAAACACGTAAAATCTATGATAATCAGTTACCATATGCAGATAGATCAATCCAACATGATGAAAAGACACCTAAATATAAACTCCTGCAGGTAATATTCTATACCTAAGGAGCTATCATATCGACAGGGACCGACTGGAGTGAGATTATCGCCGCATGGAGAACCTGCAACTGCAAATTGGATGTTTGTCAAAACAGTACCAATTCCTTCATATTTATGACGTCAATACGCGGGGAAGAGAGAGATTTTGAAAGAGAAAAAAAAAGGACTAGAAACTAATGGGGGTGAATTTCACCAATATTTGTCATGGGACTTTGACAGATAGCTCTATTTGCCTTGGTTGACCTAGGAACCTTCTGGGGTTTCTCAGATTTCACTGACACTGGAGTCCGATGGGGGCCATTCATGAAAGCAGTGGTGCCGGGAGTTACATTTTGCTCAGCAGATACCGTGCCACAGTCAGCCATTTCACTCTTCCGTTTCAATGACTTGCGAAACCAAAAGAATAAGCCAAGATCAGATATAGCAAACACTTAATCTCATAAAAAATTCTTATAGAGAATGAAGGTTTACAGCAAGCCACTTTCTATGTAAAGAAACAACATATCTACAATGCAATTATAATGATTAATCCGATACCTCAAGCAGCTTCCTAAAAAGCTGATATTACAATGTCATTTAATTTAGAGACACAAATTGAGAATAAATGAAAATGCCATTATGAAAAGCAGTAAACCAAGGACATCAGTTTATCAGATTCTCAATTAAATTAGCATAACACATTCGGCAATTAGGGTAACATCCGGACAATGAGAATCCAAGACAGCAGGTAACAAGCTCGTCCAAAGGATCGTGTTACATGCTTCATGTGTACAACCTTAAAAGAGGGCACATAACAATCCCTAGCTACATAAAATGCATTGATTGTGTGTGTGTGTTGGCCTAGTGGTAGAGTGGTTAATGCTCGAGGCCAAAGGTCTTGGGTTCAAGTCCACCGTGAGACAGCCTTTAAATTTCTGTATTAAATTGACCAAAAAAAAAAGCGTTGATTAGGAAAGCAACAGTGAGACACGAAGACCTAGTAATCAGTAACGACTCAGTAACGCTGAGATCATAAGCAACTGAGTATAACTCAGAGCAATGCGTGAAAAACTATAAACATTTACCTACAGCTAAGTTACAGATCGAAAAACAAGGTCCAATATTGATACTAAACCGTACCAAATAACACCAATCAAGAGCACTGCGGTCATCTTTATCCATTCAAACTAAACTAAGCAACTGAGTCACAACTCTGAGCAAAATGTAAAAGAACCTATAAATAACTACCCCTCATCAATTAAAGATCGAACTCAAGCTCCAATTTTGATGCTAAACCAAACCAAAGAGCACTGTATAGCTTCTATGAAAATAAATTTAATTTAATGATCAATCCCTCACAAAATAGGGTAATCTCTTTAGAGAGCCAAAATAAGACGATAAAATCAACTCAGAAGAATTAATTAATGGCTCACAGGTGGTGCCTTTACAACAACGGGTTCGCCGAGCTCTGGATTGGGATGAGAATCAGCAGCGGTGAAGCGGCGGTAGTCAACGGCGTCTCCAGCGAACGGCGGCTTCATGGAAGTGGAAAGGCGGCTGTCTTCAACAAGTCCACGGCTGCGACATGATCTGATAATCTTCAAAGATGAGAGACGGAGAGGAACACAAAAAGGTCTCTTGATTTTGCAACTAATTCTGATCTCCAAATCCCAAGACTGGATCTTTGGGGTTGTCTTTGCGGGGTTTGGAAGAGAGAGAATGGAAGGGAAACTGGGAGAGAGAAAATTGGAGGGGAAATTGGGGGAGGAATTGAAGTGAGGGATGGGATTTTGGGGGAGTAGGAATGCACAAAGGAGGAAAGACAAAAGGAAAACTAAAGGAGGGAAAAGATAGTAAGTGGGATATATAGATGTAACTGAGTCAAATCTTAATCTTGTGTTTGTTTATTTAATGAGTTGAAATCTAAGTCGAGTTTGATGTTTATATGCACGTTTTTGTATGTTTTTTTGACTTTGTATTCGATCATATTTATTCGAACATAATTTTAGGTTTAGTATGTTTGTGGAACCAAATTCAAAAAATTGTTTGATGAAATGGTTCTTAATGTGTTCTTTTAACAGAAGGTGGTCTAAACTACAAGATTAAGTTTGGGGAAAATTTCCATGAGAATTGAGAACTTGAAAAGTGTCTGAAAAATAGGAGAATATAGGATTTTTATTCGTAGTGGTAGAAATTCTGTTGGATGTAAAGTGGATCCTATCAGAAATTGAAGAAAATGAACAAAATTTATTATTTCTTAGAAATCGTTGTATCTTATAAGAAAGAGGGTTTTCTTCCAAAAAATATTTTAAGTGTATTTGCTTTCGAAAAACATTTAGTAGTCATCCACACATCAAGAAAAACGTTTGCAGTACTTGCACATTTGCCCTCATTAAGAATGAATTGAAAATTCCTCGTTTTATTTTACCTTTTTTGTGTGTAACATCCCTTTTCGTTTATGTCTATTTTCACAACTCCAAGTAATTATCAATGATATTTTTATAAATTATATTTTTTGATTAATTCAATGATAGTATGTATTTAAAAGCCATAACAATTATTTAAGTGGAGTCTTAATTTTTAAAGCAATGTTTGGATCGGCTATTCGCGCCTCAATGTGCACCATTAAAGCTGGGGACTTTTTGGCGCCTACCGCTCCCTTTTAACTGACGCTCGCCACGCGGCCCCTCGCGCTTGCATTTACGCGGCAAAAACTCTTTCTCAGCTAGCCTCAAGAGTCATTGGGCTGGGCCTTCAACACGGCCCATCATTACATCCATAAAACTACTGATAAAGTCCGTCATCTATTTTTGCTCAAGTTAAAGTAAAACCATATTTAGCATCTAAATCTTATTTTATATTTGAAAATAAAAATAAAAATACATATATACACAAAATTATATATATTTACTGAACACTTAAATTAGTAATTTCAAAATTATTCAAACAATCTCAATCAAATTAATCAAGAACCTTAAACTATTTACCGTTTTAATATCAAGAAATATAACATTAGATATAGTTGGATAATGTTTGTTCATCCACCTTTATCCATCATTATCCACCAAATTATACAAAGGCCTTAGTTGACAGACAATGCCTTCTGCAATATTGGCTAAAACTTATACTCTTACAAAACATAAATTTCGGCCAGGTGTTGCATATATCTAAAGTAGTGCGTGATTCAACTACATTACATATGTCATCATAAAGAGAAAGCATGAATCACGGCTCAATCAAGAAGACAGTATACTTACAGAGTAGACAGACTCTCATCTTGCTAGCATTGTACAGAATTTCTCTGCCGACCCCAGTCGAGATTATGTAGAGGATTTCCATGCGCAAGGATTGTTCACTTGAACAAATGTGCGAGGTCCGGATCATTCAGGTCCAGGTCCAACCAGCCGTTCATACGCATGTATTCAATATAGTGGTCCGGGGGCTTTATGGCGCGTGGATTTCGTGGAGTGAAACCATAGATCCTCTCAAGATCCCGAGCAAGCCAACGAGTATATGCACGGTCAAGAGGAGGCACAATTTTCAGCAACAGCTCTTCTTTCTTCTCTGGCTTCGCAGGTTTATTTCCCATTGGTGAACCTAAACAACATAAGATAATAGCATCAGAAAAAGGGCGAAAACAAGAAATCAACAGAGTAAACATAAGAGTGATGCTATTCGG
Source organism: Salvia rosmarinus (assembly GCA_036937905.1). Classification (NCBI taxonomy): domain Eukaryota; kingdom Viridiplantae; phylum Streptophyta; class Magnoliopsida; order Lamiales; family Lamiaceae; genus Salvia; species Salvia rosmarinus. The sequence goes on from CM072823.1 coordinate 68,518,823, forward strand.
CCATAATGTGGCCGACCATAATCAAATTTATTAAATGAAAAAATCATTTATTTAATTTTTGATCTATTAAAAAATTTGTTTTACATTAAAATCATCTTATGGAATTACAATTTTGCACCTATCGAATGAAAATTTTAAATTCAAATTTAAATTTAATAATTTAATATTTTTCAGAATAAGTGGGAAAAGGGTGTGTGGTCAGCCATAATGTGGCCGCATAGCTTTATTGTAAACATATAAAGGCTAGTAGCAGGTACTCAAGAATCAATGATGTTTGGATTCATTTGCATCACAAATATAATATCCCTAACCCCCCCCCTAATATCACACACACACACACACACACACACACACACACACACACAAAATATGGCAGCAAGAAGAAAACTGAAAATCGGAATTTGAATACACGAATTAATCAGGGAAAACTTTTGAACTCATTCGGTTATCTCCATTTTGTAGCAATTACCATGCTCCATTTACCACTATCCTCGTGTCATTAGTGTCCCCTTGGTGTTTTGCCCTTAGACTTGAGCATAAGCATATTGCTGGTTTATAAAGATTCATATATGATTCTCATCAGTTTAGAACTCAACTAACTTTGTCTTATCACGGTAATCTTCTGTATTACGTGAATCAGTTAGCAGAAGCAAACCTTAGACAAACTAGCAGAGTTCAAATGCTCCACTTAGCCCAGAACCAGAGAGAGAAGACACCCATGCCGAAAGGGAATTAATTCTAACCTATTCCAAATGAGTTCAACCTAGAAAAGTGGCCACAAATTGATTGTGCAAGTAATAGGTCCCAAAATAAACTACCGGGCAAGTAAAACGAGTTCCAAAACGACAAATAAGGTGGCGATGTAGCACTGAGCTGTGGGCAATGCCATCAGATGTTGCAGGAAGAAACATCTTAAGTCGAGCTTCAGACTAAATCAGCTGTAAACAATCTAGAATAAAGCTAGAGCTCTTCCAACTGCCTTGAATATTCAAAATTCTAGCTTCAGCTATCTAGATTGCTCTTGCTCAACCTAATTTCGTTATCCAAAGCTCTAATGGATCCAATCGTGATGATGTGTCAGCAATGTTGGCGAAGTATAGTAGTAGCTTCTAGATAAGTCGTAACATTCAGGTCTTTACTCTTTAGCTTTTAGTTTCTTTCATCATTTTTCTAGTTAAGTATGCAACGCATTCACTTTTCAATCCAGTATCCATACTGGATCAACGAGTTTGTTATTGAGTAAAATTGGATAACATAATGAATTCAAGAAACAACAAATGGTAGTGAAAAACAATAACACTCGAGGGATCCCCTTCAGAGAAAAGCCCCTAGTAAATTAAAACCCTAACTCATCAATCAAACCACAAATTCGCAAATACAGCTTATTCAATTCAAACGAGGAACGAAAGGCAGCCATTCTTCAAGTAATAAATCAAATAAGGCGCACCAGCAAAGCTACAAGAACAAATTAAGGCCAGATTCTAAATAAAGAAACAAATTTCATTCTTGAATCCGAGCAATTCGAAAGATTCAAACTTTAAAATGAAAAGAGTGGTAAGAAACCTTCAATTGATAAATTTCCAGTCGCTTGAATTATAGGGCAATCGAAGATGACGAGAAAACTGAAAGAGTGTTGAACTTTTAGATTAACAGATCATCTTTAGCCGCGACTCCTTTTTGTGGTCAATAAAAAAGTCTGTCATTTAAGTTCAGGAAACACTATAACATGAGAATTCTATATCTTGTTATTCATTTCATCTTAATTTGATTCATATATTGATAATTTTATTACTATTATTTTTTATTATTATTGGAGAAAATTATTGTTAATTATAAATTAAAGTATAGAGATGTTGACAATAACGTCTCCAAAAAAGAAGAAGCTGTTGACAATATTAGTATTTACTTTTCCAAATCAAGAATAAATAAATAAATAAAAATATGATACAGTACTTTTTAAATAGGATTCGAATATTTCGACAAATATATAAATTTGTAATTTACTTCTTTGCCCTTTTCCTATCAATCTTAAATTATTAAAATTACTCACGCGCCGTCTGAACTTGTGCGGTAGCGCCAACCACCCACCCGTATCTCCGACATCCTGCTTTTAGTCGTCGAAATTGCGAGTAGCCTATCAAGAATTGAACGGTAAGGTTAATCTTTATTTTGTTCTTAACATGTCATCTTCTGTATTCTATATGTTGTTTTTTTTGTTGTCGCGTTTAATTTTAATACAGGGGATTCGGCTGTTAGTCATGCTGTATGCGATTTTTGTTAGGTGTTCTGTTTCAAGATTAATCAGACGAAGCTTGCTTTCTTGGGTCGTCAAGTTTTTGAATTTTTCTAAGATGGGGCGCCTCGATTTAAATTGTACATTCTGAATTAGGGTTTCGGGGATTAGCTTTGATTATTAGATTTTGGCTTGTGTTCTTATCCGATTTATCGCAATCATAAATAAAGATTGCCCTTTTATCTTGTCAAATCAATTTAGATGAGAGGAAAGTATGCATGGCAATTGCCTCTCCTATAATAGTGTGGAAGAATTTTTATTGATTTGTATGTAGCTGCTTATTTGAGCTATGGTGGTTGGTTTTTGAGTTGAATACTCATGTTTCGATTTGTTACAGGCTCTGAGGCTTGGCAGTTTAAAGAGCTTCTTGAAAATGTCGAAGTACGGATTGCAACTTAGAGTTAAACCACAGCAGAAACAGCCCGCAAGACCTCCGCCTCCAAAGGTGCTCGGATTTGATGATGATGACGATGATGATAATGTTGAGAGGGACATTTTGCGCCAAGCTTACAAGAAAAAAACGCACAAAGATGTCAGTCTTCTTCTGTTGTAAAATTTAGTTTGGCTTCTTACAAATATTGAGATTCCGTTTTCATTGAATTGTATTTTTGGGTTTGACAGATTTATTTGACTGTACTTTTTCTTTTCATTTTGAATTCTCAATAGGTTGAAGAGCAGCATAAGAAGGTTCTTGAAGAAGACCCTTCGGCATTTGATTATGATGGAGTATATGATCAGATGAAGGAGAAACAAGTTCGTCCTAAAGAACAAGACCGACAAGATAGAAAGGTATTGTAGGAATATGTTGCTTTTCTCATTAGAAAATGGTAGATTCATATTGAACTGCCTCTGGGAATGTGTTTACTGTTTAGGTGATTTCTGTTACTTGCACTAATAATGTTTTAGTTTCTAATGATTTTATCATTGGCCATTGAATAAAAAAGTGAAAAAAGAACTTGTAAATTCATCTTTGGCTACAATGGATTACCTCTATATTGATCCATATGCCCTGCAAAATCTTTTGATTTGGAGGTGTTAGATGTTTGACTTTTAAATGATCTGTCAATTCTTTATTTGCATGAAGCCAAGATATATTGAAGGACTGATAAAGAAGGCAAAACAACGAGAGAGAGAGCATGAGATAGTTTATGAGAGAAAACTTGCCAAAGATAGAAGCCAAGACGAACACCTCTATGCAGATAAAGACAAGTTTGTTACTAGTGCTTACAAGAAGAAACTGGCCGAGCAAGCCAAATGGATGGAGGAAGAGCGGCTTCGTGAGTTGCGTGAGCAGAAGGATGACGTAAGTTGGACTCACTTCTTCTTCCTAATGATAATGTGTCTTATAATTTGGCAAAATAAAGCAAAGTATGCTTCTTGCCGGTGCTTGATTTTCTGTTTTATAGCAGATGTGTTAAATTGTAGTTTTGTTCTTCATTTTAATAGGTTACCACGAAGGCAGACCTTAGTGATTTCTATTTCAACCTCTCCAAAAATGTAGCATTTGGCTCTGGAGATGCCGACAAGGGGAAACCTAAAAAGCATCCTGGTGAAGCGGTGGTTCAGCCACCACATCAGGTCTCTCCTGCAATGACTGGTACTAGTTTGGATTCATCAAGGATGGCGAAGAGGCATCAGGATGAGATTGCTGAGAATCATTCTCCCAAGGGAAAGTCTGATTCTTCCGTTCAAGAACAAGTCACAGACGAACATTCAGCTCATAACCTACCAAGACCCGACAGCCAAAAAAGAAGTGAGGACTCGGCATCTGCTGCAGGGGACCAACAGGGATCCGACAATCAAAAAGGAAATGAGGATGCTGTATCTGCGGCAAAGGACCATCACAAGAGAGGTCAGGATGCATTGGCTGCAGCAAAGGAGCGATTTTTGGCTAGAAAGAAAGCGAAAGCACAAACAACTTTGTGATAGATATCAACAGCTTTTTCTACTTGTTTTGAAGTGCCTACGTGACTCTTGAGTAATTTCTAGATCAGGCAGCTTGTCATTGTAAAATCGGAACCAAGATCTAAGCATTGGGATATTACTCCTTTTTACTTTGGTTATGTACAGTTTGCCTCAAATAGATATGTGTTGTTGAACTGAACATCTCTTAGTCTATGGATTGATTCACTGTTGAAGTCTGCTGATGGATATAAAATAATAGCACGGTTTACTGAACATGGAGGGTCCCTCGGAACGAGTGGAACGAGCGTTGAGGTATGTATGGGGTTGGAGTCGGTTGGCTTTTCTGTCTGCCGATCTCATATAAAAACGATGATTCCTCACATGTTTTGTTGCTATTTGCCCATGTGGTTTGTTGCCACTTTAATTTCATGTTGCTTACTGTGGGAGTTAAGTACGCAGACATGTCCTTGTCTAGATGAGTTATTGCTTGATATCATTTGTCTTCCACTTTTTGTGGTTTTCTTAGTCTTGTTGTGTACTGTAAGAAGATAGTGAATGTATCGAACTAGTGACGATAAACTTTTGACTAGGTCGAATAATAACTGCGAGTTGGGAAGAAAAATCAATCCTTCGTAGCTTCATGATAACAAAAGATCTCTTAGATGAAGTGAAAAAGTAGATTCTTGAAGCAAGATTGAAGCTTTTTTTCTTTTTCTTTTTCTTTTGGAGATTCACATAATTGAAGCTGTTTTGGATTCTATTCCTCCATCTACTACTCATGGATTTATGCAATTAATTTTTTATATTTTTCTTTGCGACGAAAAAGACATTACGTTAATATCGTAAATTAGACATAACAATATCCATAAACAATTCATCAAACCACAGATTAATTTCTAGCAAACGACTATTACATTTCACTTTGATAGCTACTACGTATGTAAGCTTGACTAAAAGTACATTCTTTTCCAATTATATCGAAAGGAAAAAAAATAAAAATTACTTTTGCTACGTAAATAACCATTGACCATTCACCCTTTAGGTGATTAACTCAACAATAAGAAAGCCAAAAAAAGAGTGGCCGTCCAAGTCACCACCACTCAATACTAGAAAATTGAAAATATGTTTCTATTGTTGGCTTACTATTAAAGTGGTTAATATCTGAGATCAAAAGTATCATATCTGAGTCTACTATGACACAATCTTTAAAATTTATGTGTTAATTGACAAAAAAAATGAAAAATCATATTTTGTGGACCGTGTAAACAAACAACTCTCTTGACATAAAATATGAACACTACTGCTAGGGGTGAGCATTCGGATTTCGGTTTGGATTTTTGCCTAATCCGAATCGATCCGAAAATCCGATTTTTCAGAGATACAAAATCTTATCCAAATCGAATATCTGAAAATCCGAAATCGAAAATCCGAATTTTTTATTAAAAAAATACAAACCGAACCGAAAAATCCGAAATTATGAAAAAACCAAGAATCCGAAACCATTTTTTGTTAATTCTTATATATATTTATATTAAATATAAAAATATTTAAATAATAAATTATTTTTATACATAAATTATATATAATTCGAATTTTCTGATTTAAAAAATCCAATCCGATCTGAAAATCCAAAAAACCCAAACCGAATTTTTAATTTCGGTTTGGTTCGAATCGGATATTCGATTTTTGATTTTTTACTCACCCCTAACTTCTGCTGTAAATTTAAACACATTAATCCTAGCTGTATCATGTATGGTGCCTAGATACACTCGCACACACCCACACGGGTATCTGTGTGAGAAACTTCCCAGCACCACCCCAATCCCATTTTCCCCATTCTATAAATCCCCCCAACAATCTCTTCCTTCTCCAAATCAAGAAACACACCATTTTCAGCCAAATAAGAATCAGAAGCACAAGCTTGACAGAAAATGGAGGTGGAAAATAAAGAGAAAGCTTCGGCGATGCAGTAAAAAGCATTAGATGCAGTGGATGGGAAGTTGAGGGCTAACGGCTACTGCCAACTACTCATCATTGAATGCAAGATTGCTCTATCACAACTTGAGCTAACTAAGGCCCACTGGTTTCTGTCATCACACTTTTTCCCCTTTCTTTGCCTCTCCATTGATGTTTCACTCACATGCTCATTGACAGTTGTTATGGTCAACCAAATGATTACCTTAATCACCACCTCAAAAGCTATATCTTTGCAGATTCTAGGTTAAATCAGGACATGAAAAGCAGCTAAAAACGGTCTCACAAATCACAATCCCACCTAAACACAATGTCTTCTTGCATTGTGTTGTTCATCATCTCTCTCTTGCTCTCTCTATCATCCTCAGCCTCTGCAGATCCCATTCCCATCTCCCTCTTCACCTCTCTCCCGCATTCGGATCCGTTGCAGAGGCTTACGCAGCTAGCCTCGGCCGCGGTAGCCCGGGCCCACCACCTCAAGAATGGCAAGAATCCATCTCCCTCTGTTACCTCTTTGTTCCCCTTCAATGGAGCCTACACAGTCTCCCTCAGCTTCGGCACCCCACCTCAATCCATACCTATGATCATCGACACCGGCAGCAGCTTCTCTTGGTTCCCTTGCACCAAGAGATACGTCTGCAGAAACTGTTCAGCCACCATTTCTTCCTTCATGCCTAAGCAATCGTCATCGGCCAAGGTCGTCGGGTGCATGAACCCTAAATGTGGCTGGCTTCACAAGCCATTCGATCCCAACTCGAGCTGCCAAGATTGCCAGCTGTCGAAAACGAACTGCACTCAAATCTGCCCGCCGTATATCATTCTCTACGGCTTGGGCACGACCGGAGGCGTGGCCATGGTGGAGACCCTCAGCATGCCTCAGGAGAAAATCGAGGATTTTCTCGTGGGCTGCTCACTCTTCTCCTCGAATCAGCCTGCGGGCGTGGTGGGATTCGGGAGGGGGGTTTCCTCATTGCCGAGCCAATTAGGGCTCAAGAAATTCTCCTACTGCCATGTCTCTCACAAGTATGACAACACCCCTAAAAGCAGCTTCCTCGTGATGGATTCTGATTCGGATTCCGGCAGGAAGACGGCTGAACTCAGCTACACGCCGTTGTTGAAGAATCCTGTGAGGGACGAAAGCAGCGCGCTGATGGATTACTACTACGTCGGCTTGAAGAGGATCGTTGTTGGAGGGAAGAAAGTCGAGGTTTCTCACCAAGAACTCGTCCCGGATTCGGATGGCAATGGCGGGACTATAGTTGATTCGGGGTCGACGTTTGTGTACATGAACAAGGCGGTGTTCGAGGCCGTGTCTGATGCCTTCTCCGAGCAGGTGAAGGGGTACGAGAGGGCCGCGGAGGTGGAGGATGCGACGGGGTTGAAACCTTGCTTTGATATTACAGGGCACAAGGATTTAAGGATCCCTGAAATGGAGCTGCATTTCAAGGGTGGGGCAGAGATGGTTCTGCCACTAGAGAATTATTTCTTTGTTGTGGACGATGACAAGAGGTCGGTCTTGTGCTTGACAGTCGTCACCGACAACACGTTGCTTGGACCGGATCTCACGAACGGGCCATCGGTGATTCTGGGAAACTTCTTGATGCAGAACTTTCATGTAGAGTATGATCTGAGGAATGAGAGGTTTGGGTTCAGACAGCAATCTTGCTCATGAGAGAAACTCATACTAGGAAATTATGTAGCAATAATTTGTGTATCAAACTTATATGACATTGTTATACCACCTTATAATCTTTGATTTCAATCCAAGAAAAGAAAGATTTCACTCTATACTCAAGATTTCCAATTCGTCAAATTGAAAGCATTGGTCTCAAAAGAGATTACCTATATACATTCTTGGACAAAAAAAATTCGTGAATCCCTAGTTTCTTTGATCCCAAAAAGCTACGGTACTAGTCAAAATTCAGACAACACACATGCAAAAACCGAGTACTCCAACTCTTATCTTCCATTAGTGGCTTCAAGATTTTGTTGCAGACCACCCTCGACCTCGGCCTTGTCCACGACCTACATTAGGCACGAATTGCTGATTTGTATACTGTCTTTGGTCGCCTTGGCCACGACCTCCACTAGGCAAGAATTGCTGATTTGTATACTGTCTTTGGTCGCCTTGGCCACGATCTCCACTAGGCACGAATTGCTGATTTGTATACTGTCTTTGGTCGCCTTGGCCACGACCTCCACTAGGCAAGAATTGCTGATTTGTATACTGTCTTTGGTCGCCTTGGCCACGACCTCCACTAGGCACGAATTGCTGATTTGTATACTGTCTCTGTCCGCCTTGGCCACGACCTCCACTAGGCACAAACGGCTGATACGGATACTGTCTCTGTCCGCCTTGGCCACCACCTCCATTTGGCACAAACGGCTGATACGGATACTGTCTCTGTCCGCCTTGGCCACCACCTCCATGTGGCACAAACGGCTGATACGGATACTGTCTCTGTCCGCCTTGGCCACCACCTCCATGTGGCACAAACGGCTGATTCGGATACTGTCTCTGTCCGCCTTGGCCACCGCCTCCATTTGGCACAAACGGCTGATACGTATGCTGTCTTTGGCCGGAGACTTTTGCATAGTTTCCCACCCAATCATCTCCACACGGATTACGCACCCTCCAATCTTGGCATGCATCAATGCGAGACTGCTGGAAATTGCAGTCAAAAGGTCTATAGCTTGATGTGGCATGGTGGTTTGGTCCCGATTTTGGGAAACTTAAACCTTCTCCATGATCATCCCTCCAAAATGATCCTGCTCTTGGTACATATGTAGTTGCTGATTGCTGATGGCCAGTGTTTCCATAGTCGCGATAAGAAGGCCTGAACAAACCAGCAGCACTGCAATTAGGGTTCTCTTGAGTTACGGATGTTTTTCCTCGACCAAAACTGAATCCATGGGCAGCAGAATGTGATGCCAAGTCCAGTTTTTGGCTGTGAGACCTGCATCCGAGGGTAATTTTGGTCAATCCAGCTACGAAAAAACAGATGTCAAGTAGATTGTTGAACTAACGCACATGTGATTGTTGCGCCAAGTGCCGTTTCTGTGGTGCTCATGCCAAAGGACAGTTTCCTCCAAGTCGTCTCTGTATACCGTCTGCATAGAAAAAAATTGATGGAGAATCTTGATCAATACATCTACAAAGCATGCTGATCTCTCAGAATATAAGTCATTTCCTTTACCTTTTCAGGGATGGTTACCCCTTCAAGAAGTCGAGGAATGTTCTGAAAACATAGAGGGATCTCATAGAACATGCATCTGATCAAGAAGCAAAGCAAAGATTATGAGTGAGAGAATAGAGGGAAGAAAAAAAGAAAAAGTAAACCATACTATGTTCTTTGCTGGCTTACATATCATCTGTGGAATATCCATCTCTCTCGTTGCCATCACTTTCAATCAGATCCTCAAGTTTTACATGTAACGTTCCTTTTATCCCTTCACTGAAATTGATTGCATCATCAGATATAACAAAAATATTTCAAGAATTGAAGCAAGATAGAGCAATAGCAGCAGCTAACAGAAAATCATAAGAGCTATGCATTTTCTTATTAAAGGTATTTCAAGAATCTTACATTTCACTCTCAATCGCGATTGCTCCCTTTATCTTCTCCGAGTTCTTTCTCTCTCTGCAAGATGATAACTGCTGCCACAAGTTGCTCGAACGTCTCAGTAACAGCTGATGAGGCGTTTGCTCGTTCCTGATCTTCTCCTCATCCTATGTGTTATAATCTCAAATCAGTTACCTCACGTTTTAAAACCAGAAACAAGCATATATTTGCAACATTTCTTTCACCTTCAGCTCGTTTTCAACTTTGCCCGTCTCCATAAGTAGACGCTCTTCGTCTATAAACGGCAGTTTGCATATACCCTTCTCAATTAAAGACTCCACATTAGCAAAAAAGAAGTAAACAATATGACTTGAAATTTATGATCTGCACAAATCTGTTACACCTGCCACAGAAATCTCTTCCCATCAACATCCATCTCGAATTCTGTTGCATTAAGCACAGATTTCAGATAAATCCATAATTCAGTTGCTTCAACAAATATGCATTTTATCTCAGTATAATCCAAACCTGAGGGATAGAAGCCGATTAGCTTGGATTTCTCGTCAACCATGAGCCCCTTGTAAGCTACAGGTAGTGCATTAGAGCTGCACCGTAATATTCCAAAAACATCAGATTTAGTGGGCGCTGGCCTAATTTCAACATAAATGAAGCGAGAAAATGTTTAATGAAGTTACCTCCTTGGAGGAAGTACTCCCATGAGCTGATCAAATGGCTTGAAGGGCAAACCTTTCTGAAACTTCACCTTCAACTGTGAGAGCCCTCTAAAGTCAGACGCAAATGGACCATAATGATACGGATAGAACCTACAAAAGGCAACCATAATTCAGGCAGGAACTCGTTGTATCACTTTGAATCTAAACAAAGGAATCGACCGAGTTAAAGAAGTTATACAGACCATATCCAAGATGGGACTTCTGAGAAATAGTATAGCAGCACCCAACAAAGTCCTTCACCATATTTTGCAACCTAAAATGGAACGTAACAGTAAAGAGAAATGGGATCAAGATCAACTACTGCATTTTCTTGGTTAAGATACTTTAATTTACCATACATAATTTGGTCATACCACAGATTTCCTCATCAATTCTATCTCTGTCGGGTTATCAGCAGAGAATTTTTCTTTATAGTAGCGTTCTCTCCAACCCGGGGTGCCAAATTTGACCTATGAGAGACGTCCAAAGAGGATTACGACTCAATTACATTATCAACAAGGATTATATTTACAAGTTGCGGACCTTATCTGTACCAAAACTGCCATCTTTGAACAAATCGGATTGATTCCTTATGTTCTCTTTCAGCTTCTGCTTCAACTCTTTCGTATTTTCCAAAACCTGATATAAGAAATAAAGTGTTATAATACATAACACCAAACCTGATATAAGAAATAAAGTGTTATAATACATAACACCATGAAGATTGAATGTAGAACAACAAAGTTTGCATACCTTATCAGCATCTACAGCCGGAGTAGATATCTTCAATTTCTGTTACAATGTTACACAGCATTAGACAACGTAAAATGAGGCTGTATTGAAGCAAAAAAACTACAGAAGAGGCTAACAAGAAGCTAAAGACATACATCAATATTAATGTCGTGCATGCCTATTATATCTGATGAAGTTCCTTCATCTAGATTGTTCTTTTCATCTTCCTTCTGAAACAAAATACAATTCAGCGTTACCATAAAGCATTAGAAACAAGAACCAAACTTATCATTATATCGGCTAAAACTAACTGCGTCTCTGTACTCGGCAAGAATTCGACTCAGTTTTCTGTCTTTGAGATGAACTCTTTTACTGAATATTTTCTCCTCGTATTCACCAACAGCGAGTATGAATCTTTCTACTCTACTCAACTTGATATAGCCACCTTTTTTATCATCGACCTGTTACAATTTCAAGTTCCACTATAAATAAATGCAAGATACACCATAAATAAATGCAAGATAATTTATCAAAGTTTATAGAAGTTAATTTACCTCCTTCATGTTCACTAAGTAACCTCCAAGATTTTGGATTTCTTTCTTATATACATCCATAAGCAGATCGATACAACCCTAGAAACGAGATGAGAAGACTTTGTTTCAATATTGAGTAGGAGTAGCATATATCATATACTTGGAAACTTCACTAGTAATACAGATAAGATAACTATAGAACCTCATGGATTGCAAGGCTTGGAATGTGAGGAAGGAAATCGTTTCCCGCAAAGAAGCAGATGAAAATGAAATCATCGATGACTCTTTCAAGATCAATTTCAAATTTGTCGAAACTAGGAATTTCCATATCTAGAGCAAGGTATTCTCTCAAAACAGAAATACTCAGAAACTGCACAAAAGAATTTTTTATTTTTTGGTCAAGAGACAACAATAGAAAAATCATACTTTCTAGGTTCTTGCATCATACCTGAAACACTTGTCGTTTACAAACATGAAAACCAGTATCGATAACAGGCTCCGGACTCAAAGGTTGACATGGATGCTATTCAAAGACAGAGAATATCAAAGTAATGAATTAACAGCAACCACAAAATGACATATGCAGACATGAACCCTCCAGATACCTCCTTAAACAACCCTCTCGACTCGACAGAATGAGTAGTTGCCAGACCACTATTCCCCATTGATGCTCCATTTCTAACTTCTCCATTCGCAGGCAGCACCTCCTGTTAACAACAGACAATTGATTGTTATGGACAGTGACAGAACTGTGCGGAATAAGGCACAGAAATCAAACCTCTCTGAGAATTGAGAAGTGGACTTCGTGTGTAGCCAATGCAAGCATGATCAAATCAGCATCCTGCATCAAAATTAATAGTTGCATCACATAATATAAATCAACTTAGCATAGAGCTAAGTTTAGACAATGTTATGAGATTACCAGACCGTACAGACAGTGCTTCGTGTTCGGATCATAGTCAGATGAAGAACGCTGAGCCCTGATAAAGCTCATGATCTTATGCTCCCCCTCACCCGGAACCTTATCATCGGACAAGATGACCTGCAATTAAACACAATGCCACATCTCATTATTCCAAAAAAATAGCTTAATTTTATATATATATATGACAAGGGATTCCTCAGACAACCCTAATGTTTCGCCAAGCTGGATTCTCATTCAACCGCTGATTTATGTAGCTTCTCAGATTCGCGGAGAGCATGTGCATGAATTCTGTGCCGGGAGTAATCACGTTCGAATCAGAAAGCTCCGACCCTTCTTTAGGCAGAACAGGTTTGCCTTCTGTTTCAAACTGTTTCCTCAAACTTTCTTCAATTCCCTCCTGTAGCATCATTCGAGGAAGAAGAAACAAAAGACTAATGCAAATGTAACATTGTTTTGTACAAGCAACGGGGTATAAAACCGCAGCCACACAATCACACACACACACATATATATATATAGATAAGGGAGGAATCTGACAGCAAGCTTAGCATCCCTCGCGGAACGAAATCGTCTAGTTCTTTGTTGATTCATTTTCGCCCTCGGAGCTACACCATCTGAAGTTGAATGCATACAAAATTATAAATTAAGAAAGCCTATTTAAAGAATAGCATTATACCTCTGCAAAATAATAAAATGAACTCAACATCAATATTCTATGAACAGCAGTTGTTGACAAATCGAATTTATATTCATTTTATCATTTTTAACTGATTTTCTATGATCTAAATTCCATGTAAACTTTCATTTCACATGGATCTCACAATCTGACTTATTGCTATTCTATTTACATACTACATCAATTGCATCATGTAATTCATACTTGTAATCTCTCAAAAGATGATATTACTCTTGAAATATTTTTTTTTTTCTACACTTGTCCATACCCTATGATTATCATTTTATTTCCAAACCTAAGATCAGTAGACTTATACGTACGTTACAACATTTATCTTTTTAAGAATATTCATCGATGCTGAAAAATAGCACAACTGTGAGGTTTATTCAAAAAATACATTTTTGTTGATAATTTCAGCACCCAAAAAGCTAAAAAATGTTATACATAATGTAATGACATCTTCATTCCTTTTTTAAGTATATTTTTTCCCGATGGAGATAGAGAAAGAGTTGAACTTTGAATCCACATCCTCATTATTTAAAAAAAAATGACATTCCAAAGAAAGAAGTCCTCGTTTTTTAATAACCAATAACCTTATATTAGGTGTTTAGGGGTATATATCGTAATTATCATGAAATACGAGATTGAAACACAATAAATACGTATAGGACATATGTAATGTACCGATAGCCATGAATAACAGTTTGCGAGGTTTGACAATGTCGAAGAGATGATCGATGTAATCGCGCATGCTCCGAAACACCTCGTCCATAGTCGTCGGAGGAAAATGCTGAACCACAAACCACAAAATTTCAGACACTAAAAATAGCTAAAATCGGGAAGGGGGGAAAAAACATTAGAAACAACTAATTAAAAAAAATCCTTCAATAAAAGCAAAATAAAACGAAATGAAGATGAAGTTTAGAGATGACATCATCGTCAGGGTGGAAGCAAGGATGGATCAAACAATTCATGTCGAGGTATAAATTATCGAACTCCGGCGCGTTCGCACCACCTCCGCCGCCGCTGCCGGTGGCGTCAGCTACAATTTTCGGATATTTGTTAACCAGCCACCGGTAAAACGACGGCACACCCATTCTTCAAGAAAAAAAAGCAGTTTCCGAAATTGGGAAATATGATGAAGATGTTTAATTTTAAACAGGATTCGAAAGTCGAAACCTCAAGTCTTAAGTAGATTTGTTGATCCCAAAATACTGTTCTCTTTTTAATTTGATTTAATTTTTCTCCCTTTATCCGAAACTTTCTTTGGAAGATAGCTTACACTAGTTTTTATCAATGAGTAAGTTTTATCTGAATAAATCTAAAACCGTTCATAATCTAGTAGTAAAGATTTTAATTCATATTTCAAAGTCTCTCAAATACGGATTGATTCAGACCCGATCCACTTGTTTCGGGTCTTATCGGATCAATATTTATGTGTTTGTCTAATATATTTTAGATATTTTATTACTAATTAATTGTTATTATTTATTAATTTATAAAAAATTATATAAATTGACAATCATTTCATGAATTGGGCAATTATCAGACTTAGATCCATAGTTTGTTGATTCAAATATGATATCTAATCGATACTTATTTATTGATTTTGATTTGGATAAAACTCATCCATTAACAAGCCTAACATGCAGGTCTCGAGTGTTGATCCTCTACTGTGGCGGGCAGATAACCGCGACGGTTGGACTACTTTGCAAATTTATGCAGTTAGGCTGCCATTAGTGGCTACCGAATGAACACTATTGTCGGCTACCATGTCACAAAATTGAAAAAAAAATATTGAATGAAAATTTTCATAGATCATGTAGGTGTATTACATCTTCTCTCACATGATAATATTTTATTAATATAATTATATTAATAAAATATTATCATATGATATAGGATATAGTAAACTGTAAATCTACATGTTTTATAGAATTTTCATATATTGAGCATAGACCGTCCACCGCTACACACATACCACCACCAATCAAACGATTGGGCCTTTAATTTTTTTATGCCACTTGTCACTTTTTAAATGGTTTATCAAAATTTATTTGAATATTAAGATAAATTTTTATTCATTTTGTTACATTATTATTGGTCTGTACACTTTTTTTGACTGTGTCATTATTGTTGGTTCATATCAAAATAAAAATAATTTCACAATAAAAATATCTCGAATTTCGTATTTTATATTACTTTATACATAAAACACAATTTTTCTTGATCTACATACCCAAAAGTAGTGAGCCACCATTAACGAGACGGAAAGAGTAATATTTTTTGTATATTATATTACAATACACACACATACATATATATATATATATATCAATTTTTATTTTTTGTATCCTCTCTAAATAGATATTAATATTATCATAATTATACACATAATATTTTATAATTTTTTCTTAACTATAGCACAAATATAGAAATTTGTCTAAAATAATCATTTGACAATTCAAATATAAAACTCATGTAAATTCATATTGAAAACAAATTTCGATCAAAAAAAATTTGATTCAGATCGAGCGAAATTACCGACCCACCGGAATCGTTATTTCATGATGAATTTACATGAATTTATGATTTTTTGAATTTAATTTTGATTAAAAATAATATAAATTAATTATAAATAATATTGTGATTGGATGATTGAAGTAGTCATTCATAAACCATCAAAATTATGTATGGTTGGGTTGGAATGAATACTGGTGATGTGGAAAAGAGAAAACTTAATTAAATATTAGAGATTATTAGATGGTTGAGTTAGTTGTTGATAAACATAATACTTCCTTGTGTTCTGTCGAAGATGACTTATTTTTTCGGTATAGTTATTTAGAAAAATAATATAAAATAGCTAGATAGATTAAAAGTTAGGTATAAATAGGGTATAAAGTGGTTAAAGTAGGTAATTCTTATACTTTTAAAGAGATAATTATTTCTTTAAAAAAATCAAATCTGGTGGGATAACCCTAAAAGAAATACATGCTAATTTCGATGGATGGACGGAGTATTATTTTCTATTTTTGTTATTTTTTATTTTGGCTTTGCTTATCATATTTTCATCACATTATTCAGAAATACTATACCTGGAGTGTAGAACGAAGTTTAGACGGAAAGCAAATAATTCAGAAGAAAAAAATACTAATATTTCATCAATCGTCATTGAGATATACCTTAGCGAATTGGTTAATACCTATAATTAATTAATTAATACAAAATATGTTATATTTTATAATATGTACGATTAATTGCATATATTGGAATGAATAAATTAATTACATAAATATGGAATGAAATGAAAATTCAAATATCTAAAAAAAATTAGCAAAAAATAAAGATCGTGTCTTCTAAAATTGTTTTGGTGAAGTTCTTTTGATCCAGATCAATTTGATTCAATTTAAAATTACTCGCCTATTAAAATCGAGAAACATATTATTATCATTTTTAATTCAACAAATTTTACAAACCGGGATAAATTAATTTGTAATCGTATCGACTTTAAAAAAGTGACCGTCAAAATTCTTGTTCGATCTTCGAGGATCTTTTGCAGTGGTTGTGCTTCTTGGAGTTTAAAATAAAGGATGTCATGTCATTTCCATATTCTCTTTTTCATCTTTTTGAATTAATCCATATTTTTTATTACTTGTTTCAAAAGAGTAAGTCCCCCCCCGGAAAGCCCCCACACTCCAGATTTTTACTTAGTGTCCATAAAAAATCATCTTAAAAATGATAAAACTTTCACACTATAACTGCTAAAATTCGATCATTGACCTTTATTCCAAATCTGCTAACTCTTAACTAACTGAGCTATGCCCGTGGGAACATATTTTCTATTGCTATATGTAAAGAGAGTTTAACAACAAATCCAGAATAAGGTAAGAATTGAAGTTGATTAGTTGAGAGTGTTGAAAAATGATTATCGATGCTAAATATATATATTTTAGATGTATTTTAATTTTACACATGAATTTAAAAAATTATCAATAAATACATACAATTTAAATATTATTGTAATTTTTTCATAATATGTATATCGATCAAAATTGGTGTCACTATTTATCGAAACGATCACTTTATCTATACAATGTATAAAAAATGAAAATTATTTTCTCAAATCTACCTCACACCATCAACCTCCCACACCGCCGCTAACTACTATCTGAAGAATTTGTAGATTATAGAGAATAAAAGAAAGAAGAAAAAGAAAGCTGCAGAAATGTAAAAGGGAGAAAACACAATGGACTACATTGTGAATAACTTGGATATTATTTCATCAAGGAATGTTACAGAGATATCCCACTTATTTATACATGTAAACTAACAAACTCTGAATAGAAATAAAAGGAGTAACAGAAAGGAAGTTATCGTAACAAACAGTCCACGTGGCATCATTAATGCTACATTCTGCACCATGCAACAATGCGTGCACTGCTTCCATCTTGCATCCACCATTCTTCCAGGCTTCCAGCATTCTTCAGTTACTATCTTTACACCCCCCTCCAAGCTGAGCATGGTGGACATCAACCATGCCCAAGCTTGGACATAATGAACTGAAAAAGAGGTATCGAATCTCGCTAAAAACTATCACCATGTTCGTCTTCAAATCCTGCTCTAAGCACACGTCGAAAATGACGTCGGATTTATCACAATCTTAACAACTCTCGCAGATCACCACCGATCCGAACAGAGAGAAAATCAAAGAACTACACATTTCTAGAAATACTTTGAACCGAATACAAAAATCGTAACTCACGACTCCAACGGATTCAAACAAAGCCTAAGATCACCATCGATCTTTCCTAAGATCATCATCGATCCTAGTAGAGGCATAGGTAAGAAAGCCTAAGTTCACCATCTATCTTCCCTAAAATCACCATCGATCCTAGTATAGGCATAGGTAAAAAAGCCTAAGATCATCATCGATCTTCCCTAAGATCACCATCGATCCTAGTATAGGCATAGGTAAAAAAAAATCAATCGATACATAATCGATAGAAATGAGTAAGACACCGTCGTCATACTCCTCGTCATTCGATCGAATCAATCTCCTCGATTTCGACTCATCTTGAAGAGCTTCTCTCTTCAATCTTTTGCTTAGCAATTTCAATAAAAGCCAATTCCCAATGTTGGCCACCGGTCAGCAAACAATACCCAAAGCAAAAAAAATCTACTGCTGTAGTTGCAATTTTCATCCTGACCTCCCAAGTTAAATGGCTGACAGGGCCTACATCACCATGTAACCACTGTTCCAAATTGCCATTATCAATGTACTCATAGACTAGCAATCTTTCAGTGCCTTCCGCACAATAACCTATCACACCCACAGGATTCTTGTGTCTTACTTTCCCAATAGTTTCGACTTCCACCTTAAATTCCTTCTCTGTGGGCCCATATGCAACATGGCTAGCATTTGTCACCACTACCAGCATGCCAGAGGACCCACCATCACCCACTT
Organism: Salvia rosmarinus; assembly: GCA_036937905.1. Taxonomy (NCBI): domain Eukaryota; kingdom Viridiplantae; phylum Streptophyta; class Magnoliopsida; order Lamiales; family Lamiaceae; genus Salvia; species Salvia rosmarinus. The sequence goes on from CM072823.1 coordinate 68,537,601, forward strand.
GCTCAATTTATGCACCCAACTCAAACTCGGCTCTAAGTTAGCATCATTAATAGTAAACTGATATTCCTCCTTACCAGTAACTCCTGACACTTCATCCAAACCATCGAGGCTCTCTTCCAAGTTTATCTTGAAGTCTTGACCATCGCCAGTAAACAAAACCTTCTTCGAAAACTCAGTAACTCCTTTCAATAACTTGGCACTCTTCTCCACCAACCTAGCAGACCGCCTAGTACCATAAACATGGACGGAGCCACATAGGGGCTGGGGGCCCATGGGTCCCCAACTTTTTTTGAAAAGCAAGTATATATTTTATATGTAATATAATATTAAATTTGTTTGTTGTAGCCTGTTGGTTAAGATCCTCTCTGAATTCTCGGTGGGCTGGGTTCGACCCTCACTGGCGGCATTTTCCCCCCCTTTTTTTTCTTCCTTCCTTTTTTTTTCTCTCTTTCCTTCTTTTGGCGGCATTTCCCCCCCTCCCCTTTTTTTTCTTCTTTTCTTGCTTTTTTCTTTTCTCTCTTTTCTATCCTTCTTTTTTTTTCTTTCCTTGTTTTTTTCTCTTCTCTTTCTCTTTTTCTTTTCTTCCTCTCTTTCTTTCTTTCCTTTTTTTTCCTTCTCTGTTTCTTTCCTTTTGGTTTATATTTCCTGTCTCTCTCTATTCTATTTCTTCTCTTTATTTTGGGATATTTTTTCCTTTTTTCTTCGTTATATAATTTGTTTTATATTGATAAAATAAAATATCTATACAAATAATAACACTATGTGAATTAATTCTTAGCTAAACATGTGTGCTCTCTATAAATATTTAACATTTAATAACTAAATCTATTGTAGTCTAATGGATTAGGATTTTTATCTCTCATTTAAGAGATCTTAGTTGGATTCTTTTTAATTATATATTTTCTTTTTTCTTTTTTCTATACTTATTTTCTTTTATTTCCTTTTTCTTTCTTTTTCTTTCCTTTTTCTTTCTTTTTCTTTCCTTTATCTTTTCCTATAATTTGTTTTATGTTGATAAAATGCTATTTTTTCTTTTCTATAATTTATTTTATATTGATAAAATAAAAGATATATGCAAATAATAAAGTTTTATATGTGAATTAATATTACCAATCAAATTTCTAAAAGGATTATAATAAACTCATTATATTATTAAATAATTATTATTTTATAATTTTATTTTATTACCTTTAAAATTATAATTAATTGGGCCCAGGAAAAATTCACAACCGTCATGACCATAAACTTGCTTAACTGCACTGTCTTCCTTCACGGCTCTTCTCAAAGCGTGAGAATTTTGCACTCGATTCCAAAACCTCGCTGTTGCCGCTCTCCTGCACCTCCGCTTCCTCATCGTTGCTGTGCAAGCTAGAGTAATAAGTAACGGAGGAATCGTCCGATTCCGATTCGAACTCCAAAATCGACGATTCGTTTCCTTCCTTTCCGTACATGTCGGCGCCAATTCTGTCGTGATTTCCTAAAAAGAAGTCGAATAATTGGCGCCGGCTAGGCCCCGGCGACGGCATGGTGGACTGCTGCTCCGATCCGAGATCGATGATCCCGGAGCACTACGACTGGAGATCCGACGGCATCGTCTTCCGCAGCTCGCCGGTGACGTGGTCATAGCGCTCCGCCAGAGAGCGGTACATACGGTGAACGTCCTCTACGAGATTGTTCAGCTCCTCATTCATCAGCATCTCGTGCCCCGCCTGCAGCTCCTCAATGCAGCCATTTCTGTAAGCAATCTCCACCTTTAATTCCTCAATTTTCAAACCATAAATTTCCTCCATCTGCGCCTTCTCCGCCTCGACTCGCTTCATCTCCTCCTCCAAAAAAACCGACACCGCGGATCCACTTCTTTCACTTTAGCAACCGCTTCTCTCAAACCTAAAATTTCCCGATCGCGTTCCGAAAGTTCAATTTTGTACCTTGCGATGATCTCATGCAGCTTCGCAAACTCATCTTTCTCATCATCGAGCTTTTCCTTCGACGCGGAGAGCTCCTTCTGCACGATTTTGAGCTGATCCTGCTAATGCTGCACAGGAAATCCTTTACTCGTGAGCTCCTGCCGCAGCCTCGAATATCTTCAACTACGGAGACATTCTTGATTGCGCCAACGTGGCTCTGATACCATGAAGAATTTGTAGATTATAGAGAATAAAAGAAAGAAGAAAAAAAAAGCTGCAGAAATGTAAAAGGGAGAAAACACAATGGACTATATTGTGAATATCTTGGATATTATTTCATCAAAGAATGTTACAGAGATATCCCACTTATTTATACATGTAAACTAACAAACTCTGAACAGAAATAAAAGGAGTAACAGAAATGAAGTTATCGTAACAAACAGTCCACGTGGCATCATTAATGCTACATTCTGCACCATGCAACAATGCGTGTGCACTGCTTCCATCTTGCATCCAGCATTCTTCCAGCATTCTTCAGTTACTATCTTTACACTATCCCGCTCAACTGCACTTGTTCCGACGTCGTCCTCTACTTCTCCACCACCTCCAATGGCACCCAGTACGAACACATCGCCGCCGTCCGGTTCGTCGACACCAAGCTCCTCCGCAGTGCTTCCGTTTCCCGTCATCTCCATTGGCAGAATCAATTCCCCTCTTCTGTGATCCAAACCAATCGTCGCCATTGACGCGTTCAATCTACCTTCCTATGAATTAGAACTCACTCCATTCTAGGCAAGCTGCTGGACGGAAAATCCCACCATTTCGGGTTCGGAGTGGCGGATGCAATTACCTTGTGGCTGGTGCGCGTCAATTTGAATTTATGGCTAGAGGACGAGCTGGGTGAAGGTGCGGGCCATGGCCGAGTCCAGAATTGAGCAATTGCGCACACGAGCAGGGCGGAGACGAGCCACTGTTCGAAGGTGCAACCGCTAAAAGGATAGTCGGTGCAACATCAACATCAGCTTCGACCATGACCACGCCGTTGTATCAAATTTGTGCGATTGAGGGAAATTACAGTGATTTGAGCTTTGAGATTGAGAATCGGCGGGGGCGGCTGGTGGCGGGATTTGGAATTATGTTGGGGAAGATTTGACGAAGGAGCGTCACGAGCAACCAGCTGGATGAAGCAACCTTCTTTGACGGTGGCGACCTTCAACGTAGAGTCGAAGAAGAAGAAAGAGAGATGGGTGTGAAGTGGATTTAAGGAAATAATTTATTTTATTTTGTTAATTTAATAAGAAATTTAAAATCGTATCATGATTAATTCGAATCTAAAATATATAATATCGGGTATAATCACTTTATCACTAAATTAATATATAAATTGGAAAAAAATTATAATAATATTTAAATTATGTAATTATTTATAATTTTTAATTTTGTATATAAACTCAAAATACATTCAAAATTTATATATCTAGATGTCAATAACCTCTTAAAAATTATATTAATAGAATTCTCTTTACACCGTCACTTACACTTACCAAGATGTGTGACAGTGCTAATCATTCTAATTTTTATGGAAAGAATGGTTAAATTGATTGCTGGTATTCGACAAATAGTATTTTTAAGAAAGTAATCTCTCAGTTGATTAAAAATTAATAAATTTAGGATAATAATCAATGATTGAATCTTAATGATTGTAATATAAAAATTTCTTATTTTTTAAAGTGATTCATTGTAGACATTATGTAAAGATGTTGAACTTCCTCTTTTAGGATAAGAAAGAAAAAAATTATGTTTGTACTATCTAAATCATAATAATTATGTATAAATTTTATTTTAAGAAAAAGGTGATTTTTTAGAAAACTTCTCGATTCATCTCCTCTTCGCTCCCCAATGTACAACAACTGAACTATTTATCTTTATTGACCCAATTTTCAACTTTAGAAAACTCAAATTCACAGATAGGACTACTAATAAAGAAAACAAATATCTGAATAAACTTTGTACAAATCGACATTTAGTGATGGTTTCTTTTAGGGTATGTTTAATTATGTTGGATAGATAAAATTAATCCAACTTAAATAAGTGTTTATTTTAAGGATTAATATTTGAGGATATTTCAAAACCTGAGATTATTTTAATCATTTGATTGCTCTCCATTAATTTTAATCCAACCAATATAGGAAGGACTGAAATAATCCTCCAAATAAAGAGAAAATTATTTATCCCAATTTTAATCATTCACTAATCCTTTGTAGTAAACAAATGATTGATAGATAAAATTTATCTTATCACACATTTAATCTATCAAATAGTCAATCCTTCAAAATATTAATCATGAAAAGTAAACACTCCCTTAAGAAACTATCAAATCTCAAAACCATTTTATCGTTTCAATAATTTAGTGTAAAATTCTCTTTGAACCTTAAAGAAATACATAAATCATGAAAATATAAATTGCAGATTATCGAATCAAAGGCTAAAATGTCACCAATAGCAAAGTGAAATCTTCCACTTATAAACTATCCGACAGGCAAACAAAATCAATGCGTTGTATTGTGGTGGGAAAAATATGAGCTTTTTTGTTGAATAGTAGCGATTAATTTTTTATGAATTCGACATGATCTTTTGAAACGCACCTCAATTTCAAGAGCCATCGGAAGACGGTATTTCTCCAACAAGAAAAAGGAGATTGTTCAATGATGCGGCGGCTATGATTCACGGAGTTAATCGAAATATTTATTTAGGTATAATGGTGAAATAATAGTTCTTAAGAATTATTTTTGGGCTATATAAGGGTAAAATAGTACCTTGATTAATATTCTTAGGTGACGGCGGCTAGTATATGTGAATGGAATAAGAATGGAAATGAAATGATGATTCCCGTATTTATTCCTAATCATATGGTCGGAAATATTTTTATAGCAGAAATTTATCATTCCCAAATGAATTTTATTATCATGAATATTCATGAGATTCGTCAAATTTAATTTATTTTATATAGTAAAATTATTCTTTTATTTACAGAATGAATAATAATATAATCCGTACTCCTTTGCGACTTCGGCTAAGTTGGACGATGGGCCCAATATACATTCTAAAATCAACCCAATTTATATTAATTAAATTAAATTGGGGCCAAAATGTCCCACAACCGCTTGTTGGGTTTCTTTTGTTATTCATCTACTCTTTTTTTTTATCTTGAAAAAAGAATTAATTACTGATGATACAAACTCTTAATAATTTATAAATCATTAAATACTAATAGATTGTAAATAATGTAATTTGATTAAGAACCGTCCATTGGATAGGACATAATCACATAAGCTTTAGAATTTAAATTTTATGCATCTGGAATCATAACATATAATATTCTCTGCATTTTTTGATAATTGATAGGGTTTACGACAATGTTCTACTACAGCACATGCATGACAAATTTTGGAATATTTTTTTTTTTGTATCTATATAAGTGTAAATATGTATAGTACGGAATCTTGGAATTTGACATTAGCAATAATTTATGATGGGTTGTTTTTATTTAATTACTTTATCTAGATACTATGAGATTTTTATTGTCCTTTTAGATCATGTCTCATAAAAACTTCCAGATTTGGTTATTATGTTCATCATATATGCATTATGCATGTGTATAATGTGGGCCAAATGTGATTCAGATTGGAATGGGAATTTCAAAGAGGGGTGGCGAATCCACAGAAAAATACCAACTCCATTTATAAAATTATTATTTTATTTTATTTTTAAAAATGTTATATTGACAAAATTATAATTCATTTTAATTTGATATTAATCATGAAGTTTCGGGATAAAATTGTGATCGCATCTTCTAACAAAAACGGAGATTCTTTTTCAATTTAAAAAGACATTTATAAATAATATTAATAACTTTTTCCTAATAGGTTATAGACATTTTTTAGACAAAATTAAAATCGTGTAGTTTTTATGTAGGAATCCAATGTTAATTATGTGTGTTGCCTCTTAAATTAAGTAATTGATCGGTTATTGGATTCGATCGAGAATATTGTAACCAAAATATTTTTATTAAATTTGATTAATTCTTGTAAACAGAATATTCTTTATTTTACTGTATCGTTCTAAATTATACTTCACTTGTGCATTGACAAAATAAAAACAAATTGGACCAATATATCTTCCAAGATTAGCTCAATAACCGTGATGCAGTCAAATACATTATGCCTATTATTTAGAATCATACAATAACCCCAAAACCTAGATTGTCACAAGGTAAGATAAATTAACAAATGTATAATCTTGCGATAAAATAGGAATTATAGAAACCAAGATACTATTGATTATCTTGATATAACAAGTTGTAAAATAAAAATAGTGTAACTATAGCCGCACTCCAGAACTCGACATGATCTTAATGTATAACATGACATTTTGGTAAGTTATTTTTTCCAATTTCGTTGACAAAAAATTAATAATTGCAAAAATCAAGATGCTCGCAAATAATTATTTAAATGAATCATAGCAAGTTGTAAAATAATAACAGTACCATATATCAGAACATCACAAGATCTTAAGATTTTAATACAAGACTTTGCTGAGTTTTGTCTTTGAAAAGGATAAAATAATAGCTTTAAAATGCAAGATACTAATAATTGTTTAAATGGCCTTCAAAAAGAATATTTAAATAAAACAAGTTGTAAAATAACAAATGTGTAATTAATTAAGAGCCCTACATCATAATACCATACTTAGCTCAGTTTTTTTTTTTTTTTTAACGATAGATCCTAATAGCTACAAAAATTAAGTTACTAATGATATTATTGAAATATAGCAAGTTGTAAAATAAAAACAAAGTAATTAAGAGCCATACATCAGAACACCACCTGATCTCAATATAACATACCACTTTGCTGTCATTTTTCTTTTTGTTACGATAAATAGACAACTATAAAAATCAAGATACTATTAACTATTTAAATATAACAAGTTGTAAAATAACAGTAATGAAATTAAGAGCTTGTCATACATCAGAACACCATCTGATCTTAATATAATAACATACCTTCTCCTGAGTTCTTTTACTATATATTAATAATTACGAAAACCATATATAGATATTTAAATATAACAAGTTGTAAAATAAAACAATAGAGTAATTAAGAGCCATACACCTTTTATTTTTAATCTGATTGTGTACATAGAAAATTACATCTTTTTTTTGTATCATGGGAACCGCAGCTACATACTTAGGTGCAAGACCTAAAAACCCCTGCTCGCAGCAATAGTCTGCAAACCACACAGACAGTGTAAACCACACTGAAAAACCAAGTGATGCACTCAAACCCATAGAGGTTTGGTGTGGTTGAACTCGTGACCGAACCCACCTTAACCATTGGACTCAAACCCATAGAGCGTTTGGTGGGGTTCAACACGTGACCGAACCCACCTTAACCATCGGATGTCGCAGGGGCGAAAATTACATCTTCTTCTATATATAATTATTAGCAAATGCATCACATTAGTTCTTTAATCTACGTGGATTTTTCACTTTCTTTTTTTGTTGTTATTTATCTAAATTCTTCATTATTCCAATAATATTTCTTCCTACCAATGTTACATCGAAGTTTTTTAATGAAATTTCATCAAATGAAAACCTATAAAAAGGATATTTATATTCTCCCAATCAAAAATTCTCTTTTAATTGGTGAAGTCGTTGAAATTAATATCATTCAAACTACACCTTCAACTTAATTTGGCCAAATTTAATTGGCGAAGTGGTTGTAAAAATGATTTTATTATCTAATCTAGATAATTAACGAGTATTATTATGTCAAATAACTTTTTAATCGGGTTTGGGATACCTACATTTACATACATTATTGACGGGTCTTAGTGGCTAAACCCTATGACAATTTTTTAATCTTCGTGTTCCGTCGTGACAAAAGATTCCGAGTTTGTGAGCCCCAGTCTCACTGTTTCGCTTCATCCTCATGTTCCACCACTATCAATAACTCATGGTGATCGAACCCCGCCAAATATGAAATTGTTTCAAAAAATTATTCTTGTAAATTACAACGTAAAATGATTTTTTATCAAAACTTCACAAAATATAACTTATATATATATATATAAAAGTACATAAACAATATAAGTGAATTTCAGTCGACAATAGACAAGTTATACACTGACATAATATCAAATTTGATTGTGTATGTAGAAATTAACTTGGGTAGATTTTTAACAAACATATATTTATTGCAAGCTATAAACAATAGTAGTATGAACAAGATTTAATCCTAATTCAAATACGCGTATATTTCTTTATAAATACATACAAATTATACGTGCAATGTGGTTTACTGCAATATTAATACATAGCACGGTCTTTAATTTTACCTCGAGATTTGCTATCGATTTTAAAATATTTTTCGTATTCAAACAAATATAGTTATACCCTTATTACATCAAATATTACATATATATGTACGCTTGTGTATATTCATGTCTGTATAATGTGAATCCAGCTTGGAAATCGGAATAGTGCTTTCAACAACGGAGAGCTATACATTCTGCTATAAAACAATAATAAATGGATGGCTAAATAATTAATGCACCGCCAGTCACTGACAAATTACTTATTAAACGATTTTTATTTAAAATGGGTTCATTTTGTGTTATTGAAGAAATAGATATAAGTGTTTGGTTATTGTATTTAATGACAAAAAAAAAAAAGAAATAGATATAAGTTTTCATTGATAAATTTTGTGGTGTCAATGTGTGTCATGACTTGTGCTTCATTTAGTTTCCCAAATCAATTTTATATATAGAAGAAAATGTTATAACAAATACAACTAATAAATAATTTTTCCCAGGTAATAATTGCATTATGCTATTTTATTCTTGTTTTGTATTAATTAACTTATACATGTGGATTTAGACCATATACATTTAAACATTCAAACCCAAAATATCCCATCAATTCATAGCCAATTTAAGTAAACAATGGTCATGATAAGAGCAATACATCCATATCCATGAAGGTAAATATATTGCATCACTTCATATTTTAATACTATTTATACGATATATGTATATATAATATAACAATAATATCTTGTTCCATACAATTAATTCGTAATGAATTAAAATATAAAAAAAATCTACACTAATTAAAAAATTCCAGATGTTATTCCTATACTAATTCGAAACATTAATTATGATGTACTCTACTACTACATATGATTTTTTATATCCATTGAAATATAAAACATAAGTATTATATGTGTAGCATACGACTTTGTATTTTCTAAGAAATTTATATTTCATTCCGTCCAAGAAAAAAAAGACATATACATTTCAAATTAGCTGGAAATACAGCACAACAATTTATTTATTCACTATGAATATAGTCAATAGTTTGGTAAAAGTTCACTAGAAACGTCCTTATTTTGTTTGGAATATATATGGGGCTTGACAGCTACCAACATAATAAAACCAAACTTTCAAATTAATTCAAATATTTTCTCAAATTTGTTTACTTACTTTACTACATAAGTCCTACTCACCAATTCATCTTCTCTCCAATTATTAAATTAAGTAATACCATTGGAATAATTGGTAGACGACATGTGTAATAATTTCCACCTGCTACCACTACTTAATAATATATTTTATTTTATTTTATTTTATGAAGGTCCAAAACTATTAACGTAAATCAAGTCACTAAATGTGTGCGACTCATTACCAGACAACTCATAAATGACACATACCATTATTAATTACTGGTCCTGCATTATTAATTTTTTTCATTTTATAAATATAGATTGCAATGAAATATTACAGTACTTTAGCCACGATGAGATGAGAAATTTATCTTCTTAGCGACAAAAACACCAGCTTCCTTATTATCCAAAGCAAATGTCTGGATCAGTCATTGTTTCATTTTTCAATTTTAATTTCTGGTGTTTTAGTTTAATTTTGTAACTATTAATTATAATTTATTATTCTCAAGTAGGATATATAATTATTTTTTGTATTTAATATTCCTTCCGTCTTTGATTTTAATCATTTAAATTCGTTTTCCAGTGTTTGGATCGTCCATAAAATTTCTGTTCACTTAATTTTTATATTAATTATAATTTACCTATCTAAAAATCAACATTTTTATCCACACCCAGTCTACTTATTTTAAAAAAAAACTCACTTATGACCCCCTTTTTACTCATATAATATATTTTATTATGTGAGTCTTATTCTCCACTCACTTTACACTAATTATATTTATAAAAATCCACGTCGGTAAAAACTAAGACCACATATGATATATCATACGGAGGGAGTATCAATTTAATAATATAGGTAGTTATTATGATTTATTATTTCATGGATTTATGCCCTTAATTTTTTCTGTTTTTCTTCGAGACTAAAAAGACATTGCATTAGTTATCTTAAATTAGACATAACAATGTCCATAAACCAATCATCAAACCACAGAGTAGTGCTAGCAAACGACTATTACCTTTCACTTTGATAGCTTATCTTATATGTACGTAAGCTTGACTAAAAACACATTCTTTTTCCAACTAAATTGAACGAAAAAAAAAATTAAAATTACTTTTGTTACGTACAACCATTGACCACCTATAACTTTCACCCTATTTAGTGATGAACTCAACAATAAAAAGACAAAAAAAAAAAACGTGGCCGTCAAAGTCACCATCCTCTCAACACTAGATTTTGTGGCGAGAACCGTGTAAACAAACAACTATCTTCTGGCATACAATATGAATGCTGCTGTAAAATTTAAACAAATTAATCCTCGCTCTAAATTGCCTAGATACACTCACACACACCCACACGGGTCTCTGTGTATGAAACTTCCCACTCCCACCCCATGTGCCCCCCACTCTATAAATCTCCCCAACAATCTTCTTTCTTCTCCAAATCAAGAAACACACCATTTTCGGCCAAACTAAAAGCTTCAAAAAACATAAAAATACAGAAGCACAAAGTCTGACTGAAAATGGAGGCGGAAAATGAAGAGAAAGCTTCGACGATGCAGAGAGTGAAGGACTGGTTCAAGGCCCGTTCGAACAAGATCGTGAACGCGATAACCGGTGTCGGAAAAGAAGCCAAAAGATTAGCTAAGGAAGATCCGAGAAGAGTCGTCCACGCATTCAAAGTCGGATTAGCCATAGCTGCGATTTCCTTGCTCTACTACTTCGACTTCTTCTTCGACGGCTTCGGAGTTAACGCAATGTGGGCCGTCATGACCGTCGTCGTCGTCTTCGAATTCTCCGTCGGTAAGTCCGATGGACTCTTCCAGAACTGTCACGTCGCTCTTGCTATGTGTAGTAATTAATCAAGATACTTTTATTTTCTTTTTTTGGTAGGAGCAACACTGGGAAAAGGAGTGAACAGAGCGATCGCGACGTTGCTAGGCGGAGCGCTGGGTGTCGGGACGCACGATTTGGCGAATCTGACACCGGAGAAAGTGGAGGTCGTTTTGATCGGGGTGTCCGTTTGCGTGATAGGTAATTAAATTAGATAATCATTGTACAAATCGAGGAATAATTCGAGTGCTGAGTGTTGAAAAATGGAAGTGGTATCGTATAATAACTGTTTGAGTTTGCAGCTGCTGCGGCGACTTTTTGCCGATTTTTTCCGAAGATAAGGGCGAGATACGATTATGGGTTTCTGGTGTTCATCCTCACGTTCAGTCTGATATCGGTGTCGGGCTACCGCGACGACGTCGTCTTCGACATGGCGTACCGGCGGCTCACCACCATCTTGATCGGCGGCTGCGTCGCGATTTTGATTTGCATATTTGTGCGCCCCGTTTGGGCAGGCAAAGATCTTCATAGACACACCGCCGCCAACATTGAGAAACTTGCGAGTTACTTGGAAGGTATGTATAGATTTTTCAAGAAACTAATGTTTTGGTTTGTTCTTTTTATGGGATAATGGGTTGATCTAAGTGTTTGATGTGTTTTATTTTGTATAAGCTTTTGGGCGAGTATACTTCCAAGAAGCATATGACAAAACCTAGCACCGCTCAAAGAATTCAAAACTGTGCTCATCTCCAAAGGCACTGAGGACTCATTGGTGAGTACTATATGAAAAAAGCGCAAATTAAATTCCATGCGGTCCGTCGTACTGGTGGACAATATCGTTTGTATTAGTACAATCGAGACGATATTATCCAACAGGCACAAGCACTATCCAAACGGATCATATAGGATGGTGACGTGCTGCTCGTGCCTGTGGATGGGATAATATCGTCTGTGTTAGTACTATCACTTAGACGATATTGTCCAATGGGCACAAGTGCCATCAGGACCGGACTACATCAAATTCTTCCTTTTAACAATACTTTGTATATTTGATTAGGCTCGATTCGATTTTGACTGTATTTATTGTTCGTTTAGGTCAATTTCGCCCGGTGGGAGCCGAGGCACGGCAAGTTCAGGTACCGGCACCCGTGGAACCAGTACCTCAAGATCGGGTCCGTGACCCGAGAATGCGCGTACAAGATTGATGCACTGAATTGCTACCTCAACTCGGACGTGCAGACGCCATTGGAGCTCCGGACAAAGATCCAAGACTTCTGCACCAAGATCAGCTCCGAATGCAGCTTGGCTCTCACCGATGTCGCAATCGGGCTTCGGACAATGACGTGCCCCTTGGCTAGCGAGCAACACATCGCGAACGCCAAAGCAGCGGCCAAGACGCTCAAGGCCTTGCTGAAAACCGGGCTCTGGCCCGACACCGATTTCCTCAACATAATCCCGGTGGTCACGGTGGCGTCGCTGCTGATCGAGATAGTCGCCTGCACAGTGAAGATAGCGGACTCCGTGGACGTGCTCGCGACGAAGGCGAAGTTCAAGAAGCCAGATCCAGCGATGAATAGGCAGGAGAGCAGGGCGAAGGTGAAGAGGAGTCCGAGTATTGAAGCGTCGCATAGTGTGAACATTGTGTTTGAGTGATCAATTAGTGGATGTGAAAATAATACAAGAATCATCGATCGCTTTGCATAGTACATGTGAAAGAAATGCATGTGAGGAGAATGGTTCATGTTTAGGAAGCAATTGCGAAAATTTTGGATCTCCTTTTTGTTCCCATTTTTTGGGATTTTAGTGCAACAATCTTTGTTGTGATGAAGTAATGCATTGACTCTGAAGTATGTGTAGAAAATGACATTTTCGATATTTTATTTTATATATAATACCGAATATATGTCTAAAAGTAATGAATGAACATTCCATATTCAATTCCCTTGTAACTCATATTTTGACTTGAGATCTGCAATCCACTCCTCATAATCCTCTAAAGAGAAAATATATAATCAAATTATAATTCTTAATTAAACAGAACTCTTCTCAAAATCTCTCATAATCTTCTGTTACAAATATGTATCATATTCAATTCCCTTGTAACTCACACATTCCATAAATACTTGATAACTTTCCAAATATTCATAGTGTACATGTTCCCTTAAAATTCACACATTCCATATATAAGTAATGACTTTCCAATTATGTTCTTGACATCTATTAAGATTATTAGAATAGGAGATGATGTCCGTTTGGAATGGTCTACTGATAAATTAGGTTTCTTCAAGTTCGAATTCTACTATCGTTTCTATAGATTTGAGGCTTGCAGCAGATTCTTCATAAATTTGAAAAATAAAAAAAAAATAGAAGCTGAAAACTTATTTTGAAACAAAAGATTCAAATCAACTTAATTGTAATGTGACAAGAAATCTCTTACTTATTTTTGCCCTGAAGTTAAACCAATATGTCCTGTTGAAACATTAAATATTATTTATTTAATCGAATAATTGTTTTGTTATGTTATAAATGTAAAACAGATGGAATGAACGAATATATACAACTTCAACTACATTTAATATAATTTGTCATTAACGAAAGAATTTTTTCATTCTATGCTGTCGAGAAAATTATATATCTTAACTATGGAACAATCAATAGCAATAATTAATTAATAATAATAAATTAAAGTAAATGTTAAAAAATTATTATATATCCCAATGGTGTTTAATAAACTCCTGATTAATAATGTAATAATGCATCTTTCATGTTAATGCATTATATATATATATATATATATATATATATATATATATATATATATATATGCATTTTAAAAATGATGCACTTTTACAATAATGCATCTTTGTAATAATTTATTATCAATAGTACAGATTGCTTCTTAGTTCCTATATATGGTAAAAAAAATATTTGATCTTCCCTTTGGTCAAAAACATTTTTTCAATTTAAATCAACAAAATTAAACCTAATCAAACATAAATGCCTATTTAAAATTTTCGATGTTGAGCTAAAATGTTTATATTTCTTCGTCCACCAAAAGCTTGGACATTCATTAAAAGATTGTATTTTTCATTTTTGGAAAGCATCAACTACCCTTAATCTATCATTTATTTATAAAAAAAAACACATATGACCTACCTTTTTACTATCACTATCTATTAATATATTTATTTATTATTTTTATTTATTTTATATTTATTAAAATTAATTTAATCAAAAGCAATGTAGGCTTTTACAGGAGGAAAAGAGTAAATAATTTTCGTTCTTACTATCAAAAAGGGAAAGAAAAAAAGAAAACGTTATTACTAGATTGTGGCGGTGCCTCGCAAAATCCAAAACAATTTTTTGGTGAGAGACGCGTAAACAACTAGATCCTGGTGAACTACTGCTGCAGTGCTGTAAAGATCCATTAATGTTCCCACACACACACACACACACACGCACGGATATCTGTGTGTAAAACATCCCATGTGAGTGTCCCACACTCTACAAATACCCCCACCAACTGCATTGTTCTAGCACAGTCCCAAAACAAGAATCAAGAAACAAACCATCTCCACCCAAAATGGAAACAGAAAATCAAGAAAAGGTTACACTGATGAAGCAAATTATGCCCCGTTTGGGAAAGATCAAAACAGCGATAACCGGTGTCGGAGAAGAAGCTCGGAGACTGGGGAAGGAAGATTCGAGAAGGATCGTTCACGCATTCAAAGTCGGAGTAGCCATAGCTTCGGTTTCTCTGCTCTACTACTTCGATTTCTTCTTCGACGGATTCGGCGTTAACGCAATGTGGGCCGTCATGACAGTCGTCGTCGTCTTCGAATTCTCCGTCGGTAAGTCCGATGGAATCTTTCAGAACTTTCACGTTGTTCGTCACGCTGTGTGTAGTAACTAGAAATTAATCAATATTTTTTTTCTGCAGGAGCAACGCTGGGAAAAGGAGTGAACAGAGCGATCGCGACGTTGCTTGGCGGAGCGCTGGGCGTTGCGGCGCACGATTCAGCAAGTTTTACTGGGGGCAAAATCGAAGTTATCGTGCTCGGTTTGTCTGTTTTCTTCATAGGTAAATAATAATCGTATAAATCAAAGTTGATTTTTAGTATAAAAACATGCAGTTTCATGTAATAACTGTGGCAAATTTTGTACATTGCAGCTGTTGTAGCGACATTTTGTCGATTTTTTCCGAAGATGAGGGCGAGATACGATTATGGGGTGGTGATATTCATCCTCACATTCAGTCTGATATCGGTGTCGGGCTATCGCGACGACGAGGTTTTGGACATGGCGTATGGGCGGCTGACGACGATCTTGGTCGGCTGCTGCGCCACCGTTTTGGTCTGTACATTGGTATGCCCAGTTTGGGCAGGTGAAGATCTTCATAATCTCACCGCCTCGAATATTCAAGAACTTGGGAGTTTCTTGGAAGGTTAGATTTTTTAAATCTATGATGTTTCTTGATTGAGTTTCGTGTTGTTTTTTTATGGCAGAATGAGTTTAGTGTCCAACTGTTTGATGTGTGTTGTGTGTTTTTTTTGTTTATTAGTTTTTGGACGAGTCTACTTCCAGGAAGAAGCGAAAGATGACAAAAACAAAGCTTTGCTCAATGATTACAAAACTGTTCTCAACTCTAAAGGGGTGGAGGACTCATTGGTGAGTATATTTGAACATTAAAATAAAATAAAATTATGTATTCAATTCCCCAATTCTGATCCGTTTATTTCACTTTAGGTAAATTTCGCGAAATGGGAGCCGAGGCATGGTAAATTTAGGTATCGGCACCCATGGGACCAGTACCTCAAAATTGGCTCTCTCACTAGAGAATGTGCATACAAGATTGATGCACTAAATTGCTTCCTTGACTCGGACGTGCAGGTAAAAAATATTCGAAATCTTCTATCAATTTTGTGTTTCATTATCAATTTTTTAGTTTTGAATTATTTCTTAATTTCAATCGTTTTTGTTTTATTTACTTTTAAAATTATTAATTATGTACATAGATCCATTTTTTAACATTTAATTTACAATCTTTTAATTAATAATTACTTGTAAGGGTTCATTAACCCCATAATTTGGGTGTATAATTTTTGTAAGTTACAATTTTTAGTAATAACTGTTAATTAAAATTCATTATATAATAATAATAATAATAATAATAATAATAATAATAATAATAATAATAATAATTTTTATAATATAATCTTATTAAAATAGTAAAATTAATAGTGGTATGTCACAAAAAATTATGCAACACATATTCAAGTCGGTCAAACTTGCACTTAACCAATTCAATATTCATGCAGACGCCATTCGAACTTCGGACAAATATTCAAGAACCTTGCAAGAAGATCATCTCAGAGAGCAGCTCTGCTCTGAGAGAGCTAGCAATAGGGATTCAGACAATGACTTCTTCCCCATCTAGTGATGCTCACGTTGTGAATGCGAAATCTGCTGCTGCGAAGCTCAAGGCCTTGATGAAAACCGGGCCGTGGCCAGAAGCAGACTTTCTCGACATAATTCCGGTGGTCTCGGTGGCTTCGTTGCTGGTCGAAGTAGTCTGGTGCACGGTGAAGATAGCCGATGCCGTGGGCGAGCTCGCCTCGTCGGCGAGATTCAAGAAGCTTGATCGCAAGGTGAAGAGAGAATTAAGCTTGGAGAAAATGCAGAGAACTCCTAGTATTGAAGGATCCCATATTAATATTGTAGTTGAGTGATAATGATTTAGAAAAAAAGAATCACTTTGTATAATACATATTGTAGAGTATATACAAGGATTTTTATGTTGAAGAATCATTCTCAGATTATGCATTTTGCTTTTTTTAGTGTTGCATTTATTAAAATTTATTAAAATTGGTGTCATCAAAAGCAGTGTAGGCTTTCATTCGAGGAAGAGAGTAAATAATTTTCGTTCTTACAATCAAAAAGGGAAAGAAAATAAGAAAACGTTATCTCTAGATTGTGGCGTTTCCTCGCAAAATCCTAAACAATTTTTTAGTGAGAAACGCGTAAACAACTGGACTCTGGTGAACTACTGTGTAAAGAACTAAAGATCCATTAATGTTCCCCCCCCACACACACCCTCCCACACACACCCGCCCTACACACACCCGCACCCCCCCACATACACCCGCACGGATATCTGTGTGTAAACATCCCATGTGTGTGTCGCACACTCTACAAATACCCCCACCACCTGCATTGTTCTAGCACAGCCTCCCAAAACAAAAATCAAGAAACAAACCATCTCCATTCTCCACCCAAAATGGAAACAGAAAATCAAGAAAAGGTTACAGTGATGAAGAAAATTAAGACCCGTTTGGGTAAGATCCAAACAGCGATAACCGGCGTCGGAGAAGAAGCTCGGAGACTGGGGAAGGAAGATTCGAGAAGGATCGTTCACGCATTCAAAGTCGGATTAGCCATAGCTTCGGTTTCTCTGCTCTACTACTTCGATTTCTTCTTCGACGGATTCGGCGTTAACGCAATGTGGGCCGTCATGACAGTCGTCGTCGTCTTCGAATTCTCCGTCGGTAAGTCCGATGGGATCTTTCAGAACTTTCACGTTGTTCTTCACGCTGTGTGTAGTAACCTGAAATTAATCAAATTTTTTTTCCTGCAGGAGCAACGCTGGGAAAAGTAGTGAACAGAGCGATCGCGACGTTGCTAGGCGGAGCGCTGGGCGTTGCGGCGCACGATTTCGCAAGTTTTACTGGGGAAAAAATCGAAGTTATCGTGCTCGGTTTGTCTGTTTTCTTCATAGGTAAATAATAATCGTACAAATCGAAGTTGATTTTTAGTACAAAAACATGCAGTTTCATGTAATAACTGTTGCAAATTTTGTACATTGCAGCTGTCGTAGCGACATTTTGTCGATTTTTTCCGAAGATGAGGGCGAGATACGATTATGGGGTGGTGATATTCATCCTCACATTCAGTCTGATATCGGTGTCGGGCTATCGCGACGACGAGGTTTTGGACATGGCGTATGGGCGGCTGACGACGATCTTGGTCGGCTGCTGCGCCACCGTTTTGGTCGGTACATTGGTATGCCCAGTTTGGGCAGGTGAAGATCTTCATAAACTCACCGCCTCGAATATTCAAGAACTTGGGAGTTTCTTGGAAGGTTAGATTTTTAAATCTCTGATGTTTCTTGATTGAGTTTCGTGTTGTTATTTTATGGCAGAATGAGTTTAGTGTCCAACTGTTTGATGTGTGTTGTGTGTTTTTTTGTTTATTAGTTTTTGGACGTGTCTACTTCCAAGAAGAAGCGAAAGATGACAAAAACAAGGCTTTGCTCAATGATTACAAAACTGTTCTCAACTCTAAAGGGGTGGAGGACTCATTGGTGAGTATATTTGAACATTAAAAAAATTAATAAATTATGTATTCAATTCGATTCGACCCGATTCTGATCCGTTTATTGCACTTTAGGTAAATTTCGCGAAATGGGAGCCGAGGCACGGTAAATTTAGGTACCGGCACCCATGGGACCAGTACCTCAAAATTGGCTCTCTCACTAGAGAATGTGCATACAAGATTGATGCACTAAATTGCTTCCTTGACTCGGACGTGCAGGTAAAAAATATTCGAAATCTTCTATGTGCCATATTTTGTTTTTCATTATCAATTTTTTAGTTTTGAATTATTTTTAAATTTCTATCGTTTTTGTTTTATTTACTTTAAAATAATTAATTATGTTCATAGATCCATTTCTTTAACATTTAATTTACAATCTTTTAATTAATAATTACTTGTAAGGGTTCATTAACCCATAATTTGGGTGTATAATTTTTGTAAGTTACAATTTTTAGTAATAACAGTTAATTAAGATTCATTATATAATAGTGATAATAATAGTTTTTATTTTTATAATATAATCTTATTACAATAGTAAAATTAATAGTGGTATGTCAAAAAATTACGCGACAGATATCCACGTGGTCAAACTTGCACTTAACCTATTCAACATTCATGCAGACGCCATTAGAACTTCGGACAAAGATTCAAGAACCTTGCAAGGAGATCATCTCAGAGAGCAGCTCTGCTCTGAGAGAGCTAGCAATGGGGATTCAGACAATGACTTCTTCCCCATCTAGTGATGCTCAAGTTGTGAATGCGAAATCTGCTGCTGCGAAGCTCAAGGCCTTGATGAAAACTGGGCCGTGGCCCGAAGCAGACTTTCTCGACATAATTCCGGCTGTCTCGGTGGCTTCGTTGCTGGTCGAAGTAGTCTGGTGCACGGTGAAGATAGCCGATGCAGTGGGCGAGCTCGCCTCGTCGGCGAGATTCAAGAAGCTTGATCGCAAGATGAAGAGAGAATTAAGCTTGGAGAAAATGCAGACAACTCCTAGTATTGAAGGATCCCATATTAATATTGTAGTTGAGTGATAATGATTTTGCAGAAAAAGAATCACCTTGTATAATACATATTGTAGAGTATATACAAGGATTTTTGATGTTGAGGAATCATTCTCAAATTATACATTTTGTCGTTTGAAGTTATCATTCATGATGAAGTTTGTGCGTGCAATGTATGTGTGAAGTTGCAAGCATATAATATTTCTGAAAGCGTCAATAAGGGAGCCTTGTTTTTTGCCCAAATGCCAACTACGATTATATTGACTAGCATCTAATAAATCCAGGTTTTGAATAGGCTATACAAATTCACACCTAAAAGAGGACATCTAGTCAAACTAAAATTAATTAATATCTCCTTTTCGATATACAAAGCATACACTAATAATATACTTAAAAGTATTGAAAAAATGTTGGGTAAGGGGATGCATGCCGGCTTGACCCTAGGTCACTAATTGGGAGGGAAGCTTCTTTAATTTATTTTTCTAATAACGAAGGGTTTTTCTAATAACGAAGATACCCATAATTGATACTATAAATTTCCTTTTTAAATTCATTATTATACAAGGAAAAACACATTCATATATTAATCATCTAGGTGACTCAAACCTCCAACTTATTTGTTGGAGGGAAATATTTTACCGGCCAATAGGTTGCGTATCGTGGTCACTATGATGCAAGAAAATTTGGTATGACTAATTCAATTTATAAAGAATATCGGCTACATCAATAAATCATCGTGAATAAGGTTGAGTAAAAATTATGGCGATTAAAGTGGAGACTTAACATGAAAGAATATAAATGTCGTCAAGGGACGGTGCTGACACAGTTGAAAATGCAACACCAATATTTTGTTTTACTATCTGGTTCCAACATATCAAAGCGAGGTGATTCATTTTTATTCTTTCCCATACGGCCCTTCCTCTACCAAAGGCAACTCAAGAATCTAACGAGACATGTTTACACGAGTTTAGTTTAATTAATTAAAAGTTAGTAGATTTAGAATAAAAATAATAATTAATGATCGAATCCTAATAATTATAGTACGACAATTTCATCTTCTTTAGGTGATTTGAATATTATAAATAAAGTTTTTCTAATTTTGTAATAGCTGAATTTATCCTATTATATTTTTACGGTGTTATGATTGGGGATTACTTTGGAAATCTTTCCCACTAACGAGGCACGTTCTGGCACATGGAATTTTGCCAAAAACAACGCACGAAATTTGAAAAGAACCTTAAAATAATATATTATATATATATATATATATATGATGCTCATGAGTCATGAGCATCATTACCTTCGACCCTTTTTCTTTTGTTTTCGCTAACAATCTTATAGTCACGACACGTGTCTCAGGCCTGGTTCGAAATCGATGTCTACCAGTGTTGAAAGTGACAAATAAAACCCTTCAAATTCCCACAGTTTTTCGAACTCAAACGTAGTCTATACGTCTAATGTGTTTTTGACGACGTCATAAATGTATGAGGGGCCTTTATTAAAATTACCGTTTCAAAAGGGCATCAAAAAGAAGTGGAAACATATATAATTTAATAATATAGAAGTCTTAATGTAAATTCCGTTGTCGTCCAGCGGTTAGGATATCTGGCTTTCACCCAGGAGACCCGGGTTCGATTCCCGGCAACGGAACTTTTTTAATATTTTTTGTATGTGAACTATGTTTTAAGCACGTCTGCAAACTTCTAAAAATCAACTTCGGACAATTCTAGTATGCTCCATCCTTGTTTCCTTCTCGTGGTCGTTAATCGTTAAGGTTTAAAGCATATCACCGGACTCGAGCCATATCACTAGTTCTAACAAATCAACTAGATTTTTCTAAATCCACAACCTCATAGAATGAGCTGTTATATATATTAATATATACACATCAATATAGAAAGCAATAAATGAATAATATATAACTCGGTTAGAAGGCCCAAATATGGGTTCACAATATGGTTTTTAAGGCATGGTTAGTATATTGGAATCAAATAAGAATAGAACACTGTTTATTGAATCCATTCTTTATGTTATGATTAATATATTTTTTAATATGGATCGTTATTCACGAAGGAAGGAATGCTCATTTTCATGAACATAAAATTAATTAATCATTCCTCCCCTTCCACTTGGTATTGCTCATTCCTATAAATATGAGATCAACTAAAATTAAACTTTACTTCTTTTTCTTATTAAAACTATTCTTTCTTTTCTTATTAAAACTATTCTTATTTATTTTTTATTATTGTAAATTTAATTTCTTATAATAATAATAATAATAGTTATTTCGTTTATTCCTATTTCATTCAATTCTTATTAATACTAACCATATAAATATCTATTACATTCCCATCATAATTCAATTCTCATCTAATTTCAATTTTGTGCACCAATCATACTGATCACCTCAGTCTTTTGTTTAATTATGATGCCCAACACTTTTACAACATTTCTTTTACTATGCTCTCCAAGCAACTAATTCACACGTCAATATATAGTTTCGAATTGAATAACTATACGTATTGTATTATAATATAATTAACAAACCAATGTAATTCATCAAAAATAAATAAATAAAAATACACCACTAAGGTCGATGCATGCACGAGAAATAAATTCTTAAAAGCTCAAGAAAGATCACAACAACTCAAACGAGAAATAGGGAGAGGTGCAGTGATGACGACAGACTTGTACAAATATTCGAGTTTAGGGTTTGAGATTCACACTGTCACCAGTCAAAACCCCTAAACAAGAAACAGAAACCATGCAAAATCTCCCGCATCTCGCCCTTGAACTCTTTCTTTCCTAAAAGAAAAAGAAAAAATCCATTATCTCTGCCAATTAGTCCTTGAAATCTGCATGCATGCAACAGCTCATCATCACTCATCACCAAGGTTCGTCTTACGATAATTTCTTGATCACTTCATTATAGTATTTCTCATAATGTCTGTCCGAAAATCTTGAATACATTTGATGGATTTGATCCAATGACATTAACACACATTAAAGCTGCCGTGGTGCCGCTAATTATTTTCCTACTTGGATGTGTTAATGCCGTGACAAATCCGAACGATTTCAAGATTTTGAACGATTTGAGAAACGGTTTGGAAAATCCAGATCTTCTGAAATGGCCAAAAAACGGGAACGATCCATGCGGGCCCCCGGTTTGGCCCCACATCGGCTGCTCCAACGGCAGAGTGACTGCGATTCAGGTTCCGGGCCTCGGGCTGAAGGGCCGGTTGCCCTCGAATCTGAATCAGCTAAACGGGCTCAAGAACGTCGGTTTGCAGAATAATCATTTCAATGGAAATTTGCCCTCATTTAATGGCTTATCCAATTTGCAGTATGCATACTTGGATTTCAATGAATTCGAAACAATCCCTCTTGATTTCTTCCACGGACTTACCAATGTGATGGTTCTAGCATTGGATCGCAACCCTTTCAATCAGAGCTCTGGTTGGACTATACCGCGTGATCTAGCTGATTCCATGCGTTTAGTGAACTTTTCTTGCTCGTTTTGCAACATATTTGGGGATCTCCCTGCATTTTTTGGGAAGTTTTCATCTCTCCATTCGTTGAGGCTGTCATCTAATAGGTTGAGTGGTGAGATTCCCTCTAGTTTCACCGGCTCATTGCTGCAGATTCTGTGGTTGAATGATCAAGAATATGGTGGAATGAATGGCTCAATATCTGTGGTTGGAACTATGGTTTTGTTAACCAAGATATGGCTACATGGGAATCAATTCATGGGGCCGATTCCTGATAGCATCGGCTCTTTAACATCCTTGAGAGAGCTCAATGTGAACGGTAATCAACTCGTTGGCCTAATCCCACCGAGCTTAGCTAATTTGAACCTTCAAATCTTGGATTTGAGCAATAATATGTTCATGGGGCCAATCCCTATGCTCAATACTGCTAAAGTTTCTTATGGCTCGAATTCATTCTGTCAACCCGACCCTGGCTTGCAGTGTGATCCACAAGTTAACGCGCTTCTGGATTTTCTCCGATGTGTGGAGTATCCCACTAGGCTTGCCTCTGAATGGAAGGGGAATGATCCATGTGCGGGGCCGTGGTGGGGTATTTCTTGCAATCCGAGGAACGAGGTGTCCGTTGTGAATATGAAGAATATGAGGCTTAATGGAACGGTTAGCCCTTCGATTTCTATCATATCTTCACTTGTGGAGATTCACTTGGAAGGGAACTATTTGCAGGGCAGAGTTCCTCAGAATCTAACTATGTTGAGATCATTGAGGTTGTTGGACTTGAGAGGCAATGATTTCGAGGTGCCACTGCCTAAATTCAATAGCAATGTGAAGGTGGTTTATGATTATGCAATTTCAAAAACTCCCTCTTCTCCAAATGCTAATTATGGTACAAGTTCAAGTTATAACGAATTGAGTTATGCTGTACATTCGACAAAATCAAGAATTAGAATCATCTTGGCTTCTGCTGCATCTGCTGCAGTTCTCACTCTTGCTGCATTGTTTGTGATCATTTTCTGTTTTATGAAGAGAAGAGGTGGCAAGAATGGTTTCAACGGTGATGTGATTGTAGTTGAATTCTCTGCTTTGGAGGGTGGAACAGTCAATGCTCAAGTGATTGAGGGCGGTAGCACCCTAGCCTTCTCTCTTGAGGTTCTCCGCCAGGTGACAGACAACTTTGCGCAGGAAAATGTTTTGGGACGAGGGGGCTTTGGCGTCGTCTACAAGGGCACGCTTGAAGATGGCACAATGCTTGCGGTTAAGAGGATGGAATCCGGTGTGATGAGCGACAAGGGCACGAGCGAATTCCAAACAGAGATATCGGTCCTCTCCTCTGTCCGCCACCGCCACCTTGTCTCCCTATTGGGCTACTCCGGTGAGGGAAACGAGCGGCTTCTGGTTTACGAGTACATGCCTCAAGGAGCTTTAAATAGACACTTATTCTATTGGAAGATGATGAATTTGGAGCCTCTTTGTTGGCGCAAAAGGCTAAACATTGCTCTTGATGTAGCTAGAGGAGTTGAGTACTTGCATTCCATGGCTCACCATAGCTTCATACACCGTGATCTCAAGTCTTCCAACATCCTCCTCGATCACGAGTTTCGTGCCAAGGTCTCGGATTTTGGCTTGGTGAAGCTGGCCCTCAACACGGGGAGATCCTTCGCCACCAGGTTGGCCGGGACGTTTGGCTACCTCGCCCCCGAATATGCCGGTAATGGAAAGAAAATTTGATCTAACTTTCACTCTTTATGTTTCAGATTACATAAATTTGACCTAATTTTAATCCCCTTTACAGTGATGGGGAAGATCACTACGAAGGTCGATGTGTTCAGCTTCGGAGTGATTCTGATGGAGCTGGTGACTGGGCTCGAGGCGGTGGACGAGGGCCGGCCCGAGGAGAAGCAGTACTTGGTGGATTGGTTCTGGCGGATAAAAGAAGACAAGGCTACACTGATGGCTTCTGTTGATCCTGCTCTCAATGTGGACGAGGACATACACGATAGCATCTTCATGACTGCTGAGCTGGCGGGGCACTGCACAGTGAAGGATCCTAATCACCGAGCTGACATGGGGCACGTGGTCAGCGTGCTGGCTCGGTTGGTCGACACTTGGAGGCCACATCAAGAGGCGAGCCGCTGCTCGAGCACTAGGTCGGACTTGCCTCTTCCCGAGCTGGTCAGGAGCTGGCAAGAGGAAGATAAGGCTGCAGTTTTGGGATCTGATGATGCTCGTTGATACAGGTAGCGCCTGCAGGCTCTTTGAAAGGAAAAAAAAGAAAAGAATGCATATGTTCAGGACCGTAAGTTGGTTTATGTTATGTTTTTGGAACTCTTTTCTTGTGTATGAGGGGTATTCTTTGTTAATCTTTTCTCATGTGTGATGACATGAAATATAAAAATGAAAATTTGATGTATTTTTCATTTTGCCTCTTTTTTGTATCAATATATTAGACTTTTTTCTACATTCGAATTCGATTTTTTGCTCGAGTTACCAGTTCTGTTAATTGGATGAAAATCGAGACGAGTTTCATAAAATTAATAGGAAAAAGAAATTAGAGAAAAGACAACTTACCATATCATATACTCCCCCGTCCACTAAAATTCGTGCGTTTAATTAATTTTGATGTCATTAAAAAAATGTTCACTTTCCTTTTTTTAGAAACATCAACTTTATATTTTTACCGTAAATTTATCCACTTATTTACAAAAAAATACTCATGGCTCACATTTTTACACTCATTATCCATTAACATAGTCATTTATTATCTCAATGACACATTTTTTAATATATATAATATATCTACTTTACACTCATTACATTTTATTAAAACCCGTGCCAAATGAATATAAAATACGAACCAAATGACTATAAAAAACTTGTCTACCATTTATAAAGAATCATGTTTTCTCAACGACGCTCCAGTCTCAACTGTAATTAGAAACAACGAGCATTCCCGCCTTCAAACCGCCGCCTCTCCTCCAATCACCTCCGGCTGCCAACTCTTCAGACCGCCACCTCCACCCCAGCTGCTATAGAAGCTCCCGAAACATCAACCCCAAAACTTCTCTCGAATCCGACACTGCCTCATGGACTTCATTCATAGCCCACCACTGCAAAAACGGCCGATTATCGAAAGCAATCTCGAATTCAAGCATCGCGGCCGGTTTGGCTAATCCTTACGGACCGTGACTTGGGGTTTGGGTTAAGTAAATATGAAAAATTAGGTTTTCAACTCATTTTATCTGAAGAAGTATGGATTTCAAGCATGAGCGCGATTAAGGATGGAGCAAAATATCTTATATAAAGAGTTGATCGAAAGTTTGGACAACAGCAACTCTTACAAGGTTTCAACAGGATATTCAAGCGCTTAACATAGTAACAAAATATAAAGGAATCTCAAGAGTTTGGCGGCGAAAAGTGTGAGACATGCGTGTGAAGATGCATTCTCAAGGTGAACCAAAAGATGCTTCATACTTGGTTGACAAAGATTCCGCTCAACTCCGCTCTGTTCCATCACCACTCAACTGCGCATTTTTTTTTTTGGTATCATGGGAACCCGCAGCCGCTACCTTAGGTGCGCCTGGGTAAACCCGGTCCTATTCGATAGCGCAAACCACATAGGACGGGTAAACCACACTTGGAAAACCGGTGTGACATGAGTCAAAGATGCACTCGGTGGACACATGCCGAAAATATTTTACTTTACGAAATATTGTCGCCTCATCACGATGAAGACAAGGGTTTTATTTGAAAAATGCCTTGTTCTTACAAAATACATTCTCATTTCTCAAAGTCGGTTGGCGGTCATTTCATATCACAAAACCACAACGTATATTCCAGTCGGCTATGGATAAGCCCGGAGGAGGCCTCCCTACCGGACGGATCGATGATCGCAACCGGCGATTGAGCCGATCGCAACCGGCGATTCAGCTAAAGTGTACACAACCTAGCTAGGATTTCTCCTTTTCCTCTAGCATGGGATCCGATTAGTAACTTCACATGCCCGAGCAACCCGAATGGACATATCTGAAAACATAAAACATTTTACGGCGAGACAATATCGTATCTCAAAATTTTTGCGATAAAAGCAAGAAAGTAATAACGGTAAAACATTTTCCAAAAAGCTCGTAATTAGTTTTGGTAAGAAAGCCCACCTCGAGAACTTAAAGTTCTTACGTCACTATTGTTTACTTTCCGTTTCTTTCTCCTTCGAGCAGGACCCTTTTTTAATCGTGAGAAACGAGATTTAGTACATCGCTATACTTTCCGATAACCATTGATCCGAAACAACGGATTTACTAATATTAACTTTCTTGTCGTCAACGGATTCTTTTATCGAACTTAACAACTATATCACTTCATACTTCAGCGTCTTACGTCTTTTAACAATTATTTCAATGTGAGCATATTATCCTTCATCTAAAAAAATTCACATAAAATCATAGCATGCTTTACCAAATATGTGATTTCATGTAATAAAATAAATTTGAACTTTATTTTTCCTTTTTCTTTCATTTTCGTTCCTTTTTATTTATTTACTATACTTATCCAATAATTTATATCATACCACATCAACATAGGATCCATAATATCACATAACATTAGACATATAAATTTTTTTATCATCATAACCCTTCATGATGTAATTTTCGAATACTTGGATAATTTCATAAATATCTTTTTCGAAAATTCTAATTAATTCTCACAACACATTATTATCATTATATATCATTAATATGCCTTAATATTCACCATACACAACTTGTACATCAATATTTCATGTTCTAGGGTTCTCGAAATTATCATAACATAATATTCCATTTTTTTCCAAAAATTATGATTTAATTCATACATACTTAAATATTACTAACTATTATCATTTCATGCTTGAAACAACAATTAAAATTCATGTTCATCAACATATGATTCATATGTAATTTTGGTTTTCATGAGAATATTTTTAACATGCCTTACTTTGTATTAAATTCATAATACATGCTTATAAACGTCATATAAACATATTTAATAAACAACTTTAAACATGTAGCATAATTTCTCATATATCACATAATTATCAAAAGCATATAACTTAACATATCATGTATGAATTTCTAATATTTTTGCATGAATAAAAGAGCTTGTATAATTTCTAACCTTTAAATTGGTTTTGATCGACGTCGGCAACGTTTTTCTATCTAGGTTGAAGAGAACTTTTGGATAACACTTCCTATATTTTTTTCTCTCTATTTTCTCTCTATTTTCTCCCTAATTTCGTTCATATGGTTATGGGAGGGGTGGTCTCCTATTTATAGATTTTATAAAGTGGTTTAATGATGATTTTATGAAAATATCTTATTCTAAAGTCAAAAATTACAACTCTCATTTATTGCCCCTCAAATTTCGGTCCATACACTTGCATATGAGACAAAATATTATTTTATCCTATAGTTTATTTAATTAATACATAACCTTATCAAAATGTCATTACTAAAGAGTTTCAAAATATTTTCTAACCTAATTTTTTTCAATGTTTTCGGCTATAAGCTTCCAAGATAATACATCCACTTGTAAAATTAATTATTCACCTTATCTTATCACTAAAATATCTATACATCATAATCATATAGTTTAATAATTAAAGATATGAAAAAATATTCTATTTTCACATTTTAATACATTTTCGGTACTTTAGGTTAAATAGGATACAAATTTTATTTTTTTCATATCTCATGCTAAATTACAAAAATTAATTAATATCATATCTTATCTTTATCCTAAAGTTTGAATTTTATCCTCTATGTTCACATTTGTTCACATTTATTTTTCAAAATTTTCAACTACTACAAGACAAAAGCTTATAGTTACTTATTCAATTTGAACACATACTTTATCTTATCTCTTAATAATATCTTATCATTATAATCATAACACATCATTACTAGGTGTATAATATTTCTCATTTTCACACCTAATTTCTCTAATTTTCGGTCCACATGAAATAAACAAGGTACAATTTTTATTTTCTTTCAATTAATAGCTATGTGACACAATATAGATAAATCATAGGAAAATTAATTAAGATCATTTCTATGTACTAAAGTAAAGTAATCGGCAATTAACTAGAAATTAAAGACAAATTATTAAATCTTTAAATTCTTCATAACTAATATTATTTTCATGAAGAATTACATAAATATAATCATAAAATAAATTTTTGAAACAATTCTAGCATAATTTTCCAAGTTTTCTAAAACTAGGGTTTTCTTAGGATTAATTTTCACAAAATTCTATTTTCACCCTATTTTGTGAATTTAGAAATATATACAATTTCTAGGAGATAAGATTGATCTAGAAATCATGATATTTATCAAGTATATAATTAAATAAATTATTTAATACAATTATCTCATAAGGCTTGTGATTTTGAAAATCACACATAAAATATCACATTTTTTGAAACTTGCAAGCTAAGATTCAAAATAATATCTCCTATGATACTTATCATATTTCTACACATTCTAAGAGATAAACATTATCTCTTAATTAATCATGACCTTATCTCTTTATTTTATAAAAATATCATATCATACTTATCTTAAAATGTCGTTTTCCAACCTTATCACATCCACCTCATAAATTTGAAAATTATGCTTGATTTATACAAGATAATTATCTTATCATATACTACAAGATAAACATGACAACTCGTCACATAAAATCAAGTAATCATATATTAAATCACAAATTAATCACTTAATTCCATATTTTTGAAAATCACTAGAAAATAAGAAAAATATTTCTTTTCTTCCTTAGTGTAAATAATATCCCAAATATACTTAAAACATATTTATTCATATTTAAAATTATTTCATTCAATTTTTCATAAAATTCGATTTACTCAAATTATCGATTTCGACGTTTCTTTCATACTTGTTTCCTTCGTAACATTCATTCTTATTTTGAAATTTTAAGCCCAAAATTGGGGTATTACATCAACAGCATGCGCATATCCGAAGTCGACCCAAACCACATCTCTTTCATCACTCTTTTCTCCGGCTGCGACCATTTCCCATCTCAGGGTTCTCTGTTCCGGCCTTCAATTCATTGTTACGCGCGAAAAATCGGGCTTGATGTCCGCAATGTGAAGGTCGGGACGGCTCTGATCGACATGTATGCGAAGTTCGGGGAAATTGGATTGGTGAGACTGAGTTTCGATCATATATTGGGTGTGGGGAAGAAGGTATCTTGGAACACCATGATTGATGGATATATGAGGAATCAATTTGAGGAGGCGGTCAAGCTGTTCTACAAAATGCCTGGACGAGATGCCGTGTGTTGGACAGTGTTGATTCATGGTTTTGTGAAGAAAGGAAAGTTCGAGGAGGCGTTAAGATGGTTTCAGGAGATGCAAAGAGAGGATTCGGATGACGCCAAACGAGGTCGTGTTTGGTTCTCTACTTGTAACGTGCAGAACTTTTGGCGGCATTGATTTGGCTTAACACCTACAAAACGGATCCGAACGGACACTTCAACTACGAGCTGCTGTCAAACATCTATGCAGCAACAGAGAGCCCGGGGCTAGTTTGATCAAGATTGATTGCACCATTCACGAGTTCGCAGCCGGTGATAGGTCTCATACTGATGAAAAAGATATCTATTTGATGTTGCAGCATTTGTCAAATGAGATAAGGTTGAATGTGAGTTCTTGCTAGTTTGATAATTTCTTGGAAGATTTTCATTAAAATAGAAATTCAATTTTATATATATATATATATATATATATATATGTTCATTTGCACAAAGTAGTAATACTACATGATCTGTCAGCATTGCTTGCAAACACATATTTCTGATTCTGATACAAAAGATATCTACATGATGAGCTAGGGATGAATGCAAGTTCTTGTGAATTTGATTTCTTGGAAGATTAATTTTCATTAAAACAGAAATTCAGTTATATATATATTGGTTTGCAGAGAATAGTAGTTATATTACATAATTTCCCAGCAATGCATACATATTGCTGATTTAGATAACAAAAAACAGACCATCTAAGCTGATTCATTAAACCTACAAACATCTTTTCTTTTCCTTTTTATCTTCCTTTTCAAATGGCAGTGGGAAGGAGTTGATCATGGAGTTCGGGGCTTATTCGGGTCCTGACCGTTGTGGTGCAACGGGTCGGGGCCCGCTGGGACCCGCCTGAGCTGCCAATCCTCCGGCAGCTCATTCTTGCCGGAGCTGCCGTGGTCCGGGACCAGCTTCTTCAAAGCCATCTGCTTCTTCATCTCCATGAATAACTGATTAAAATTTGAAAGAAATCAAGAAACCGTATATATATAAATATTTACGTGTGTGCGCGTGAGTGTTTTTGTATGAAATATAAAGAACATGCAGCAAAGGTGAGAAACCTGCTTGTGCAGAATCTCCACTGAGCTGGCTCCCCTGCTGCTGCATTCTGCAAAACATCAACATATAAACCATGTTATATCAATAGCTGCTTTGGGGGAAGAGAGAGAGAGAGAGAGAGAGAGAGAGACCAGCAAAGTGTTGGATGAAGAGGGCCAAGAGCAACAAGATGAAGATGGTTTTTGCCATGGCTGAGATGAGAGTTATTTGCAGTAAGATTGAGAGGAGAATCTGCAGGTAGAGAGAGAATGAGAAGAGGGATGAGAGGAGAGGGCAATTTATAGTGGAAAATTTGGGAGGAAAAATGATTGCTCAAGCAGCCATTTTTCGTATGAGCAAAGAATTTATATGATATGACACTGCATTAATTCTCAAATAGAAAGGCTTTTGGTGGATTGTACCAATTGCATAGCTGTTGTGATTCGAGCCCAGGTGCTTGACGGCGCCGTTTCAGATGACTGTGACACTTACACCGTCATCCCCTTTCCTCAACATGCTATATATCTGCTATAAATTATCCACATACACTAACATGATCCTAATGTTTCGTCAGTGGATGCATATTACTAGATATATCTTAATAAAAGAAATGTGTTTTTGCAAATAAGAGCTTAGTATTTGATTCAGATTGGTTTGATCTTAATCAAGTGATTGGAAAAAAAAAAGTGATGGAGATTGAATTCAAGACCTTGTAATTAGAGTCGGCAAAATGAGGCCGGCCGAAAACCCGTTCGCGGTACCCGGGGTTTGGGCTGAAAAAATAAAAACCTGAAAAAAATCGGGCCATAAAAGTCCGGGGTTTCAGGCTAAAAAAACTCGTCCGATATTCTATTAAATATGCATATTTATAATATTATTTAATATACATATCTATAATTTTTTAATAATATTAATTATATTTATATAATTATTTATTTTATAGTAAAATTTTCTTACTAATTCACATACTGGTAAGGAAAATAATTTTTTGAATTGCAACACATCAAAATTCTGAAAAAAAAAAACCTCATAATTCATTCAAAAATAATTCATAATAGAAACGATATCCAAAAATATATAGACTTGTGATTAATGGCATTATAATATGTAAAAACCATTTTGAATATTTGATCTTAAATATATACTGTATAATTAATTTTTTTTTTCTATTATTTTAGGCGCATAAGTGAGATTGACGTTTAATAATATCATTTACATTTGATTTGTATTTACTAATTTTTTCTCCTTAAATTAAAGAATTAAAATTATATTACATTACAACATCATCGTATGAATGCATAAATAAGTCAAGATGTATAAGAAGCATTATCATAAGAATAAGTAAGCTCAATATGTTCTTGTCACTTATTTTTTATTTAAGTTAAGAAGTTATAGATTTTAATTATGTATTTAATAATTTATTTTTTGAAATTTAAAATATTAAAAAAAATTAAAAAATAATCTAAAAAAAAGGTCCGTCCGCCCGAGGTTGGTTTGAGCTTTATATTTTTAGATTGGAAAAATTTTGGACTCGTCCGGCCCGACCCGAAAAAATATAAAAGCCCGATGGACCCGGGGTCGGCCCGGCCCGACCAGCTACTTTGTCAGCTCTACTTGTTATTATATAGAGAAAGTCACATTACTTGGATGTCCTCGGACAAACAAAATATACTATGTCGATATGCAGAAATTAATTCAAAAAAAAAAAAAAATACGTTGATGGGCCGGGAGCATACTATGTGTAATGATTCCATCATTCACGATAAATAAAAAGGAAAAAGTCATTCCAATGACCCTAAATCCTTAACCCTCCCCCCTCTTACTAAGACTGAAAAATATTCTTGTGAATTATGGCCAATACCGGATATACATACATTCCATAAAACTCTACTTGAATCCATTTTTTTTTACGGACAAAATCCGTGCTCAATTGAATTTTATTTTGAGCACGGATTTTTCTCCAAATTATTAATAACAATAACCAACTCCACCTTGTCGATATACTACTGTAAATTATTAGTTTGACTATAGTTCATGATGAACATGCTCCAACCAAGTACCATCTCTATACAATCTTGATTCATATAATATAAAATCATTAAAAAGTACATGAAGTTGACATTAGGCCTTGTTGCCGTTAAAGAAAGAATATTCCCAATTTTAGGTCTTGTTGCCGTACTTTCCTCTGCGAATCTCTTTTAGGAATTAGGACATTTGTTTTTAAATTCGCTTTATTATTTTATTTCCAGGTGAAATATGAATTTGATTGACCTTCTGCAGATGCAAGTACATTAAAATACAACGGATCTGGGTATTTTTCATATTTTTGGCAACTACTGATCATACAGTCAAATCAAGCAGCTGTTTTTATTTATTTTCTTTTTTTAATAAATGAAAATATTTATCGCGATGTGCACACAGTTATTTTTATGTCATTCGCAGTGGTAATGCTGATGTCAAATAGTAATTATTAGATATGATTATTCTGTATGAGACCTGGATATTTTGATACCTATGCTAATGGCTAAAATTGATTTTCTACGTTTTTAATAGATGCTTGAGATTAAGGTTGTGCGTATTTTAAAACATCAAATAACATTCATTTAGAAAAGAAAAAAAACTTCAGTTTGAAAAATGTGATAAAGGTTACGATCACTTTAATTTGTTATTTTGTTAGGAAATTAATATAATATATATTTATAATCTTTTAGAATTTTTCAGTATTATTGTTAGAGAAAATTGTAAAGTATGTATACAAAGTTTTTGTTCAATGTGTTTTTTGAGATATGTGTGCTTTCATATGTACCAAGACATGTATCTTTTGTATCTGATAATTTTCTTATGAAAAAGACTCTTGTACTAGAACACAAATCTTTTAAGTATACTGTTATCTTTGTGTATATTGAACTTAGATTTGGATTACTAAACATGATATGATACGAAATATACATAACAAAGAAAATCTGTTTACAAGGAAAGTCCTTGTATAAACCAAAGATTTATTTCAATAAGAAAATTAAATTTCTTGGACGACAAGAGAAGATGAAGGACATTTTAAAAATACAACTTTCGTTCAAATAGGTGGTGTAGTTGATGCTGAATTGATCAATCTCACAAAAGTAGTGTTTTGTGTCTTTTGTTCATGCTAGATGTCTCTCTCTGATGTGCTACCGATTGCATGTTTTCTGGTATATGTTCTTGTATTTGTTCTAGCAATAAAGTGTTTGTAAGATAAACATTATTGAGCATTTATTGTGAAATAGTTGAATGCTCTTGCTTATAAGGGTTGGGTTGGATGCGGTGCACACAATTCCAAATTTTCACTGTGGTTGGAGATTTATGAAATTTTATAAGACTGAGATAAGTCTAATTATGTAAGTTCTTTTATAACTTATCTTCAGATAGAGAGATGTTTCTAAGTTTCTTATAAGTGAGACCCCTGGATGTAAGTAGTTTACCGAAGTGGATTGCCAAGTTTTTTTGTTATTTTACTGTGTCATTTTATTATGTTTGTGTGTATATTCCTCTCACATATAGTACATTTCGAAGGACATGTCTCACCCCATCTTCCATATACAATAAAACCTCTATAAATTAATACTCGATAAATTAATAATCTCTCTAAAATGATAAAAATTTTCGGTCCCGACTTGTGCCTTTGTAAAAAATCATCAATTTCGATAAGATAATAAAATAATAAATTTTCGAAAAATCCCTTTATAAATATTAGGTCTCATCAAAACTCTAAATTAATAATTCATAAATATTACAAAAATTATAAATATTATGGTAATTTGCTAAAATATGAATCAATTGTTACTTGATTTTTCTTAAAATTTAAATCTAATTGGATTTCATCCCTAACTTTTTTAATGGCTGCCAAGAGTTCCGGTGTCGAGTTCTCTAGCTGCTACAAAAAATTGTGAAGAGTTGTTGTCGCGCTCAAAGCCTCATTTCTCGTGATTGGTTCCAGCGGTACTGAGTCATCTTCAGCCTCGTCATTAGTAGGATCTTCAATAATATCAGCAACAATTTCCTCTAAATTTTGAACCATTGCACATTCATCATTTTCGCCCGGATAATCCACCAGTTTGTTGACGTCCATTTTATTGTGATAACCAACATCCTTGATCATATTCTCAAGCTCATGTAGACTTTCTTCAAAATTTATCTCACTTGAGTCGCGTGAGATTTCTTCATTTGAACGAATTTTGCAATGCCTAAAGTAATTTGCTATTGACACTTGAGAAACATTGGTTGTCCAAGCGTGAGCGCAAAATTGATGGCATCTAAAACATTAATCTTTTCGGGATTAGGTGCCCCAACTCATGACCTTCCAATAGATTTTGTAGAATCTCCTACGATAGTGCATCTTGAAAGCTCTAATTATTCCCGCATCACATGGTTGAATCTTTGATGTCATGTTAGGTGGCAAAAGAATAGTTCAACATTACGTAACCCTTCAATGTTTTTGGATGGGTTGGACAATTGTCAACCATCAACAAGATTCTTCTACCATTTATTTTGTGATCAAACCACGAACATATTCTTCAAAAAGCACACTAGTCATCCATGCCCTCTTGTTGTACGATAATGACAATTGATGTTGCTCATGTTGATGTTTTTGAAGCAACGAGGCTTTGCATATTTTCCAATAATCCACAAAGGAATTTTTACGAACCATCTTCGTTCGCAACAAATAACAACTGTAAGCCTCTCTTTGTCTTGCTTTCTTCCTCAAGTTGCTTGGTTGCAAGAGTGATCACTTGTAACTGTGTAAAGCGGATCTGTTTCATCCAAATTAAAAACATCCTTCATGGAAAATTGGTTTATTTTCTCCCTTATGGCCTCCAGTTTCATTTCCACGTCCTGCATGTCAACCGAACCACTTTCTCCAAAACGACGGAATGATTTAATACCACGTCTAACCTTGAGAAAATTGATGTTCGGGAGGATGTTGAGGATACAAAGCTTCATTGTCTCCTTTGTTTTCTCCAAAATAAGCTCTCCGGTCATGTTGACTCGATCTTGGTCTTGAAGAAACCATTCATAAAGAACCTTCTTCATATCTGGATATTTAGTCGATTTGTGTCGCTTAATATCCCCACCTTCTCAAAGTTGGTGAAAGGTACTACGATGATCTCTTGAGGTGTTTGATATTGTCTGACTAACTTTCAAACGATATTTTCTTCAACCCATTCTTGTAAATCTTTTGAGTGCATGTGGGATGATCTCTCTTATACTCACATAATGCTTTACGCATTTGATCATTCATGGATGATTTTGTGATGCCTTTTAGATGAGAAGACATAGTTGGGACTTGGGTGTTATGAATTATTTTATTTTCATATCGAGATTTATATAGTATATGTTTCCTTTATGATGCATGAATATATTTAATTGACAATGAATTGATACATGTATGTAATTGTTAATTGCAGGAATATATTAAAGTATATACACAATGAATTGGTTGTTGATACATGAATATAATTAATTGAAACATAATAAATTCATTTATTTTCAATACATGTACCAAATTTGCTGAATTTAAAAAGTCTCTCTTTTAATTAATAAATTATTAATTTATCGATATATTAATATCTCTCTAAATTAATAAAATTTCATAGTCCAAGGATATTAATTTATAGAGGTTTTACTGTATTAACCATTTTTTAGCACAAATAAAGCTTTACAAAGCAGACGTAGAGTGTATTATTTTTACTAATTATTAGTAATAGTTATTATGGTCATTTAATTAGTGTTCACCATTTTGTCAAAATGAAGGGATTGATTGACGTGGTATTGTCCCTTTGCAGATAGTTTTTACACTATCGGTCTAATTTTGCATTAGATGCTCAATAAATTTTTAGTCTTCTACATTCATTACTACGATTGTTACGATTTAAAAAAAAATCTGTATAAAATTATCTTGTAATTACACAATTATTTGTAGATAAAGATTATAGTTTGCAGAGACACGATATTAATATTAGGGGGTTAAATTCCAGTCATTCACGTCTATATAAAGGTTAGAATTACCATAATGTTATTTTTCTAAATGTACTAACAATTTTATTTGTGTGTTGGTTTTGAGCTCTTGAACTCTATCTTGTTTTGAGCCATCGAGTAAAACCTCTTTTAATAAAAATCTTTATTGCGTGTAAATTACACATTAATATTTTTTTAAGAGATGATTTATATGTTCGCACATGCGGACTTTGATATTTTTATTATGTAAATGTTAATTTTCTTCAATATAAATGATAATTCCTAAATTATATGATAAAAAATAAATTATACTTTTATCCGTTCGTACGATACGAACGGATATATAATTTTTTTTATGTTTTTAATGTCTTAATTAGTGTTATCTGTATTCATGTGTAGAAACATTAACAAGATCTTTGATATACAAAAAAAATCACTACATTTTTTATAGCCGCAAGTAATTCTACATAGGTGTAGGCAAAGACAAAAATGCCCTTGTGAGGTCATTGTAGATTGGATCGGAATCAAAGTGAGTTAATGTTGATATGAAAGGATATATCGCAAACTGTACAAACCTCTGGCATTACTGTGATAGTGGTCAACCCAGGTGATTTGCCATCATCATATATTATGCAATTACCATCTTAATATTTATATATACATATTTATTTTTGCTAAAATTTACATATAATGTTATGAGATTGAATTATATACCATTTTTGCCGGTATGCAGTTGGTCTTTTATTTTATGCATGAGTTGCTAATTTGTACCAGTAAGTAGTTGGTGTCTCATTTTATGTATGAATTATTTGTCTTTCTTTTTATTATTTTAATCTGAATTTATTTTTGATTTAGTTGTTGTATCTAGAATTTGATATGCAAGTACAATATATAAAATAAATAAATAAGGTTCGAGTGAACCATTAAGTATAATTACACGTAAATGATATCTTGACCTAAAACACGTTCTATCCATAACCCTTCATACATAACTTCTCCTCAGAAAAACGACTTCTATTGCCAAAAAGATTCACTACAACTTTAGCTAAAACCAGAGGCAAGACGCAGTCGCTCACCAACTAGGTCACTCCCGGGCACAAAAATACAAATAAATGAACGACAAGTAAAAACTCGAAAAATTCAAGTAGTTCAAAAATGAATTAAACTCATTGATCCACAATCCTAGGATCAAGACCTAACTGCTTCCTCGTTTTCCCAACAAACAAATCCTTGGACTTGATCATACCTGGTACTAGTCCGATCCACGTCGTGTATTGAAACTGAGCTACTGCGTCTTGCCTCCCCAGCGACACGATGACTTTGACCGAACGTGGCTTGTAAATCGCCATCTTCTGATTCTTCTTCTCCTGCCCTACTCCCATCAACACTTTCAAGTTCTTTGCAGCAGCCACGGCATGTTGTTGTGCAAAGTACCCTTGCTTAATTTCCTGAAACATAGCTTGATGAATTACAGAGCGAATACGGATGCCAAGTAGTAGCTAACGAACCCTATCAAACCCGGGTTTTTTTTCTTTTCCGAGTATCAAATTATTAGTGGAGTGAGCGACCTTGTAAAGGAAAAACGAGCTTGCAATTAAGTGATTACCTTAATATCTGTAATATCTCCAACTGCAAAGACATTATTGTAACCTTTAACTCTCAGATTCTCATCAACCTTGATCCTTCCGAACCCGTCGATGCTGTCCTTCAACACGGTCTCCCTCAGCCACGCTGAACCGGGGGGCTTCCCCGTGCATACGAAGAGGCGGTCTGCTCTAATTTTTTCGCCCGATGAAGTCACAAATATCTTGCTTTCTTCTGAGAAGTTGTTGATATCAACTGATTGTCGCAGTTTAACTTCCACTCTTCTCGATTTCAGCCATTCCAAGGCCTTGTCAGCAGCTTTTGGCCCGATGAACTCCAGCAGCCTAGATCCTTCATGGACGAGAGTGACCTTCTTCTCTGGGAAATCAACAGCTATTTCTGCGGCTAGTTCCACTCCAACTGGGCCTCCTCCGACGATCAGTATGGAGTCGGCTGATCGTATCTCTTCATGCTCTGCATACAAGGATAATGACGCGAATATGTCACAATTTTAGACTCGAACCTCTACAAAAAACATCACAATGAGGCTGAAAGAGTTCTCTTCTATGCACGTAGAACGGTAGAAGTCTTCATTCTTGATATGATATACGAGAACATGAAGAGCTAAGACTAAGACTAGTTCTAGCTGAAACAGCATTACAACTATAGACTATTCAACTAGTATACTAAATTAGTATCTCAAAAAAAAAAAAACCTAGTGTACTAAATTTCTGCATCCTATGGCGATTCTTGTCTCAACACGTTATGATTCATACAACTATGGACATTCGACTAATGTGCTAAAATTTGATGGTGAATCTTGTCTCAACATGAAAACACATTATACTTCATACAACTTAGACTATTAGACTAGTGTGCTAAAACTTCTAGTTTAGTTGGAGGTTTATGATTCAATTCTACTAGTTATTTCAACAACTCACATGATAACAAGGCTTTAAATTGCAGCTATGCAACAGTACCTGATCGGAATTCTTTAAGCCTCTCGTATCTAGTTTGAGGGAAGGAGTCGTTGTGGCCTGTGGCGATGACAAGGTAGTCATAGGTAATCTGATGGCCGTCTGAGGTCAATACTTGGGAGTTGGAGATGCTTATGGCCTTGCCAACTAGGAGACGCCCGTTGGTTAGATAATCTTTGTGGTAGATCACGGATCTCTCTGCAAATGTCGGCTCCACCTTGGACCTCAAGCTTGCCCATGGAATCTCAAAATATTCCTTCCTATTTTCAGGTAGAGTTTTGAGTTAGGAATATGAAGATAAATAAACTAATACAGCTGCAGCCATATATGCTCATTAATTGATAGCAAGAAACCACAAAATACAGAGGAGTGGACATTTTATTTGTAATCAGTGCATCAAATTCAGAGATGAGCAGCTCAAAATTGAAGGAGGAATTCTCAAAATTCAACTCGTTTGCACTGCAAATGATGGTGAAAATGAAGCCAATAACATGAAAATTGATAAGCCATTTTCTATAGAAAAAGCCTAACAAATTAAATCTCAACATTCATACAACAAAAAGCTAATAGAACATTTCATATTTTGGTATAAAAGCCTGTGCTTTTTTACAATTTTAAGCTATGCTCACGCCCTCTAAGGATTGGGGATTGGCCTGATCACAAATAAATGCTACATCAATTGCATCTTAAACCTCAATTAATTAACAAATATGAAGCGTAGAATGAATTCGAACAGTTTCAGACTTGTGAGAAAATAATATGATCTAAATCTAACTGATATGTTGCGAACAAAATTCTGGAGAAAATGGCTAGAAATTAGGCTTACGGGTCGATGAGGGTAACGTCGCCGTGGAATTGAAGAGTTTTGGCGATGAGGGAACCTGCAACACCGCCGCCGACAACCACTACCCTCTTCCACACTCCGCCGAGCTCCGGTGGCCGCTCCGCCATATCCTCTCCCTTGTTACAGCTACAATGATCAAGAAAAACAATCTCAAGTTGAGTATGTAGACAGTGTCAAGTTTCATATATAAATCGGCCGGAGAGAGAGATGGGAAGGGAGAAGGAAGTTGGTAGTTTACTTGGTCTGTACACGCCAACTTTAATTGTCTTTGTCGCGACGTAGACTTCGGTGAAATCTAGGAATCAAGCAACGCGATTAAGTAATCTTATGAGATTCTTCGGATGAAGAATATTTCGCTACCCAAAATTACATGTTAAAATTGCTGCGGCGTAAATTTCTTACCATTTCCTCTCCTCTCCACCGCAAGAATCTTCTAACGTTGTGTTGTCAACCAATGTGGGTCCAGTTAATGTTGAAAAAGTCAACTGCTATCGTTTGGACAAGCTCTATTTTTAGAACGTAACTTTGTATTGGAAAATTTACGCTTTGATAATAAAATCGTGATCTAAAAAAAATACTAGTATTTAATTATTTGAACTATCAAATTTTAAATAATAATTTTGCAGAATTCGATTTTTGGTGACGGAGATTCTGCGATTGGCTTCCAAAAACTAAACTGGATTTTAACATAAAAATTATAGATAATTTGAATAATTATAGTTATCGCGATCAAATGTAATTTGAAGTTTAGATTTTATTAAATCAAATACATGTTTTCAAGCTTCAAGCTTTTTCTATGATGTTTATTGGACAAATCATAAAATATCTAGAATAGTTAGTTTAAAATTAAAGCCGAAATCATTTCATTTGATTTTCTACCTTGAAGTACACCAAAACGTGGTAATATATTAGGAAGTTTATAAACGAACGTGCCGACATGGGCATTGGACCTATTCAAATTTAATTTATCTATGACAAACAATCAAGTCAGGTCCTGAAGACTTCCATTGCCTGTACAAATTTCTTATTTGACTTGTTCAAATTTTTTAATTTATTGATCTATGAAGAAGGCTAACTTTTCTATTGTAAATGCATATTCGCCTTTCTTTTATTCTTTTTGTCGCAAATACTTCTATAATCTTTTTAGGGGTGTTTACTTTACATGATTAGATTGGATAGATAAAATCAATCCAATCTAATCAAGTGTTTAATTTTAAGGATTAATATTTGATGATATCTCAAAGTTCGAGATTATTTTAATCATTTGAATTATTCTCTATTGATTTTGATCCAATCAATATAGGTGAGATTAGAATAATCATCCAA
Source organism: Salvia rosmarinus (assembly GCA_036937905.1). Taxonomy (NCBI): domain Eukaryota; kingdom Viridiplantae; phylum Streptophyta; class Magnoliopsida; order Lamiales; family Lamiaceae; genus Salvia; species Salvia rosmarinus. Next base: position 68,579,805 of record CM072823.1, read on the forward strand.
GACAAAGATAGAGATATTTATTTCAATTTTAATCCTCTACTAATTCTTTATAGTAAACAAATGATTGATAGATAAAAATTATCTTATTATATATTTAATCCATCAAATTCTTAATCTTTCAAAATGTTAAACACCAAAAACGCTCCCTTAAGTTCGAACCCACCTCTACTAGGCGGGCCCAAGTAATATATACGGGCTTAGCCCAGAAGCATAACTTTCAATTGAGGGTAATTCTATTCCACAAGCCCGGCCCGTTTAATTTGAGTTTTCTAGCAATTCTTGGCATATGCTTGTAGTCCCTATATCTTTCTTACAATAGAGATAAGTTGAAAACAATTAAACATGTCCATAATTAAAAACGAACCCAAATGTTTCTTGGCTAGGAAAAAATACAACTGAATTCAAAAAAATAAAAATTATAGAACATCCAAACCAAGGAAAACTCGATTTTTGTCTACTTTTTGGTTAAATTTGATCTCTAATGATTTTTGTAGTGATATATCCTAAATTGAGTATCATGATTCATATAATATTATTTAGTGTCAAATATTATAGCGGTAGGGGTACATTAAAAAAAAGAAAATATTTTTTTGTGCACCACATGAACTACAAGCAATGAATTAGGGCAAAGATGGAGTGGTCCAAGATCGTGTTCCATATGGAATAGTTCACCCATAAGGACCGTCTGAACCCACCCAATCCGTCGCGCTACTGCTGCCACCACACTGCCAATATATATATATATATATATATATATATATATATATATATATATATATATATATCAAATGGCGAAACAAATAGAGGAAGAAGAAAAAATATTAATAAATAATAGTAATAATACAAAAATCCAAATTCTGACAACTCTAATAAATATTCAATGTAGATTATGGATAGATAATGAAAATCATGTTGATTTAAATGCTATATTAGATCTTGGAAGTACTAAAAGTTTAATAGGATATAGTTTAGTAGATCCTAAGTTTCATAAATTATTAAATTATAAAATGGAAACCGAGCAGTTGAAAATAGAATTATGAAAATTACACACTGTTTAGAACCAATGGAATACAATTTTTAAATTTTCTTTGGTAATTATAGTTTAAAATATGATTTACCTCGGGTAATAATAAACCCAAAAGAAACTAATTCTAAAGATTTCTTATTAGGATTAAATTTTATTACTAGTTTAAGTGGTAATTTAACAATTGCTAAAAATTTTATTACACTAAGTAATAGAAAATTTAAAACCAAAGAAAGTGGAATTAGAAACTAAAAAACTATTAGGAGAAATTGAATTACAAATCAGTGAAACTTTTAATAAATTAGAAACAAAATAAATAATAAACCAATAGATCAAGATATAGATAACATTACACAAGCCATAAATAATTTAAGCTTGGGTTCACAAGAAAGACATAGAAAAATAACTCCTACAATATATAATTATTGGAAACCTAAAAATGAGTAATTTTAGACCATTTTACGGACATTCACAAACTATACAGCAAAATAGAAATTCTACAAGTAATATAAATGAAATTATTACTTGATACATTTTACATAGGATTTTAAGTTCTAGAAGAGGATCCGGAAGCAATAGTTCTCAACAGACTACACAATTAGAAAAAGAAATAGATGTTGATAGAAATTTACAATAATCAGAGTTTTGAAATTTTACAACCAAGGGTTTTATATCAGCGGGAATAATAAATATAAATACAAGTTTTATTAGAGGTAGAGAAGTAAGTACTAGAGTGGTTGATGGTACAATGAAATTTATAGATTTACTATCACCGTAAACTATAAAGAAATTAATTAAAAGTAATAAATTATTTTCACATATAGGATTAATAATAATAGGAATAAAAGCATTTGGAAGACAAGTAGGAACAAAAGCTTTATATATATATATATATATATATATTTCGACCCAAAAAATGACTTATTTGTGTAATTATTCTACATTATGTAGTAAAATATCGGGTTACACGCATGATGGGATATGGCCCAACCAAGCTGGGCCCACTAACAGCCCAAGCGAGTGGGCCTAACGTTAATAGCAGCCCACGCGGTCGAGCCCTAATCATTGCCCAAAACGCTAGCCCCGAACCGCCACCTCCGCCATGGAGAAGATGAACCAGGTCGGCCACCCCACGTGGCGCGCGAAGGCGAGGTCCTGCTCGGCCAATGGAGGGCACGCCCGGAGGAAGAGTCACGCAACGACCAATGGAGAGGTCGGGCGCGCCGAGACAGTCAAGTGTATAAATAGAAGGAAAACGATGTTAGAAGGGTTAGCAATTCTTCGAATACAAAGAACATAACGATACTCTGCATGCAGCTATAGTAAAAGCATTGAGGAATCATTCCTCCGTGGGCGTAGATCTCATTAACGATCGAACCACGTAAAAGCACAGGTGTTCTTAATTGCATCACATAAATCTCGCACACTCAAATAGCTAGATTCATCATTGGCGCCGTCTGTGGGAATACGAGAACAAGAAAGCTTCGTTTCCCTCTACAACTAAATGGCAAGAACACGCACAACCGCCGCCCACGCCGGCAACAACCGGCCGAGGGCGACCGGTGGTTACTCGGCGTCGCGGAAAGGAGATCGCGGACGCCACGGCGCCCGACACTCGAGAGGCGACATGGAAAATGCTTCCATACACCTCGGGACCGCCTCCCAACGTAGGGAAGATGTCGACCTCAGCGAGGACGAGCAAAGCAGCTCATTCGTCCCACGAGGTCCTAGGCCGGCGGTGGCGAGTTCCTCCACGCCATCTTGGCGATTTCAAAGCTTCTCAACGAGAGGACCAACGGGCGGGTCCTCTAGGGCCGGACCAAACACCACGGCCTCCCGAGGCCGCTCCCCATCCGAAGATCGGCGCTTTCGGCGTGACAGCCGAAACGCAGCATCGCGCCCGACGCCGGAGCCGCTCACGCGGCGAGCCGCCGACATCATTCAGCGGAGCCGCTCGCGTGAGCGAGCCGCCACCAACGATCGCCCCGCCATTCGCGCGGCCGCTCTCCACCGTCATGCCGGCCGGAGAGTCGGCGAAAGCGAAGGAAGAAAGGCGGTCGAACCCGCCTCGGAGGGACGACAGCGTCGCTATCGATCCCCACCCTCCGAAAGAGATGGCAGCGATCTCCGGGGTTCGGCCGATGCGGAGAATCATCTCCCTTCTCGGGGAGATCCTAGACACGCCCACCTGTGATGCAGGCACCCAATATAGCGGCTACGATGGCCTCGGAGACCCTCCGACTTCCTTTTGCCTACACCACCAACATGGCGAATCGAGGAATGGAAGATTTTCACATGTGCAAAATCTTCCCAGTCTTGATCTCAACGCACGCCGTTGGTTCACCTCACTCCGCCGAGCGGCATACTTCGTTTCCGGGACCTCATGGATCGATTCAGTGGCGCTTCTATCGAAGATGCCGCCCAACACCTTCCTCCGACCTACTAACAATCCGCGAAGGGCGGGGCGAGACGATGTCGAACTTAGTCTCGAGGTTCATCAAAGTCGCTCAAAATTGACGACAACAACGACCTCACATCATCAGCGCGTTCAGCGGGATCCGACCCGGCTAGCGAACAAAGAAATCACCGAGGAGAAACCAAAGACGGCGAGTAAGCTTTGGAACTGGTGGACAACTTCGTCGAGGAGACGAGTCGGATCGGAAGAAGCGGGAGATGCTGGGACGGCGGTCAGAGAAAAAGCGGACGGCCAAGTCGGCGCGGACCGCGAGGCGCCAGGCGGGATCGAAGAGACCCACCGAGTCGGGCTCGGACCTCGGCCAAACCACGAGGCGAGCGCCCCTACTCAAGTCAAGGCGGAAATATTGAGCTCCACGCCGAGCTCTTCCGAAACCCGCCCCTATGAAAGGGGATCGAAGAGTCCACAGACAGTATTGCGACTATCACCAAGGGTATGGTCATGATACCGAGGGCTGCGAAACACAGGCTCACGGATCGACGAGCTCGTAAGGTGGAGCCCTCAAAAATACCTCGGACGGTGGTCAGAAGAGCGAAGCGAAGAAGGAATGGAGGTGGCAACAAGCTGGGCCGACCCAGTGCGACCCAACCCGAAGGCGGCGAGGACGAAGGTCCCAGCGCTATGGGCAGTCTATGTTGTCACCGGACGCTTGCGGGACGGCGAGGTCGTCCTGAAGAACGATGCCGAGGCCGACCCTGAAGAGCCAAAGAACAAGCGACTCGGGATAGTGAGAACATAACGTTCTCGAGGAGGACCCGTGCCCAAGATCATGCCGCACGGGACGCCATCACCATACGAGGCGCGGTGGGCAACAAAACGTCCACCGGTCTATATTGACATTGGAGCCTCCGTCGAGATTATCTTCCGGCTGTCTGGATAAGCTTGAGGTCGGAGGCATTGGTGCTTCCCGCGCCCTCCCGCTCTGAGCTTCACTCGAAGCGATCCCAGCCCGAGGGGTCATTACCTTCCGGTCACCGTGAGGCGGGCTCCTGTGGTAACTGGGGCCATCCGATTCTTCACGGTCCGGCTCCTCTCCCTACAACATTATCCTCGGGAGAGATTGGTCATCGCCACCAAGGCCGTCTGTTCGGTCTACCACCTCCGTCAAGATTCCCACCCGGTGGAGTGCTCGGCGTCGAGGGACCAAACGGTGCAAAAGAATGCCTACGGCTCTCAACTCGAGATGCGACCTCGCCCGGGCATAGCAATTACCGAGCCCCTGAGGCCGACACCCCGGATGACCGACCGAGGACCTCCAACTATCGGCAGCGATCCTCGAGGTCATCCAGTCGGCACCGGGGCGGCGGACGTCCGTGGCACGTCATCGACTTCGAAAGAATATAGGGACGTGTTTGCTTGGTCCCGTTCGATATGACCAGTGTCACCCGAGCTCATAACTCACCGCCTCGACATCGACCCGCCACAAAGCCATCCGTGGAAGAAAAGGATATTCGCGGCGAGCGCGGCCGGTCGTTAGGGACGGTGACTCGACTTCGAAGGCCAAGATCTTGTTCGAGGTCAAATATCCGACTGGATGGCTAATCGATCGTGGTCCGAAGCCGGAGGGTGGCGCGTGTCGCGTCGATTATACCGACCTCAACAAGCACCCCAAAAGATTGCTACCCCTGCACGATATTGACAAGAAGGTGGAGGCTTTGGTAGGCCACGAGATGTTCAACTCACGGATCTATACAAGGGGTACCACCAAATCCTGATGAGCCCGGAGGATGCACCAAAGACTGCATTCATCACCGACTTCGGCGTCTTCGCGTACCGAAAGATGCCCTTCGGCCTCAAGAACGCCGGGGCCACCTACTAGAGGATGGTGGATGCAACATTCAAAGACCACATCGGGGAGATCGTCGAGGTCTACGTCGACGACATAGTAGTCAAAAGCCAGAAAACGGAGAGCTGCGCCGACGACCTCGGCACCATCCTCCGACTCCTCAGATCGGCCAACCTCAAACTTAACCCCCAAAAATGCACTTTCATGGTAAAAACGGGGAAATTCTTGGGGTGTTGGGTTTCCCAAGAAGGCTTGGCGAACCCCACCAAGGTAAAAGCGGTGCTCGACATGCAGTGCGAGAACCATTCGCGAGGTCCACAAACTTACGGGTGCTGGCCGCCTCGATGGGTTCCTCTCCGGCCGCCGAGAAGCGGCCCTTCTTTAAAATCTTGAGGAGGGCCCCGGACTTCGCATGGCGGGAAGAGCACCACCTCGCCTTCACACAGCTGAAGGAGTACCTCGCCGACCTGCCCACCTTGACCGCCCCAAAAAGAGGCGAACTCCTCTCCTTGTACTTGGCAGCCTCGGACGAGGCAATCAGTGCGGTACTGGTGCGGGACGAGATCGGACGGCAGCTTCCTATCTACTTCATCAGTCGAGCACTCAAAGGACCGGAGACAAGGTATGCCGGCCTTGAAAAGGTAAAGACAGCCACGGTGAATGCTAGCGACGGCTCAGACCCTACTTTCGGGCTCACTCCGTCCAGTCTTGACCGACCTACCCACGAGGCAAGTCTTGTCAAAACAGAGTCATCTGGACGAATAGCCAGTGGGCCACGGGCTTGGCGAGCACGATATCTCGTCTCCCCGGCCCGCCATAAAAGGCAAGCTCCGTGATTTCTGGTAGAAGCGAGTTCTTGAGCTCGGTCGACCGCTAAGATTAGCTCCTCCAACGTCTCCACCTCGGTCATCCCAGCCCCGCGAGGAGGCGGGACCTCATCCACCGGATGGTTCTTTGGCGGATGTGCGTGGGCGAAGCACCGTGCAAAGCAGGCGTGAGCGGGCATTCTTCCCTCGGCCCGGATATGCGAGGGAAGTTACCTCGCCTACGGTTCGCCTTCCGACCACCAACAACGAGGTGGAGTGCGAGGCCACGATCTCGGGACTCCGCCTCGCCCGGCTGGGGGTAGACAAGATCGAACCTTTGGCGATTCCGGTCGTGGTGAACCAAGTGTTAAGCAAATACGAGGCGAGGAGGACCGAATGAAACAATACCTCGAGAAGGCGAAGGAGATGTTGACCTCGTTCGGTGCTTCAAGATCCACGAATCCCAGGAAAGCAGTAGGGCGTCGCCCGACAAGCTAGCGCGTCGTCAACAAGTCCACCGGTGGAGAGATCCGTTCGAAGCATAGCGGAGCCCCACGTTGGCATCATCACCGAGATAGAGCCGAATTGGATGTCTCCACGAAGGCCTACCCGGAACACGGCGCACTACCTTCGAGATCGGCTCGAAGCCAAAAGATGATGGCAAAATCGAAGTATCTCATGCACGAGGCGCTCTCACCGAAGTCTTACCTTCACCCTCCCGAGATGCCTCGCCGAAGAGGCCGACTATGTGCTCAACGAAATTCACCGGGTCTTGTGGAAGCCACATCGGTCGCGAGCACTTTCAAAGAAGGCGGCGAGGTCGGGATACTCTTGGCCCACCCTCGTGCAAGATTCGGCCGAGCTCGTCGAAGTGCCCAAGTGCGGATCCACTCCATCGTCAAAAGCGCCTCGGGCGATTTGAGCGACTGCGAGTCCGTGGCCTTTCATGCGGTGGGGATCGACATCGTTGGACCATTCGACCGAGCACCGGTCGCCTTCGATATTTAGTCGTGGCCATAGACTACTTCACAAAATGGGTCGGTAGGAGCCACTTTCGAGCCTCACGAGCAAAGGATTCAAACGCTTGTGTGGAGAAATATAGTCGCCGCCGCATACCGCACATCCGGTCTCGGACAACGGCACCCAATTCGTCGATAAAACTTCAAGGTGGTGCGAAGAGCTTCACATCGATCGGCGCTTCACCGGCCGCACACCCGCAAGCAAATGGTCGACCGGGGTGACGAACCGCACGATCGTATAAGGATTGAAGAAGAGGTGGACCGAGCTAAAGCGTGGGCTGAAAATCTCCTCAAGTCCTCTGGTCTGAGGACCACACCTCGAGACGGCGCGGGGAGACCCTTTTAGCACGGTCTCATGCATCGAGGCCGTCATACCGGCGTGAGATCGGCGCGCATGACCCTCGCACTCTCCACTTCAACCAGGCGGGAGCGAGGAAGACTGCGGGCCAACCTTGGCGCCTCGAGGAGAGCTGAGCTCGCCTTCATAAACGAAGCCAAGTCTGAGAGCCGTCGCCGCTACTACAACAAGAGAGTAAAGGCCTCCGCACTCCAAGTAGGCGACCTCGTCCTACTGGAATAATGAAGCAAGCCGAGCCGCGTCTTAACAAACTTGATCCGACATGGGAAGGACCTACCGCGTTCACGAGGACCTCGGCAAAGGGCCTACAAGCTCGTCCACCGTCCGGGCACTTATTCCCAACACGGCACATAACTCATCCGAGGAGGTATTTTACATAGCTTTGATTTTAGATCGGCGACATGTTAGCCCTCACTGTTGTTTTGGCGATGTGCGATCTTTGTTTACTTGTTTAATAAAACGTTTGTTTTCTAATGAGTATTTCACCGTTCGTCTTACATCTATGTGAACATCCATTCGGATATACCACATCTAAACCTTCACAGGGGCGCCACTTACGAAGATGAAAATCCCACCAAGTAGGGTAAGCATCTGATTACCCATTAAGTTGGGCGTCTACATGCAAAGCATCTGATTACCCATTAAGTTGGGCGTCTACATGCGCGACATCCGACCGATCTCGCCAACTCATACCCCTTTATTTGGGAAGATATGCACTCGGTACAAAGTCTAAATGCATTAACGACTACAAACAAAGTACGAAGACATATCTGAGACAAGCGGGCTTGAGCTCGTTTATACCCTTTATTTGGGAAAATACGCACCTATGTATACGGTATAAAAATATTTACGACCAAAGCGAAGTCCTAAGTTATGTTTGTACCTCTCGAGGAGGAAAATATACACTTGAAACAGTCTAAATACATGTATGTCTACATACAAGGTCTATACTATACATAGCCTCATTCGGGCTTAGGGCTCGCCTCGCCGGGGCCGGCCGGCCGCACCAATTCTCTGAAGTCTCCAGTCGGCGGTGTATGCGGGGACGAACTCGGTGCCTTCAACCCGGTCGATGAGACCGGACTCACCGCTGCCTCGCCTCAAGAGCTCGGCGTGGGCTCGAAGCGGCCGGACAGGCGTCGACTCGTGGTCGGCCGCCCGATCTGGGACACTTCAAGCGGCGCGCGCCGATCTCGCATTCCGAGAGTGGCGATTCACCCGGCCGGAATGCGACCTCGCCCCTACCGCCGATCTTCCCCCCGGCCGAGGTCCTCGGTCGCCGTCTACTCGAAGACCGCCTCCCGATGATCCGCTTCGGAGGGCCCGTCAACCGCAAAGACTTGGCATGATCGAGTAGCCACCCTCTCGGGTTCCTTTGTGATCGGGTCACGGAGTCCGCCGACCTCGGCCGCCGGGCGGGGCATGCGTCGTTTATGGATGATGTCATACATCTCCATGTATTTCACGACGGAGTTGACGCAGCTTTGAGATTCTTGCTTTGGGGCCCTCCTCCCCTCGACACCATACCCTCCGCCAAAAACTCGAACTCGGTCGTCGGCCGGATATGGTGGTCCCACCAGCCGTGGATCGCCTCTCATACTCGCATGCTCCTCCGACATGAACTAGCCTCTCGCGATCGATTCGAGCCGCTCGCCGCCTTGAATCAGCGCCGCGAATAGCGTCGGCGAGATAAGTCACCTCACGGACTACGTCTGTGCGGTCCTCGACTTGGGACCTCGTTCTCGACCACAAGGCGGGCCACCTCCCGATCGGCCTCGGCAACTTCTTATTCGGATCGGATGAAGGCGCCGAGCTCGCATCCATGGCAACCAAAACTCGGGTCACTCGGCGGGCCGACTCCTCCAAAATTGCCTCCTCCTCCTTCTCGGCGGGCACCTCGGACCCTTTCGACAGCGACAAGTCATGGTCGAGTCTCAAGTATCGGGATGCGAGAATGCTATAAATAAAAAGACAATACAAGTCTCAGAAAGTGATAAATATTTTTATTGCGTACGAGAGATTTTATTACAAGGGCTCAGGGTCCTATCGACCCCGGCGGTTCAACCTATTACAATCGGCCCACTAACCTCGGCCCTCTCTCCGGACTCGCCGGCCCCCTGCTCCCCTGCTGTTCCTCAGTTGCTCCATTCTTCTTGTCTTGGTCGACTGAGCCGCCGAGCTCGGCTCCTCCTCCTCCTCCTCCTCTTCGGCCCGGGCCCGCACCTCGGCCAGAAGCTCCTGAAGCTCTAGATCTTCATCCACCTGGCATTGGGACACGGCCTCGGCCGTCAGGAGCGACGTCGAGGAGGCTAAAGCCTCCACCACGGGGAAGGCGGCTGCATCGGCAAGCACCGGGCATACTCAAGTTGACCGCCCTCGATCAATCTCACCCGACCATGCCGCGCTTGTCAAAATCGGCATCGTGGCCGCCAACCCTCCGGTGGGTAGATATCACTGCGCTCATCATCACGGCGGCAGTCGGAGATAAAGCGAGAAGGACTCCGACTCGATAAGTTTCTTTGGTGAAGGCCTTGACATGGGCCACTTGCCTTGCCAAAGCACTCGTCCGATCTGCCGCCTCTTCTCGCCTCGGCCACCTCCTCCCGGCGCTCCACCTCGGCGCGCCTCCCCAGCAACCACGGCCCTTCTCCTCATGGCGGCCTCGGCGGCCGCCTGCAACCTCCACCTCCTCCTCGCCGCACCGGCCGGCGAGGACTCACCATGACCGCCTTTCTCTCCAGGCTCCTCGTCGTGGGAGCGCAACAACATCGGCCATGCGGCGCATCTCGCTAGCGATCAAGGTAGGTCACGCAAATCAAGCGATTAGTAAAAAAAAAAAAAAATATATGACTACACAAGGACGAAGATCGCGGGAGATCGGTACCTCGCGCGCACCATGGGCACGAGCCTCGCCTCGAGGCCCGAGCCGAGATCGGTGCGGACCCTTCAGCAGATCGGCGAGGTGTTCCACCACCACGGCTGCGAGGTGGGCCCGACACCTCGCCTCTTTTAGAAGGCTCGCATCGCCCGGTGGCCGAGAGGCGAGGCAGGCCGCTTCGCCTCCTTCGTGTGCTTTAGCTTCACCGCAATCTGTAAGAAAATCGCGTTAGTCAAGCAGGTCGAACTATAAGAATGACAAGAGGGTGCCTCGCTGACTCGGACCCGTCCCCGAGTCTGCGACACATGCACACTCGGCCGGCATCATTAAGGTTGTCTCGGTGAATTCTAGAAAACTTCACGGCGTGTTGGTGATCCTCTACCCACCGAGGGCTTAAGCTTTATATCCGTCACCTTACCCATCCCCAACGTAGATCGGATGCCCATGACCCTCAAAAGAAAAACTTTTTGCCATCCCGACACCTTCGAGGTTGACTACCTAAGCGGTGCCGAGGCGAAGATAGTCTGACCTCTCGAGTACTTGACGCTAAAGAATCGCATCAAGAGCTCGAAGGAGAACTCCTCGACTACATAATAACAAGCTAACCCCATCTCGACTACCGACCTAATGGGTTCGGGGTGAATTGGCGAGATGGGATTCGGAAATACTCTGGAGGCTCAAAAGATGGGGGCTAACGGGAACCTAAGACCGCCCTAAAGGCGTATGTACATAGTTATGAATCCTCGGGGGCTAATGCTCTATCGGATGGGGCGGAACACACCACCAGCGTCGGCCGAATGCGACATTCCTCCTATTTTTATTACATCGTCAAAGATCACAGACGATCGGCGTCCCTCACATAACCCCATCCCACGCAGATGATATTCTTTGGAACCTAGCGCTAATCTTCCTACACCTACCCGACAGGTATAGCGAGAATAATCCCAACCTCGATTTCACTATCGGGAGGGAGGATGGCGGTTCGAACCGAAACTCCAGCGGGAGATGATCGGGCGGACCGGAAGCAGGCGGTGTACTCGAAAGCAGAGGAAGAAGACATACTTACTTTTTTTTTACTCTGACTGCGGAATTCAGAAGATGATCGAAAGCTACTCCAAATCGGAAATTCTCTCGAGTATAGAAGATGAACGATTTTGAGTGAAGGAAGTGAACGATTGCCTCTTTTGCGCTATTTATAAGACTAGGCGCGCGCAAATGCCGTTTCAAATTGACACGTGCTACACGTGATTGGATGTCTTGTCTGTCGCCACGCTGTTCGGCGCCCAACTACCGCTGGCGCGTCGGCGTCGCCGAGATAGGGCGGGCCGCCGATCGACCTAGCAATCATCATACGGACCGGCGTCCTCTAGATGGCGGCGCCGGTCGCACGCGCGTCCTCCCCACAAATGTCGAAATCCACATCGGACCTCCGCGCCTGCCGGACACGGATCGGACCTCGTCGGCGGATCGGACCTCGTCCAACGGATCGGACCTCGTCCAACCAGATCGGACCGCGGCCCACCGAGATCGGACCTCGCCCGCCAGATCGGGCCTCGGCCAACGGATCGGACCTCGGCCAACCCGAGCGCGAGTCGCGGCCCGAGACACACCACGGCATCCCGAAAGGCGGTCGCTCGGTCGAACACAGGAGCCACCACGAGTAATACCACTACGGACCGCACCTCGGCATAACCAGCGCAGGCGCGTTATCGGTCGAACCGACTTCCGCCAGTGCCACATCTTTCTCCGGCGGACAATAAACAACCCAACTCGGATCGGCACGAAGACCCTCGCGTCCAAGCAACTTCACCAAGCCACCTCCTCGCCTTCGGCGGCTGGCTGTCTTCCTCCACCTCGCCTCGGCGTGCCTCGGCTATTCGGGGGCTATGATGGGATATGGCCCAACCAGCTGGGCCCTAACGAGCCCAAGCGGTGGGCCTGCGTTAATAGCGAGCCCACGCGGTCGAGCCCCAATCATTGCCCAAAACGCTGTGCCCCGTAACCGCCACCCTCATGATGGAAAGATGAACCAGGTCGGTAGCCACCCTCCACGTGGCGCGAAGCGAGAGGTCCCCGCTCCGGCCAATGGAGGCACGCCCGGAGGAAGAGTCACGCAACGACCAATGGAGGTCGGGGCGCCGAGGACAGTCGAGGCGTATAAATAGAAGGAAAAGCGATGTTAGAAGGGTTAGCAATTTCTTGAATCTGAAGGCATGTAACAATACTCTGCATGCAAAAGCTATAGTAAAAGCGTTGAGGAATCGTTCATCCGTGGGCGTAGATCCGTTAACGATCGAACCACGTAAAAAGCGCAGGTGTTAATTGCATCACATAAATCTCGCACACTCAAATAGCTAGATTCATCAACGCATGATATATGCTAATAAATAAAAGGCCTATAAATAATACGTGTTCATTTAAAAAATTATAAGTCTGATTATGTAGCGCCTGCAGCAATTAAATTTTAATACATCTGCAGACGGCTGCGTCGTGTCGTGGAACGCCATGTGCGCATGATAGACAACCCCACCAGAAAGGAACGAGAGTCGGCCCAGAAATGATGCCATGGCCCATGAACATGATGGCCAGTGGCCACCTCGGCTTTCCAATACCACACGCTCCGAACTAAAATGCGCCAATTGGCGTACTTCACCACTGAACAGTTTAGTTCAACTATTGTATTTATTATCCCAAAAGGAAATCTCTAAGCTTCTACACCTAGTTCCATGAAAATACTTGATATGATGCATCATGATGATTTAGCAATTAAAAAATTAATAGGATCTTTGTATATTGTCCACAGCGAATCATCTTAAAGATGTTGAAATTCTCACATATGTAGCTGTTATTCGACCAAGAAGAAGAAGAATAAGAGGTTAAGCCAACACTCTCGATTCAAATGAGTTAACTCGGAATTTGATGGTAGACTTATGTTATTGGTATAAGCTCATTTAAAATGAGTTTGTCAGTTATTAACTCGAACACTATTGGACTTTATTTTACTTGGAAGCTGGAACTTCTATTAAGTTAATTATAAACTGAAGTTAGAGCTCAAATTATATATTATATGTTAAATAATCAAAATTTGAAAGATAATGATACCAATTAAATAACTTGAGAATAACTCAACTTATTTATAAATCCACAATGAGTGACACTGACAAGAAGTTGAATACTATAATGAAGCGAATATTATTATTATTTTTTGCAAATTATTAGTGTTGTTGACGGACCCACTGAATCTGCAATGTACATTTACTATTTTAATCTTATTTACTTAGATTTCAAGCAATTTTGCAACTTTTAGTACCAAATCTACTTCATTTCAATTATTAATTTGTTGCACTAGGTTTTCGAAATACCTTATGTAATCAAATGATAGTCTCTTTCATCTTCTACATAAGCGCACCTGAAAAAGTGAAATCAATATAGAAATTTCCTTCATATATCATTATGTATGAATATATCAAATTTTAATACAGAAATGAAACAATAATATGGACCAACAAAACTGAATAGAAAAGTTATTTTTTCTGGGATGATTGACGTTTTTTTGTGCAAAAAAAAATGTAAATTGCGGTGGTGACATTTATTTATTTATTTATTCTCTTTTTTGAGTTAGTTACATTTAATTTTCAATAGCATTTAATGTACGACATGAGACACCTTTATATTTGTGATGACATTTCATCTTCTGCTGTTTTTGCATGTGTCAGGTATCAATATAGACGCAGTTAAGTTTTTTTTTCTGTGAAATAATAATTTCTATCATTTCTGTTGAACGTGTGCATATAGTGCCATGAAATACAAAATAAAAATATTTTTTTATCAATTAATACATAAATTTTAAGATCAGGTCACGATAGATTTGAACATGAGATGAGACTGTCAAATGCCTCGTACAAATAAAAATATTTTCTTTTTTTTAAAGTCGATTAATCTGACAAAATTTTAAAGGCCAACGTCACGGTGGACGAACAGGGCAATTTAATACGAAATTTTAAAGGCGCCAAGGCGTTAACCACTCTACCACTGGTAACAACACACACACAAAAAAAAAATATTTTCATCATAGAGTATTGTAATTGATTGTTCAATTGGTAATAAATGTTGAGCACCACAAGAAACAAATGCAGTTATTTATGGCATATAGTGATATTAGAGGCAAGCTCTATGTTTCCACCCATTAATTGGATAAAGTAAGAAAGAAAAAATAATTGTAGAAAGGACTGTTTATCAGTTAAAATATAATTATTTCGAGTAAAACACAATGGTAAAATAAAATATTCAGCGGCAACCCTAATAATGGTTATTATAGAATATTTTTTACGACAGCCCAAGTAAAGTAAAGTAAAGTAAAGATTATACATAAACTTAACTCAGACAGAGCATAAATTCTCTCTGGCTCACTTTTTCCAGCTTTATTTAATGAAACCCATAAAAAATACCTGTATTTAGTGCCCAAATTTAACTGCATTTCAATCATTTCAATGCTTGCTTCATTTCCAAGAATTTAGTGCTCTTCCTTTTCTTCGTAGTCTGTTAATTGTGCTCTTTCTGCTATTCGGCTAATTATATGTGACTAATCTGCACGAGGGTGGAGGAAGAAGAAGCAGAAAAAACAAAGATTAGGTTAATTAATTTCACATTTTCATTTATTGTGCTCATGCAGATAGTCACTGCAGCAGCTCATTTATTCGCAGTAATAAATATCCCAAATTTCTGGAGTCTCTACGTCTGAAGAGTTGTTACTTTCTTCCTTCTTCTTTTTTATGTGGACAGATTGCTGAGAAGATGGAGTCAAAAATGGATCATTATGAGATCATGGAGCAGATTGGGCGTGGAGCTTTCGGTGCAGCCATTTTGGTGAATCACAAGCTGGAAAGGAAAAAGTAAGAGCAAGAAAGAAGTAATTTTTTTTTAAGACCAGTAATTAATTTTCTTGATTCCGAATATTATTGAATGGTGGTTCTTCAATTTATGGAAAAAAATGTAGATTTTATATGTTGTTTTTTGGTTATTTAATAGGTATGTGCTAAAGAAGATTCGATTGGCTAGACAAACTGAACGTTGCAGGAGATCAGCTTATCAAGAGGTGCATTAATGTTTCACTATGTTTTATCTGATTTTTCATTTTATTTTATTTATTTGTTTTCTATCGCATTTTTTCTTCGATTCTTGAGGCGTATGCTTGCTTTAAGTTGTTTTTCTGTGCCTCTTTTGTATTCTAGTTACTGTTCTTGGTAGAATTGATGATAAGGGTCATTTGAAATTTCATCTTCTATGATAAGTTGAAGTGTAAAATTTGTATGTAAATGTGTTTACTAGTACTTGCATTTGTACTGTTTGAATGTGTAGATGGCCCTAATTGCTCGGTTGCAGCATCCGTTCATCGTCGAGTTCAAGGAAGCTTGGGTTGAGAAGGTATTCAGCTAGTAACTTCACACTTTGTGATTAGTAAATTATGTTTTGGACATTTAAGTAGGAGGTGCTTAGTATGATGGAATTGCCACTCCTACCCCCATTCCATTCCTTTGTTTGGTATAATCTTTTATTAGGAATCAACATTCCTACTAGAATAGGCATAGTCATTCCTTTCTCAACCCGCGGTATTAGCCATTCCATTGCTACCTCCATTCTATTCCAACCTTCATTCCATTCCCCCCTCGTTCCATTCCATTATACCAAGCACCTCCTTAGATAGTTTCAAATTCCTCATAACATATATATGCAGGGTTGCTTTGTTTGCATAGTTACTGGCTATTGTGAAGGTGGTGACATGTAAGTATTTGTATAAGTAGTTCAGTACAAAGTTATGCATGATTTTGGCGAATTTGATTAAGTTATTTGGTGATGGAACTGCAATAGGGCTGAGCTTATGAAAAAAGCCAATGGCCAGTACTTTCCTGAGGAGGTCTCAATTCTTTCCACTCCGAAAATTAGCCCTTTTTCGCGTTGTTTCTTAGATATAATTTTCATTAATGGTTCATTTATTTTCGTCTCGTCCTGTCTTAGAAACTGTTGAAGTGGTTCACTCAGCTACTGTTGGCAGTCGAGTATCTCCATTCTGGTTTTGTTCTCCACCGGGACCTCAAAGTAAGCGTCTCGATGTTGAGTCTAAATCAATTTTTTGATGTTTTTCATCAGATTAGAAGATGACTATTATTTCTGCTCTTTCTTGGTAGTGTTCCAACATCTTTCTCACCAAAGATCACGAAATTCGTCTAGGTAACCTTGAAATCACAGTTCTAATGTTTAGCTTGAAAATGAAGCCTCGATGTATAGTGATATTTTCCTTTCTGATGTTTTCTCGAGCAGGTGATTTTGGGCTTGCTAAAACTATGAAAGCAGATGATTTAACTTCTTCGGTATGTGCCTGTTATATTCTTCCATCTCTTTCAGATTTCAGCATTAGGCTGTCTGAATCATTCTTCCAGAATAATGTTATTTTTTTTTTTTGGAGAAATTGAGCCTTGGAAAGAAACTACTGCATATATTTTTCTCTTTACTGAAATCTTCTTTAATCCAAAATTCCAAAAGAATTGAAAAGTCTGCATATCGTTTGATGTAATCTTGAATGAAAGTTACAATTCCGTTGCATCTGTCTATGCATGGCGCTTGTAGTGAAAGTCTTTGAGATTGCGCGTGTTTATCTTTGTTTATGCACAGGTGGTTGGAACTCCAAATTACATGTGCCCGGAACTGCTTTCCGATATTCCTTATGGTTTTAAATCTGATATATGGTCACTTGGTATGTAACATACATTTTAATCTTCTTTACTGATGTAGAATTAGCCCAACTTGAATCACATTAAACGCATTTCTTTTTCCCTATTTTTCTATATCAATCAGGTTGCTGCATGTACGAAATGGCTGCTCATCGCCGTGCATTCAAGGCTTCTGTAAGATTCATATCTATTCAGATTCTTCTTACATATCTCATGTCTTAATATTTTTGTTGTATATGTTTATTCAGGACATGGCAGGCTTGATAAGCAAAATTAATAGATCAGCCATTGGCCCATTGCCTCCTTGTTACTCCCCGTCCTTGTAAGTACCCATTTTTTTCTCTTTGATCTTGTCGTTGTGATTTTAGACGATGTGAGGTGGAGACGGAAAGGGGGTGTAGTGATATTACAGACCTTTGCTTTTGAAACAACGTGTTTCTCTCTTGCAAATACGCGATTCTCTGCTCATCTTGTTCGTGTTGGCTAATTCACGATGTGTTCTAATCAGGAAAGTGCTAATCAAGAGCATGCTACGGAAGAATCCTGAGCATCGGTCAAGTGTAAGGATCCTGAGATGTCATTCTTTTTTACTCTACAAAGGCTTTATGTAATCCGGTCTCAATTTCTATCAGGCGTCTGAGCTCTTGAAGCATGTGTTTCTACAACCGTACATTGATGAGTACCGCCGATCTTATGCCACTCCTATTTCACCCACGATACCTATTTATACTGCTAATGACAGTAGCAAGGATGTGGGTGAGAGTGAAAGCAGCAGCAGTTCTTGCAGCGACAGAGACAGCCTAATGTCGAGTGAGATCCGAGACCACGGCCTTATCATCACTGAAAGTCGTGTTCACGGGCAGCTTCAGTTAAGAGATGGTCCACAAGAAACTGATTCGTTGCTTGCAAATCCCAAGGAAGCTGAGAGGGACAATGTGTCAAAGCAGCCGAGGGTCATCAAGAACATAATAAAGGCTCTGAAAGAAGGCAAAAGCAGAGAAAACACTTCTCCCTTGAGAGACCACCATGCAAGATCAAGTTCTTCAATGCGTCAGGTAATAGAGGAATTTATGAGTTTTCTTCCCGTCGCCTCCTTGATTTCAGTATATTATAACCTTTTAACAGTCACCTGTCATGGAAACTCCACAAAAGACCAAACCTAGACATGATGGAACCCCTTCTTCCGCTCCTGTGAAGCTTGTTTCTGATGAAGACTTCTCTCATAGCGAACCCTCGATAGAACTTCTTCCTTTCCTGCTCGGATGAGACAGCTGGGATGCGACACGGAGAAGGCTGCGGATGGTGATGAAAATGCAAAATCAGCGCCTCGTACCTCACGTTTGCATTTTAGGGAAGAAATTATGCAGCATTGTAGGAACTCTGCTGCATCTAACAGAATGCAGAAAGATAGTAGAAAGGCTACCTCTTCATCAACATCATCTCCCTCGGGCGCGACAGGAAGTTGCTCGGATAAACACCAGGAAACCTACTGCAAAGCCATGAATCAGCAAGCCACTGAGCTTGATATCAATGAGTCTAGACCGAGCTGCTCCACGCCTTCCTCGTCACACTCTGAAAGAGCTTGTGACAGGGATCAAGCAATAGCACGCTCCATTGATACATTTCATGAGAATTTAGAGGAGGATGAAGTCATGGATGTGAGTGCTTGTGGTGAGGATATGAGGCAAATGGAGATCCCATCTCCTAATCTTGAGAGTGGTGAAGAAATCCTTGTTTCACCGGTGACAGAGGCTTCCTCCTCTGTCACCATATGTCACGTTTCAACTGATTCTTCCAGCTCAGCTCAGCCAAACACGTCGGAGGAGGCAGTGGTGAAGGAGACCTTAGATGTGAAATCATTCAGGCAACGGGCAGACGCGCTCGAGGGGCTGCTGGAGCTGTGTGCTGACTTGCTTGAGCAGAGCAAGTTGGAAGAGCTTGCGGTAGTTTTGAAGCCTTTTGGCAAGGAGAAGGTGTCTCCAAGAGATACAGCAATGTGGCTGGCTAAGAGCCTTAAAGGGATGATGCTTGAAGACAGTGGGAGGCTTGCATAAATTTCTTGTATCTATTGTTTTTTGCTTTTTTACTTTTTATTTTGAATTTTTTAGCAATGCATTCACAAATTACTGAAACAGGAAGAAACGACAGCTTTTGAATGGGAATGAACCCCCTCTAATTCAGTGTTTGAAAACTGGACCTAACCGGCCGGTTTAATCGCAAACCGGTCAGTTCGGTGCTCCAATTTTATATAATTTCCGATATTTTAAAAAAAACTAGTGTGAATCGGTAAAAATTAGTCAAAACACAGCAAAACTGTTGACAAGATAAACCATGTAAGTTTTAATAATTGAAATAATAATATCTGTAAAATGAGCAAAATGATGTCAATAAAATTTAAATCTATAACCACAACAATCAAGTCCACCAATTTGAAGCTTTTGATAATTCTTGATTAATTAATTTATCTATACCAATAATATTGATATAAATATTAAATAATTATTTCATCTGCAATTAATATTGTAGATTTATTATTGTTAAGCTAATATTATTATATAATTGACATTTATGTAAATAGTGATTATGATGTAAAAGAAAATTATTTTAGAAATAAATTAACCGAGATTTTGTAATTATTCTTTGTTATGTAATTTTCTTTTTTCTTGTAACCATACACTAATGAACAAATATGGATGAATAATAATATTTATCTTTGATTGATATAAAGTATAGAAATTTAAAATTTGATTTAAATTATCATATTAATAGTTTATCCTAGAAATTATATGTTTTTAATTTAAACACGTCATTCATATAAAAAAATTAAATACTTACCGGTCATTTGATTTTTTTAAAACATCTCGGCCGATCAAACTAATGACTCAGTCAAATATCCGGTTCGACATCTGATATGGTTTCTAAAACATTGCTCTAATTAGATCAATTGACAATATAGAATTCGATGTGGTCTAAATTTTGTTGTTAAAGGATCAAAGGAATCCGGAGTAAGATAGTTACATGCTGATTCGGCTATGCACTAGTTTAGAGCTATATTTTATATAAATATTAGTACTAAACAGAAAACATAATAGTTCAACTAAAAAATATAACCAAGTAAATATATTGTGATCTAGTGCTAACTATATATATATTTAGATTATCAGATTCAACCATTTATTTCCTTAATTCCTTAATATACAATGACTAAAACTTTTTTTTTTTTTTTTTTTTGAAAGGGAAAATAATATATTAATCCACCAAATCCTCACTAACAAGATCCACAAGCCATCTAGGGAAAACATCGTTCCAACAAACAGGGCGGGAACAATTCAAAGCAAACTGCGCAAGGGCATGAGCGGCCTTGTTAGCCATTCGATGAGTATGAGACACGCCTATAAGAACGTGCGATCGAGTATCACGAAGGATCTCAAAAATCTCTAGAGGAAGAAGATCTTCCTCCTCCTCAGGCTTCGCCATGAGACGGGCAGCCAAAATTGAATCAGTAAACACTTCAAACGGATGGATATCATTTTCCAGGCAGAACAGGATTCCGAAGACAACAGCCTTAACCTCCGCGAACATGACGCTCGACGAGGGAGACGTCTGTTGGGATTTCGCCAGGATGATGCTTCCCTCATGATTACGGATAATAATACCAACACCAAAACCATTCTTCTCGGGGTTGTAGAGGGCGTCCACGTCCACACGGAAGCATCCCCTCCTGGGCTTTTTCCACTTCCTATCCCCACAACCGATCCCTCATGACTAAAACTTAATGCAATCAAATGGTATTTTGTAAATCTCAAAAAGTTCATGAGGCTATCACCAATTAATTTAATTTTAAAAAAAAATTGAATTTAAATGTAAAATTATCATTACTCCTTGGTGATCATAATAAAAGATAAATCATGATAAAATCTCAAATATTTTTATTTTTTTTGACGCAAACGATTCCAACTACCTGACCTATCGACTAGCAATATCGAATCCAGGATCCTAGAAAATCTACAATCCTTATCATTATATAAAATTCTGTTGTTGAATTGTTAAGAGCTAATAGATTTGGAATAAAATCAAATATCTCTACTCCAAAATCTCGATACACGCATAGATTTTTCGCCTCCCTCAAAATCATCCAACATGTTTAGACGTGCATTGAACATATTCAGCCGCTGTCCTGCAACAGCGTCGGAGGCCGATGGCGATGGCAAGGGCGAAGTCGGCAGCACCCCACCGCCGCCTTCACATGCAGCAGACGAAAACGACCTCAAAAATCCTCTACTTCAGACGGCAAATGACGGCATAGCCGGAGTTTTCAGCACTCCGCCGCCGCTGTCACATGCAGCAGCAAAGGGAGAAGAAAAGGACGGCTCCGCGACTCCGACGATGTGGAGTCCCCGAAAATCCGGCGGCCTCTCCGGCACCAAGGTTCCCATGACTCGACAAGACTGGGCCCTACTAGCCTTTGTACTAGCAGCAGCTGTAATGATTTTTTGTTATTCCGTGGAGGAGATACATCGCATTTTCTACGTGGACCGATGCAAAAAAGATTTCTCGGTGGTGTCGTCGATGAACGTGTCCAAGAGTTTTCCCTCGGCGATGTGGGACACCGAGCTGTCCCTCGATTTGCTCGACGGCAATTTTACAGAATTGGGTCTGAGGTACGAGTCCCCAAGTTTATGGGTCTCCTCCAAGTATAGAGAATTTCGTATGGGATCCCCGTCGGTGGAGTATAGCCGGGAAGGCAAGAAGTTGATGCTGCACGCCCTCTTTCACATGGAGAAGGACTTCATCGACAGCCAGGTGCTAAACCTCTTTTTGCGGATGCAATCTCACGAAGTCGATATAGTCAAGGTAGGCTCGGTGGAGGTACAGATCAAATCTCTTCTGTATATCAATTGCGAGAATTTGAAGATTGAGTATGATCGATTGAACAAGAAATTTGGAACGTTGATTCAGGATGGTAAGAGATGCACAGTTTTAGTTTGCCCTGCATGGAGTTTGGGTGGATGAATGCTTCTTCATAGTTTAGATTTGGGAAATTAGTCCTAATTCTTTTGATTGAATAATATTGTCTTCTTTTCATTTATGCTCAATTTATTTTTTAATACACTAATATCATATTTCATAATTAACATATGATATTTAAGCCGAGTTATAAATATGTACGTTACATGCAATAATGCATAGAATACGAAGTGCAATATACATACAAATAGGGGAGTTATATCAACACAATAATTTTTTTAGTGTCAATTGTAAAAAATAATTTATTAGCTTATTAAAATAAACAAATTTAATACGCTTTTTATCTCGATTATTCTTTCCTATGCTCCATGTCGGTTCATTTTTATAGTTCTTCTTGGGGAGTAGCCAGGCCCAACTCCAACACAAATACAAGAGTACAAGAATTTTCACTCTCTTCTCACACAAATTACTCCAGTCCAAATATTACCTAGTTAAGATAATTTTTAACGATTAGTTTTCACAGATTAATTTATTTATTTTTGTGAAGATAATTTAACCGATTAATTACGTACAGTATGTTTCCAAATAACTTTATCGGATAGTTCAAGACTTCATAATAAATGAAAATGAAGATTATGGCCAGAACGAAGATTATGTTAGTATCAATATCGGTGATCTTTATTTTTCAATTATTTTTATATATTTAAAAAAAAAAAAAACCATTACAAACGAAATAAAGTGCAATATAACAGAGATCAGAATTTTTTAAAGTTTTGGATCTGTATCCTATTTTATCCTCTACCAAAAAATATAAAAGAAAACGTCAGAAACTTAGTTCCCAAACATCAAATTATGTTTATTCAAACAAAAAGAAAATAAAAAGGAGATATGTAAGATCTGGTTGTACCATTAAATTTTTTATATGTGCAGCTGTTAACTTGCTGAGAGGCTAATTTTATCTCACAAAAGCCACAATTACATAACAAACAAAATGCATCTGCTTTTTACTATAACAAGTATCAAAATGAATGTAACAATTAAACTCCGGCCAAAACCTACATTTATCATTATCCTAAGTAAAAATTAAAAACGTCTGGCAAAATTTTCATTTACCAAAAAGAAGCAATCTTTAATCGAGACGAAAGCATTAGCCCCCAGAACTTGTGTCCCGCAGCAACGACGAGCATTCATGATCTGCATCAAACAAATCAGTGAAGATGATATCCGATTTTTGGAAATGAAATTGAAGCATTTCACAAAAAATTCAAAACAGAGATTACAGTAAAACAATATCAAGTGTGTAAGTGATAAAGATTGGGTGGGTTAGCAGAAACATAGATAGAGACCGAAAGAAATTAGATTGAGATTTTGTTGTAACTTGATTTCACTAACGTCTATCTCTTTTGCCAGAAAAAAAGTGTTTTGGTTTTAGAGTGGGTATGAGCTAGGGATGTTAATGGATGAGTTTTATCCGTACAGATTCGGAACTGCTCATAGCTAATTAAATTTTAAAACAACAGTTTTGGTTCTGGACTCGCTTCAGACCCGGACCGTTTAGACCTATAGTTTGATGGTCTGGTCCTATCCGGTTTCCATAGTTATTTATTGGTCCTGGTCCGAGTAAAATCCGTCTATTGGCAAGTCTAAGCTTAAGTAAACTTGTTAATGAGTCGGTTTTAGTCATAGCGATCCGGAATAACTATAGCCCATTAAATTCTAAAGTAACGGTTTCAGTTCCGATTTCGACTCTGTTTCTGGTTCCAGACCCACTCAAATCTGAACCGTTTCATATTCATAGTTGATGGTCGGGGTCCGGATCCAATATTTAATGGGTCAGTTTCAGAACCAGAATCAATATTTATTTATTAGTTCTGGTTCGAGTAAAACCCGTTCATTGACATCCATAGGTATGACTTTGTTCAAATACTTTTAAATTTGTAAAAATCTCTTTTCCAAATACCTTTGTATAAAAGTAGTAGATTTGCAAGAGAATACTGAAGTCAAATATAAATTTTAGTTACGAGAGCAACGGGATCTCTTACTCCACTATCAGGACATCTAATATTTATGAAGTTCAAAAATTTAGACTGCCATATTAAATTCAACTTGCAGGTATAGATATATCAATGGTTTTGCATACACTTCAATTTTTATTTTTTATTTTTTATATTTCTGGAATTTCTGATTGGAGCCGACGCGTTTGTATTTTATGGTGGTTGTAACTTCTAAATAAGGGTATGCTTGAATTGAAAGGATTCTTTTCTTTTCATATTTGGCAAATTCTGCTACTTAATTTACTCAATGGCTCTTTCCCATTCTAGAATCTTTGCACAGTTGAAATTTCCATCCTTTTTATTTTACCTTTACCCTGTTATTTTCAAAATAAATAAAGTCGACCAAGAACATTCACGTTAATAGATGCTATGTGTGAAATGATTACATATGCGAAATTTCACTCGGATAAAATCGAGCATTTGCTTTTTTTGCATTGATTATAAGAAGGGCAATGCCAATCCTTCAAAGCCAAGAAATTATGATTTTCTGTAACGGTTGTTTTAGCCCACTTTGTACAACCACCGCTCCCACCACCAACCATATCGCGCCGCCGCCAACCACGGCATGCCACCAAAAGCTCCACCACTATTTCTAGCTAGTCCGACAAAAGGTCATTTCTTACCATATTTAATCGCCAAATATGACGACCTCAATCATGGTTAGTTTGAGAAATCAAAATTTATGTGTCGATCACGTAAGCTGTCGGCTTGGTCATTATATATGGTCTCACAAATTCTACCGAATGAATTACTAAATTTTAATTAAAATTTAAATGCCGGTCGCACATGTCTTAAATCTTTGAGAAATCTGCACCCTACTCTAGTTATAAGTGTAGAAACATAAATGTTCAACAAAGAAGAGTATCAAAATCGTCGAGAATTTAATAGATGGAGTAGCGATGGAATTAATTCATGATGATACGTATTTAAACATGAATAATATCGATATTTTCTGATGCGTCGGAATGGCGGATCATCGGAAGAATTGCAGCAATTCTGGAAAGTTTCAGATTTCGAGGAAAACCTAGTGTTTTTCGGGTGTAATCGACGTTCCGAAAAATATTCATTGCTTTGCAATGATTGATGGCAGATTTCGGGCAAATTCCATCGTTTAGAGGGTCAAATTCACAGTTTAGTGTTTTTCGGGGTTATTTTGCAATTTCGGATTTTTGTTTTGGCCTTTTAGGCATTTCTTGTATTTTCGGAGATTAGGGTTAGTATTTAATCTCCGTTTGTTTCATTTCGTTGGGAGCTTTTGACATTTTTATGAAATCGAGATTTATCTCTTATCGTCAATTATCGGTATTCCTTTGAATCAACGAGTTTTGATCTTGTTCTTTCTGTTCCACGCACGCACGCTGCATCATTTTCTAAATCTATACACTTATGTGTAGGTCACTAGGTAGTTTCTGTAATGACTGAAAAACGATAGAACAAGCTCATGTGTGCCATTGGATTTGTATATGTAATTTATACCATTTTAGAAACAAAGATACAAAGTCGAATTACGTACATATACTCGTAGATCAAAACCATTCAAATCATTAGGTAACAAATTGATATGATAGATAAAATATAGATGTATAGCTTTTATTACTGACCTATTAATAAAGAAGAATAAATTTCAATGGTAATGAATTTAAGAGAAAGTGCCTCGAATTCTTTGCCTTCTTCAAGGAAGCACATACATACAAGAAAAAGGCAGAATTTGAGTCATATGAATATTTTTTGTAATTAGTTTTTTTTTCTGTACTTTCTGGAGAAAACGAAAAATTATATGTATATTTCAATTTCAAAACTATTCTGAAGCATATAGCTGCCTTCCAAGAGCGTCTACCTTCAATAAATCAAATTTCCAATACCATATTGTATTTAAAGATAATTCCTATTTCAGGCGGCGAAAAATACAACCGAACTCGTAGATTTGATTTTTATTTTGCACGATTATGTTTTAATAATGTGTCGCGTCCGATTATATATATCTTTGGCAAATATTGCAAGTGATTCCAGATACCAAATGGCAGGTTACCTATTTGTCATTTTCACTAGGGTTCAAAACTAGGGATGGGGCCCTACAAAATTCTTGAATCTTGAAGCCTTTGAATTCAAGCATATGCCATGAAAAAGAGATAAGGTTTCACCGTAAATTCATAAATTAATATATTCCATATTCCACTTCATAGTACTACTAATTGTAAGTGCATTTTTGGTGTATTGGTCATTAACAGTTTACTTCGTATATAACAATTTAAACTCTTGAAATAAATAATCAGATGAAACTGACCGCCACTTTATAAGTCGAGTATGTCATCCAAATATTTTTACGTGATTAATTCGATATATATCGCGGGTAGTGACAGTGGGCATATAATTAATGAGCCAAATTTCTAATTTTGAACGCTACGACTCTTTCATAATGCAAAATATTTCATATTGTCACATTTTAACGTTTGGAAATAGTATTGGTAGCTCACCACTACATAAAACAAAGCATTGATGTTATGCTTGTAAATCCATAATATAATCATCTGTAAAATATTATATAAACACGAAATTTGTTCAAAATAAATTCTCTTAGCAATTACGAGTAGGAAGTGAATGGATGGGTTTTACCCGGATCGATCCGAAACCTCTCAAAACTTATTAAATTTTAAAGCAGTTGTTCTGGTTCCGATTCTGATTCCAGACCCGCTTTAGACCCGGACCGTTTAGATCCATAGTTTGATGGTCTGATCCGGATCTGGTTCTGGTTCTAGAGCCAGAATCAATATTATTTATTGGTTCTGGTCCGAGTAAAACTCGTATATTGACAAACCTAAGTTTAAATAGGCTTGTCAATGAGCTAGTTTTATCCATATCGATTCGAATCACTCATAACCCATAAATTATAAAGCAACGGTTTCGATTCCAGTTCTGGTTCTTGTCCGATTCTGGTTCTAGATCCACTCAGATCCGGACCGTTTAAGATCCATAGTTGATGGTCCGGTTCCGGTCCGGATCCAGTGTCTAATGGATCGATTCCAGAACCAGAATATTACTTATTTATTAGTTCTGATCCGGGTAAAACCCACCCATTGACATCCCTAATTACGAGTTTCTCTCGGAACCCAAAAACAACTAATACAATCCTCCAAAACCACAATTCTACTATAAATAACACACATCATATATATGTACACACAATTTCTCTCCACATTCGATCATACAACACCACCTCCCACAACCGCCACCGCCGCCACTGCCGCCATGACGGCCAAGGACTGCGGCCACCACGACGATGAGCGCAAGAAGCTCTATCGCCGCCTCTTAACCGCCGCCCTCGGCTTCATCCTCCTCATCCTCTTCATCATCCTCCTCATCTGGCTCATCCTCCAGCCCTCGAAGCCCCGCTTCGTCCTCCAAGACGCCACCGTCTTCGCCTTCAACCTCTCCACCGCCGCGAACGCCCTCACCACCACCCTCCAGGTCACCCTCGCCGCCCGCAATTCCAACGAGCGGATCGGCATCTACTACGACCGCGTCGACGTCTATGCCGCCTACCACGGTCAGCAGATCACCCTCCCCACGCTGCTGCCGCCCACCTACCAGGGCCACAAGGACTCCGCCGTCTGGTCGCCGTTCCTGTACGGAGACGCCGTGGCGGCGGCGCCCTACCTCTGCGTCGCGCTCAACCAGGACCAGATCGCCGGGACGCTGCTGGTCAATATCAGGGTTCGCGGCAGGATTAGGTGGAAGGTCGGGTCGTTTATCTCCGGCGGGTATCATTTGTACGTGAACTGCCCGGCGTATATAAACTCCGGCGTCCAGAGTAGCGGTATAGGCGGCGGCCAGGCGGCGGTTAAGCCTCAGTTGATTATGGATTGCCATGTTGATGTGTGAGGTTTAGGCATGCAGATTATGGACTAATTTGTACCTTATTGTAATTTCATCTTCTTCTTTTTTCCTTTTAAGTTTATTCTGAAAGTTCCTAATCATTTTTTTTATCTGCTAAGTTGTTTGGATATAGAGATATTAAATTCACTTTGTTATATATGTGGAGATTAGTCCAAAATTTAATTAACTCACATCAAGAGAGAGTTGGTATTTGTCCTTGTTAGAAATTGAAGGAGATATTAAATAT
The DNA here is from genome assembly GCA_036937905.1 of Salvia rosmarinus. Taxonomy (NCBI): domain Eukaryota; kingdom Viridiplantae; phylum Streptophyta; class Magnoliopsida; order Lamiales; family Lamiaceae; genus Salvia; species Salvia rosmarinus. The sequence goes on from CM072823.1 coordinate 68,608,022, forward strand.
TTGAATCATCTCCATCTTTTTATTATATACTGTGCAAATGTTATGATTTTGAATCTCCATTTTTTCATCTCAATTGTGAGAAAGATTTGGTGGAAAAAATAGTTGAATATAAAAGGTAATTTGAAATAATATATATGTAATATTATAAGGGAGGAAACGAAATAAATATACTAAATCACGAAAACCACTTAATTTAGCCCATCTCTCAAGTCTCAACCCAAGCAAATCCCTAAATTGCAAATTTCAAGTCATTATTGGGGATTCGGTTTTGATAAATCGTGCCAATTAATTAAGTCAAGTTGAACATATTTAACATTCAAATTTGTTTAAGTTTTGATCAAATTTCAAATTTGTAATAAAGTGATTTAATTAGTAATTAAGTTGAGCTTACGTTTCAACCCATTTAATATCTTTTTCACGTGTGCTATCGATTGTCATCAGATTATGTAATATCCAATACTTTATTTATCTTTTCAATCAAGTAGCTATGATGCATTTTCAATCACTTTTGATGATTAAAACTTAGAATAGAAGAATACTATATACTGGTAAAATGGTAATGGTACGTAAAAAGAAATATAATCATCCGTGGATAGTGTAAAGACAAAGGAAAACAACGTTCAACAACTGATTGAATTTTTTTAGGGTTGTTGACATATATCAAGAAGAAAGATCATTATATAATATTCAATCCAAAATCCAATTTCGACATGTCCAAGAAATTTGTGGGGGAAAATGTGACATTCGAAGTTTGAAAATATGTGAATGTGTGCAAATCGGTCCGATGCGCCACGTGTGCAATTATGACATTGTATTTCACTTTGCCTTAATTCATTATTACTTGAGAGCATGTATCTAGGATCACGTTCATTGCACGAAGATGAACTTCTCAAAATTTATCTGTTATTTCTCCAAAATAATTGATGGGATATAGCCCAACCGAATGGGCCCACTAACAGAGCCCAAGCGGTGGGCCTAACATTGATAGCAGAGCCCACGCGTCGAGCCCAAGTCGAGCCCTAATCATTGCTCGAAGCCCTAGCCTCCGAACCGCCGCCTCGGCCAATGGAAGGCGCCTGTAACCAGGTCGCGCCACCTCCACGTGGCGCACGTAAGACTAACGGTCCCGGCTCCGCCAATGGAGAGCACGCCAGAGAAGAGTCACACCACCACCAATGGAGAGTCGGGCGCTACGCAAGGTCAAGTCGGTATAAATAGAAGGAAAACTAATGTTAGAAGGGTTAGCAATTTCATCGAATACAAAGGCTTGTAACCAATACTCTCTGTTTAAAAGCTCTAGTAAAAGTATTGAGGAATCATTCCTCCGTGGACGAGATCTCATTAACGATCGAACCACGTAAAAGCACAGGTGTTCTTTATTGCTTTATATAAATCTCGCACATTCACATAGCTAGATTCATCATTGGCGCCGTCGTGGGAACCATTGAACAAGAAAGCTTCGCTTTCCTCTACAACTAAATGGCAAGAACACGCACAACCGCCGCCCACGCAGCAACAACCGGCCGAGGACGACCGGTGGTCACTCGGCGTCATGAAAAGGAGATCGCGGACGCCACGAGCGCCCGCACACGAGGCAACATGGAAAATGTTTCCATACACCTCGGACCGCCTCCCCAACGTAGGGAAGATGTCGACCTCAACGAGGACGAGCAAACAACTCATTCGTCCCACGAGGTCCTCGGCCGAGCCGTGAGCGAGTTCCTCCACGCCAATCTTGGCCAATTCCAAAGCTTCCTCAACCAGAGGACCAAAGGCGGGTCCTCTAGGGCCCCTGATCAACACTCGGCCTCCGAGGCCTCCCCGTCCGGCAGTCGGCGCCACCTCGGCGTGATAGCCGAGAACGCGATCGCGCCCGACGCTGGAGGAGCCGCTCACCGCGGCCGAGCCGCCGACCTCATTCGCGGAGCCGCTCACCGCGGGCGAGCCGCCACCAGCAGTCGCCCCCTCGCCATTCGCGCAGCCGCTCTCCACCTCGTCATGCCGACCAGAGAGTCGAGCGAAACAGAAGGGAAGAAAGGCGGAGTCGAACTCCCCCTCGGAGGGACGATAGGCGTCGCTATCGATCCCCCACCCCTCCAGAAAGAGATGGCAACGATCTCCCGGGGTTCGACCGGTACGGGAGAATCATCTCCCCTTTCTCCAGGGAGATTCTAGACACGCCCGCCCGTGATGCGGGCACCCAACATAGCGGCCTACGATGGCCTCGGAGACCCCTCCGACTTCCTTTTCGCCTACACCACCAACATGGCGAATCAAGGAATGGAAGATTTTCACATGTGCAAAATCTTCCCCGAGGTGCTGATCTCCAACGCACGGCGTTGGTTCACCTCGCCCGCCGTAACATCATACACTTGTTTCCGTGACCTCATGGATCGCCTCAGTGGCGCTTATCGGAAGATGCCGCCCAAAGCAGCCTTCCTCCGACTACTCACAATCCGCCAGGCGGACGAGACGATGTCAAACTTCGTCTCGAGGTTCATCAAAGAGTCGCTCAAAATTGACGACAAGAACGATCTCTACATCATCAACGCGTTCAAAACGGATCCGACCGTGCACCGAACAAAGAAATCACTGGGAGAAACCAAAGACGGCGAGTAAGCTTTGGAACCGGTGGACAACTTTGTCGAGGGAGACGAGTCGGATCGGAAGAAGCGGAAACTGGGACGAGCGGTCCGAGAGAAAAAGCCGGACGATCGAACTCGGGCGCAGATCGCAGGGCGCCGACCAAATCAAGAGAGGGTCACGGAGTCTGGGCTCGACCTCGCCCAACCCCGCCGCAGCGCCCCCTGCTCAAATCAGGCGGAAATATTCGAGCTCCACGCCGAGCTCTTCCGGCTCGCCCTATGAAAGGGATCCAAGAAGGTCCATGACAGTATTGCGACTATCACCAAGGGTATGGTCATGATACCGAGGACTGCAGAAACCTGGGCTCACAGATCGACGAGCTCGTTAAAGGTGGGGCCCTCAAAAAATACCTCGGACGAGCTGGTCCGAAGAACAGGAAGCGCAGAAGGAATGGAGGCGGCAACAACTGCGGGCCGACCCCAGCGGCGACCCAACCCGAAGACGACGAGGACGAAGGTCCCAACGCTATGGAGCAGGTCTATGTTGTCACCGGACTGCCCCTCGGGACGACGAGGTCGTCCCTGAAGAACGATGCCCGGAGGCCGGCCCCTGAAGAGCCGAAGAACAAGCGACTCCGGGATGGTGAGAACATAACGTTCTCCAAGGAGGACCCCGTGCCCAAGATCATGCCGCACTAGGACGCCATCACCATACAGGCTGCGGTGGGCAACAAAAACGTCCACCGGGTCTATATCGACATTGGAGCCTCCGTCAGCATCATCTTCCAGAGCTGTCTGGATAAGCTTGAGGTCGGAGGCATTCAGTGCTTCCGCGCCTCCCGCCTACTGAGCTTCACTCAAGCAGCGATCCGGCCAGGGGTCATTACCCTTCCGGTCACCGTAGGCGGGCTCCTGTGTCGGTCACCGTGGCCATCCGATTCTTCCTAGTCCGGCCCCTCCGCACAACATTATCCTCGGGAGATTGGTCATGCGCCACCAAGGCCGTCTGTTCGGTCTACCACCACCGTCGAGATTCCCACCCCGTGGGAGTGCTCGGCGTCCAGGGACCAAACGGCCGCAAAAGAATGCCTACGGCTCTCAACTCAAGATGCGGCCTCGCCCCAGGCATAGCAATTACCGAGCCCCCGGAGGCCGACACCCCGGGATGACCTGACCGAGGACCTCCAACTATACGACGACGATCCCTCGAGGGTCATCCAGGTCGGCACCCAGGGCCCGGCGGACGTCCGGCGGCACGTCATACGACTTCTGAAAGAATATAGGGACGTGTTTGCTTGGTCCCCGCTCGATATGACCGGGGTGTCACCCGAGCTCATAACTCACCGCCTCAACATCGACCCGACCACCAAGCCAGTCCGGCAGAAGAAAAGGATATTCGCGGCGGAGCGCAGCCAGGTCATTAGGGACGAGGTGACTCAACTTCTGAAGGCCAAGATCTTGTTCGAGGTCAAATATCCGACCTGGATGGCTAATCCAGTCGTGGTCCGAAAGCCCGGCGGAGGATGGCGCATGTGCGTCGATTATACCGACCTCAACAAGCACTGCCCAAAAGATTGCTACCCCCTCCCTGATATTGACAAGAAGGTGGAGGCTTTGGTGGGCCACGAGATGTTCAGCTTCCTGGATCTATACAAGGGGTACCACCAAATCCTGATGAGCCCGGAGGATGCACCAAAGACTGCATTCATCACCGACTTCGGCGTCTTTGCGTACCGAAAGATGCCCTTCGGCCTCAAGAACGCCGGGGCCACTTACCAGAGGATGGTGGATGCAACATTCAAAGACCACATCGGGGAGATCGTCGAGGTCTACGTCGACGACATAGTAGTCAAAGTCGAAAAAGAGAGTCTGCGCCGGCGACCTCGGCACCATCCTCCAACTCCTCAGGTCGGCCAACCTCAAACTTAACCCCCAAAAATGCACTTTCATGGTAAAAACGGGGAAATTCTTGGGGTGTTGGGTTTCCCAAGAAGGCTTGAAGGCGAACCCCACCAAGGTAAAGACGGTGCTCGACATGCAAGTGCCAAAAACCATTCGCGAGGTCCACAACCTTACGGTGCCCGGCCGCCTCGAGGTTCCTCTCCGGCTGCCGGAAGCGGCTCCTCTTTAAAATCTTGAGGAGGCCCCGGACTTGGCGTGGCGGAAGAGCACCACCGCCTTCACACGGTGAAGGAGTACCTCGCCGACCGCCCACCTCGACCGCCCAAAAGAGGCGAACTCTCTCCTTGCCTTGGCGCCTCGGACGAGGCAATCGCATGGTATCTTGGTGCGGGACGAGGCGGACGGCAGCTTCCTATCTACTTCATCACCGAGCACTCAAAGGACCGGAGACAAGGTACGCCGCCTGAAAAGGTAGCAGACTGCATCGTGAATGCTAGCGACGGCTCGACCTCTACTTTCGTGCTCACTCCATCTAGTAATCGACCGACCTACCCCGAGGCAAGTCTTGTCAAAACCCGAGTCATCCGGACGAATAGCCAGTGGGCCTCGAGCTTGGCGAGCACGATATCTCGTACTCCCTGCATCGCCATAAAGGGCAAGCCTCGCCGATTTCTGGTAGAAGCCAAGTTTATCGAGCTCGGTCGACCGCTAAGATTAGCTCCTCCAACGCCTCCACCTCGGTCATCCCAGCCCCTCACACGGAGGAACCGACCTCACCCACCGATGGTTGTCGGCGGATGTGCGTGGGCGGAGCCTCGTGCAAAACGGGCGGCGGAGCGGGCATTCTCTCCCGGCCCGCAGGCGGGGAAGTCACCCACGCACTCGGTTTACCTTCCCGACCACCAACAACGAGGTGGAGTATGAGGCCCTAATCTCCTGACTCCGCGTCGCTAAGGAGCTAAGGGTGGATGAGATCCAAATCTTGCGATTCCGTGTCGTCGTGAACCGTGTGTTAGGCAACACGAGGCGAGGAGGACCGAATGAAACAATACCGAGAAGGCAAAGGAGATGTTGACCTCGCTCGGTACTTCAAAGATCCACCGAATCCCGAGGGAAAACAGCCGGTGGACGTCCTCGGCAAGCTAGCTGCGTCGTCAACAAGTCCACCAGTGGAGAGATCCGCTCAGTATAGCGGAGTCCCACGTCGGCATCATCACCGAGATAGAGCCGAATGGATGTCTCCTCAAGGCCTACACCGAACACGGCAAGACTACCTTCGGATCGGCTCGAAGCCAAAAGATGATGGCAAAATCCCGTAGTATCTCATGCACGAGGCGCACTCTACCGGAAGTCTTACCTTCAACCCTCCCGAGATGCCTCGGGCGGAAGTTTGACTATGTGCTCAATGAAATCCACCGAGGGTCTTGTGGGAGCCACATCGGGTCGCGAGCACTTTCAAAGAAGACGCCGAGGTCGGATACTCTTGGCCCCCACCGCAAGATTCGGCCGAGCTCGTCAAGAAGTGCCCAGTGCCGATCCACTCCCGATCAAAAGTCGCCTCGGGCGATCCGGCACCGCAGAGTCCGTGGCCTTTCATGCGGTGGGGATCGACATCGCTGGCCCATTCGACCGAGCACCGGTCGCTCGATATTTAGTCGTAGCCATAGACTACTTCACAAAATGGGTCGGTGCCGAGCCACTTTCGAGCCTCACGGCGTAAGGATTCAAACCTTTGTGTGGAAAAATATAGTCTGCCGCTTCGGCATACCGCACATCCTGGTCTCGGACAACGGCACCCAATTCGTCGACAAAAACTTCAAGGAGTGGTGCGAAGAGCTTCAGATCGATCAACGCTTCACCTCGGTCGCACACCCGCAAGCAAATGGTCAGACCGAGGTGACGAACCGCACGATCATACAAGGATTAAAGAAGAGGCTGGATCGAGCTAAAGGCGACTGGGCTGAAAATCTCCCTCAAGTCCTCTGGTCTTACAGGACCACACCTCGGACGGCGCACGGGGAAACCCCTTTTAGCCTGGTCTACGGTACCGAGGCCGTCATACCGGGAACGAGGAAGACCTGCGGGCCAACCTTGACGCCCTCGAGGAGAAGCGAGAGCTCGCCTTCATAAACGAAGCCAAGTACAAGAGCCAGGTCGCACGCTACTACAACAAGAGAGTAAAGGCCTCCACGCTCCGAGTAGGCGACCTCGTCCTACGGAATAATGAAGCAAGCCGAGCCGAGCGTCTTAACAAGCTTGATCCGACATGGGAAGGACCCTACCGCGTTCACGAGGACCTCGGCAAAGGGGCCTACAAGCTCACCCACCTGTCCGGGGCACTTATTCCCCGAACCTGGCACATAACTCATCTAAGGAGGTATTTTACATAGCTTTGATTTTAGATCGGCGACATGTTAGCCCTCCTATTGTTTTGACTGATGTGCGATGCTGTTTACTTGTTTAATAAAACGTTTGTTTTTCTAATAAGTATTTCACTTCGTTACGTCTTACATCTATGTGAACATCCATTCGGATATACCACATCTAAACCTTCACAAGGGGCGCCTTACGAAGATGAAAATCCCACAAGTAGGTAAGCGCAGATTACCCATTAAGTTGATCGCCCACACCAGCGCATGATTACCCATTAAGTTGGACGCCTACACGCAGCATACTGATTACCCATTAAGTTGGACGCCTACATGCAAGCGACATCCGCACCGATCTCGCCATCTCATACCCCTTTATTTGGGAAGATATGCACTCCGGTACAAAGTCTAAATGCATTAACGACTACAAACAAAGTACCAAGCCATATACAAGACAACCGGGCTTCAGAGCTCGTTTATACCCCTTTATTTGGGAAAATACACACCTATGTATACAGTATAAATACATTTACGACCAAAACGAAGTCCTAAGTTATGTTTGTACCTCTCAAGGGGGAAAATATACACTTCGAAACGAGTCTAAATATATTTATATCTACATACAAGGTCCTATACTATACATAGCCTCATTCGGGCTTCCGGCTCCGCCCGCCAGACTCTTGGCACCAGCTTCTACAAAATCTCCAGCCGACGATGTATGCCTCGAACGAACTCGGTGCCTTCGACCCGGTCGATAAGGCGGAATCACCACGGCTCGCTCCCAAGCACTCGGCGTGGGCTCTGAGGCAGCCGAACGGAAGCATCGACTCAGAGTCATCTTCACCCGCCCAGGACACTCCGGTGGCGAAGGCGCAGTCAGGCATCCCGGGCAGGGGGCGCACCGAGGTCACACCCGACCCCCGACCGGACACCGGGCCGTGTGCGCGACCGCCCGCCCAAGCTCTCCCGCCGACTGAGGTCCTCGGTGCCGCCCGCCCCCGTGAGGATCCTCCTCGATGATCCGCCCCTGCCGGACCCATCAACCTCAAAGACTGGCATGATCGAGTAGCCGCCTCCTCCGCCGGTTCTTCTATGATCGGGTCGGCAGAGCCCTGTTGCCTCGCCGCCGCCGGGCATGCGACGCTTTGGACGATGTCATACATCTCCATAAACTTCACCACGGAGTTGACGCAGATTTGAACTTTTGTTTGTTGGGCCCTTCCTCATCCTCAAGACCATGCCCTCCGCCAAGAAGCTCGACTCGGTCGTCGGCCGGATATGGTAGTCCCACCAGCGGCGGATCGCCTCTCAGACTGTGATGCTCCTCCGACAACCAAGCGAGCCTCGCAATAATTCAAGTTGTTCCTCGCACTGCATCAAACGTCCTTGGATAGCGTCGGCAGAAATGTCCGCCCCCTGGACTCCGCCCTGCGCGACCTTCAACTTCAGCGCCTCGTTCTCGGCCAGGAGGCGGGCCACTTCCCGATCAGCCTCGTCCAACTTCTTCTTCAGATCAGCAGACGAAGCCGAGCTGACTTCCATTGTGGCCAAAACTTGGGTCAGGTCGGCACACCGGCTCCTCCAGGAAAGCACCTCTTCTTCCTTCTCAGCCAAGGCACCTCGGACCTCTTTTAACTTTGTCAACAAGTCATGGTCAAGTCCGATCCATTTAGGTGTAGAGTACTGAAAGTAAACGAGACAACACAAATCTTCAAAATATTGCGTTTATTACTCAAAAAAGAGGAAAATTCTTACAAAGGCCCAGGGTCCTATCGACCCCGGCAGTTCACGCTATTACATTAGTCCACGACCTCGGCTCATGGTCGGTCTCGACGACCTCCCGATGCTCTGCGGCTGCCCACCTCCGGCGGGACCTCCGACCCCGCCTCCTCCCGCCTCCACCTCCTCCTCCCTCCTCGCCTTCACCGACCTCGAGAAGGAGCTCTCGGCTCGCGATCCTCGTCCACCTTACACCGGGCGACGACCTCAAGATCGAGAGGGTAGAGGCGGATGCGAGCCTCCAAAGACCGGAAGGAGTCACCCCGTAGATCACCCGGCGTAAGCTTTGTCCATCTCTCTGGGTCGACCTCGGTCCACCCATGCTCGACCTTGTCAAAATCGTGCATGGCGGCCGCCACCTTCCCAGTGATCCGACACCACCTTCGCCAAAGACGGCGGCGAGATCGGCAATAAAACCCGAGAAGCTCTCCGACTGATGAGCCGGTGGCAAGGGCCCTCAACAACGGTCCCCGGTCGGCCACCAGCACCTCTCTAGTCGGCGAGTTCCTTCTTCGCCCGGCCAGCCCTCCTTCAGCTCCTCGACCTCCCGGCGGCCCCAGTGCCTGCCCTTCTTCGTGGCGGCTTCAGCAAGAGCCCTCCCGGCCTCGAAGCCTGGCGGCCTCGGCTTCCGCCCTCGCGGACGCGGCGGTCTCAGCCCGCCAGCCCTGAAGCTCCGTGCTCCACTGGTCGAGCTCTCACAAGCAAGCATGACACTGCACTCCTCAAAGCTCCTGCTGCAGGGCCCCATCATCGAGCTCCCACCCGAAAAATGAGATGCACAAGTCAACACCGATTGCGAAGCAAACAAATCTAAAAGAAGAAGCTCACGCACCTCTGGAGGATGCGACCAAGCTTGGGCGGCACCAGACTCAGGCGGCCCCGAGGTCGCGACTCAGGCCGGGCCGACCCGGCTCAGCCCACTCATCACCGGCCCATGTCTGTCCACCTTCTTCGGCCCCTACTAGTCCACCCCCTCTGCTTTTCTTTGCGGCCTCGCCGCGGCGATGGCGAGCCCACCTCATCCTCAACCTCATCACAAAAGAGAAAGATACATTAGCACAAGAAATAAGACAAATAAGGACTAAGAAAAGGGATGCCTCACCCCGTCTGCACCCGGTCCCGACGCTTCCGACCGAAAACACTCACCCCTTCTTCGGATCGTCCCTGTAATTTATGGATGAGATCTCACCAGGCTGCTCAACAACTCCTCCATACGGCCCAGGGCTTGATTTTCGGTCCACTAGCGTGCGACACCCCACTCATACCTCGGTCGCCCTCACCAGCAGAAAGAAATACCTATTCTCGCCAACGGGACACCTTGGAGAGACGGTTACCTTAATTTTAGCCGGGTGACGGATAGTACACCCTCCTATGGTCTTCACGCTAAAAGCGATCAATACCTCGAAGGACGACTCCCGGAATGCCATAACAAGAGCCCCACCCACCAACGACCTAACGGAATTCGGGTCAATCGACAAATGGGGATCCGGAAATACTCTTGAAGGCTAAGATAAATGGGGACAGAGGGTACCTAAGACTGCCTCAAACCGCCTACATAGACAAGAACAAACCCTCCCGGAGGGCTATCGCCTATCGTCCGGATGCGCGACACCACCACGCCTCCCGAATCCCAGACCTCACAACCTCAAAAGTTCCTCCAACGTCAAATCCGACCGCCCGCCCACCTTCGTGCCATCCCATACAGAGGATACCGATGAATACTAGGACTCGACCTCACGGACCTACCCAAACCGTTGTAGCACATATAGTCTCTTACACCGCAACTCACGCCCAGAACCCGACGCGAAGAGAACTTTCGAGCGAGAAGAAGATGAAGAAACATACTTACTTTTTAGGCGAGTATACGGCTACTTCAGCGAAAATCGGGCTCAGAAAATCTCTCACAAATTCTCTCTCAGAATTTTTAAGTGTCGAAGAAGAAGAAAGTGAACAGTTGCCTCTTTTGCGCCTATTTATAAGACTAGGGGCGCCTGCAAATTGCCGTTTCAAATTCAACACGTGCCTACACGTGATTGGATGTGCGTTACACGCGCGCACGCGGTTCGAGTGCCCAACTACCGCCTGGCGCGTCTGACGTACGCCAGGATAGGACGGGCCGCCAGTCTGACCTAGCAATCATCATACGGACCCCGGCGTCCTCTAGATGGCGGCGCCTCAGGTCGCACCCCGTCCTTCCCACAAATGTCAAGGAAATCCACATCGGACCTCGGCGCCCTGTCAGCCGGGTTCAGCCCTTACGGGAAAGCCTACAACCAGATCGGACCTCGGCTAACCAGGCCGCAGAGTCTGCGCGGCCCGAGACACACCACGGCATCCCCGAAAAGGGCGGTCGCTCAGGTCGAACACCGGCAGCCACCACAGGAGTAATACCACTTCAGACCGCACCTCGGCATAACCAACGCAGAGGCGCGTTATCCAGGTCGGACTTCGACTTCCTTCGGTGCCACATCTTTCTCCAAGCGACGGACAATAAACAACCCAACTCAGATCGGCACCAGAAGACCCTCACATCCAAGAAACAACTTCAGCCAAGCCACACCTCACCTCGGCGAAGCGCTGTCTTCACTCCACCTCGGCCTCACTGTCCCTCGGCTATTCGGGGGGGGCTATGATGGGATATAGCCCAACCGAATGGGCCCACTAACAGCCCAAGCGAAGCCGGGCCTAACATTGATAGCGAGCCCACGCGGTCGAGCCCAAGTCAAGCCCCAATCATTGCACAAGCCCTAGCCTCCGAACCGCCCCTCGGCCAATGGAGAGGACGCCCTGTAACCAGGTCAGCGCCACCTCCACGTGGCGCACGTGAAGACGAACGGTCCCGGCTCCGCCAATGGAGAGCACGCCAGAGGAAGAGTCACACCACGACCAATGGAGAGGTCGGCGCGCGTGGGCAAGGTCGAGTCAGATAAATAGAAGGAAAACCGATGTTAGAAGGGTTAGCAATTTCATCAATACAAAGGCTTGTAACCAATACTGCATTTAAAAGCTCTAGTAAAAGTATTGAGGAATCATTCCTCCGTGACGTAGATCTCATTAACGATCGAACCACGTAAAAAGTCTGGGTGTTCTTTATTGCTTTATATAAATCTCGCACATTCACATAGCTAGATTCATCAATAATGTTGAATGGTATGCTTCGCATATGGTGAAATAAATAAAATAAGTTAATTAATTTTTACAGAAGTAGCGAAATCGCATAGTAATAAACAATTTAGATATTATCGTCTAAAACTGCTGAAGTCGCACTTACTTATGCACTGGTATGCATCAAAACACATATTTCCCCTTTCCCATGCTGAAAATAACATTATTATTGCTCTATTAAGATGCCTCTATATATAATCAAACTTTTTTTCATTTGATAAACTATACGCACTTCTAACTTTTGTCACCTAATTCGACGTTTATATATATTCTCTTTCAATAAATAGTTAACAAAAATGTGAAGATGTGGTCTCATGTACATCTATTTGTATATGCGGACTTTTATAGTTTTCTTCAGTATAAATGATATTTGATATTTTTTCAATGTAAATTTTAATTTAATATAAATGAACTATTCTTAATAATAAATGATATTTTTATCCGTCTGTATGATATAAACGAATGTGCTGGAGTTTTTGTAAAATATGAACGTATCGAGAAAAATGATATTAAATTAGAATATATATATCGCATCAAATGAAATCCTAATATATCTCATATCACTTATACATGTCACGTATCAACTAATTCAATCATCGTCAAATATATAGGTATAGGTTCGACTAGGCTTAAGCCCCCATAAATGAAATTATATATATATAAGGTTCCGTAGTATTCGGTCATCATATAGTATGTAATACTCAATTTAGACCATATATTTTGAACATATGACCGCACCATAAGCTAATACATGACAACTCATTTTTCTTTCTTTTCTAAAATTTTCACAAGGGACAAAATGGAAAAAAACAAATCAATTCTTCTTCTTCTTCTCCTTGACGGCAGCGAGTGGCGACAACAACAACAGACGGCGGCGGCACCGGTGGAAAGCAGTAGCAACGTACATGAACAACAACAAACAACAGATTTTGAAAGACATAAAAAGAAAAAAAAATTGAGAACAAAATTGATGGATTTTGAGAAAAAATGGAAGATGGAATTGATAGAGGATTTAAGAATCGAGTGAGATAGTGGCTATGATGGTGGTTCACGATGAAATTCACCGGTAATCGAGAAAAGAGACAACGAAAATTGATGGAGAATGATGGATGAAAGATTTATTATCGAAAATCATAAAACTGCATTTAACAAAACATAAAACTGAATATTGTCACGAAAGACAAACATGCATTTAACAAAACGTGTTCATGCATTTAATAAAATATGTTTATGCATTTAACAAAACGTAAAAATACATTGTTGTTCAACGTAAAAATGCATTGTCGTCCAACACTCGCTTCCAACCTACATACATATTGTGTTCAACTGCATGTATTTGTGTGTTCATTTAAATGCATAAGTCAGTTCAACTAAATGCATGTTTTGTTTTTCACAATCACATAACAAATCAAATTATTAATCAACATTTACAATAGCGAAATCAGAGAAATTAAGTTTAAAAAATTCAAAAAAATCTACATCATAGGATCTATAAGATGAGTATATGAGATTGAGTACTACATATTACCCCAGATTCAGATATTATTTGATATTTCTATATATATATATCATGAATCATTTTTATAGTGAGAAATTAAAAATGATAAATTCAGTGTGAAAATTGATGAATCTATTAAAAAAGTTATTGGATATAAAAAATATAATTTTTCACTCCTCGTGGTATTTGAACCATAAGTGAAAATTCTTAATTTTTGGATTCAGTAGTTTTCTCATTAAATATATTGACGTTCAGAGTAAATTCATTTTATTTATAACAAATTTTGATGATTCTTAAATTTCACCGTAAAAGTGATTCTTATTTGAGTGACATATATCTTATTGATTGGATTCCTCGAAAAATTTCGACATTAGTCTTCCTCGTCATCACATATTTAAAACTCAAGCAGAGCTCCCAAATTTCTATCGCTAACGTTCCAAACTTCCACACGTAAAACATTGTTTAAACTTTAAACCATCAAAATCTATTCTTCAGCTTCAGCAGAAAATCCAATTTCATCCGTCAATCGCAACACTCAAACTTGGAATTTCTGCCATTCCAGTCTCTATACAGCTCTTATCGTTCCCGATTTCCGACTCTCGTTCAGCTTCACTTCCGTTTCTGCTCTTGAATTTCGCCATGAGACTGATCTCGTTAACCGCATCAGCAATCTGCTCCACGCTGGAAACCGTATCGATCATCACAGCCGCAACAGGTATTATTTGCAGAATATCGCTTTCATCTCCCCAACTACCCGATGTCAGAAGAGATTTTAGATTTCTCGACGCGATTTTTAGGTTTGCTATGTGTGGATTAGCTGACGGCTTCGTCATTGTTTCTACTGCCCATGCTAGCTCTTTCAATGCTTTTCCAGATTCTGAAAAGGCCTCTTGGATTGTGCATTGAATTTCTTGCGGTGCCTGTAGTTGTGGCAAAAAATTAGTTTGAGTTAATTTCACGACGGATTTATAATTACTAATTAAAGTGATTGGTGCATGTGAGATTATGAGTTTATTAGTAGGTGTAATTATGAGATCCGTGTAGCATAGTAGAATCTAGAAAATGTTTGAGATTGTACTTGAAATTTGGAGTTTAAATAGCCATTGATTGCTTCAAGGCGGCAGGCACACTGCCTTGTTAAGTTTCCAATTTTGAGGTATTGTTTCCATGGATGGCGATACATGAACTGACCGTGCCCCGGCTCCCATCCGGCTAGACTGGCCTGCAAAATGCGGAATTTCCCCATCAAAAATGGAAGATTCGCAGTTAAAACACGTGTAGATTTGATGGAAAATTGTTTCACTCACCAAGGTTTCTTCCCTGCCTTTTGAATCGACAAGGATACTGTTTAGGCTGATGATAGATGGTTTTGTTATCTCTAGCCGTGCATCATAGGATGTTTTGAGACACTGATCCATGTTACCTGTGTTGATAGTGAAAATCGAATGATCATGTTTAGGAATCATCGGTCCAAGAATGGATTATCTATGATCATGTCCTAAGTGATGCAGTATGGTAGAGTAGAATACCTTCCAAGAAATTTCCAAGTTGGCTTATGTTGCGAGCCACAAATTTGTGAAGATCTTCACCGGCCCACACAGGGCAGATGAGGATGCAGACAGCCAGGCAAGTTGATGCACCGATGAGTGTGGTTACAAGCCTTGCTTGAGCCAACTTTAGGACTTGATTTGTTCGAAGACCAGATATAGAAACCAGGCTGAATGTCAAGATGAATATAAGCATCCCGTAGTCATATTTGGCCTTCACTTTGGGGAAGAATCGTATGAAAGTCATGGCTACAGCTGCAAAGATACATACCTATATTAGTAATAGGATCCGGAAATCAAGCAGTTGTATCTTTCTTGCTGCATATTTACCTTGTATAAATACAAACAGTCCAATCAGATATGGTTTGTTTTCTTCCCCAGTTAGGATGGCCAAGTGATGAGCTCCAAGAGCAAGAGCAGCAGCTGCTAAGGTTGCTAATCCTCTGTTCAAGCCTTTTCCAATTGTTCCACCTAAGAAGAACATAAATGCATTAATCATTTAGGTTTCTTGTCCGGAACTAGTAGTATGTAGATATTTTGGTCTATGTTAGTGTATTGGCTAAGCTTTTAATAAATAGGGTATGCTCGAGTTCAAGGAATGTGGGAACATACCGACCGAGAATTCAAAGACAACCACCACAGTCATGACAGCCCACATTGCAGAGGCACCAAAGTTGTTGTACAGAGGCTGGAGGTAGTACAACAATGATACTAACGTTACTGTAAGCCCGACCTTGAGGGAATGGATCAATCTTCTTGGATCGTCCTTTGCTACCTTTATTGCTTGCCTAGCTACTTCATGTAATTTAGCTAGGGGCTTAGATGGAATATCTCTAAACCACAACCATCTCTTTGTGAGAATGCTTGGTTCCTCGGGTTTTTCTGGCCCCAACATTGTTGTCTTATGGATTACTATAACAGGTTTCTCGTGGAATGAAGGAAGTATGAAGCTGGCTCTGCAATGAGAGTTGTATGGGTTGAGTTACTTATATAGGAACATAATGCATAGGAATATGATCATAGGAATCGGTTCATTTGTGAAAAAGAATGGTCTTTGTCACTTTATGGAGTTGTACCAAAACAAGTACTATTGCAAGACATGTCTCTCATCAAAAAGAGAGAGAGAAAGATGTAAAAGATATTTCTAACAAGTTTCCATTACACGGCAATTTGTTTGTGGTTAATGCTTCATATGTTTGGAGCATTACCAGGAATAGTAGATACAATTTAGGTATCTTTATTTCGTGCGAATACTTTTGAGTGTGCGTTTATGAACACTTACGCGCCGTATACTCGGTATCTCACCTTGTATTCGATGAACTCTACATTTTTGACTGGTTTTGCTATGTGAGACAAGAACTTTTGTTCTTTCTTGCCTGTGCTTGTAACTTTATCAAGCTTTAACCATTTGGAGTAGTAAGCTCCATCAAGTTTTATCATGTGCAATGCACTTGCTCTACCTTTTCATCTCTCCTACTTAGCTAGCTACAGTTTTGTTGGCACAATATCAACAACATATTTTCTAATGACTGTGGTGAGGTTTTCATACTTGTCAGTCCTACCCTTCCCCGCATCTCAAGATCAATACTAACTTGAGCATCGGAGGGTCTTTTCTGGCTTTACGCATGTAGGTTTACTGAAACTACATAGAAAAAGTGAAGCATATGATGCCGATTTTCTTTTGAAAATGTTCCTTATCTGGCTTATGAGATTTTGTGTTTGAGCCCTTGAAATAGAATATCTGCAGCTCCAACAGAAACACATATCTAAAGTTCTCTTCAAAACCCGCTGCATCTTATCATGCACGTTGTTTTCAGTCATGCATCATTTATTTCTGCTATGCGATACATCTAGTCCTTTTGTGTGTATCCTCTCCTCCAGATTACGTCTGAGTTTGAAATCAGTCTGCACCGTTAATTACAGTTGTCGTGCAGCAGCATCTAGTCTTGGACTTGTAGAGATCAGTTCAATTTTGTTTACTTTTTCAAAAACCTGATTGGACCTTAAAGTTCAGCTTGCTTTCTGCTATGCGATACATCTAGTCCCTTTGTTCATTTATTTCTAACCTTTATTTTTTGATGTTTTTCGTATTCTAGGACTGAGAAGAGCTCTGGAAAGTTGAAACGTCAAGAAACAAGGGCAGAAAGCCATCTGCTTGACTGGAAAAGTTACCATATTAAAGAAGAATTTTGTGTTATAGTGACAAGATATATGGTGGTGAACCTGATTCCTGCTTGGTCTATATTTTGCCTTACTGAATTGCTGATAAACAGAAAATTTATTTCACAATATGAAGTATTTGAATAATATATTGGCAACTATCACTCCTCAGAATATAAGGATGTAATGTCATATAAATATGTCTGTCACTTAAGTAGACTGAGCTTTAGGGTATTTGATGCAGTCAATTTCAACGGATATAGTGCTCCTCTCAGCCAATAAAATTTGATTCTTGTAACTTTTTGGTCCGGGTCTAAACTTTTAAGATTGAACCCAAAACTTATCTGGTAGTATATATCATTTTCATTAAAATGATGTTGTGAATACGTATGTATGATCCATCCAAGTCAAAAAATAAGCTGCAAAATCCAGATCGTAGGGTAGAGTGGTCCAGAGATCAAGTTAGCTAAACTATGATATAATGATTAATGAGTGATTATATAACAAGTTGAGGTTTATGGGGTAGGATTAGAGTTTATGAAAAGGGAAATCGCCCATCTTTCTTTAGGTTGCTAACACGTTTTCTTCTATATCAAGTTGAAATCTTATGAGTGCTTTATGTATCTTTGATGTCTTCATGATTTGAACTCGTTAGGGTGTTTGTTCGCCAACTTAATTTTATAAATCTTTTTAATAAAAAAATTATTTTTGATCTGTTATTTACAAAATTTTAGAAATAAACTTTTTAGAGTATGTAGCTACCCAATCTTTTTAACAAATATCGATAGTGATAGTGTTAATATTAAAACTATCCACTTTCAAAATATAAGAAAAATAAATATATATAATCTATTATTCTTAAAATATATAAAAGTACCCAATTTTAGGGTAGATAAAAATATAAAACAATTATATTATGTTCGTGTAATTTAGCTGCTTCTACAATAAACAATATTAGTTTCTGAAACCGAAGCAATGTGCCGTGGTCTTGACGACTGAAATTGTTAACATCAAAATAGTAGCTCGATTGACGCATTCAATTATTTTCATTACTAAATTAATATATAAATTTATTTTTATTGTGTTAAAAACATTAATTAAACTATTGCATTGACGTGTCCTTTATTATAAATGAGATTTATAATAATTATTTAGATTTGATTTTTTACTTTTTTTAAATAATTACTTGATCCTACCTGATAATTTCATAACTCTGATCTACAATCCTTTAATTTCGATTTTTATTAATGAGTCTTAGTTCAGATTGTTTTATGATTAATTATTAGTTTATATGAAAACTGTTGTTTTTATTTTTTTAGAATTACAACTCATATACATTCACACTTTCGGGATGACTCGAACTCTCAACCTATTGGTTTGAGAGAAAGCGTCTAACCAACTGAGTTGCGTTTCATATTACTCCCTTTGTCCCATTAAACTTGACCCATATTTCTTTTCGAGTTGTCCCATCCAACTTGTCTCATTTCATTTAAAGAAATAATTATCTCTTTAAAAGGTATGAACTCTATCTACTTTTATCCATTTAACCATTTTATATTCTTCTCATAAATAATCGTGTCGAAAAGAAATGAACCATGTTCTATGTGACGAAGGGAGTATTAAATATGCATGAATGTTGAACATGTGGTTTGATCTCCTATATAACAAATGATTTACTCTCCTATATAAGATATTATTTACCCTCCTATCTAATGTTGATCTCAGTTTAATAAATATTTTTTAATACGCTAATATAATCCACTAACAGCTTGTGTTTTCAAATCTTACCCAATTGGTAATTATTTATTTACAAAGTTATATCCAGCGGACTGATTTTTATTTTTCAAATCTAAAATTCAAGTCATTTGGATACATTTTCTAAATAGTATTAGATTTGAGAACATGAGCTATTATTGGGTTAGAGTGTTTGTCATAAGTTTTATCAGTTTTTGAGTTTGGAATATTTTTTTCTGTCCCTGTGTATATGCTTTATCAAATGACAAATCAAGTGGTAATAAAAATAATGAAAATTGAGAAATTGAGTAGAGTTTCAAATTCAACAGATCTAAGAGAATATTTATTAATTACCAATTCTTGAATTAAGTATGATGACAATAATTGATAATGAAAGAAACGACAAAATGGTGCGCATGTTTTGGCCTAACGACAAAATGATTACTATCTGAGATCAAAAGCCTCAGATTCGAATCCATCTTGATACGATATTTAAATTTCTTTATTAATTAACAAAAAAATGATTTCAATAATTAGTAAATAACTAAATGGACTTGGGAGTGAACCAGATGGGAGGGGGTGAATGGTGGCAAAATTACAAGGATAGTGAGTTCCCGTTTGTGGCAAAATCATAAGCTTGGTGGCAAAACATTGACAATAATGTTTGATCATTGTTGAACACTTTATCATAGAAAAAATCTGAATTTGAACCTTCCCCGATTTCTCACAGCCCATAAGGTAAGAATTGAAACCTTTTTTCTGGCTATGGATTTTGGGGCAGTTTGTTTCATCGGTATTAATAATTTGAGATTGATAAAGGAAGTCTTCACAGTTTAATTAATTTTTTAATAATTTAATTAGTAAATAATGTAATATAATATTTATATAATATATAATTAATATTTTCATAATTATTTATGACCAGAACAATTCAGAACCCTAGGTCTTTTATGATCAAAACCAAAATCAAACCGGTACCCTAGTTTTTCAAAATTAGAAAGAAAAGGAAAACTAACAAACCAATTTTGTTAATCATATTTTCGATAAAATTTGTGGATTGGTTCGCCCCATAACTGCTAATGCGGTTAGGATTATAGGAGTATTTTGCAACCTTAAAGTCTTTTTTATTTCCTTTTTTGGATCAGAACCAGTATGTCCAGAAAAACTTTACTCATGTCCCGTGCAATAATCTGTAAACCATCATAAACGAAAACAAATAATACTAGAATGACTAAATTCATTAGTGGAAATCGAACTCCAAACCTACTCCGAAACTCGCCAAGGGCGGTCTGCCGACTGCGGCAGAGAATATGACCACCATGCGAGCTACAGGAGAAAACTACACATAATTTGTAAGCAAATGAATCCACAATTCAGACATAAACTAGAAAATAGAAGAAACAGAAAAAACACAGTATCATGACTCCACACTTTGTCCCTAATCATCACAATCTTAATATCAATTTACACTAAATCAACATCCAAAGGCCCTAAACCAGTTTGCTCTTTCTTCTCCTCATCCATCCAACTAACTGCAAGCTTTATCGAAGTCTAAAATACGCGACTGCATATATCTCAAACTATCCGCCATTTTTGTATACCTATAACGTTCGATAGTTTGTTTCTTTGGAGCATCAATACCTACAGATTTAGTCTTGGAAGAGAGAGCTGTCAGCTGCCATCACAGCTCGCTCGCTGATTGAACATGTTAGTCATGGCAAAGCTTCGGGTTTTGTCTGCTCGCTCTTAACACATTCAGACATCTGATTGTCACTGTAAGCTACGGGACCTAGAAGTCAAGGGAACTGAGGCGGCGTGGTGAAACTGTTGAGGTATTAGGTTGTCGTTACTGATGCCATTCGGTTGAGGAATGCCGCCTTTTGAGCTTTGCTCCAAGAGACGGACTAATGAGATGAAGATTTCCATCCTCGTCACATCCCTATTTGCCTGTTAGAGAAGTGCAGTTGACGGCTTAGTTAAGGCGATTTCCACAAAAGAAAGGTAAACAGCTCTTCAAAAAAAGATGGAACGAGCATTTCTTGGCTTGATATACATACCTCTACAGTGAACCGCGCCCATATCTTATCATTCCGTGTCTCCATGACTCCCTTTAGGATGGTTAGGCCGAGTCCTCTGATTATGTCCGCTATCTCTAGAAACAGACCTCCTTCCTCGCAGAGCATCTATTCATGAAAAAAGGAACGAACATATGAGCTCGTGATATGCATAACTTCAAGCTTAACACCATGCATGGGAAAAGGATGGTTTTGTTACCACAACTAGCATTTGACGAGGCTGATTAAGATCCTCGACTATGATCGGACAGACCATAGATTGTGAACCTACTTCGTACGCCCATGTAGCTCCTCCTTCAAAGTTGTCTTTCAAAAGCAAACCTCCATCCTTGCTAATAATCTGAGACGTCAAATGAGCGAAGAATGTAAGTATCTCACATTCTCAATCCATGGAAAAAAGTACAAAGTTTTGTCAACTAGAAATGTTTGAAATAGCAATTTGGACCTTAGACTCTCCGGTTTGCTTTAGCTTGTCCGCATGTTTCGTCACACTTTGCAAGAAAAGCATGTGTTTGATGGTACGTTCAAGTAGAGCATCGATGCTACACTGTTTAGCAAAACAAAACATGTTAATGCTACAAACAAATCACAAAATAAAGAAAATTTAGACTCTAATGAGATGGTGTTTGTTACCTTCGCCCCATTTGGTACGATTTCCCTAAGTTCCTTGAAACGATCTTGGATCATTTGTCGATCTTTAGGTCTAGGCCTCGGGCTCTCTCCTGGTTTAAGGCGCTTGCGGTTTGTTTTGCCCGTTTCGTCTGGCTTCTTGGAGTGTCCAGTAGACACACTGTTACTCGGCTTTGGCTTTTGATCCTTCTCCATCCATGAGCTTATTTGTGACCCGTAAATGGAGCTTCCTTGGGAATAAGATCTTGATTCTTCCTTGGAGGACCCGTTTCTCAACGAGCAAGAACTCATCGCTCCCGCTTTTGCCAGACATTTAGAGACGCCAAACAACTCTCCCTTCAATTGGTCACAAACCCCAAATCGGCCATAAGGAAGCAAGCTATTGGGCGTGGAGGCACTGCTCATATTTGTCAATGTCGTTCTGCAGGAAATATTGTCGTCCATGCTCTGCTTACTGCAAGATCGAACCTTGGAAACCACAGCCTCCAAGAGATGGTCGGTGGGTAAAATTCCACTCTCTGAGTTCCCTTGGCTAGCAGAATATGTTTCTGGAGAAGCAAGGCTCTTCTTTGGGGCTGATTCATCGCTCAAACAACTATTCCAGCAACTACTACTGAACAATTTATTTTTAAAATCGGCCCCCAAAATATCGAACAAGTCATCTCCTGATTCAGGTTGGGCATATACATCGTCATAACCAGAATTATTCACATAAGGAATCTGGCTTCCATGAATAAGCTCAGCCATGTTTAGATGCTCAGCAAACTGAGGCAGAGGCATGTCATGGCCTTGATTTGGATGCCGACCCATCTCTTTCTTGCAATCGTTCAACTCACTCTGTCCGAACCTATTGTCAAGTGAAGCATTAGATGTGAAGCAGTCGACTGAGTTAGACTTCGAAGGCTCCACTTTATGAAGCTTCTCGTTTTTAGGCTGACTGGCACCATCTGATGAGTGAATAACAGAACCATCAGAGCAGTAAATCAAGCCAGAATTCGCAACCACTGAATGCAAGACATCATTGGGGGTGCTAAAATGACCCTTGCTGCCAGTAGCAGACACCATTTTCTGCTCATCGCCTCTTATTGTGTCGTAGTTAAAAGTAGGCGAACTGCTGGAAGGTAAAATTGGAGTAGGCCGTGGTGCATGCAGAGGGGTATTTTGGTCCTTCCACATCTCAGGATTCGATGGGATAACCTCAGCCTTTGCCACACCATTCATGAATCGGTAGTGTTGTTGGTGCCTAATCCCATCATGGTTTGAGTTTGAAGTTTCATGCGCAGCGCCATTTGACGTGAGCTCATTCTGGATTTTTCCGGCCATGGAGAAGTGGTTCAGGTTCCCTACATAGTTAAAAGAGTCGAAAGAGCAAGCATTGGACTCGAGAGACAAGCCTCCGGAAGTGAAATTCCCTACTGGAACCCCAATTCTTGGAGCATGCTCTTTTGCTTCATAGTTTGGTGAGAGTAGTGCACCAGATACATATCCTAGCTGAAGTATTAATGATGTTACATCATTGATAAACCCCAAATTCTCCATTATCTGATAATAACAGACAGATTCATTTAGGCTATATGGCTCTATATATATGATCTAAAATCTGGAACCATTTCAACAATGCGAGAACAATGAATACGAAGAACTTACTGCCATGGATGAACCAAACTGCACGACGCCATGCGGAAGAACAGGGATAACTGCTACTGTCTGACAAGAAGATAAACATTTAAGAACCAGATTTTGGCGACAAAATTGAAAAAATATGAAGCAGAAAACATGCTAGTTTTTTTACCTGCATACCAGCTGAAAACTGTTGACACACCTCTTTTACAAGCTGCAAAACCAAAGAAAGATTACACAAGGTTCAAATATTCAACATTTATCAAATGAAAGATTAAAGCGTGCTATCATTTCAGTGAAATAAACACAGATTCAACCGAGCACCATATCATACCTCCGGTGGATGAGAGTCTCCGCAGTAATCCTCAGATAGAATCCACTGATGGTTGCCCGTAAACGCAACTCTTCCAACTAACCTGAGGTGAAAATCGAAAAAATTAACTAAGGTTTCGAATACACTTCTTCACATATCAACCACAAAATCAAGATTTACTAAGGTTTTCAATGGCTTTACCCTTCTCCTACAATATTAACATGGCTGTCCATCATCATCTTGTTCACAAGCAAATGCACCTTGTCCCCTGCTTCTGCTGAAATCCAAGAATCATTGTAGTCGTGAAGAGCAGCGTCTGGATTCTCTTTTCCCGGTAGCCCCGAGCACGTTGCAGCCTCGTAGTAACATTCTTCCCAAATCAAAAGCCTGCAAAATTAAAGGTAAGTTCATAATCATCATTTTAACATTTATGCCGAAAACAGAAGTAAAAGATAAAAAAAATGCATGAAACAAACAAGAAATTGCTGCATATGAGGAAGAGTACACATAGATGCAAACAAGGCAACATCGGAATCAAAGAAACATGATAGTATAACATGAGAAAGGCTTTCATCAACTAAAACAAAGCCCCTTCTTTTTTTTACTGCACTGAGATTCTATAAGACAATATAAATGACCAACCAGAAAACTCCAAAATAACAGAAAATGAAAGCTATCGCACATCAGATCACAGAGCAAGAAGAGAGAGAGAGAGAGAGAGAGAGAGAGAGACATCCATATCCAATATATCTGCTAAACGTCAAATCAAATCTTGATTACCAATAAACTAGCAAGCTTTTACCAGACACAAACAAATAATTGTGGATCAAACAAAACGCAATCTTTTCAATTTAGTCAAGGGGGAAGAATTCTTGTGCGAAAATGGCGTTTATCGTAATGTGTTGAGATAGTAGCATTTGGCTTATTGTTATTCAGTGAGAAAATGAAAGATCCATAATGAGAGAGAACCAAGAGGAATGGAATCACCACACGCAACTGCTTAAAGGCAAAAAATCAAGAAGTCACTGAAAAATACAATAAAATTCCTCCATTTGGAAAGAAATAAAGAAACAGCAAAAACAAAACCAAAAAAATGAACTGAATGTTAAGTGTGACATGAAAAACATAGCTCTAAATTTTTTTGCACTTTCCTCACTTAAAATTACAAAGTTAAGAACGAAATCTTTATCTTGATTATTAATCAAAAAGGGGGAACTGTGATTTTTAGCAAACTTACTTGTGGTTTTGGCAGCCAAACTTCCAGAAAACAGCGTAAGACCACTGATTAACCCCACAAAGAGTCTTCAAACCCTCTTTCAACAAATACCCCATCACAGCTACTTGAATTTGAATGGAGCAGTAGCAGCGCAGAGCAGCATGCACCGATTAGACAAACAGCCCTCACAAAAAATGTGCAGAAATTCTTCTTTTTCTTTTGTGCGTGTGTGTAGATGGAGATTCACCAAATGAATGGTGAGACGTGTGAGAGGACAGAAGGTGTTTGTTATAATTCCTTACAAAGGTGTGAAAAGGCGCTTCTTCAATATCTCTTTGTTAGCCTAACTTCCCCTGCAAGAGCCACGCCCAGCTTGTTTAGTTCTCAACCCACCACTCCTTTTCCTCTCTGGATCCAAGCTTTCAGCTATTACGCGCTCGCAGGCCATTCTAGAAATAGAGCGTAGAAGAAGAAGGAGAAGAATGAAGAAAGAGGAAAAAGACAGTTCTTTTCCTCAGTTCTAACTGAACACACACACAGAGAGAATTCTACACTATCCCACAAGCTTTAAGCTCGCAGTTAACAGCAACAAACGCATTCTCCATTGCAAAATGCAGCAAAAAAATATGAGATTGCAGTGGATTGTTGGTTGGAGTTTAGGTTTAGGGAATGAAAGATCAGAGCTTTATGGTGTGTTTGAAGAAAGGTAAGGGAATTCTGGTTGGAATGTTACTCTGAAGTGTGTGTATAGTGTGTGTGTGAAAATAGGGAGCTTGAGTTTTTGGTTGTGATGGGGTCGAAGTGTGGAAGAATGATGGTTTTATGTGTTGCTTTTGCTTTCTTTTTTCTTTTTCTTTTTTCTTTTTTCTTTTTTCTTTCCTTTTTGTCACAGCAGAGGAGGAGATGATGGGGGCAGTGTGCTAAAATGCGCCATTATGATTAACCAATGAGAGGTGGGTGATGGAAACAGGCCTTGAGTTTGGATGGAATTGCCATGGCTGCCACTGGTGGCGGGTGGGGGGTATCGGGCTGGTTTTTGTCTGCTTTTCGTGTGTGTTTTTTCAACTAAATTCAGGGGGAGGCAGTCAGAATTTTGTATCTGTATTTTGGAACTGTTACAAAGAATCTTTAAAAAAATTGTTCAGTCAAGAAATGTCTAGAGTTCCATATAATGCATCTCAATTAAAAATGATGACATGTAATAAATTTAGTTGATTTTAATTGTTAGGATCCATATATTTTTATACATGTCATTATTTTTATATGGGAATGTCATCATCCTGGACACTATGCACAGTGCATAGATCTACAGCATCCAACTTACCATAATTCATGCTTTTCATATCATTATTATATTTTCTATAATAATAAATAATAATAATAAATCCAACTCAAAACAAAAGTAGTTTAATTAGAACATTGAGGAGAAGTCCTAAAATTTGAATTCTATTGTCACATAATTTTGGTCGAGATGGCTCGGGATATTATGTTTTGAGATATTGAGTATGCATTTGTAAATGGTTCTGAATATGATGTGTATATGTAAAATTAAAATATGAGAATTAGAAAGATGATACAATTGTTTAGAAAAGTTGTCTCATGTGAGTTTGGACTTTGGATTTGTTACCATATTATTCGAAGCGTATCCGAGGTAGTGCTTACATAACTGAATTAATGGTTTAGTTTTAATTTTAGATTGATTCAACAAACAATCTAAATGGAAAAAAAATAATTGTACTTTTTGTATTTTATTTAAAAAATAATTTTATGTGGAAAATTTGTAAAGGAATAACCAACAAGTGGCACCTCTGATATAATATTGTGTGTGTGTGTGTGCGCGCGCGTCAGTGCGTGTGTGGAGCTAGCCAAAGATCTGCAAACTTTTTAAGATTTTTTTAAAAACTAATACAGAAATGAAATAAATAACTAACAAATTTTTGGATAAAGTCAAATAAATTGAACAAGAAATTTTATTATTGTCCACAAAATAAGACCGAAAACGTGCACAAAATTTGAATCATCAGCTCCACTCTTATATAAGGCCAATTTTATCGCAACTAATTTCGTGAATTGGATAGTTTATGATGCTGATTGATTAAGAAAAATACAGTAAAATCCAATGAATATATAACATTTAAATGATAATTGTTTTTTTAAGAATGAAGTATTATTAATTAAGTAAAATATTGATTACTTTAAAATGTGGTTTCTTAATTCAACAAGTATTGATTTGATTGACTAAATATCATTGTGTTTCACTAATATACGTATCATATTCTTATAATTATTTTAAAATAAAGTTCATTCTACGCGTATGTATCATAAAAATAAGAAAATAATATGGCTTCATAACTTAAAACCATATTTTTTGGTTGAACTTAAAACCATTTTTCAGAAGCATTAGTTGCAGTTTTATAATTTGAAAACAACCTAAAAAGTTACAACTGAAATTCAGCTAAATTTAAGTTTTTTAAAAGGAAAAGCTAAATTTAAGTTTCAAATTAAGCAATAATAGAATTATATATTTACTTCTCATATAATACTACCTCCGTCCACCAAGAATGTAATCATTTGATATATTATACGTGTTTTAATAAATTTGGTAGATGTATTTTGAACAGATAAATGATCTCACAGTTGAAGTTTTCTAAAGTAGAGAAAGAGTAGTTTTTTTGGTAAATAATGAATGGTTGTAAGATTGAATAATAAAAGTTAATTGTTGGGTAACACGGTCTTTTCATCATTAATGAGGGTTGTGAGATTAAATAATAAAAATTGAGTGTAGAATAGTGTCATAAAAAAGAAAGTGATACATTCTTTGTGAACGCCAACTAAAATAATTATAATACACTTTTGACGGACGGAAAAAGTAATACATAGTATTAATTTATGACGTATAATTTGGAAAGAAGTTTTCTCAGCTCTAGTCGTGGGGTAAAAAGACATTTTCATAAGGATATATTTGATGTTACAACTCTGTCCATTATAACCTTATTTAAGATAATATAATGTATAAAATTCAATTGATCTCAATCGATTGAGACTCATAATTTTTTTATATTAATCAATTGGGATCTAATACTTTTCATTTCGCATTATCATCAGAAAGGGTATACCATGGAATAATTAGATAGACATATTATAAGTTGATTGCATGGAATAATTAGATAGACATATTTCTAACATAAATCATCAAAAAGGCTTATTGCCCAATAGTGGAAGTTGCTGTCCTAATGTGAAATACCGAAAATGCGCTCGATTTTCTCTCTCTAGAAAAAACAGGAGTCTTTCTCCACCGCAGGATCTGTGTCGGGTCAGGACCATGGTCCCACAGGGCCATGACGCTAATCTTTTGTCACTTCGTTTACTTTTATTTTAAAAACCATTTCTATTTTTCTTTTTTAAGTATCAGGTTTGGTAATCTAATTTTTAAAAAATAAAATTAAATCTGGTAAGTCAACAGTCGACGTTTTCTTAATTTTGATTCACACTTACTCCGGTAGATTATTGTTTTTTGTGATGTATTATTCTTAATTTATATGAATTAGGTGTATATAATTGACTTGGATGGTTTATATTAGTAAATAGATATAGTTGAACAAATCATGCACTGACACAGTTTATGTGTACATTTAGTTGAGAGGATATATTTAATTGTTTTATTTTGTGAAGTTATTGGAGTTTTTCTATTTAAATTTAATGCGTTTGAATTAGTTTAACCGTGAGTAAGTATATCATACTGGCGTCCTAACGACTGAATTCTTTTTGTAAAAATAAACGAATTAATGACCGAGAATCATTACCATATATGGTTGAATAACTATTTTAACTTTTCAAGTATAGATATTTTAAATAAAAATATTTTACTTTGCTATTTGTACCATGCGATATGAATTTTTTTTAATGTGACATTTTTACTTGATGAGATTATGTATAAATGAACTTCGATTTGTAATCGTCGGTAAAAATATTCGAACTGCATAAATAAAAAATGAATCATATAAATAAGTTGAGTGATATTGATAATAATCTAATAAAAAGGTCACGGTCTAATAACATAAATGTTGTTGACTCATATATAGTACAAATTGTAACTATTTCAAAGTACAAATTGTCATATATAGTACAAAGTGTGTTTTACTGTCCCGCGTGTGGTTTCTGTTATTACTGCGAGGAGCGTGGTGATCGATCTTAATTTCGTTAGGAAATAAATGCGATGAACACCAAGGATTTACGTGGTTCGATCTATGAATAAGATCTATGTCCACGGGGAGAGAGAGAGAGTTCGTGTATTGATAATATGAGGAGTGATTACAAAAAGTGTTGATGATCGTAGATGATCTGAGTGTCCTCCTTTTCTCTTCTATCCTAGCCTCTATTTATATACCATCAAGTTGAGTTCCACTCTGATTCAAATTGAGTTTGACTCTGATTCAAATAGAGTTTGACTCGATTGAATAGAGTTTGACTCTCTACAAAGTCTTCTCTCATAAGGATTCTTTTAGATATGCATCCAATCTTCTACGTCTCCAATTGCGATTAGAGTTGTAGTTGGTCGAGGAGTCTTCTTGGGCCGAACTCACATGGGCCGAGCTTAATGTCGGGACCCATTTATATTGGGCCTAGCAGTTGGGCCGTATCCTATCATATCCCCCCCCCCCAAAAAAAAATGTAGAAGTGAGGTCGTGATGGAGGGGGGAACGGTGGTTGACGTCGCCTCGCCGGAATTCGTAGTCTGGCGAGGTGGAGCGCGTACAGTCTGCCGAAGTTGAATGTCGCTTGCTTCGCCTGTAGAGGCGTCTGCCGAGGTCATGTCTTACTGTTTGTATATCTTGCCGAGACGTTTTGCCGAAGTCTTGGTGCTCGACTTCACCTGACGAGGTGTTATGCCGAGGTCTTTTGGCTGGCTTCACCGGCGGGCGTTATGCGAAGTCTTCCTACCGGCTTCACCGACGGGCGTTATCCGAGGTCTTTGAGCTAGCTTCACCGTCGGGCGTTATGCCGAGGTCTTTGGTCGGCTTTCACCGACGAGGCGTTATGCCGAGGTCTTTGGTAACCGCTTCACCGACGGCGTTATGCCAAAGTCTTTGGTAGCTTTCACTGTCGGCGTTATGCCGAAGTCTTGGCCGCTTCACCGACGAGACGTTATGCCGAGGTCTTTGGTGGCTTTCACTGTCGAGGCGTTATGCGAAGTCTTTGGGTAGCTTCACCCGACGGCGTTATACCGAAGTCTTTGGGTGGCTTCACCGACGGGCGTTATGCCAAGTCTTACGTCGCTGGTCTTTACCTTGCCGTCGCATTTTACTTAGCTTCACCCGGCCGAGGCGTTAGCGCGGAAGTCGCGTGTTGTTTTGCTTCACCTTGTCGGCGTTATGCGAAAGTCGCATGTTGTTTGGCTTCACCTTGTCGGCGTTATCTGCGAAGTCGCATGTTGCTTCGCTTCACCGGCCGGGCGTTCGCCGTCATGTCTTGCTGCTTCACCTTGTCGAGGCGTTATGCGAAGTCGAATGTCGCTCGGCTCCACCGGCGAAGTCGAATATCGTCGCCTGCGAAGTTGAATATGTAACCGTCTTGAGGCGAAGGCTCGTGATCGCGGCGAGGAAGGGCCGGACTCGACGGATCGAGGCGGGCGGGCGAGGTGGCGAAGGTCGAGCGAAGTCGACTGCGGACGCCGAGGTGGAGGCGACGAATCTTGAGGCGAGGTCGGCTGCGGAGGCCGGGCGGCGGCGGCGGCGGCGAGCGAGGCGAACGCGGCGGCCATGTATCGGGAGGCCGAGGCAGGCGGCGAGGTCGACCTCGTGATAAACAGGTAGGGTTCCTTTTGGTAAGTATTGCTAGGGATGGTCCCTCTTCCCAAGTGAGCGGAGGTATAGGTTCATTTTTGGCAAGAAATATTGCTAGGGGTGGTCCTCTTCCCGAAATGAACGGAGGTATAGATTCCTTTTTGCAAGAAATATTGCTAGGGGTGGTCCTCTCTTCCCCTAAATGAACGGAGGTATAGGTTCCTTTTTGCAGTTTATCGCTCGGGTGGTCCCTCTTCCCCGAAATAAACGGAGGTATATGTTCCTTTTTGGCAAGTTTTATCGCCGGGTGGTCCCTCTTCCCGAAATAAGCGGAGGTATAGGTTCCTTATTTGGCAAGTTTTATCGCTGGGGTGGTCCCCATGCTGCGTTGAGTTCGTCCTCATGATTAAACGAAGGTAGTCTGCCTCCATCGAGGGTATTTCGTCCTCATTAGAGGGTATAGTTAGTCCTCAGAAGAGGTATAGTTCATCCTCCGTAGGGGTATAGTTAGCCCTCAGAAGAGGTATAATTAGTCCTCAGAAGGGTATAATTAGTCCTCAGAAGAAGGTATAGTTTGTCCTCCGAAGAGGGTATTGTTCATCCTCCGTAGAGGGTATTTATCATCCTCCGTAGATGGTATTGTTCATCCTCCGTAGAGGGTATTTATCATCCTCCGTAGAGGGTATTGTCCATCCTCCATAGAGGTATTGTATATTGGGGAGATGTAGTATGCATAAGTGACAAATGAAATATCTGAGACTCAACTCAAGCACGTAAAGAAAAGATTTTATTAATGAAAAGCGACGTAACAAAGAAAAGTACCTCAACTCAAGTGCGAGGTCGCCTACTTGAAATTATCGGGTTGCACGCTGGTTATAATACCGAGCTACTTTGTCTTGAGCTTTCTAATATAGACGAGGTCTCCTTCTCTTCGATTTCTGGGGATTCTTGCCTCGGTTCCATCGATCATCCTCTTTACGCTTGTCGAGGGTTACGCCTGTCGTCGCCTTCGCTTTCTCCTATCTCGCTTCGTCCGCTTTGGCGAACCGATCCGCTATCGCCATAGCTCCGACGCAGCGTGTCTGGGGTTCGTGCTTGACGATCTCCTCAGATAGGGCCCCAGCAAGATGCCGCTCGAAAGCCGAGATAATGAGGAAGTCGTCTACAACCTCGACTTTTAGGCTCTCCTTATTGAACCTCGTCATGAAGTCGCTGATGGACTCACCTCGGCCTTGCCTTACAGTGAGGAGATGAGCCGATGTGGTCTTGGACTCGAATTTTTGGAAGACCCTTCGATGAAAGACTTCCATTAGATCTTGGTAAGATCCAATGCTACCGGGAGGTAGACTGTCGAACCACCGGCGGGCGTTGTCGATCAGTAGCTCCGGGAACAGCTTGCACATGTGGATGGTGTTGAGACGTTGATTGATCATGTTGTACTGGAACTGAGAGAGGAAGTTTTGTGGATCTCGCAATCCGTTATAGGGGGCTATACTTGGCACCCGGTACTTGTCCGGGAGAGGGGTGTCGAGTATCTCATTGGAGAAAGGGGTAATGATCTTCCCATATCCGTCGAAGCCGTCCTCTGGAGAGTGGGGTGGAGTTCGTCGACCGAACTCATTTTGATGACCAGGACCGATCTCGCGGCGGTCACGACGTCCTTTCCCGCGCTGTTCGTCCCTTGCGCGGTTGGTTTGGGCCCCAACTCGTGCGGTATGGCGCCCATGACTTGGATGTTGGGATCCACCTCGTTGCGGTGCCTCGTGTTTAGAGCGAGGCTTGCGTTCCTTTCTTCTGGATGCGGCCGACCTTGTGCTTGATCGAGGTATTGGAGGCTCTCCTTATTCTTTACGAGAATCCTTTAACCGCCTCGTCGAGATTCAATGGCGGTGCTTGGGGCTCTCTCTACTGCATATGCGACCTCCTTCAATACGATACTCTTCTTCTTCATGCAGGATGGGATGACCTTGCTCGTCGAGACTTTGGACATGCCCTTCGGGGGTCTTATCTCTGACCGGGCTTTTCCCAAGTCGAGCTCGGCGCGTCCTGCCGCCGTTGTTGCTGTTGTTGTCGGCAGCGGCTCTGGATGTAAGACTTCTTGTATTCATCGTCGTGATTGATTCCCTGTAAACAAAGGTTGATCGAAAACATAGAATTTCGGTTCCCACAGACGGCGCCAGTGATCGATCTTAATTTCGTTAGGGAAATAAATGCACGATGAACACCAAGGATTTACGTGGTTCGATCTATGAATAAGATCTACGTCCACGGGGAGAGAGAGAGAGAGTTCGTGTATTGATACTATGAGGAGTGATTACAAAAAGTGTTGATGATCGTAGATGATCTGAGTGTCCTCATTTTCTCTTCTATCCTAGCCTCTATTTATATACCATCAAGTTGAGTTTGACTCTGATTCAAATTGAGTTTGACTCTGATTCAAATTGAGTTTGACTCGATTCAATTGAGTTTGACTACGATTCAAATTGAGTTTGACTCGATTGAATAGAGTTTGACTCTACTACAAGTCTTCTCTCATAAGGATTCTTTTAGATATGCATCCGAATCTTCTACGTCTCCAATTGCGATTAGAGTTGTAGTTGGTCGAGAGTCTTCTTGGGCGAACTCACATGGGCCGAGTTTAATGTCGGGATCCATTTATATTGGGCGATGCTTGGGCCTAGCAGTTGGGCGTATCATATCGATGGGATTTACAGGTCTTGCACTCAAGATAATGATGCGGGTTCCCTATGATAAAAAAAAAGTAATACCAACTCTGTTATCAAATGAAGGAGGTCATAAATTCAAAACCCAAAATTTTAAATATCGACAGTAAATGGAAAATATTCGGGGTTGAGGAAAATTCTCTATTTCGCAATTCATGTTCAAATTTAAAAACATAAGTAATTGTAATAGATATTCTTTTGTTGTACTTAATTATTTTGTATTTAATAGCGAGAGATGATACAAATCGTAAATTATAGACTATGAATATAACGTGAAGCTCCCAACAACCCCATTCCACCCATATCGTGGATCTTTCATCAAACATCTATTATCCATTAAGTTCACGTCCACATTTCTGTACGAAGATAAATTATAGTTAAAAATAATTTATGTCAAGTCTTATTTATTAAATTATTTAAAAAATAAGAAGAAGAACAACAAAAAGTGAGTTCATCTGCCTACAAGACCTGAACTTGATGAAGGAGTAATTCATCTTTTGTGTTTTGGATGTGTTTATGGATAAGAATTGTTAAGTTAATTATTATTTTTGTGATTTAACTAAGTTTAATAAATTTCCATACAATGAAGATACTATCAGTGGAAACCCATGTGAAAAATGCCACATGAATAAGTGAATATAGTAAAATAAGATTTACTAAATATGATTTGTGTCTTGTACGTTATTTATAAACTATTATAAGCAATATTTTACCCAATGTAATTCATATTTTGTATAGGTAGCAACACACTCGCTGTAAAAACTGAGAGTACTTAAGCTATAATGAAAGTTAAAATAAATTGAGCAAATTTATTTGTCAAAACTTTTATAGCAATTAAACCTTGTTGAGTAGTAATAAGGCTGTAGAACAGTAGAAGAATGTCGCTTTTTTATTTTATCATTATTAGGTTTCTGCACAATAATGAGGGAGACTTCAAGTGGCCCTTTTCTGCCAAATGATTAGATGGGCCATGAATTTTAATTGCTAATATTATTTTATGCCTTTTTTCTTTAAATGTTGAAGCACAAACTAGTTCGCACTTGCTTAATCCTCTACAACGTTAATTTTTGGAATTTAACAAAAAATAGGTTCTATTATTGTTGCATTTATTACGAACAGCCCCTTTTGTATTCTAAATCAAACATGTAAATGAAAAAAGTTGGAATGTTTGGGAAGTTTGAGGACTACCCTTTCCTGGTAAGTTTATGTCATCTATATAATATCATTACATTCTTATAGATAGATAGTTTGTTTTAACTAGTTAACTAATGATATTATTTCATAGATTGAATTATAATAGTGTCAAAAATAATATATATAATATAAATGCTTACTATAAATAATGTCATGCTGACAACATGAATGAGCAATTGGCTAATTGCATGTGCTGACATGATTCTTGTAAAACTAATTTCATCAACAAAATTGGAGACAACACTTAATTATTAGTTCCTCCTTTGTTTGGGCATAATTAAGTTCCACAATAGTGACAAATTTTATAATGTCCCCTATTTTCTTGGGAGGTACAAAGCATATTGCTTTGAGCCGCTAAACCTCTCTTTATCCTACTCACCTCTCCAACCTAAATTCCAACACTTTTTTTTTTAATTTAATACAGAAATTTTAAAGATGACTCCTAAATTCCAACACTTGTTGATTCTTGATGCAACAAGTGCAAAACAACAGTCACCTTAATCTTATCCCAAAAGGGAAAGCTTTCTTCCGTGAACCCCATATCTCAGTTCCATAAGAATATGAAAAGTTAAATCACAGTAACTCACGGTTAAGTAGTTATAAAAATATTTGTATAGTATTCACAATGGACCACTTTAAAGAATGTGAAACTCTCACATTGCAGTTGCTATGACTCAATCTTGATCATTGTCTCAAATCTATCAATTCATAATCAACTGAACTAAACTCGTGGGAACAATAGTCACCTTTATCTATCTCTAACATAAATATGTATTGTGAACTCTGAGACCATGTATAGAAAACAATACCAGGTTTCTAATGAGCGCATTATTATAGATGATCATTTCTCAATATGTCTATTACATTTATAAAAAAAAGACGTGACCACTTGACATTATATGTGACACATCGTATCATCGATGAGCACATTGTTATATCTGTCGAATCGATAGATGATAATTTCTCGATTAATTATAATTGTTTTGTATGTATATAGTCTATATGAATGGTCATAGGTGGTCCAATGACAATTCCAATTGTGTCCCTTTAGGCATGATGGTTTTGCCATTCCAAGGCTTTTCAGTTGTGGCTTTTGGGCAACATTCTTGCAATGTTGGTGTCTTTTCTCAATGCCCTATTTATATACACTAACACCGCCCTAACTAGGAGAGTGGGCATACAATATAAATAGTATATATATATATATATATATATATATATATATATATATATATATATATATATATAGAGAGAGAGAGAGAGAGAGAGTTTGGTTGAATAAAATAATTCTTATCACAAAAGCTAAGAATAAAATGAATTCGTTATGAAAATTGATGAATCCGTTGAGAAAGTTAATGAATTGAGAATTAAGAATTTTCAAGGGTTGAATCCCATGAGGCGAAAAATGAATTTTAGCCCTCATGGGATTGAACCCGGTGAAAAATTCTAAATTTTAAATTCAAGAATTTTCTCAATGGATTCATCAACTTTCATGAATTCATTTGGTTCTTAGTTTTAGGATAAAAATTTCTCATTTGAACCAAATACTATATATATATATATATATATATATATATATATATATATATATATTTCCCCTCATTTTGTATGATTGGTATCACCACTACATTTTCTATTTCTCATACTATTTTGTAGGGAATACTTTTTTGGATAATACTTAGATAATTATCTTACTAGAATATGATTTATTTCTTTCGATACGGTTATATATATATATATATTTCCCCTCATTTTGTATGATTGGTATCACCACTACATTTCTATTTCTCATACTATTTTGTAGGGAATATTTTTTGGATAATACTTATATAATTATCTTACTCGAATATGATTTATTTCTTTCTGATACGGTTATTTAAAAAAATATTATAAAATTGTTAAAGAGAAAAAATAGATGAAGTCTCAACTTTTGAAGGAATAATTATTATTTTTTTTAAATGAGTCACATTGGATGAGACAACTTAAAAATAAATATTGGCTATGGGCCAAATTTGATTGGAGGGAGCCATAGTATTTAAACATACTATTGAAATATAAAATTTTGTTAATATAATCTCCAAAATTAAACTCCAAAGTATCTCTAGTTTAAATATAATAAATATTTTTTCATTATATTAAATAAATTGTTCTGGAGCAAACCGGTTTCATGTTCCATTACATCTGAATATTTATTCGTGGGCGGTTGTAAAATGTTGAAATTTTAATATTTATTATAGAGAGAGACAAATAATATTCAAATAAAATATGTGATGATATTGTTATTTAATGCAACTCCTCGAGTTCTATAAAATTCTATTCTTTTGCTGTTCAAAGTAGTACACCAGTTTAAATTACAGAGTCTCTGACAGTGATTAGCTGACAAAGCCAGTATTTGTCTGCAGTTTTCTAATTCTTTTTTCATTTTAAAGAATCTAATATTCACATCGTCCGTGTATTAAATAAAAGGTTTCTTCCTAGATATTTGTGAAAAATAATGATGCTTCTATTCTACTACTATGCCTTAGCATTGCCCTAAATCATTAAAAATTGCTATAACAGTTAGAAAATAAAAATAAAAATTACTATTATAAATTATGGGAAATTCACAAGATATTATGAATCAGGTTAAATCCTTATAAATTATTGATTTTAATCTAAAAATTTATTCGATACAGTATTTCACTGATATAAAGTATATTGCACCTTTTATATGAATTAAATAAAATACAAAATTTACTTCGAAGTATATCATGGATAAAATTTACCAATGCATGTCAAAAAATAAAAATCAAACGTAAACATATATACGTGTATTATGAAAAAATTATGTCATATCTAGTATGTAGTCCACAAATCGCACTACAAACTATATAATAAAGGTATGAAAAATACCTACATGTTATTGTCGTGAGCATGAGGTTTCACAAATCGCACTAACAAATGGGTTCATAATACAAAAAAAATAAATAAAAATATGCAGCTACCATCGAAGGACGCTATATAGTTACATAGGTAAAACTCTATTTATATTTATTAACTTGAAATTTACATAAGAAAAATAAATTATACTAAATTAATAATAAATTGATATGATGAATTCAACTAGAAAAATACTAACGAGATTCAAACAGTCTACGCGACGAATATTGGTGTATTTGAATATTCGTGGAAAATAGTACATTCTCTCGATCAAAATAAAGAAAGTTGGGGGAGAAGGCATAAAAAGATGGAGCACTAGTTGGATGCACATGAGTTAGTGCACCTTTTGGAATTTCTTGCTATTTTATGCAAAATTAAATATCCTTTTATTATTATTTTAATTTTGTTTCGTTGGGAAATGTGTGAGATGTATATAAAATATTACTCTAATATTTTGAAAACTAGATTATTCTGAAAATGATTTATTTATTAATATGATTTAATTGTTTAATTAATCAAACTTATTCTGTGTTCTTTATATTTTGTTGTTTGATATTTCAGAAGCTTTCAAAGTATGAAATTAACTCAAGTCTACAGTCAACATTTCAGCAAACGTTTTCTTAAAATTTTATTGTTTATATTTTCTTGACCCCAGGTTTAGTCTAAATCTAGAAAAAGTACAATTTGATTTCTACCAAGAATTAAATAAAAGATACTTTTCTCTAACTGAAAAAGTGAAGATTCTTGATTGTTTCAAGCTTCTTCCTATTGGTGAAACAAAAGCTTCACCGGATATTATATTATTATGTTTAGCTTATAATAATCACAGTGTTCATTAATGGTTTATTATTAAACTAGTAATTAATTGAAAACTTCAATTTCACTTTTACCTGACTTACGTTTAGTTATTTTGATCAATTGACTGAACCTTCAATGAAAATACACGTATATATATTATATACTATCTACTCTATACATGAATCACACACATATGATGAATTGTTATAAGAAACAGTATAAAAATAATTACTAAGATTAAAATATCTAATACCAATATAAAGAAAGTTAAGTTTCATCAATCATATCTACTACGCAATCATATAGTCACTAAAGATATCAATAATAATTGTCTCTAAAAAAGATACGTATAATAATTATATATCAATAATAATTGTCTCTCAAAAAATGATCAGCCAAACAAGTAGATAATGTCATATCACAAATTTCTGGTGACATTAACAAGTTTTATTTAATTTTTCCTAATTTGTTGAATAATTGAAATGGAACACTTACCCTATATGGCATAATTACATAACATTTCAAATTGCACATCATACTAGTCCCCTAGGGACAGCACGATGGTTAAAGTGAGTTCGCATGGTAGAGGTCATGATTGAACCCCACCAAACGCTTCTATGGGTTTGAGCCTATCACACCACATTTTTTCAAATATGGTTTCACCGTCCCATGTGGTTTGCATTTATGCGTAAACGTGGGGTTTCTGGGTCTTGCACTAAGATAGCAGACATTGCGGGTTCCCATGATATAAAAAAAAAAAACTGCAATGTAAGGCATTATTTACATGCCATTTAAAAATATCAACTCTCTCTCTCTCTCTCTCTCTCTCTCTCTCTCTCTCTCTCTCTCTCTCTCTCTCTCTCTCTCTCTCGAACATAAACCTATAAAGGAAATTATAATGATTTTATCGTTCTAAAAAAATTGCTTTTGATTGGTGCACAAAGTATAATTATGAGCTGTAAACGAAACTTCGCCGATAAACGTAGTGGGTTCAGCTTATTAATCTACGGCCCAAGCAATATCATGTCATTATTACCATGTGTATTACAATAATACAAATCCACTCAAGTTATATATTCCGTTTTAATATTTTGAAATTTTCAAATTTATTTGAACATACTCTATTTTTTTACATCAATAATGATAATCTGTTTATCATTACTTAGATAAATGAAAATTTCAAATTTATTTTAGTTGACATTACGAATTTAAATAATACCAAAGAGGTCAATAGTTATTTAGTTAAGTGGGCCACCCTCATATATTGCATTCATCTAAATTTCAAAAGAAAAAGATATGACGGAAAGGCATGAAAATGTTTAGGGTAACAATGAAGATTTGCCACAATGGGACAGAGGGCATGAGAATCTTGACTTAGGTGATACACACAATTTCATATCAATTAATCTGCCAAAATCCGATTAGATTTGAGTCCTTATCTTGTCACCACTCTCTCGTTAATGCTTAGCTTTCCTTTCCCCATATATTTTATTATTTGCTAATCGTATTTGGATTTATTAATTTTATAAAATATTCTTATAGGCTCGAAGCTGATAAATAATGCTTGAAATTTGGGAGAAAAACATGTGTGAATTCTAATTTTCCGGCTCAAAATTGTAAATTCATCTTTCTTTTTAAATTTTTATTTCATCCCTAAAAGGCGGGCTACTATTGTAAATGATTGTTTGCAAAAAATAATCTAACAAAATAATTCTATTTTTGAGACAAGAGAGGCCCACAAAAGATGAGCAATGTGGGCTTGAGAGAGAGAGAGAGCAAACCAGAAATTAATTTACAAACGTCTTAATTTAATCTATTGATAAGCTAAACTACAATCCTACGTCTATTACATATTCATGTAAAAATTTGAAAAATCAGCTAAATTTATCTATTTTTCTTGTTTCTGAAAGAATCAGATAAATAGACCTGAAAAGTGAAAAGTACTTGGAATTAATTTATCTTCTAATACAAGTCTTTTTCAAAGAACTTAGATTTTATTAAAAGCTATTCGATCGTTTTAAAAGAGGACATTATGGCGCTTTTAAATGTTTGTGAAGGTAATTAGTTATTCTAAAAATAGGATAAACACTGACACAGATTTTTCTCAAGGATACCAAATATTCATTAATATTACAAACGAAAACTCACTAACATCTTGTAGATTCTTTAAATATGAGAGTCCATCGCAGTGATCAAAGAATTACTTTCGTGCTTGTTCATTCCCAACACTATAATCTTCATTGGGTTTTTCATGTTGTTTTTATTGCCAAGAAAGGGCAATCACTCAATTCATGGTTGAGTTATAGGTGTACATAACAAAAGGGCAAAGTGTGGAAAAAAGGGTAAAATCTTCCATGATCATGAGACACTAAGATCTATGGCATTGACATTGCCCAGTACTTTCTCTTCTAAAAAGAGAAGTTCACCTCTTTGTGTCACCTTTTTTTCTCTTATGAATAGATGTTGGTTAGTGGGGTTACATTGTTTATTGCTCAACAGCTGAAAAAATGGCATCTCTAGATGCAGAAAGATCACAAACATACACATGTATATGCAGAAATCTTAAAATAAATAATATACCAAAATACTCATATTTATTTGTCTCTTTAATTGAATATAGTAGTGTGGATATCCATTGTGTTGTGAATGTGATTTAAGGTTCAATTCCACCATTCTTCTCTCCAACTTAAAAAACAGAATAACTTATATTCGATGGCTAAAAGTAGAATTATTTGGAGATTAGTCGTGTGAGACCGTTTCACAGTCAAGGTTTGAATCCAAACTTATATCCAATAATATATTTTAGATTATAAATACCAAAAAACGTTATAAATATATGATTGAAATACGTATTTGAATCTCGATATCGACTTGTATCATGGTAAGAGGATCTCACACGAATTTTTATGATTTTGTTCTTTATGGAGGTTGTGATATGCATTTTACATAAATTCTTGAAATAGAATAATGAGCATAATAATTTCTATAGATATTTATCCATATAGACCAATATGGATGAGGAATGATGGAAGTATGCTAATGCCACCATAACTTGGGGTAGGCCATGAGCCATGGCATGCCTTGGAACCAAATCATATACCATTACTTACCTTTGCCTTCTTTGCATCATACATGAGAGAGAAAGGGCAATCATAGATTATATTCTTTTTTTACTTGTTATCATATCATTATTTTCTTTTCGATTTCCATTTTGTCAAAAAATGGTTTAATAGCCTATTCTGCAAAACAATAAACATGCTATAATGCAAGGGGGACATACTAGTCATTTTCCTAACATTTCAATTTTGGATTTATTACAAAATGGTGTTCCGTTTGGTTTCTTATTCTACTTAAATTGATACCACACATATATCAATATACTATCATTGTTATATCTGTAGCATGCAATTTTCGATATAATTAATAATTATATATACCAATTGCTATTGACACATAGTTTAGATAAGAGGGAATTAATTAACTCTCCGTGACCTGAGAAAGAGATGTAACGTGCTCAAATAGTGGTACGGAATGTGTTCGTAACACTATTTGGGCCTGTTATTGTAGAAAACAATTTAGATGTATTTGGGCCTTTTTCGGCTCAATATAGATAAGGCCCAATTTATTGAGAATTTTGGGCTAGAAAAGATAAGCCCGCTGAATTCAATATGATTTAATATCTAGAATGGCCGGCTCTGCGGTTAATACTTCAACTTGATTTTTATGAGTCCGGTTGAAATAATTTAGTCACAACCGAGTTAAAGCGGATCATACACCAGAGTGTTTGAAGTGAATATTGCTTTCTACATATATTCATATTTTACAAGTATAAGAATAGCCGGATACAAACTAATCTTAAGATATATAATAGGAATAATTTCCAGTCATTCATTCGTGAATATTTATAGTAAATTTATCATTTTATTGGATGAATTCAAACACCTGATTGAATCTCATCAAGTCTTTTTGAATTCAGACACTTTCATCACGAGTTCAAACACTTTCACAATAAATCCTAACGATTTTATGAGTTCGTAACTTATATTTTAAGTATATATTTTAAATATTGAAATAAAAGAAATTATTTAAATATACAAACTAAATACGAACGAAAGTAGACAGGCTAATTTACACTATTTCTTGGATTATGACTTATTTTGAACCAAAAGGAAATTTAGGGTACCAAATAAAGTTTAAAGCGATGCTTCAAGTCCAATTTTGAACACTTCTGTAAGAAAATAATTAAACCCTCTTTATTTACTCTCATCCTCTCCAACACGTTAATTTCCATCGCTTCCTCAGTTCCTCTAACACAATCATGTTTTGTTTCATATATCTTTTCCCAATCTTGTTTTCTGTTAAACATTCTGATTTCATTAATTTCTTCACAAAAAAGAAATAGAAAGAGAAAATATGGATGAAATTGAAATACCATATCATGAAAGACCCCGTTACCACCATTACTGGCATCACCTACGACCGCGAAAGCATCGAGCAACGGCTTTCAAGGGCCTCCGCCGCCACCGTCTTGTGTCCGGTCACGAAGCTGCCGCTGTCAAAATCCTCCGGCTTGACTCCCAATCACCTGCTCCGTCTGCTGATTGAGGCCTCGTGAATCGACAATGCGAAGAGCGGGATCGATCGGATACCGACTCGCAAGTCTCCCTCCACCGCTCCGCCGCGATCAAGATCATAACAACGTGGGAAGCTCCGAGAATCTCGACGCTCTGAAGAAAATGGAGGAGCTTGCTAATGATGAGGGTGAGAATCAGCAGTGCATGGCGGAGGCCGGCGCCAAGAAATCAATGGTTTCGTATATATGTGATATGAGATGTTCCGACGGCGCGCTGAGAATTCTGCGGCTGACTTGGTTGCCAACGGAGGTGAACAAGCATATTGTTGAAGAGAAACTCGAGTTTTTGAATCGATTTTGTGGATTTTGAATAGCAAATTGGAAAATACGGCAAAAACAGAACATCTAATATTCCTCAAAAACGTCGTAGAAGTTGCTAATTCGAGTTTCGTGGAGAAATTGAAGCCGTGTTTCTTCAAAGAAATGGGCGAAAATTTTGAGGAGGCAAATAACACCACAGGTGACGCAAGCAGTTCTGAAAATTCTGATCCAGACTCAGCACTCAGTACCGTTCCTGACAATTTTTAGGCCCTAGTCAAAATAAGGAATATAGGTCCCCATTTTTTAAAATTCATATAAAACCAGTTAAAACTTATGTTTCTTTACAATAGTTTGCAAACGACACAGAACGACTAAACCACACTTGAAAAATCGGGTGTGACTGGCTTGAACCTATAGAGGCAATAATGAAGTTTGAACTCGTGACTTTTGGCCACATGAACTCACTTAATCATTAGACCGTCCAAAATGATCTCTTATATTATATTTATAAAATAAATCAAATTTATAAATTTACGTAAAATTCAAGTGATCTACAAATAAAAATAGATAATAAAGAACTGTCAAAAACATATACAACTTACTTGTCATCCTTATATTTCTATATCTCAACTCTTATCTACGATACGATATCATAAAAAATAATTTATTCGAGTATTTTTAGATGCAAAACCATTAATAATCACATTAACATCAATATTTCCTAATATATTTTGAGACCAAATGAAAATATATATTTATAAGTAAAATATATAAAGATTTAATACTTTGAACTTTAAAATAAAATAAAATATTTAAGTGATATAATATTTTAGATCAAAATAAACCTATAAATAAAATTAATTTTTAAAAATAATTTGGGCCCCTGAGATGGTGGGCCCTGGGCGATCGCCTGGCCCAGGGTGGCCTACCCTCAGGGGCGGCCCTGTCCAGACTTGCCCGGCGGGCAGCAACGGGACAAAGATAGTCGAGGCGGGGCCAGTTTTCGGGCTGATCGATATGGAGACGGGCAGCACGGACAAGAAGACGACGGAGTTGATATTCTGCTTGTTGGCGCAGCTGTGCTCGTGCGCCGACGGCGTCGCCATGGTGGTGAAGAGGCTGATGAGAGTGTCGCCGGTGACGGATGATCGGGCGATGCGTCTATACGAGTCGATTGCGCGGTTCTCCGCCACACCCGCGGCGGTGGCGGAGATGCTGACGGTCGGCGGCGTGACAAAGCTCTGCATGCTTCTGCAGGCGGATTGTGCGGCTTATTTGAAGAAGAAGGCGAACGAAATTCTGAAGCTGCATTGTAAGGCGTGGTGCAATTCACCTTGCATACAATTTTTTCAAATTAATAGAGAATATATTCCAATAAGCTGTTAAGTAAAATAATATATGTCCGAGTACTAGGATTCCTTTGATTTGGTATTGGCATTTTTATGTTCGCACTACATGTACAAAAATGAGGTAAGTATAGTTTATTGAATTCTGAGGTCTTTTTCAAAAATAATATAAACTTTTCATTTATTTATTTTTAAATTTCAAACTTTTTATAA
Source organism: Salvia rosmarinus (assembly GCA_036937905.1). Classification (NCBI taxonomy): domain Eukaryota; kingdom Viridiplantae; phylum Streptophyta; class Magnoliopsida; order Lamiales; family Lamiaceae; genus Salvia; species Salvia rosmarinus. The sequence continues at coordinate 68,652,485 of CM072823.1, forward strand.
ACAATTTCAATTATGGTACACGAATACAGATTGTTCTTTTCTTTCCACGTGAATATGAAAGATGGCTTTATAGTTTCTTGCAGCAAATCTAAATAAACATTGTTTTGTTCGACGCAAAGAAATTTATCGTCAAAATTAAAAAGGTGTAATATTTTGAAGATCATATAAAAGAGAAATTACACAAGGCGAGCCATGTGCGACATCGAATTTGAACTCATATATCTTTCTATCACAAATTCATCAACCCTACAAATTAAATTACATGAATAATAAATTTATTGTTTGTTACTTGTTAGTAGTGGAGTAGGTCCGGTGTACACTAAGCCTTGATGTGAACATTTTAGTGGGCCAATATAATGGGCCTCATCTCAATACACACGTGGCACGTGGCAACAACGATTTATGATTTTAGTCGAAAAGTTTATAAATGTAGGGAATATTGATTTGACCAATTTGTTCATATCATATTCACCAAGATATATCATGTCTCTACATATCATATCATTGACTTTATACATTTAGAGTGTTTGGTGAGAACATAAAACAAAAGCAATTTATATAAAATTTTTTAAAACAACGAACATAAACATATTTTGTTTTAGAACATAAACCAAAACACCCTCTTGGTGTAATATATTATTAAGAAAGATATAGCTCTTACGAGAACCCACCACTCTATACGTGTATATGTGCATATTTTGAATACATTGAAAATCATAACTTATATAGATATAAATAGAAATAGAAAAATGCATAATTGAAATAAAGTTTAAAATGATGCTTTAGGTCCAATTTGAGTTTGAGCTCATCTATAAAGTCCCTATTTATAACCTACAAAATATATCAGCATCCAACTATGAAACACGTGTTACTTTAAAGTCGAATTGAGACTAATATTTCAGTAAACATTGAGATTTTCTCATACTTAGCTTGATGTGGCACATTCCAACAAAGAGATTATTAGCCTTTCTTCTCCCTTTCCATCACCATTTTCATACGTTGCAGCACAAAAATCAAATGGAGATGTGTCAAATTTTAATTTTATGCTTCTAATACGTTTTCTTTTTAAAAAATAAAAATTATTCATATCTTAACTGACGTGTGTATATTACTTAATTACAATACGTTTTATGGTATTTATCTTGATTAAAATTTTGCCCCCCCAAAAAAGTGACTACAAGTAATTTGTTGATTTATAAAATCAACTTCTATGTAATAACTAGTAATGCAGCGCAGGGTTGATCATTGTGGATGTTTTCGAGATTTATTTTAATCTAAAAATGAAAATAGGATAGAAAATTCATTAGTTTTGAATGATATATGAAAAGTTGACCGTTGAAAGCGGTTCATTCGATAGTGACCCGGGGGCAGGAAAATACAAAATTGAAAAATAATATGAATAACAGGAATGAAAAAGACTTCGAAAATAAAATCAGGTCTAATAATGTGAAGAAAACCTAAAATTATTATAAGATGCTTAACGTGTCGATATTAAATTGATGATCAATGGAGTATCGGACTTCCACCATATGATTTTATTGATGATGATAATAATAATAATATATTATAATTATTGTTTAGTTTACTAGAAGAGATCAATAATTCCCTCAAGAAGAAGAAGAGAGCAATAATTCAAATTAGGCGTAGTAGTTAATGGGAAGGTCATTATCATTTGCAGTTACGAATATGTTAAAGAAGTGTGTGTGTTGGCCTAGTGGTAGAGTGGTTAATGTCCGAGGTCAAATGTCTTTAAGAATTTATGACGCAGCCTTTAAAAATTTCGAGTCCACTGTGACGCATCCTTTAAAAATTTATGTATTAAATTACTAAAAAAATATATGTTAAAGAAATACGAAATAATGTGGGTCGACTCAAATCACTATATATGGTAACCAACGAATATTCAAAATTAATCTATTTTGGATCCATGCGGAAAATTACATAACTTTGAACTTTAATTGTTCGTCATAAGTAGAGTTGGCGTAAATTGTGGTTCAAATGTGTTGGGCATACCAACGTGAGTCACGTGACAGCCATGGACTCCCATCTCGATTGAATAATGCAAATAATTTGTCAATTCTATTTTGGTTACTCCTCCATCATAGATACTTGGTTACGGCCGTTTGCATAAAGTACAAATTATTTAGCAAAGTAATTTCTTCAACTAAAAGCATTGTGGGACTAAGATGGAGATAGAGTGGGCTATATGATAGAGTTCGTGCACATAGCTGTATTTATAGAAGATATTACACTATTTTTTTCGTTGATTTGACACTAAATCTTTAAAGAGTGTTTACATAGGTAGGTCGGACTTCCGCCTTCAAGAAAATTTATCAAGTTCGATAAATGACAAAACTTGGGTGAGCTCCGCCTCACCATGAACTCACCCTTGTTTTTTATTAAAATAATTATATATTAATTATGGTGGATAAGGATAATTAGATCTTATTAATATATATTTGAATTTATTAATTCATAATTACGGTTTATTAATTCACACGTAATGTTTATTAATTCATAATTAAGGTTTATTAATTCAAAATTAGGGTTTATTATTCATAATTAGGGTTTATTAATTCATAATTGGAGTTTATTAATTCAAAATTAGGATTTATTAATTCAAAAATAAGGTTTAATATTCAAAATTAGGGTTTATTGATTCAAATTAGGTTTTATTAATTCACAATTAGGGTTTATTAATTCATGAATATGGTTTTTTAATTCCAATTAGATTTTATAATTCAAAATTAAGATTTATTAATTCATAATTTTAATTTATTAAATTAATTAAAATTAATTTAATAATAATTAATTAATTAAAAACTTAATGAAGTGGTCTCACTGTGCGCTCTGAGCGCACAGGAGACCACCTTCCGATAAATTGAAATTTTACATTACAATAATACAATATTTTTGTTTTTATATATTTTATTTAGAACAGTTTATCATTTAATACTATTATGATAATGCAATTACTACACTACGTTACTTGGAGGTGCAAGTGTCACCCCCCACAACACACACACACTCACCATCTGAATGTTTTTATTATTTTGGGTGCAAATTACCCTTTATTGCCGGAGTTAAATGACGATTGAAGGATTTTTTTTTTCATTTCTTTATCTTTCTTGTTGAGATTGTATTTAAATAGTGGAATCCATTAAAAAAGATTGCATATGGTATTCCCATTTGAATTTGTTGTAAACCTTAAAAAGTGTATCAAAGTTATTGATTTTGAAATTTCTACACAAAACCGATCAAGAGTACTGAATAGATTATTAATTATATATTTAATTAACAAAATCAATTACTTTAATACACCTTTTAGAAAAATGTTTTTAAGAAATTCAATGCATATATGCAATACTTTCAATAAATTTCACTCACGAAAACAAGCTGGATAATAATTAAAGTATATCATTTTGAGGCATATAGCTAAGTCATAATTAAGGAAAATTATACCACACAAAGTTTATGGAGAGGTACACAACCCCAGTTTATGGTACCACAATTTTACTTTCTTTTCGATTTTAATGTCGAATTTTATTTTATTAATGCGCACAAATCCCTATATGATTAATCGAAATAATAAAATAAAATAAATAAATTGAGACGTACATGCTTGCGATGGCTAACTCCATATGGAAGACCAGTTACATAAAGTATAATGTATCATGTAACATAATTTTACTTCCGCCCACACAATTTCGCCAAAAGCCCAAACAAATTATTGTGCGCCGTCAACAACCATCCAACCAATCCCTAACTGACACGAGTCCAAAAAAATAAATCAAACTCGACGTGATTGATACCGTGTTTCATGCGTTTACAGCGGTCAGCGGACGTTCTAACTTGGATGGGATTAAATGGATGAAATAGAATTGCTCAAATTACTTTCCACGTGGCAGTATCAGAACGAGCACATCCGTTGAACCGCATCCAAATAAGAATTTCTCCGTTGCCCACCGAAATGGGGTAAAATTGTATGACCAATGAAAAGTTCTGTATACATTTTATCTGATTCAAATAATTAGTGCTCCATTTATCCATTAAAAAACAAAATAGAATTAAAAAAAATGACCATTTATGTGAAATAATTGCTAGTAGCACCCATTATGAAAGTAATTTCAAGATATCTCAATCATGGAAAAGCCTCTATTGTCCTCTGCAAATTTTATCTCGGTGATCTTATCATTTTAATTTGGATGGGATTCTATAGATGTATAAATTAATATTTTCTTCAATATAAATAATATTTATAATTATAAGATAAGTAAATAAATGTCACTTTTCCATCAGAATACATGCACCAAACTAATCTCTATACAAATTGGATCCTTTATCCTATACATTTTTATATCCCAGTGTGACCTACTATTAATTTTATTATCTCAACAATATTTATTTCAAAATAAAAATTATTATTGTTTAATGAATCTCAATTAACATTTGTTGCTAAAAATGGAACTTAAAAAAATCATATACCCCCATTATGAAATATCAACTCTAATAATCAATTGGAAATAAAATTTAACTAAAGCACTCTATACACATTGAAATTTAGTAAAATTGAAAAGTAAATAATTTGAAATTGGAAGATATGGGATATTAAAAAGTGAAATAGAGGATCTCAATTCCCAAGTGAGAAAAATAACAACTTGAGACATCTATCTTTTCTCAATGAGAAAATATATTTATTTAAAATTATAGTAATATATGTGGATATATATCAATGATGGAAATATTTACTGACAATTTAGACGTTAGAAATTACACGCATATCGAGCAGTTAGTAATCGTAATGAATCATATCATATGTGATATATAATAAAATCAACGACAATACCGAAAAGGTATGTTAGAATATTCCTACATTACATTTTTTCAAAACCGCCAATAAAACAGCCGCATTCTCTTACCACTTTTGTAAAGAAAAAAAAATCCTCTTTATTTCATATCATCCTCTCCCACACGTTAATTCCTTCACTTTTGCTCTAACACTACCATCTCTCGTTTCTTACATATATATTTCCGAAATCTTGTTTTCTCCTAATAAAACACAATTCGGATTTCATTAATTTCTACAAAATAAGAAATAAAAAATGGATGAAATCGATGTACCTCAGTATTTCCTCTGCCCCATCTCACTCCAGATCATGAAAGACCCCGTCACCACCGTCACCGGCATCACCTACGACCGCGAAAGCATCGAGCAGTGGCTGTCCACGTCCGACGTCTCCTCCTCCTCCTCCTCCGCCACCGCACTGTGTCCGGTGACGAAGCTGCCGCTGTCAAAATCCACCGGTTTGACTCCCAACCACATGCTCCGGCGGCTGACTCAGGCATGGTGCATCGCGAATGCGAAGAGCGGGATCGACCGGATCCCGACTCCAAAGTCCCCCCTCCATCCCTCCGCCGTGATCAAGCTCATCCGCGGCGTCGGCAGCCGGCGGAGCGGCGTGGAAAATCTCGAGGTGCTTAGGAAATTGGAGGAGCTCGCCAGCGACGGAGAAGAATCAACAGTGCATGGCGGAGGTCGGGGCCGCGAAATCAATGGTTTCGTATGTGATGAGATGTTTCGACGACGGTAATTTTGCCGGCGTCGATATCGCGCTGAGAATTCTGCGGCTGACTTGGTCTCTCACGGCGGAGAACAAGCAGATCGTCGAAGATAAAATCGTTTTTCTCAATCGATTCTGTGGATATTGAATAGCAAATTGGAAAATACGGCCAAAACGGATGCTCTAATTGTGTTAAAAACGTCGTAGAAGTTGCGAATTCGAGTGTTTGGGAGAAATTGAAGCTGTGTTTCTTCAAAGAGATGTTGAAAATTTGAGGAATATGCGAGCGGCTAGAGCTGTTTTAAAAATCCTGATTCGAACCTGCCCAGCGGGCAGGAACAGGACGAAGATAGTCGAGGCGGGGCGGTTTTCGAGCTGATCGAGATGGAGTTGAGCAGCCCGGAGAAGAAGACGACGGAGCTGATATTCTGCCTGCTGGCGCAGCTGTGCGCGTGCGCCGACGGCCGGCAGCAGTTTCTGCGGCATGCCGGCGGATTCGGAGTGGTGGCGAAGAGGCTGTTGAGGGTTTCGCCGGCGACGGACGACCGGGCGATGTGTATATACGAGTCGATAGCGAGGTACTCTGCCACGCGGGCGGTGGTGGCGGAGATGTTGACAGTGGGCGGCGTGACGAAGCTGTGCATGATTCTGCAGGCGGATTGCGATGTTTATCTGAAGAAGAAGGCGAGGGAGATTTTGAAGCTGCATTCCAAGGCTTGGAGCAATTCGCCTTGCATACAACTTTATCTCTTAACGAGGTATTCTAGGTAGGTTATAGCCGTGTCTCGATCTCGTATATATTTGTTCGCACATATGTTCGTGTATTCGTATCATTGAATCGAAGATTAAATGAAATGAGAGATAAGAATCCAATAACACATGGATTAGAATAATTATGGTCACTTTAATTTTATGTTTGCATTTGTAATTCATATCGCATCTGCAAGAAATTTTGCATGCATAGTATATGCAGGCCAACCGCATATATGTATATATATGCAGGTTTATACCTTTAGTTGTAATTTGAAAGAATCGACTCATTGAACTCGACTATTGATCGATCCTAAATTCGTTAGGGATGTAAATGTGAGAAGAACACCAAGGATTTACGTGGTTCGATCCGTGAATAAGATCTACGTCCACGGCAGGCGAGAGAGTATATGTATTGAAAGTATAAGAGTGATTACAAAGAGAGTGAATGACCTCGTCGTCTAATCTAGCCTCTATTTATACACAATGTATTGACTCAGATCTCGAATCCAAGTCTTCTCTAACTAGGATTCGAGATCCTATCCCTTCAATTAGGATTCTTTTAGATATGGTGAGCTTTACTGCGTTCATACCGCTTCGTGAGTCTTCATGGGCGAACTTGTCCGTGCCGAGCTTGATGTCGGGTTTACTTATTGGGCCCGATGCTTGGGCACGGTAGTTGGGCAGATCCTATCACAACCCCCAAAAAGACGCAGAAACGAGGTCATGCCGGATTGGGGTTGTTGTGACGGCGGGTTTGACGATCTTACATTCTTTTCAATGTTTTGGCGTCAGATATCGAATCGTGTGCGCGCAGATGTGTCTCGCCGAGGTCTTCGATTGGCTTCACCGACGGGCGATAGGCGAGGTCTTGATGGCTTCACCGACGAGGCGATAGCGAGGTCTTCGACCGCTTCACCGACGGGCGTTAGGCGATGTCCATTCATCGCTTCACCGCGGGCGTTAGGCGAGGTCTTCGTCGCTTCACCGACGGGCGTTAGGCGAGGTCTTTTGATTAGCTTCACCGACGGGCGTTGGGCGATGTCCATTATCGCTTCACCGACGAGGCGTTAGGCCGGCGTCTTCGTCTCGCTTCACCGGCGGGCGTTAGGCGAGGTCTTTGATTAACTTCACCGACGAGGCGTTAGGCCGATGTCCACATCGCTTCACCGACGGGCGTTAGCCGAGGTCTTCTTCCGCTTCACCGACGGGCGTTAGGCGAGGTCTTTGATTAACTTCACCGACGGGCGTTAGGCCGAGGTCAAGACGGATTTTTTTTCGTTCTTGAGTCGGGCGCGGGATACGCATTTAATGCGCATTTAATTGGCAGCGTTTGGATTCCCGATAAAGTGCATATTAGGGGAATGTCTTCCTTGATACGCAATATCTCTTATCACTTGCCTTCTACATTTTTCTGAATTTCAAAAACCTCTCTGCCTTTTGCGAAAAACACTGTATTCTGCGCCATTGACGACTTGAAGCCTCTGTCTTCTTCATCGATAACCAAAAAGTAAGTAATGGCTACCTCTTCTATTAACGAGTCTTCTGATCGTCAAATCATGTCTGTTTCCCCGTCCGGTTTAGTGTCTTTGCCTGTTTTTACCCGTATTCATATGCCCCTTTCTGAGTGTAGTCTGCGTTTCCCCTCAGTGGGGGATTGCGGCAAAGTGTCTTCCTTCTCTTCGATCCTGTATATCCGATATTAGGGATATATGTTTTCAATATAGTATTCCCCTAGTATCGAGTTCGTTTCCCCGTCCGGAGGATAGGGCTTGTGCCTCCGGATGGTTTTATCACCGTGTCGAGGACGGCCTCAAAGTGGTCTTCGTCTTCCTTTCCTCTACGTATCGTCGAGTTCCAAGAGATGTTTGGTCTATCTCGCCCAACTCTCGCCGAACTCATTCCGCATATGACCGCCTAGGTGTCTATGCCTATAGCATAATTTTCCTTTGACCTTAGCGCATGTCTTCGCTTTTGCAATTGAAGGCGGTTCGGGTGGTATTATCTATCATCCGTAGGAAATTCAAAGCCAAAATTAAGTCGAAGATCTCAACCGGCGTAAAGTTCTTCTTCGGTTTCGAGGACAATTGAGTTCGCATGGCGATCGACAAGATCGCCGATGTGTATGTCGACAAGGGCTTGGTGACTTGGAGAGATCTTGGACAAAATTGGCCTTGTTGACGAGGTCTTCTCGAGGCCGAGCTTGCGGCGGGGCTCGGCCACTTATGATCCTACCTCCACGGTGGAGTCGGTGAAGGTGAGGCCTCTTCTTCTTATCTCTTTTTTTTCTTTATTTCATGAGTTACGTATTGATCTTGACCCATGTGTTTCCTTGTAGTGAACCCGCTTGAAGGAAAGGAAGAAGAAAGGAAGGAGCCGATCTCCGTGGCGAACCGATTTCGGTGGCGAGCCGAGTCTCCGACCTTTAAGGATTTCGAGGACATGCCCGATATGACGATGGGGCCTTGAGATCCCTTCACCGCACCGTGAAGCGCTTGAAGAGGCGGAAGGATGAAGTCCCCGTCTCGGTTCTGCGCCGGTGAGTCTGAATCGTCGGTTCAAGCCGTAAGCCTCGCCTCTTTCCCGAGGTTTGTACTGTCCTTATACTTTACAGTAGTAACCAAATTGTGTTCTTCCGACCGATGTATATTTTGTATAGGGGTCGCGGACGTGGCGGCGAGGTGTCGAGTATCCGATCTTATATCGGATTACTTGAAAAGTGCCGTGTCGCGGTTGACGGGGTGGCCCCAGATGCTCGGGAGGTGGAGGTCGAATACCTCCTTGTGAAGAAATATCGAGGCCGAGGCTAAGATCCGGACCTCGTCAAACAAAGAGCGGCGGATCGACGGCCATTAGGGCGCGGCGGCTAGGGCAGTCGGCGGAGGCATGTGGCGAGGCGGCAAGGCCGAGGCGGCGGGGGCGAGGTTGCCTCGATGAAGGCGAGGTGGAACAGTTCGCCGTCGGGAGGCGGACATGGCGAGCTCTCGGGAGAAAGCGCTTGCGCCAGCGGAGAGGCATTCTGTCGGCGGGCTTCTGGAATGGTCTCGGGCGCGGCGATGTGCTAACAGCGCCGTCTCGGGACGCAATCGAAGAGGTCGCCGAGACTACCCAGATCTGACAAAGCCAAGTATGGGTGCGAGGAGACCGAGGATCTTTGTCTGAGGCGGGCTATTTTGACGTGCTCGTCCGCGGCTGAAGCTTCTTCCGTCTTTGCAGTCTTGCCTCCTCCTCCGTTCTTTTGTCCGCGAGTCATGCGCGCTTTGTCCGTGGATCGGGATCCCCGACCAAGCTCTATTGGCTGATCATGCAAAGGGGTGGGAGGCGGTGATGTCTTGGCGTCGAGACTCGGTAGTTCTGAAGAGGCCGAGGTCGAGGCTATCCGAGCTTGAGGCGGCGAACGTGGACATGGCGAAGCTTCCGGAGGGTCGCTTGATCCCTGCATCTTTTTTTTTTTTTTTTTTTTTGAATGTAAATGTACAACAATTTTTCGCCTAAGGGCATGTTAATAAAATTACAAGTTTATGTCAAGAAACTTATCTTTTTTTTTTTTTTTCGGTTGTCTCCCGAAATGTTTGATGCTTCTCCTGGTTGAATCAAATCAAAGACCCGTCATGAGCTCTTGAGTTGAAAGAGGTCGAACTCCTCCATATAAAGGCGGCTTGGTCACGTGCATGTGGAGTCGATGTCAGCGTGAGCCGCTCGGGAGGCGTGACGAGCTCGTGCTCGCCTTTTGGAATGGAGGAGGCGTTCGAGGTCGCCAGGAGAAGGCCAAGGTGATAGCCGAGGAGCATGCCGAGTACGAGGAGGTTATCCACGAAATGGTGGGATGACGATCCGGAAGTAGAAGCGAGGTTGTCGAGGCTGCGCCGTTGTTCGAGGTATAGCGCGAATATGGCGGACCTCTTGGCAATTTACGGAGCGATGCGCTGAATTGAAAAGGCTCGGGAGCATATACAAAGCCGTGATCACTCGACAACCACAACTCGACGACATACTTGACGGGATGCAGAGGCCTCTTCTTCACGGAGCTTCTCGATCAGAATAAATGAACCACATTATGACGATCCGAGTGGCGCGCGCAAGAGAGGCGTGCTATTGCTCTTGAGCGTCGTGGACCCTCCATGCGTCGAGACCGGGCGTCATCAAGTGGTCGAGGCCGAGCTCATGAGTGCATCGTCAGTGACCGAGGTCGCTCGGCCGGCCCGTAATATAGACCGAGGACGAGGTAGAGGTAGGATTAGCATAGATGAGCTGCTGATTCGATTTTTCTAGGGATTGGCTCGCCTTTTCCCGATCCGCTCCGTCCTCGTAAAATGTAAAATGTAACTGTATATCTTCTATTTAATAAGAATGGTTTTGTTGACTTTGTATTTGAACAAGAGTAATATGCCAAGTAGTTAGTCCTCGTAGAAATTCCGCTCGAAAGAAATCGTTCTCGTGCGTAGGGATGGTTCCTTTTGCCGAGGTCGTCGGGAGGGTGGTCCCTTTGTCTACATAGAGAACGCTCAAATAAGCGAAGGTAGTTTGATCTCGTGCGTAGGGATGGTTCTGTTTTTGCGAGGTCGTCGGGAGGGTGGTCCCTTTGTCTACATAGAAACGCCTTGAATGAGCGAATGTAGTCCGATCTCGTATGTAGGAATGGTTCCTTTTTTGCCGAGGTCGTCGGGAGGGTGGTCCCTTCGTCTACATAGAGAGAACGCCTGAATGAGCGAAGGTAGTCGATCTCGTATGTAGGAATGGTTCCTGTTTTTGCGAGGTCATCGGAGGGTGGTCCCTTTGTCACATAGAGAACGCCTGGAATGAGCGAAGGTAGTCGATCTCGTATGTAGGAATGGTTCCTGTTTTTGCCGAGGTCGTCGGGAGGGTGGTCCCTTCGTCTACATAGAAGAACGCTTGGAATGAGCGAAGGTAGTCGATCTCGTATGTAGGAATGGTTCTCGCTTTTGCGAGGTCATCGGGAGGGTGGTCCCTTCGTCACATAGAGAGACGCTTGAATGAGCGAAGGTAGTCGATCTCGTATGTAGGAATGGTTCTGTTTTTTGCCGAGGTCATCGGGAGGGTGGTCCCTTCGTCTACATAGAGAGAACGCCGGAATGAGCGAAGGTAGTCGATCTCGTATGTAGGAATGGTTCTGTTTTTGCCGAGGTCATCGGAGGGTGGTCCCTTCATCTACATAGAGAGAACGCTTGAAATAAACGAAGGTAGTCGATCTCGTATGTAGGCATGCGTTTAGATTTACATTCGTATGAAACGAATGTAATCGACCTCCGTCGAGGAATTTGTCCTCCGTGAGGGTAAATAATGCGAAGATTAATTATGCATTAGTGACAAGTAGAACTCGCAAAAATAAAGATTTTTATTGATAAAAGATGACGCGACCACCAAATAAGATGACTCTAAACAGACTTTAAAAATATGACCGACAAGACTCGACCCTCGACACTTATGCATAATATTTCTTGGATGGATGATGTGCCATGCGTTGGGTAATTGCTCACCGGACAATTGAGCGAGCTTATAGGCCCTTTGCCGAGGACTTCGTCGACCGGTAAGGTCCTTCCCATGTGGCTTCCGGCTTGCCGAGCTGCGGCTTTTTTGACTTCATTATGTCGAGTACGAGGTCGCCCACTTGAATTGTCGGTTTTAACGCTACCGTTGTAATACCGAGCTACTTGTTGCTTGTACCGAGCTTCCTCGATGTAGGCGAGGTCTCTTTTCTTCGAGTAGGTCAGATCACTCGTAGATTTTCCCCATTTGCTTCGGCGGAGAAGTCAATGGTGCGAGGACTCGGTACTCCGATCTCGTAGGGATCATCGCTTGGTTCCATACACCAAACTGTATGGTGTTTCTCCGCTTCGAGGTCCGGCGTTGTTGATGCGACCATAGGACTGCGGTAAATTTTCCACCCGAGGCCTTTAGCTCGGTCGAGACGAGTTTTAGACCCTTTACGATGGTCCTGTTGGTAACTTCGGTCCGACCATTTGCTTGAGGATGGGCCACCGGCGTGAACTTTGTTGGATCCAAGCTCTTGACACCAATCTTTGAATGCCTTATCCGTGAATTGTGTTCCGTTATCCGAAAGGAGGATATGGGGATGCCGAGCGACACTATGTTCTTCCATACGAAGTTGAGGCGTTCTTGCTTGTGATTTTCGCCAGGGCTCGAACCTCTACCCACTTCGTGAAGTAGTCGATCGCAACAATTAAAAATGGGCTGTCACGGTGCTTTACAAAGGGGCCCACAATGTCAATCCCCATTGCATAAGCGGCCAAGGGCTCTGACGGAGGTGAGGTCGGTCCTGGGTAGCCTTGGTGCGTTCCCATGGATTTGACACTTTGACACTTTTTACGAGGTCCATTAGTCTTGGAACATTGTTGTGAATAGTATCCCCATCGCATGACTTTCTTTGACAAGGCCGGGGTCCGATGTGGCTTCCGCATACGAACCTTCGTGTATTTCTCGTAGAACGTAATTGGCTCGGTTCGGACCCAAGCACCTTAAGAGGTTGGAGATATGACTTTACGTATAGGACTCCTGCTGATTGTATATCGCAGATTTGTTCAGATCCTCCTAGCTTCCACTTGTCGTGGGGCGTTCGCCCTTCTCCAAGTACTCGCACGGAGTCATCCAATTGGGTTCTTCATCCGAGACTACGTTGACCTCGGCTCCGTTATCGGCATCGTCTATACCGCTTTGGACTTCCTCTCTTGGCGGGCTCGTTGACGAGGCCAATTTATAAGATGTCACCGGCTATTTTGCTCCTTGGGATGCGAACTATCTGAAAGTACGAGAAAGTCCGTTGCGGGCTTTTGCTTTTCAAGATACTTCTTCATTCGCCGCTTTTGCCTCGTATTTTCCCAACATTTGGCTTCTGACGACTTGAGAGTCGCCGTGAACTCGCACGGCTCGTATCTCGAGACTTTGAGCGCGGCGAAGTCCTGCGATCGGTGCCTCATACTCCACTTCGTTCGTATTTTGAATGTGAACCGAAGTGAGTAAGCGATCTCTTGTCGTCCGGGCCTAGAGTAAGATACTGCTCCGCTACCTTTGTTTCCGAAGCCCCATCAGCGTGAGTTGCCAAGACTCCTCGGTGTTTCAACCATGGGTTCGGCTTGGCATCGTCGTCACGGACTCGGTGGGCTTGGTTTTCGGCGAAGTTAGCCTCGGCGAAATCCGCTAGGGCTTGACCTTTGATGGCTGGCGGGCGAAGGATATATTGTGCTCGCCCGTTCGATTGCCCATTTCGCGATTCTCCCGACAGCTTGGCCGTCAATACTTGCCAAGTGGGTAATCGATGAGGACTTGTATGCGATGTGCATGGAAATGCGGACGTAGCCTCCTCGCGGCATTTACCAATGCTAAGGCAAGCTTCTCCAGGTGATACCTCGTTTAGGGCCTTTTAGTGCTCGGTGATGAAATAAACCGAGGCGACGTCCTTCTTCGTGCAGGGATCGCACTTATGGATTCGTCCGAGGCGGCGAGGTAGAGAAAGGACCTCTCCTCTTTGGGACGGATAGAGTGGGAGCTTGGCGAGGTAGCTCTTGAGGTCTTGACGGACTGTGCACCTCATCCCATGAGAATTTCGGGGCTTTTGAGTATCTTGAAGAAGGGTAGTCGCTTATCCGCGACTTTTGAAAGAAAGCGGCTAAGCTTGCTATGCAACCCGTCAACTTGTGTGCGTCATGGATGGTCTTCGCATCTTCATTTCCAAAATGGTTTGGACCTTGGTCGGGTTTGCTTTTAGCCCTTCTTGTGAAACCCAACACCCAAGAACTTTCCGCACGGATGCAAACGCATTTACGGATTCAACTTTAGGTTGATCTTCCAAGAAGGCCGAGGACGATCCGAGGTCGACCACATGCGCTTCTTCCTTGCTTTTGACGACGATGTCGCTCACGTATACCTCCACATTCCGACCTATGTAGGGCTGAAATATTTTGTCCACCATCCTTTGATAGGTAGCCCTGCATTTTAAGGCGAATGGCATCTTTTATATGCGAAGACCCAAAGTCGGTAATGAAGGCTGTCTTGGCAGCGTCTTAAATCGTTCATCGTGACTTGGTGATACCCTTTGTACAAGTCCAAGAAATCAAGACTTAAGACCGACCAACGTCGACCTTCTTGTCAATGTTGGGAAGGGATAGCAATCCTTTGGGCAATGCTTGTTGAGGTCGGTGTAGTCAATACACATTCGCCATCCCTCCTCCTTTCTTCACCATCACCGGTTGGCTATCCGGTCGGATATTTGACCTCGAGCAAGATGCGTGCTTTTAATAGTGATTCACCTCGTCATGAATGACTTGGTTCCGTTCGGTGCGAAGATTCTTTGCTTCGTCGAGCGGCTTTATGTTCGGTCGATGTTGAGCGGTGAGTGATGATACTTGGCGAGACTCGGTCATGTCGAGGGAGACCAAGCAAACACGTCTCGAATTCCTTAGGTTGGATGATCCGATCCTTCACTTGGTGCCGTGGTGAAACCAACTGGGCGACCTTCAATGGCTCATCTTTGTACAATCGACCTCTTCCACCGATTGTCGTGGGTGGCGATGTACTTCTGACTCCAACTCTTGGGTTTCTTTAATTGCTATGCTCAGGGGTGTTGGACCGAGGTCCCGCACCGTAAGGCAACTTGCATACACCTCGCTTGCTTCGATCGCCTCGGATCACGGCCGTTCCTTGTGGTGGGTATTTTATCGTCGGGTGGTGCGTTGAGCATACCGCCCTATAGCAGCTTCACCAATCTCGCCCTAGTATGATGTTATACGGCGAGTTGGCCTTCACTTCGACCGCACCACCTTGGTCGAGGTCGTTGGTGCTTTCCCACCGTGACGGTAGCTCGATTACTCCTTCGGACGCGTCTCTTCCCGGACGAAGCTTGGTGGCGGCAGGGGCTTGTGCGAGGCGCTGCCTTCCACTCCTAGCTTGTCAAAGCATTCATAAAAGGATGCTCACCGACGCCTTGCGTCAATGTAAACGCTTCACCAACTTATTTGCGACCACTACGGATCACCAATGCATCCCGGTGGGTCTCGTCATGAACGGGTCGTCTTCGGAGAAGGTGATCGCCGTCCTTCTGAACCTCTTATTGGTGGGTTCACTGGTTCTAGGACTTGGCATCGGCCTTGAGGAGGACTTCGTGACTCCACAGAGGAGCCCGTAATTGTGGAGACCACCCGTCATATTGGGGCTCGTCATCTCCTTCCTCGGTCTGCGCTTTGTTTTTTTGTGGGGCACAATTTCCTCTTCCTCTTTTCTTTTTTGACTTTGGTTGGCTTGACGACTGCCCCTCGGTATTTCTTGAGGATCCGTCTGAACTAGCATCTCAATTTCACCCATGAGCTCGTTGCACTCTTGATGTCGTGCCCGTAATCATCATGGAATGAGCGATTTATCCGTAGGTCGGCACCTCTTTCCTCCCGTCATCGGTCGAGGCTTCTCGAGCAGTTCATATGGAGTCGTGAGATTTACGCCTCGGCCGTCAACGGGGTGTATTGAGGTCGTTCGGGCGTCGCGGACCTAGCTGGATTTTATTAGGCGATGTAATCATCCCAAGCGCCGCGACCTTGGTTCCGATCTTCCTTCCTTCGTCTCTTCTTCCTTTTCCGGGGTCCGGCTTTATGCGCTTGGCGCTCTCTTGTCGACTCGTCCGCTTTGGCGAACCGATTGGCTATCGCCACAGCTACCTTGCGATGCGGGTTCGTGATTGACGATCTCTCGATATAAGGCCCCGCAAGATGCCGTTTTGGAAGGCCGAGATGACTAACAGTCGTTCACGTCTTCGACCTTGAGCACTCCTTGTTAAACCTTGTCATGAAGTCGCCGATGGACTCATTCGGCTTTGCCTTATGGTGAGGAGGTGTCGATGATGTTTTGATTCCGCTTTTGGAAGAACCTTGGTGGGCGCACCATCAGTCGCGATAGGGCCGATGCTTCCGTAGTAGACCGTCGAACCACTGCGGGCGTTGTCGATGAGTAACTCGGGAAGAGTTTACACATGTGAACCGAGTGAGCTTTTGGTTGATCATGTTGTATTGAACTGCGAGAGGAAGTTCGTGGATCCTCGATCCGTCATAGGCGATGCTTGGAACCCGTATTTATCCGGGAGAAGTGTTGAGTATCCTATTTGAGAACGGGTGACTATCTTCCCGTATCCATCGAAGCCGTCCTCGAGGCGGGGCGGAGTTCGACGATCGAACTCATTTAGGTGACTGGACCGCCTCGCGGCGCCCGATGCCTTTTCCTGCGCTGCTCGTCCCCTGGAGATCGGGGCGGAGTTCGCTGGATGGATTTATTGTGGCGATCGGGGCTGGCTTCGCGGCGATCACGACGTCCTCTCCCGCGTTGCTGGTTCCCTTGCGCGGTCGGTTTGGGCCCCGACCTCCGTTGTGATGCCTCGTATCTAGATGAGGCTTCGGTGTTCTGTTCTTCAGGGCGTGGCGACCACGTGCTTGAGGAGGCGGAGAAAGCTCTCCTTATTTTTCTCGAAATCCCGACGACGTCGTCGAGGTTTACTTGTGGGCCGGAGGTTCCGGGATTATTACTACGATTGCCTTCGCTATGGTAACTGCCTCCTGCAGGCGGGTGTCCGTGCTCGTCGAGACTTTGGATATGCCCTCGGGGTTCCTTCTCCGATTGGGCTCTTCCGAGTTGAGCTCGGCGTTCCTTCGCCGTCGGCGTTGTTGTTGCGGCGACGGTCTGGGCGTGGCTTCTTGTGTACCGGTCATGATTACTTCCACAGTAAACAAAGGTTGATCGAAAACACAAAATTTCGTTTCCATGATCGGCGCGGTGATCGATCCTAAATTGTTAGGGATGTAAATGTGAGAAGAACACCATGATTTCGTGGTTCGATCGTGAATAAGATCTACGTCCACGGGGCGAGAGAGTATGTATTGAAAGTATAAGTGATTACAAAGAGGTGAATGACCTCCGTAGCCTAATCTAGCCTCTATTTATACACAATGTATTGACGCAGATCTCGAATCCAAGTCTTCTAACTAGATTCGAGATCCTATCCTCTTGAATTAGGATTCTTTTAGATATGGTGAGCTTTCTGCGTTCATACTTGGCTTGAGTCTTCATGGACCGAACTTGTCCAGCCGAGCTTGATGTCGGGTTTACTTATTGGGCCCGATGCCGCGCGGTAGTTGGGCCGTATCCTATCAACTATAAATAAGTGGATTTGTAACTTCACGTACACACAATAAGTCGTTTAATTAGCTATACGTAACGTACTCCAAGATGTATCTGAAAACACACAGTACACGTTAACAAAAAAAGTCGTTTAATTCTTGTTTCTAATTTAAGTTAGCATAAAATAATATATATATATATATATATATATATATATATATATATATATATATATATATATATATATATATATATATATATAGATAATCAAATGACACGACCTCCACCTCCACCTCTAGAAGGAGTGAAGCCTCTAGCATCGGTTTCCCTTTCTTGATCAACTACACATGCGCACGCACACAATCAATAACCATAATTAGATTGAATAAGATTGGACGACTTATAATTATTTAATGATAAAAACAGTCAAATCCCTAAATTTTACCTATTTGGATCTTTCACATTCTATTCTTTGTAATTCGTGTAATTCATGTTGGACAAAAACTTGGGTGAGCTCCGCCTCACCGTGAGCTCACCCTTGTTTTTTGTTAAAATAATTATATATTAATTATGGTGAGTAAGGATAATTAGATTTTGTTAATGTATAATTAAATTTATTAATTTTTAATTATAATTTTAATTCAAAATTAGATTTTATTAATTCATAATCATAGTTTATTAATTCATAATTGAGGTTTATTAATTCATAATTAATGTTTTTTAATTCACAAGTAGGGTTTATTAATTCAAAGTTAGGGTTTATTAATTCATAATTAGGGTTTATTATTCAAAATTATGGTTTATTATTTTCAATTAGGGTTTATTAATTCAAAGTTAGGGTTTATTAATTCAAAGTTAGGGTTTATTATTCAAAATTAGGGTTTATTATTTCCAATTAGGGTTTATTAATTCAAAGTTAGGGTTTATTAATTCCAAATAGGGTTTATTAATTCAAAATTAGGATTTATTAATTCATAATTAGGGTTTATTATTTCACAATTAGAGTTTACTAATTCAAAATTAAGATATATTAATTCAAAATTATTATTTATTAATTTACAATTAAATTTTATTAAACTAGTTAAATTAAAATTAATTAATTAGAATTAATTAGAATTAATTAATTAGGATTAAGAATTAACTAATTAATTAAAGTTAATTAATTAAGGGTGGTCTCACTGTGCGCGCTTCGCGCACAGGAGACCATCCCTTCATGTTGTTGTTAATATAAGCATAGTTTTAATGCATGCTATCACATTCCAATTCATTGTTATATTCATGTAATTCATGTTGTTATGCATGAAACCGTAGTGACTATGCATATGAGAACAATTACCGTAAATAAATATAAAATCCATTGATTATAGATCTATACGGTTACCATTAAAATATGAGAATAATAAGCGATTTATAATTAATTTTGACCATTAAATTATAAAAAATGAATGAATCACATTAGTTCTTAGTTTTTAAAAAAAGTTGGAGTTATTATTCTAAGTTATCTCAACAATTTTTGAAAAAGGAAGGCAGCCAAATATCAAATTATTTGAGCATTAAAATCTGTTCAAACTTCATTCAAACTCGGTAAAAGTCAAACATGTCTGCAAAGTAATTTATAGTGCTCAACTTGACTTTCTGTTTCTCATTAAACTTATCCACTACAACAAATACAGGCTGTGAGGACATATTTTGGGACTCATAATTTCTAGGCTTCTAGATATTGTAGTGACTAGTGAGACGCTTAATATTTTTGTCTTATTAAGTCGTTGAAGTGTAACATTTAGACAAGGTAATTTTTAAATTTCGAATTTAAATTTTTAATGTTTTTTTAAAGGGAATAAAATCATGGAGGCCCCCGTCTCTACTAGTTTTGTTACTGATTGTCATAATTGGTTTTCTCAATTCCATTTTGATGTATTACATAGTTTAAAGAAAACAAAATTAGTCTATTTTGTGAAGGCTAGTAGCAAATTGGGTTTCTATGACTAAAATGTTACATGTTCGAAGTGTGGTTTACCTGTAGTAAAATTAGTCATTGACGTTTTTATAGATCTGAGCCTGTCATATCTGATTTTTTTCAAATGTGGTTTACCCATCTTTATAGGTATGAGTTTGTCATAGACTCATACTTGTTTTTCAAGTGTGATTTACTTATCTTTATAGGTCAAGTCTGTGTCATACTTAGTTTTATAAGTGTGATTTACTCGCTCGGTGCGTTAATATAACGGCGATCAGTTCCCCACAAATTCAAAAGTAAAATAAAATAAAAGAATTAAGATCATTGTAAATATTATATTACTTAAAAGAGTTGCTAAAACAATATTATTATTACTTAAAAGAGTTTCCACAAGAATTTCACTCCACAAAATGCACGTATGTAAACACACCACAAATCTTCTTCCTCTTTCGACAGTCTCCGGCGAAACCAATTTTTTAAATTGAGAAGGTTAGGCGTGATTGAAATAAAAGATGAAACATGCATGCTAAAATTTACAAAATCGCCAATATCGAAAAGTGGGATCCAGATCTTCTTCAACTGCTCTAGGGTTTGTCTAGGATATATCAACTGCGGCACAGTGGCAGAACCAGAAAATTTCATAGAAAGATTATAACCTGAATTTCATATATAGATATTGGAAAAATAAATAAAAGGTCGATCAAGTAAAAAAGAGAAAAAAATTAGTTTGCCTGCCCCAACCACCCCTTGGCTTCGCCTGCTATCCCATGGTTTTTTGTGTCCTTCTCTTATTTCTAGTATCTTAATAATATTTAATGTAAAATAAGAGTTCATATACTCCATCCGTCCCAATATTCATGGTATGTTTTTCTTTTTGGGTTGTCTCATTAAATTGGTCCGTTTCCAAAAAAGGAAACATTTTTTACACTAAAAAGTATCTTGAATTTCGTATCGTCCACTATTTTACATACAAAACACAACTCTCCTTAATCTACGTGTAAAAAAGAAATGTATAATGAATATTGGGACGAAAGGAGTATCATATAATGAATCTTAATTTACATTTATTACTAAAAAATGGAGCTCAATAAATTATATACTAAAATAATGGAATAATCAATCCTTATAATTCAGTATTAACTAAACAACTAGAAAGTAAATGTTAAAAAATAATTATAAAGGGGGTGTTTGGCTAAACTTATTTTAGAGAGCTTGTAAGTTCCAAGAGCTTATAAGATGTTTCAAGAACTTATAAGAGGTAATGTCTCAAGTGCTTATAAGTTGTTAAAGTGTTTGGATAATTGATCTTATAAGCTAGAGAAAGAATCGTGAGTTAGAGAGAAAAATCATAGTTAGAGAGATAAAATTGACGAAAGGTGAAGTTGAGAGTGTATGTGTAGGAAGTAACGAACTATAATAAGGTTATTTTGGTAAATTCATGATTGCTTATAAGTTTATAAAAAAATAAGTTAGGGTTGACCAACTTACTTTTAGGGGAGCTTATAAGGTGTTAGAACTTATTTTCATAGCTTATAAGTTGTTTAGGAACTTATTTTACCAAACACTTTACAACAACTTATAAACTCATAAACATCTTATAAGATATTTTAAAGAACTTATAATCTCAATCAAACACCCTCAAAGTCTAATAAAATAATGAAACACGAATAGGACACTTAAGCTTAGAGTAAAAGGACTCCAATCCGGTCAATGGTCAATAGTGAGAGACTATAATACAATCGCCACATATATATATTGCAGTTCTGAGATGACGCGTCTCATTAATACATAAAAATATTTATAAAAATGAGAGATGAAACATCTGTACAAAATGATAAATCAGCAATTAGAGGAGAATTCGACCTTAGGAATTATAAATTAACTTTATTTTAAGAAATAATCCCAGAATGTGACACCTGGGAAGGAAACATAGAAATAAAAGTCAAAATGTCTTAACCTTGTATAAATAATATTAATTGGTGGCGCAATATGTATGAATTTCTAATTCATCAGATTATAATTATAATAAAAAAATATTATCTTCTTAGGGTCTTATATATGTAAGAAGGATGGAGTTAATTTATAAAACTATTTTTAACCTTTAAACTACAAACTGTTGAATTTTTCATAAAAATTCTGAATTTACAAGTTGTTGAATTCAAAAAATGGGATTTAATCTCTCATGTAATTTGGACTTAGATGTACAAATTGATGAATTCTTCATAAATATTCATAATTTAATGGTTGAAAATAGTTCATGATTTATGTTTTAAAATAAATTTTTATTTTTGCCAATTCCTATGTCAAAATACACTTATTTTTAGCACGTTAATATGCTCGTCATGACTCGAGGCCGAGGAACCATCATGTGTGTATGTACACAATATTAATTAAAAACATGAACTCCAATTACGTGTCAACATATAATGTCTAGCGATGTTAATATGCCTCCCTCTATAAATAACATTAACAGCCTAGCCAGGACTACCTTCAAATACATAAAAACTCTTTCCAATATTTCCCATAAATAAATTACTTGTTTCTCTATTGCGTTGCTCTGTAAGTTTCTTACTATCTTTTCCACTTACTATGTTCATTGTTACTTATAATCAAAATTCCATATGCCCCAATTTTATGCTTAACAAGTGGAGTTTGAGTTTGCATATATATTGACTTTCATACTTTGTACATTTTAAACAAAACACATTTCTAATTATATGGATCTGTAGTTCATTTTCAAAAAAAGACCTTGAATGATTCTGTTTTTGTAGAGAATTAAATGTGATGCTTATGATTCTGAAAGTCTAGACCTAATAAGTAAGTTCGTTTTTCACTCTTAACTATCTAGATTCTTTAGGATATGGATTTTGATTCAGTTAAATTTAATTTGATGAGTGTAAATTGATACTTGATCCCATTATTTTTGTATGAATATGTTAAAAAGCCTGTCTAATCGTCCCCAATGGCATATTTCAAAATAAAATAAAATTGGCATCTAATTAGCAGTATTGTTTAATACGAATGTTTACTAATCTCACCAATTTTGACGTATCAATAGAGCCTGACATAATTTTTTTATATACGTGAGTCTATAACAGCATGGCAGATAGTACACAACTTCCTCGGTTTGTGGTGCTCCAAACAGTCCAGAGCGGGCGATACGTGAATTTCTTGGACGAAACAGGGTCGTATCACAGCCATGTCCGTGTCGGAGACGGCAGCGTCCATGACCCGTTAGCCAAGATTGAAGTCGAGCAGCCAAAAGAGGCAAAATATTGCAACAAGTATGTTCACCTACGATTTTATCACACCAACAAATATTGGGCGTGTTTGTTCGACAACATGGTCTTCGCTCGCTCGGACCAGCCATGCGAAGACGTTTCCAACCCATCATGTACGTTATTCGAGCCCAAAATTGTCAACAAAAAGCTCTACTTGATTCACGTCAGAGCAGAAGGCCCGTGAAGACACCCCGCGGCCTCTATCTCGACAATGATAGAAGTCGCGGCGCTAATTTTTCTGACGAAAATGCCTTGTGTTTTTAGATTGCGACGAATTGCTCGAGCTGCCTAAGTTCGTGGCTTTCAAAGGCGACAATGGGAAGTACCTCAAAAGTGCGTGGATAGAGGGCCACCCGTATTTGACATTCTCGTCGGCCGATCCTAACCAGAAGGAATCGGCCCACCAGATTTTATTGACACGTGACGGTCATATTCGCTTGAAATCCGTTTACTTCGATAAGTTCTGGAGGCGTAGCCCAAATTGGATATGGGCCGACTCGGTGGACGACGACTCCAACAAGGAAACTAGATTTTGGCCCGTGAAACTATCTGGGAAGATAGCCCTTCGGAGTGCTGGCAACGATAATTTCTGTAAGCGCCTTTCCGCCGAGGGAAAGACGGATTGTCTCAACGCCGCAGTTCCCACTGCGGCAAACGAGGCGAGATTCGAGCTGGAGGAGCTTGTCGATGAGAGACAAATCTACAACCTCAAATTTCGGATGGATTACGCTCGAATATACGACGAAACGCCCTACATTGCCGGCACGACCATAGCTATCAACGAGAGAGAAGATAAAGAGATGAATGTTGCGGTCAAACTGACACATGTGGTGAGCAATAGCTACAGTTTTAGCAAGAGCTTATCCGTATCAACGAGCTTCAAAGCCAGCATCACTCTTGAAGATATGATACAGAAAGTGAAAGGAAGCTTCGATTTCTCTTTCACCGTGACCGGAACTTTCACGTGGGGCCAGACGACGACCGAGACTAACACGATTGAGGCCACCAGCACAGTACCGGTACCGGCGAAGTCAAAGGCTACTGTTCGTTGTGTTGGAACACGCGGTAAATGTAACATTCCGTTCTCATACACTCAGCGAGACAAGAGGTCAATCGACGGGAGGTTCGAAGCCAGTCAACATACTGACGGTATCTTCACTGGCGTCAGTTGTTACAACTTCACGTTTCACGTGCTTAAAGTCGAGCCTCTTTAGCAAGACAACAACACAATTCCAACCTTCGCTTTCGTATCTTTGCCTTTGCTCCTTGTTTAGTGTTTTGTAATAATGTGTTGTTGCTTATGTGAGGTTTTTTTTCACCAACTTCATCCGAGTTGGTTTTTACCCTCATTATGCTAGTAATTGCTGTGACTTGTCAATGTTATTAAATTATTCAAGAGTGTTTTAATTTTGTTCATTTTAATATATGTTATGTATAATTCATTAATTATCATCTCTGATTTTTTTTATAATTGTGCAATTGTAAGTAAGACTCCTTGTATTGGCCTAAATATTGCAACATTTGATGGTAATTTTAAATGGCAAGGTGGAAAGGAATAGCTGCCCAGTTGCCGGAAGTCTGTGGACCGCTTGTTTACTGTTATGCCCACGAGCCCATTAAGACATTTTT
The DNA here is from genome assembly GCA_036937905.1 of Salvia rosmarinus. Taxonomy (NCBI): domain Eukaryota; kingdom Viridiplantae; phylum Streptophyta; class Magnoliopsida; order Lamiales; family Lamiaceae; genus Salvia; species Salvia rosmarinus. The sequence continues at coordinate 68,676,796 of CM072823.1, forward strand.
TTAAATGGTCAGTTCATCTAGGCCCAATTCTCACTCACGAAAACTTTTTCTCTTAGAAGCCCAATCATAAATACTTACAGGATAGTGAGGAAAAAACCAGCTCAAATGATGTTGATGAAAAATCCTCTCTTACATATCACAACACATAAATGTTAAAAATTATGGACACACATATTTATTAATAATTGCTCATACATGCTATATTTTATTTAATTTTAAAATTTATTATTATTATTATTATTATTATTATTATTATTATTATTATTATTATTATTATTATTATATCTGAAATTCGATAAAATGTTTACATATTATTATCGTATATCTGGAATTTATTCCGCCAATACTACACAATTTGAGTATGGGTCAAAAACCTTAAAATTGAGAAAATAATTTGGAAGGCTGTAAGGTAGGATAATGCATTTGCAGAAAGTAATTAGAGAGAATACAAAGTTTGAGAGAGAAGATGGAACAGTTAATTGCAAAAAATGACGCATAATACTTGGATAGATGAGAGAGAATGATTCTAAGTTGGATAGATGAAAGATCGTGAGAAGAAACGTGTAGAAAAGAGAAAATATATTATCGTTCAAACTCTCTTTTTATATAATATTTAGATCTTGTCCAATTTTAAATTGGTGTTGTAAATGTAAAAGTTGTTGAGGTTATGTTTTTGTAAAATGAGTAAAACTTAAACTCATGCTACAAACCAAAATTGGCGCAAATATCATTATATTTGATACAATTATCTATTATTTATGCACAAAATTATATAACAATTATATATATATATATATATATAGTAGAGTTGAAATAAAATCAATTTTTAGAAAAACGCAAAACCAACGATTTTAAATATAAAGTTACTGCACTTTATGTATAAAGTTCTTTACTACAAAATATTGTTGAATATTGTTGGCTTTTACCATAACTCAATAGTGCATTAGTTTTATACATAAAATACATTAACTTTATATGTAAATGCATTAGTTTTTAGATTCTTACGAATAAATAGGTTTTATTATAACTCAATTACTCAACCATATATATATATATATGCACATAGTTTTGAGAAATAATTTCATATATTTTTATGTGCATTAGCTTCTTTTTCCTTTATTATTTTACGGTGTGTATTGGTTTCAATATCACATAAATTATTATATAACTAGGGTGAAAAAGTACACAAAAAAATCAACGACATAAAACAATGGGGGACCAATTAATGATAAGATCGGTGATTGATAATGACGGAAAGATCGATGTTATTTTAACGATGCATAATTCATTGTTATCCATATAATTTTTTTCTTGTAAAATAACTCCGTCCACTAAATTCGTGCATTTAATTCCATTTTGATCCGTCCAAAAAAATATTCACTTACAATTTTTGGAAATATCAACTTTACATTTTTACCCTAAACCTATCTACTTATTTACAAAAAAATATATATGGTCCATCTTTTTATACTCACAATCTATTAATATATTCATTTATTATCTCCATGACACACCTTTTTATAAACACTTACTTTACAATTATTACAATTTATTAAAACCCGTACCACCAAAGGAGTATATGATTCTTACCTCCATTACACGTAAAGATTTCAAAAGTGCTAAAGAACTTTTCTTTAACAAAGCATTTTTCCATGCCTTATATATATAGGAGGGATCAAATAATATCCAAGTAGGGGTAGTATATAATCTCAATCCCATCTACTCATCTTATAGATCCTATGGTTGAGATTTTTCGGAACGGTATCTTCACTGGCGTCAGTTGTTACAACTTCACGTTTCACGTGCTTAAAGTCGAGCCTCTTTAGCAAGACAACAACACAATTCCAACCTTTCGTATCTTTGCCTTTGCTCCTTGTTTAGTGTTTTGTAATAATGTGTTGTTGCTTATGTGAGGTTTTTTTTCACCAACTTCATCCGAGTTGGTTTTTTCCCTCATTATGCTAGTAATTGCTGTGACTTGTCAATGTTATTAAATTATTCAAGAGTGTTTTAATTTTGTTCATTTTAATATATGTTATGTATAATTCATTAATAATCATCTCTGATTTTTTTTTATAATTGTGCAATTGTAAGTAAGACTCCTTGTATTGGCCTAAATATTGCAACATTTGATGGTAATTTTAAATGGCAAGGTGGAAAGGAATAGCTGCCCAGTTGCCGGAAGTCTGTGGACCGCTTGTTTACTGTTATGCCCACGAGCCCATTAAGATATTTTTTTAAATGGTCAGTTCATCAAGGCCCAATTCTCAATCACAAAAACTTTTTTCTCTTAGAAGCCCAATCATAAATACTTCCAGGACACTGAGGAAAAAAACCAGCTCAAATGACGTTGATGAAAAAATCCCTCTCTTACATATCACAACACATAAATGTTAAAAAAATTATAGACACACATATTTATTAATAATTGCTCATACATGCTATATTTTATTTAATTTTAAAATTTATTATTATTATTATTATTATTATTATTATTATTATTATTATTATTATTATTATATCTGAAATTCGATAAAAATATTTACATATTATTATCGTATATCTGGAATTTATTCCGCCAATACCACACAATTTGAGTATGGATCAAAAACCTTAAAGTTGAGAGAATAATTTGGAAGGTTGTAAGGTACGATAATGCATTTGCAGAAAGTAATTAGAGAGAATACAAAGTTTGAGAGAGAAGATGGAGGAGTTAATTGCAAAAAATGATGCATAATACTTGGATAGATGAGAGAGAATGATTCTAAGTTGGATAGACGAGATATCGTGAGAAGAAACGTGTAGAAAAGAGAAAAAATATTATCGTTCAAACTCTCTTTTTATATAATATTTAGATCTTGTCCAATTTTAAATTGGTGTTGTAAATGTAAAAGTTGTTGAGGTTATGTTTTTTGTAAAATGAGTACAACTTAAAGTCATGCTACAAACCAAAATTGGAGCAAATATCATTATATTTGATACAATTATCATTTTCTCTTCACCAAAACGAAAGCATCGCTTTTGGCAGACGCTAAAACCCGAATGAGCAGAAAGTAGATGTATATAAAAGGACGCCATCGGGATAATAAACGAATATATTAATTGGATTGTGAAGTGTAAAAATTGGGTAGTAGTTTTTTTGTAAATAAGTGGATAAATTGAGGATAAAACGTAAAGTTGGTGTTTTTTAAAAAAGTCAAGTACATTTTGATGGATGGAGGAGATTATTTATGCACAAAATTTATATAATAATTATGTATAATATATATATATATATATATTTAAACATCACAGTTTCTTTTAATTGAATTACATATAATTCAATTATACATAATTGCAACAACGTAAAAAGATTAATATACAAAAAATCCACGACAAAAACCATTGGCGATCAATGAATGATAAGATTAGTGATTGATAACGATGGAATTTCTTATTTTAACGATGTATAATCCATTGCTAATCCGTAGATTATATTTTTCTTGTAAAGTACTATTAGTTTTTATTCTTTACCCCCATTACACCTAAAGATTTCAGAAATTCTAAAGAACTTTGCATTAGTAAGGCATTTTAGCCTTTACCTTTTAAAAATAATTAACCAATCATAGATTTAAAATACAATGAAGAAATACAGGAAAAATTCATGGTTATTTAGTAAGGCATTTTAGCCTTTACTTTTTATTTCTTTTTAATTTACACGTATAAAACATTTTCTAGAGAAAAATTTCATGGTTAGAACTTGGAATAATTCTCATGTTCAAAGTTTTGTAAAAACATACGTAGACTTTCAGCTTATACGTAAAAATTATTTATATTTTTATAAAAAAAAACTCTCAATATCATATGTATGCATGTTCGATGGCTCTGACGCACACATTAGTATTAATTTACTTTTCCGTCTAGTGAAAGCATAGAAAAGAGTTAAATCATATCTTAAAAATCAAGTGTGAAAGATTCAAATCTATAAAGACGTTGATAGGTTTTGAATCTATTCTATTAACTTGTACCCTAGGTTTAGAATGCGTGTGGTGGGTTTTATAATATCCAAACATGAAGAAACTAGGGAAATTGGTATCTCGTTGATGGAAGCATAATGGAACGCATATGAAAAAGTTAACGGTTGTTGCACTGCTGCATTTGTTAAAGTTAATCAAAATAAAAGGGCTATAAAAGTATGTAGCTAGTTTTACTTTAAAAAATTTATTCCTCACTTGTAGTTGTAGCTATGAATGAATACCACACTTGTTCGTCAATTGATCGTGTATTATTAATAATAATTGGTTTGGACAAGTGCACGTATCTCACAACAATAAATCATATTTTATACACATCTGGTACATTAGAGCCAGAGAGAGATTTATACTTATGGAGGAGACTCAGCGTTTGTTCCACGAACATCCACTGATTCTAAGTGAAAATGTGGAGAGTGTAGATTGTTATGTGTGTAGGGGTGAAATTGAGAATATGGAGAGGGCTTATGTTTGCATGGAAGAAGAGCGGTGTGGTAGAAAGACTTGGTTGCACCAAAGATGCGTTGAATTAGCTACACAAATCTTGCATTCCTCGCACCCCCATCCGCTCCACCTTGTTGATTTTCGTGAATATTTAGAAGTGCACCAATGTCGTTTTTGTAATCTTTGTCGTCGTCATTTTCAAGATGAGTTTGGATACCGATGTGAGAGGTGTAATTTTAACTTGGACATAAGATGCCAAAAATTGGGCAAGGAGGAGTTATTCAGAGAGGCAGCAAGACAGTTGAAGCACCCCACTCACATTCATCCTCTCACACTCATCAGGAAGCCGGTCTTTGTGTTCAACTGTGATGCCTGCAATACTGAAAAACAGGATATGGCATATACCTGCACTACCTGTGACTTGTTCATACACAATACTTGTGTCTCCTTGCCCATCCCCCTCCCCACAAACCGCCATCCCCACCACCTCTCTCTCTCCTCCTGCTTCCCTTTCCACCATCGCAACTTTCAATACAAATGTGATATTTGTGATAAAAAATTTGATACGGCATGTTGGGTGTATTATTGTGATGATTGTAGATATTTTGCTCATTTCAAGTGTGCTACATCGCCCACAGAACAAGGCTCTAATTTGTAAGTCACCATATTTAACTTGTTCATCTTAGTTGTAAACTTACACTAGTCTTTGAAACTAATATATGAATGGAAATCTTGTCAATTTCAGAAACGAAGAAAAGAATGACGATGTCGTTCAGTTCCCACTACAAGCGTGCGACATTTCTAAGGAGTTGATCACACCTTTAGTGATGCGAGAATCAAAATCCCAGACCTGCCAGCTTTTATAAAAATGTCTGAAACCACATCGACTTATTCATTGTTATACAATTATCACAAGCATTCATTGAGTTTGATTTCAGACACAATCAAGGAGGCAGGGGAAGATGAGGACGAGGATGAGGATGATGAACCTCAGATAAAGATATGTGATGTATGCATATCCCCTATATCATCTCCCCTTTATTATGAGTGTGCTCCGTGTAAGTACTTTGTCCACTCTACTTGCTACTTGTTGCCCAATTCTTTATCATCTATAGAGTCTCAGTGGTATGGCAACTGCGGACGAGAACCCCACAGATTCAAGCAGTACACAAGCTTGCACACGATGGACAAAGGCCGCCCTACTTAAGATGCAGCATCTGTACCTATCCCACCAATGGAATGGTTTATAAATGCGAAAAGTGTGAGATGAAGATAGATGTCAAGTGCGCATCTCTACCAACTACCATCAAACATGCATTTCACCCGCATCACAAATTAATCAAGGTTAGAGTACCAAGAAACGAATATTATGAATTCAAGTGCTACTGTTGTGGAGATTACTGTTCGGGATTTTATATCTATGAAGGCGATGGTATTGGATATCGCTGCACAACTGACGGTTGCGGGTTTAAACTAGACGCGAGATGCATTCAGCTGACGCAGAGTATAATGAATCGGGAATTGGACAAGCACCCGTTGCTGCTGACATGTGATGCCTCCTTCAACCATCCCACTGATTTCTACTGCGATATCTGTGAGACACAAATGCATCCCAAGTCATGGATGTATCATTGTTGCGAATGCGATAATTCTTACCACATTGAATGCCTTCTACATAAGGAAAATAATTAAGATATTTTTTTTATATAGAAAAAGAGATGTATACAAAATTCAACACTAACTTAGTAATATTTTTGTGTATTGTTGTATGCGTGTGTAATAGGCTAGTGGTTAATACCTGAGGTCAAAAGTTTCAAATTCGAGTTCATCGTGACGGAACTTTTAAAATTTATATATTAATTTGACAAAATAAAAATTAGTAATGTTTTATTAAATGTAAATTTTAACAAATTGAATCATGTTTATGAGTATAATATATGGTCTTATACTATTACCCTTAAAATGTAAAAAGAAAAATAATTTATTTTCCTATTTATTTCTTCGTTACAAATCTAAGACGACCCCTTCCTTTTCAAATCAACAAAGGATATATTATTTTGACTAAAACTTTGTTTAAATTCGATGCATCCACTCTAATTAGAATTTAATAAGGATAATTGTGTGTCTCTTTAATTTTTAGATCAATCTTCTCCAATCAACTAGTAATTTAAAATTCTTATTGATCGCTTTCACATATGATTCGTGTCAATGCGATAATTAAATGAAATAAATAACATCCTTCACACCAGAGTCCACTTTATTTAATACCACTTCACACGTTTATTAATTCATAATTAGTGTTTATTAATTCATAATTGGGTTTATTAATTCAAAATTAGGGTTTATTAATTCAAAATTAGGGTTTATTATTTTCAATTAAGGTTTATTAATTCAAAATTAGGGTTTATTATTCAGGTATGGTTATCTAGACGATTTTTTGTTTCTTTTTAATTCGATCAATGGGACACGTATTTCACTTTTAAGATTGAATTTTAAATTAAATATGTATTTACATATAAACTTGAAACTATTACTTACAACTATATGACTAAAGTTATCAATGTAGCTTGAGTTAGCAGTTAAAGATCATCCATGTTATTAGAAAAAAAACAGCTATCTTTTGATTACCCGTGTCATAAAGAAAGTTATCATTATATAAATAAAACTTCATCAATTCTTAAAAATATTCTCATAACTTTATAATTTAATTGGTGTGGTTATGTTTAGTTTAGTATAATGACATTAATACTATAATTTATAATTATGTTCCATATTATATATTGAACATTTGCTTTATAATTAATCGTGTAGATATACTTAGTAAACGAGGAGGCCTTCAGATCTGTGTATTCAAAACAAAATGTGGACAGGTCACTGCTCCAAAACATTTAATTCCTTTTAAATATTCATTAATTTATAAGATTTTATATTACTAGTTCCAATTTTTAATATCTGGTCCCCTCAAAATGAAGTAGTTGATATTTTCAGATTGAATATTGATTTAGTTCCTATTCAATATTTGGTATCTTCCAGTATATAAAACCTGTACTCGGCCGTGTAAACAACATTTATTTTTCCTATACAATATTTTAGTAAGCAATGGTACTTCCTCTACCATTCCTCTTTATCTTTTTTTCTTTCTTATATTATGCACCATACACACTTATGTACATGTGGATCTTATTTCAGTAACAATTACTAAGAGCTCCTTCAGTGAGCCTGCTAAATAAAAACCTGTTAATTAATTTGGCATCTAAATTATAATATTTATCTTTTTAAGCATAGAATATATAATATAGGTGTAGTGGTGAAATAGGCATTCTTGAGCCCAAAAGTTTTAGATTTGAATCTTATCGACACTTTAATAAATTTGAAACATGTGGTTTGACCCTCATGTGTATTTTATACGTAGGCAATTGCACATAAATGTGGATTTATCCCTCCGCACGGGTTAACCGCCCCAGAAAATTCTCAAATGCATATATACATTGAAATGTTTGTTTTGTGTTTGATTGGAGGTTTTGAAATCCCCCTTTAAATTGGATCTTGACTAAACAAAAGGTGTAAGAAACAATTCAATAGTCCAACTCAAAGTATTTGATGGTGGGAGATCTTGCAGGTAGAGTTTTATGTGGCACAAATATTGGGCCAAAAGAGCACTAAAATATATTCGATTAGAAGAAATATTTTGGGGCGCAAAGCATTGGCTAAAAGAAACAGAGGTGATTATAGCCCTCTTTTTAAAAAATTAATAAGAAATGTACTATTTTATCCTTATAGACCAACCCCAAGAATTAATAATTCTAATTTTAGGAATAAAAAAAGAGTTTTAATTAAAAAGGATGTTAAGTTTTGAGATATAAGGTGCTGGGCTTATTTAGTTTAAGATCGGTAGCTGATTGGGCTTGGAATGTGAACTATGGAAAGTGGCCAGCTTGGACACATTATCACATTTTATATCCAGACTAAATTAATCAGTTGATTTATTAAACAAATGTGCACTGCAAATAAAATGATATAAATGATATCAAACTGTGGGTATGTATATATAGTTCCATGCACGAAAAAGGTGAAATATGGGTAGATCCATGCTTGGTCAACAATTGCACACAAAGTGTATAATATTAATTGATTAAACCTGCAATTTCAGCTGCTCCTTTTTTCTTTTATCTCCACACTCAAAGCCCCACGCTGGACTTGGAGAATATTATCAAAGCATATTCGGACGAAATTGAACATGAAGAAAATAATAACAAATATTTTGTAATTTTATAATTATAATTATCATTGCTATTTTTAAATATCAGATAATTTTCATAAATAATTCTTAATTAATTATTTGTATATAATACTCATAATTAGTGTAAGATTCAATCTTCTTCAGCTTAAAGAAAATAGATTCAATCGTCTCATACTTAATTACTATATAATGTATCATGCAAGTTTAAACATTTAAGGATGATTGTAATATATATTTAAAGAATACAATACATATTCAAGTGAAGTGCCATTCAATACAAACTCGGTTTTTCGCTAGAGTTTAATTATATGTAAAGAGTTAAGCTAATCAAGGTTCTCAATAAATAACTACACTAAATCATATATCGCGATGATCTTGTGTAAATTATAAATAATGTAATCTAATATCATAACATCACACTTCTAATCATTTCTTATTCTTCCTAAACTTCAGCTTAAAAGCGCTATAGAAACATGATGAGGTCATGATATTATGTTATGGAGATAATTATATATATAATAACCTGTTGAATATCATTACTTAGTATATTATATATATAGTAAACCAATGATCAAATCCATCCATAAAAAATGTCTTGTTACGTTAATCATCTAAACATAATCTCCAAAAATAATTATAATTACAATTTTTTCCACATCACCCCCCCCCAAAAAAAAAAAAAAATTCAAAGAAATCAAATGTAAACAAAAGAATCAAATTTGTAGCTAAGAATTAGCTAGGGTAAGAAGAGATCAAATGAGATGGAATGCAGGAAGAATTCCTCCAAACCCTAGAATGCAACCTCAAAATCTCCCTCGCTCTCTCCTTGCTTCTCTCACTACCCTCCACCTGCAAAACCAAGCACAGCTTCGTCACCACCCCAACCTGCAGCATTTCCTGCAAAACTATAGAACTCGCCGCGTGCCTCGAAATCGACCCCAGAATCTTCACCGCCCTCTCGCTCGCCCAGTGCGAAACCCTCAGAATCTTCTTCGACACCACAGCCAGCCCCGCCGCATGACGAAGCAGCTCCGCTCTCCCATCCGCGCAGCGGCAGAGCTGATCCAGCGCCGCCAGCGCCAGCTCGCACACCCTCCTCTCCGCCGCCATGAGCAACAGCTCGATCAGCACCGCCGCCACGCCGCCCTCCACCGCCTTCACACGGTTCCGCCCCCACGGGCAGAGCTCCACCAGCAGCTTCAGCGCAACCTTCGTAGCCTGCGGCGAGATCTCGTCGGCGATGATCCTAGAAAGAGTCCTAAACAATTCGGGTCGGGTTCCGATCAGAAGATCCGGATCCGCTACGGAGAATGCGGATTTCATTAAAGTTACGGCGTGAGCGCGGGATTGGTAACTGCCGTTTTCCATAATCTGCGTTAACGAATCCAAAAACTCGCCCTCGTTAACCGCCGTTAGTTTCTTGAAATCCGAATCGGATAATTCCATCTTCTGCAGAATTTCGATCGCTTCTTCCCTGACGGCGACGTCGGAGGTTTCCCTAACAACGGAGGAGAGGAAATCCACGACGGAGGCGGCGGCCTGCAGCTGGACGCGGCTGCTGTCGTCTCTGTGGGAAATGGATCGAAGGCGGTGGAGGCAGTGGAGCTTCGAGCTCGGCGAGCTCTTGGCCTCGTCGAGGAGTTTGAGGATCTGCGGGCGGTCGACGGCGGCCTTAGGCGTCGGGATTCTGTCGACGGCATTGAGGATGCACCACCCCTGGATCAGGCGGCGGAGCGTGTGGTTCGGAGTGAGGTCTGGGGTCCGAACCGGCTGCTTCGTGACGGGGCAGGTGGCGTTCTTGCATGAGAAGAGCCATTTCTCGATGTTTTCGCGGTCGTAGGTTATTCCAGTCGGAATCGTCACCGGATCTCTCATCAGCTGCATGGAGATTGGGCATAGGAAATAACATGGGATCTCGATTTCCATTGTGGGAATGCAGATTTGTGAAAAAATGATTTGGAAAATCTATCAAAACTCAACTATGCATGATCAGATTTTGACTCGTGAGACAATGTTTAAGAAGTTGATGATCTTGAGTGTGTGTTGAGATTTGTATGTAAATTATGAAGAGACGAAGATAAGGATCTTATATGTATGGAGAAGTGAGGTTCTGACCATCCCAAGTTGCACCAAGTAATTTAAAGGGATTAAGTCAATAAACGAATATTCAAAGAGGGGAGAGAGTTGAGAATGGACTTCTTCCAAGAGTATTGAATAACTCAAAGTAGAAAGGAAATTGAAGAAATAAAAGAGGGGACTTTTTAATTAAAATAAGGGGTGTGATGAGTTAATGCATGAACGGTACATCGGTGTTGGTGTTTTTGCGTGGTTGGAGGAGTCTCAATTATGTGCCCTTTTTTACTTCCAAATTATTTTATGGCAATAATGATTTAAAGAAAAATAATAATGGCATTTTTTCAGCACTTAATGTAGCGTAGAGTGCAATTAAAAACGTCGACGGCTATGAATCACGTGCTGGAGGTGCCGGCCGCCGACAGCCGCGGAAATTCCGCGCCTTTCCCACCGTGCTTGCTTCGTTTTGGGGTGGCGACTGGCGACCGCCTGGCGTTGACCTCTTGTGCTAACTGCTAAACTATATTAAATATTTTTTCTTTTAGATTATTTATAATCCATATATATTTTTTATTCATATATGATATATGAGATAAATTTAAAGTTTTTAATTGTAAATACAAGGATGCTCTATATTGACAAGCAAAATCAAACATTGCAAGCTATATTTTATGTTATAGAGGTAATAATCAACTGCATCTGTAAATATTATATTTTTCTTCAGTACAAATATTTTTTTTTTCAATATAAATTTCTTTTTTCAGAATAATTGGCACTTCCATATAGTAAGGATATCCATATAAAAGTTTCTGTATTTCTATCAATCTCTTATATGTCCATGTACATAATCTAATAAGTGACATCATAATATGTAATCTAAATTTTTATTTTTATTAAGCAGAAAATATTAGCTTTGTCAATCAAGCCAACATCTTATTTTATTTAAACTGATCGAAGTGTTAAAATTTAGCAAAGTTTTGGATTCGGTCGATCTGATACAATCGATAAATTGAACTGGTTGAATAGGTGTAAGATATATATTAATTAATGTAATCCTATCCAACCTTAAAGCCCTTTATAAATTATCTATTCATCAATTATAAATTTATCTCTTAAGTTTTTTTTTTTTCCTATTATACATAACTGAAATTACTCGTATTGCATCTAAAGTGATGGCGTTGTCGGATTCTTTTCTCTCTTTTTGTTAAATGTTGATGTAACAAATAATTGAATTGATCATCTAGTTTCTTTTATAGAGAAAGATTCAAGATTTCTAGTAGAACTTTTTACCTGCTCCACTTGTTTGACTGCCTCGAGAAATTAGCAGCAGTCATAAATGATATGATATTAAACAACATATTTTATGACTTTGTTGAAAGAGTTATCGCCCAAGTAACTAATTAGAGAAAAATATTTACTAGTGTTAATTAACATAATTCCTCCACATGGAATGTTTAAGAAGAGATCAAACTACTCCAAGTCTTATATATACGCTGACTTTAGTTGTTTGGTATTGTGTTTTTGTATTATATATATATATATAGTTGGATTTAGTGAGAAATCATCTTTTTGAAAACTTGAGAACTATGAACAAACATATAAAGTCGATGAACAAAATCGATAAAGTTGTTAACAACGAAAACATTCTAAAAATGTTTCACAACAAAATAACTTAAAAAGATTTCGTTGTGCACAACTTTATATCATTTTGTACATCATCTTTACACGTCTTATTATCAATTAATCAATAAGCATTCAAATCAAGTGATGACGTGTAACAAAGTTGGCCATCCTAACTAGGTAGATAGGTAGATAAAATTTCATTATGACATTTGACAAAAAATAGTGTAATAGTAGTTTTCATTGCCTATAAAACGGCATATGATCTTTCATTGTAAACAACACCACCAAGAGAGTAAAATCCTTTGCATTTTCCAAAAAACCATGAGTTTAAGCTTGCTTTTTTACTTACATACCGATAAGAAATTCGATACACATCCTTGAGAGCTAAATAATATATCCCAACACCATATTAAAAAAAAAAACTTATAAATTATGTAACCAAAACGTCAAATCTAAAAGACATATTAGAATTTACGGAATCTTCCATAAACCAACAAACTATTAGAACTGTCACAGAAGCATGCCCGATCTAGCTGGAGGGGCGAAATGGCGAAATCGAAAATCAAATGTGTATAATTTTTTTTTATTGGGCTGCCCATGTTTTTGGGCCAATGGCCCTTTGGCCTGGTCCGATATGAAAACAAAATGGGCCAAAAGTTTTGTTGCTCAACCTAGTGGTCCTGGTCAGACAATCGGCCCGAAATCGGACCAGTTTGTCTGGTCAAATCATTTTCAACGGCTACACACTATACATTCGATATAGAAAATCTGTTGAAAGTTTTTGATTGCTCATTATATTTGTAAATTAAATTTTGTTGGCTGATTCCCGAAGCTGCATATAGAGAGGTGTTTGGCTGAGCTTATAATTCTTTAAAACAATTTATAAGCTGTTTATGAACTTATAAGTTGTTGCAAAGTCTTTGGTAAAATAAACTCCTAAACATCTTATAAAATTTGTGAAAATAAAACCAAACAACATAAGACTCCTAAAAATAAGTTGGTCAATCCTAACTTATTTTTCATAAACTTATAAGCAATCATGAATTTACCAAAATAACTTTATTATAGTTCGTTATTTCCTACACATACACTATCAACTTCACATCTCGTCAATTTTATCTCTAACTATGATTTTCTCTCTAACTCACGATTTTTCTCTAGCTTATAAGATCAATTATCCAAACACTTTAACAACTTATAAGCACTTGAGACATGACCTCTTATAAGCTTTGAAACATCTTATAAGCTACTCTAAAATAAGCTCAGCCAAACACCCCCATAATCTGGAGAATGGATGTTTAGAATGTATAAGTAGGTTTAATAGGCTTACCTAATAATTTAGATCTAATTCATTTAGCAAGACGAGTAGGAACTAGGAACGGAGCCTATTGCACTAGGGTGAGCAAAATATCCGAATATCGAATAAACGAATCCAACCAAACCGAAAAACCAAATTTGGTTCGGTTATTTCGGTTAAAACCGAATTAAAATTCGATAGTTCGGTTTTCAGTCGGTTCGGAATTTTTTTAACCGAATAACCAAAAATCGAATTATATATATATATATATATATATATATTATTTATTTAGAATTATAATTTTAATATATCAATATCATTAATCCTATTCATCTCTCTCTCCTATTATATCAATATATTTGTAAAATATAATATTATTTATTATTCTATAATACTATCATATTTTTTTTTTGCAAAATATTTTGTATATATATATAACATATAAAATATATTTTTATATGTAAATATCAATATGTAATATTATTTATATATTAATTTGAAAAAAATATATTTTTTGCTAAAAATAAACCATTTTTTATATAAATAATATCAATATATAATATTATTTATTTATTCATTTGGAAAAAATATTTTTTTTTGCTAAAAATTCGGTTTAACCGAAATAACCGAAAAATATTTAGGTTATTTCGGTTCGGTTCAATAATTTTTTTAAAAATTCGTTAATTCGATTCGATTATTTTTTTGTCCGAAATCGATCGAATAACCGAATACTTCACCATTAATTAATTATGTGACCAATGATAACTAACGATTTTCTATATTTTGTCTATTAACCGTAAAATATGCTAGTACTATTTTATTGCAACTTAGGTCCGAATCTCTAATATGCGGGGTAATCTCAATAAAAGGGTCACATGCGAAGAATATGGAATATTTTAATTTAGAAAAGACAAAAACTATGCAGCTTTCCAAATTGTTAGGACATTGGTATTTGTGGACTTTAGTTCATAATTGGTGTGGTAATATATGTATGGGAAGTCTTTTTACAATGGTAAAGAAATATAAATTTAATTACATATCAATGAAAGAAAATTCAAATGGGCCAAATAATGTGGCTTTAAACAAAAATAATGAATTTTTCGTTATAAATTGAGCATTAATTGGTCGATAGAATATTTAAAATTGAGAGATTATATGCCCAAAAATCAAAATAAAGAGATTATATATATCACAAATTATTCCATGTATGCCTCCTCAAATCTAATTTTTAGTGGGAGAACTATTTAAGTAGCCTCGAAAAGACAAATCTGTCGGTCTGAAATCATGCATTAATATCAAACATATATAAAAAGCTGGCGCTAATTATAATTTTTCGAAATAGAGGAACTTATGAATTAATTTTCTAGGTAAACGCAAAAGTTACTGAATATAATATAAACATCAGAAAAAAAATAACAAAACTAATAAATAAATGAAAAATACAACGTGTGGCCGTGCCGCCAAACAAGCCGGACGCGAAAGGGTTAGTTAATGGAAGTTAATAGATCCCGTAAAGTCCAGACCCACACCTGTCACGCTCTTCACCTCACTTATCAATAAATCCTGTAAATGTCGAAATTAAAATTCTTGTCGCAATTTTCCAACTTTTCTTCTCTTATTATTTTATGCCAAACGACGCCGAAAGGGCGTAGGAGAAATGGCGAGTGAAGAAGATAATCAGAAAAACGAGGACGTCGTTGCTATCGAGCTCCCTGCTCCTGCTGGATGGTTAAAGAAGGTGGTGCCCCTCTTCTCCTCCTCTTTTGCTTAATTTCATTTCGTTTTCTCTTTATTTTCCATTTTTTTGTTTATTATTTTGTGCGCAAATTTCTTAGCATCATCTCCTTTTTTTGTTTAATCTGGAGCTGTTGAGGGTTTTGTTTCGGTGGTTAAGTTGGAGAAACTACTTTTTTTTTTCCTGTTGAATTTACGTTGAATTTATTTATGGAGGGGTTCTAGGGTTTTATATAAATTTTTATTTTATTTTGTTGTAATGCCATTTCGAGTTTCTATAATAAGTGCAAATTTATGACTTTGACGAAGGATTACGTTTTCGATTGTTGAAGCATGTTCCTCTTCGATGAAATGAGATATATGTTTAGATGAGTTCGAGTTAGCTACGAGCATAATTAATTGCGACTTCCTGAAAATACTGCTTCGATTTCAGAGCTTCTTTTATGATGGTGAGCATTTTCAGGTCTATTATTATGCTTATTGGCTGAATACCCTTTTCTCACATTCTATTCGTTAGACTGTGTTTCAATCTTAATTAGATGATTATTATGAGTTATTTATACTTTTAGCTAATGTTTGAAGTTTGAACGATTGATTAAGCAAAATGTAACTGGGTAATATGATTCTGTAGCCATATGTGTATCTATATAGTGAGGTTAAGGTAATTTAGAAAGAGGATTTGGGGTGGAAATGGTAAACTTATTGCTTTTCACAACAACAAAAGAAATCAACTTTTCATGGCCTTTATTCAATGCTCCGCTGCTGGTCATGTTGTCTTTGTTTTGGTGTGTGAATTATTCATCCCTCTTATGTTTTCTTCGTTGTTTATGAACTTAGATTTCTACTGTTCTCATTAACTGTTGTCTGTAAAATGATCAGTTTACTCCAAAGAAAGGTGGTACCCCTCAGAAGAATGACATTGTTTTCGTATCTCCTACTGGAGAGGAGATCAAGAGTAAGAGACAGTTGGAGCAATACCTCAAGTCTCATCCTGGAGGACCTTCTGCCTCAGAATTTGACTGGGGTACAGGTAATCTCTCTTTCTCTCCCTCTCCCTCAAGTATTTCGATGCCGTTGGGAGTGCTAGCAATGAAGTGGTAGTAACCGAAGGATTGGAAATACCTGACTTTTTGTTGATTGTGCTAGAACAGAGACATGAATCTCCTTATGTCTATTAGGTGCTAAATGTGACGAACCTACTATATGGTGCTACGCAGGTAATACTCCTAGGCGTTCTGCGAGATTGAGTGAGAAATCGAAGGCAGTTGTCACGCCTACAAGTCAGTCTCCCAAGAAAAAGCAAAAAAGATCCAGCACAAAGGGGGCTCGGCAGAAAACCAATGCTGACGCAGAAGGGGAAGCCACGGGCAAGAAAGATGCCACTGGTGAAGAAACTCTAGAAATTTCTACTATTGGTGCCAAAGATGCTGCGGATGAAGATGTTATCTCAGAAAACCCCAATAGCGAGGACACAGAGAAGAAAGCAGAAACAGCAGAACCTCCTGCCGCTGCCCCAGTTGACACCAGCACCGATAACTTAAACGCTGGCGTTGGGGAATCCAACAATGCAACTACTGTCGACCCAGATGCAAAAACAGAAGAATCGAAGGAGACACCTTCCGTGGTGCCCCATCCAAAGGCAGACGAATCTGAGGAGGCATCTGATGCTAAGAACGACAAACCTAAAGAGGCGATGAGCGCTGGAAAAGAAACTCCAGACGGAAAGGTGGACACGGTAGTGACAACGACAGCTAGGGAGGAGGGTCTTGACAATTCGAAGGAGAAACGAGCAGAAGAAAAGGAGGAGCCATTGTTGCAAGAACCCAGAGCAGCTAGTTGAGGGCATTCATCTATGCGGTGGAAATTCTTTATTGTTTAGGGCTGTTTCTGTACCTGAGCTAGAGTTGCTAACCGGTGATTGTAGATCTGCTCTAGAAAATAACTGCTAGGGATTCTTGTAGCAATTGACTATTGTGATGTTTGTAACTTGCTCTTCATCTCTATGGATGGTGTGTGTGTGGGTATAAATAACTATAATGTCACAATTCTCGGTATGTTATGGTGGTGTGCGTGGTTCATATCATATCTTAATAATATTTTGTTTAATGAATGAAAATTATTTGTTCAGGGCGTTACCTTCATGTGTCCATATTTGTGTTAGGATGAAGTATATGATATATAAACACTATTAAGTGTGTAGGAACATCTTGAAAATGTGGATAAGTGAATGTCAATTTGTGTCAGTGACATTTAAAATCCTTGTTCGAAACTTCCTCACAGGATCCGCGATTTACGAACTTGTCAACAAATTAATCATGTGGTTCAGTTTCAGCAGAAAACAGAATCTCACATAAATTCTGACCGGGAGTCCTGCTGTAGATCTTAGGACATTTGATGGAAATTAATCGTTTTACTTCAGCACCAAAAACATTATCTTCATAATACGTATAGTTATTTTTGATAAAAAATTGCTGTAAATCACATAAATTGTAAATGTTATAACTTTTGTCTAAGATTTGAATGCTATATTGTAAATCAGATGATGAATAAAAACGATTGTTATTATATGCAATTAACTCGTTCACATTTGTTACTAGGAATGATTCCTTTTTATCCAAACTAGCTCTTGCAAAACTACGTCCCACAAACTAAATTTTGACAATCTTATGCATAGACATCATGCTAGAGAAACAAATCACACTAACTAAATTTTGTGCGACATGCTCACTTAACTATAACTCACAATATACGTTTTTAATTGACGTTTCACTCTTCCATATCTTGTTTATCTTTGGTGGTCTCATGTACATCATTCCGTCAGCACGTACTTTGATACTTTTATTCAATATAAATGATATTTTTCTTCAGTATAAATAATATTTTTAAATTAAAGGATAAAATAAATATTTTTCTTCAATATAAAAGATTTTTTCTTAAGAACAACTGATGGTGTGGACGGATGTACAAGAGTCTGTATGTGTTTTTTAGGGGCTCAAACCTAATTAACCAATTTTTAAAAACATATACCACCTATAACATTTTTCAAAATTTCCTATACCCTATATCAATTATATTAAAATAAGACTAATTTTCTTATTTTCGGTTGACTAGTGAGGACTTTCTCGATCGAAAATAAGAAAATGTGTGGATATATTGAAAAAATAGACTAATTTTCTTGTTTTCGATCGAGAAAGTCTTCTATCCGATCGACCGAAAACAAATATTAGTCGACTGAAAATAAGCCGATCGATCGAAAATAGATATTAGTATATCGAAAACAAGAAAATGTGTGGATAAATTGAAAAAATAGACCAATTACCTCATTTTCGATGGACTAATGTTTGTTTCTGGTCGAGAAAATCTTCTTTCCGAACGATCAAAAATAAGGAAATTAGTCTCTTTTTTTTGGTAATTTAATACAGAAATTAGTCTATTTTTTCAAATTGGTCATGTAATGTAGTAAATTACAAGATTGAGTACGATGAGTATACGCTTTTGAAAATAATAAAGCTATACACGTTATTCTTGGCCACACGAGAATATTTTAGTAATTATCAATATAATTAATTAACAAAATAATAATAAATTAATTTGTTAATTATTTTACATAAATACCATTTTCCACCTATTTTTAATATAAAACTAATTTTTAATAGATAATATAAATAAACTATTTTTCACTTTTTTATTCGATCACAAAATCGAATAACATCACTAAACTTTTTATTTACAGAAATAAACTGAAGGGCCACAACAAAAGTAACAATGTAACATGCCGCTTTTACCCCCCACATTTGCAGCTTTTTTTAACCGAACAAACGGAAAAGGTGACTGCTTACTACGACAAAGTCGAAACTTCCATCTCTTATTTTATTACAACTCCAATTCTCAAAGCTGAAACCTTTGGATCCTATGATCCACTGTGGCAACAATTAATTATTCTTCCCACCTCTCCTCACTCCACCTTTAATCATTCCCAACTTATTATTTACAGGAAAAAAACAAAATAGGCACCGAGAATATGATGCTCAGGATCAGGCTTCTGCTTCTTGCTCTGTTTCACCTCCGATCGCAACCCAGTGAGTCCACGTCTCTTGATTCTTGATTTTTTACTCGTTTGATTCTCGAGAAATTTCTGGTTAGCTCTTTTCAGACCGTTTTCGAAGAAATTGACGTCGTTGATTATTTATGAATTTGTTTTGTCCTTTCTTGATTCCAAGATTTCACACTGTCCGATTGAATCAGTAGCATTTGGCTAGTTTTAGGGTTGAAATTTGGAATTTGATTAATTTGAGCTGATAAATTTCAATCTTGAGATGTTTATTGAGCTAAGAATGAAGAAGGGCTATAATTACCCCCACCAAGAAAAAGATTAAATGTTTTGTTATAGTTCGATCTCTTTAGGGGTTATATCATGTTTTTAGGGATTGGTGTTACTGTGTCTTTCCAGCAATAATGCTGCATTATTGCAAAGAAATGTGTAGCAAAATATGTATGCAATGATTTTGAGCAATGAGTAAATTCATCTGAACTCGATCTATCTTAGGTCCGCCGGTTCTGCTGAAACGCTACTCGTATAAAGATATAAAGAAAGCAACGGATGGATTTAGAAGAGTTGTCGATAGCTCATCTGAAGAGGCCTCTTACAAGGCCAAGTTTCAGAATGGCCGTGTTGGGGTAGTGAGAGAGGTCAAATTGTTGGATGAAGACGATTCCTTCTCAAAGGAAGTTCAGCTCTTGGGGCGTCTACATCACCGACATATTGTGGCACTTTATGGCTTTTCGACTGGACCTAAGCGGTATATATTCATCTGCATTACTTTATTGGTTGTATCTAAGCTCTTTTATGATTAGTAGTGCTTCTTGATATCTGTTTGTCCTGCCTCATATCTAAGTGCATTTGCGTGTTGTGTATCTATGAGAGAGAGATCTTGCTGCTTAAATCTCAGTTCTTGGATGGAATAAGCTCTAGATTGTGAAGGGCTATATAGCTTAAATCTTATATAAATGAAATTTTGAGTCTTTTAGCATATATTGTGCCGTTTCAGGTTTCTACTGTTCAAACATCAAACGTGTGTGTGTCTCTGAGAGAGAGAGAGAGAGAGAGAGTTTTTAATCTTGCTGCTTAAACCTCAGTTTTTTAGTCTTATAGCATTACCTTGTGCTGTTTTAGGTTCCTAATACCGGAAAACATGTATTTGACCTTGCTGCTTAAATCTTAGTATTTTGTCTGTATCTTTTGTACTGGATATTTGTGGATGAGCTCTTGATTGTGAAGGCTATATAAGTGCTGTGCTGATTCAAATGAAAATTTTCGAGTGACTTGGCATTACCTCGTGCTGTTTCAGGTTCCTAGTACTCGAAAACATGGAAAGAGGAAGCTTAAAGGAGCATCTCTCTGGTAATTACTTTGCAGAATATGGTTCTGATCATCTCCCACTTTCATTTTGTCATCGCTGTTGCCCTCTTCAGATCCGTTGAAGACTCCCTTGAACTGGCAAACGAGGCTCAAAATAGCCGTTGGCATAGCTGCTGCAGTGGTTAGTTTCTCAAAATCAAATCACCTTGTTAACCTCTGCACTTATTTAGCTACTGTTTATCATCACAGTCAGCTTGCAAAGAACTCAGTCGTTCTTGACAAGAAAATGGTTCAAAATTATAGGATCATACACCTTATTGCATTATGTCACAATGCAGGAATATCTGCATTTTTTCTGTGATCCACCAGTTTATCACTTCTCTATAAGTTCGAGCACCATAATGTTGGATGAAAATTGTACACCAAAGGTACACTTTCTTGATAGATGACTGAACGAGAGAACCAAAGGCAGAGACAACAAAAGTAACCTTCGATTCTACTTCTTGCTGCAGATCTCAGACATTAGCCTATCCGGTGCTGCTGAAAATCATGCCACAGGAAACCAAACCTCTTCCCTTTGTCGAAAAGGTAGAAAATCTAGCCGCCTTACGCGTTGAAGTCTTCAACCCTAACATTCTCCGATTGCAGAATGTAGAGACGACGGGTGCAGAAACGTCATCTTCCAACTTGGGTTGGTGATCTTGGAGCTGATCACGGGCCAGTCATCGGATAAGGGTGGTGTCGATTTGGCACAATGGGTTCAAGAACCGCGTTTCTTGAGATCAATACACAAGATGATAGATCCTGATCTTGGTAATAGCTATGACCCAAGAGAGCTCAATGGCCTCCTCAATGTTGCAAGATTGTGCATTAGATCTGTAGATGAGACTAGAGTATACACCCCTCAAATTTTGTGGTATTTGCAGAAAAAATTAGGGATCACAAGGAAACAAAATTTGCCATATTAATTTTCCACATTGTAAAAGACATTGGAAAATCTTTAAAGGTTGTGAACGTTTGATTATACGGTCGCTCACTCTTCCAACTAGACTGGCGGCAATTTGTGTACACCTTTGGTGGCATTTAATTTTCAGTTTGTAGTCAAAATCCAACTGCAAAAATGAAAACCCTAAAATTCACAATAAATGCTAGAAGTGCATAAATGGGCCCAATTGTAGGAAAATTAGTATTACATGAAATGAAATTAAGTCAAATTGACTTTCATGCCCATCTATCTCATCCTAGAAAGTGGATGCATCATTAAATGCTTATATTATTGGATCCTCTTTGGTACTCTAGTTTTTACTTGAATTTGCACATGTGAATCTCATGTTTATCTGGTTAAGGGTTCTGAAAAATTAATGATCACGAGTAATCGAAGTCTTAATATACCATCAATATATATAAAGAAATATTATTATACACGCCAACCCAACTATCTCTATAAGCACATGTTATTTCTTTTTTCTTTTTCTTTTTTGGTATCACGTGAAACTCATGCCGCTACCTTGTGACGCACCTGATAAACCCCACGTTCTGTCTGATAGCCGCAAACCACACAGGACATGACAGACTCAAACCCATAGAGGCGTTTGTGGGATTCGAACTTGTGACCTCTCGACCACAGGAACTCACCTTAATCATTAGACTGTCTCTAGGGGACATCACATGTTATTTATGTTATACAAATCATCACTTAAATGTAATAATAATTCACACTATACCAATAAATTCCTTTCTATTCTTCATTTCCACGGAACACATTTTGTCACTTATAGTCAACAATTGACATCTATAAAGAAAATGTTAGTTGCCTAAATTATTCCCAAAAATCTAGGACCATCATACATTTATATGCATCTCTGAATGTCTCAATCTATAATTTATTTTTTAAGATTTTAAAAATGCGTTTGCATTTATTTGACGTATACGGAGAATTGTAGATAGCCTTATTTGACTATGATATGTTGATATTCCATCATACATTTATATTCGCCTGATTTACAATTTGGCAATAACTCCTGGTTTTTCCGAAATTCAGGGAAAATTAGAGTTAGAAATATCCACATCAAGAAATCAAATATAAACGTTGTCGCACAAGGATTAATGATTAGGTTTATGTATTTGCATATATAAGCTCCTTATCAGGGATATTTAAAATTTTTTTCCTCAAATTATTGGAGTCTAACTTCCCTACTATTCTTTCTCATAGCTCAAAAGAAAAAAAGGAGCAAAGTTTTTATATTTGAAAATAGGGCAGAACAACTATTTTCCCTCAATCGATAAAACTCCCTTAATTTTCCATATTAGTTAGATAAAATATACCATATGAGACTATATTAGCCGTAAGAGTGAATAATTTTTGGGAAATACACAATTTTAGTATAATAAATTAACTTTGTGACAATTTTAGCCCGTAGAGCGATTTTACGGAACAATTGGCACCGAAAATATAATATGTAACTCGTAAGTCATTTCCAATGACGTTTTTGACTTGTGCTTCTATATGTCATTTCCCGATGCCGACTGCACTTTTTGATGCCAAAAATAACTTACGGACTAAAATTGTCACAAAATCAATTCATTGATCTTGATTGATATATAATTGATTTATTAAATTAAAATTATCACAAAGTCAATTTATTAGATATAAATTATGTATTTTCCCATAATTTTAAGGTTAGATAGGACTAAATATGCAACTATATTGAAAAACATAGTGGCTTTCCGATCTAAGGTTAGTAAACTTAGCATATCAAATCTAAAATTCATAAACTAATTAACCAAATGCAATATAAAAGGTTGAGGGGGTTTTGTAATAAAGTTAAACATAACGGAAAAGGATTTCTCTCCAAAGCATATAGTATTGGAAAAGAATATAGATTTGGGACAAGGAAAAGGATAATGAAATTAAAGTATGGATTAGTTCACATTCATATAGGTTCAAGAAATGGTCCACTTAAAAATAATAAAAAAGCATATTCTTGGAGTATTAGTTAAATTACAAAATATAATAGTGATCACCGCTCAATTGCAAGAATATTTAAAGACAACAAGTGGATTTTCCTTTATCTTTTTGGTATAGTTAGCACCTAGCATAACTGCTGAAGTGATTGCCCACCAAATTTAGTTCATTTTTTAGTATTAAATTAAAATAACATCATCGAGTCATCGACCATCGTCGATTCGTTCTCCATTTTAATTCATGTACTTTGCTTATGGTCTTTAAATTCGTTGCCCCAACTTCCCACCAAATTAAAATATTTTTTTGGTGATTTCATGATGATGTATTCATATTCTTGGCATTTTCTTTTTCTTGTTTTTCTAACAAATTAAATACTTGGAATTGCTACTCATATATCCCCACAGGGTATCTTAATATGAAAGATGCTAGTGGGATCCAAATTCGCTACATTTTCATCATGAAAACATAATTCCTTCAAGTTGATACTTCAAGAATACATCACAAAAGTTGACAATTATGATCTTCGATGCACGATTAAAACATTTTTTAGAAAAATATAAAATGGAAGTTATTGGACAATGAAAATGAAATGAATGCCAAATAAGATAAGGATAATTTTCTACATTTGCGTGTATACATTAATTATGTGTTTGTGTTTCTGACCTTACTTTGCAGGGTGGCCTAATCAATCATGTGAACAATTTCGTAATTTTAGGATTATAATATCGAATTATACAGATATTTTTAAACTGCATTATATTGAATTTTCTATAAGGTGGTGTTTACTTTGCATGATTAGGTTGGATAGATAAAATTAATCCAATCTAATCAAGTGTTTACTTTTAATGATTAATATTTGAGGATATCCCAAAACCCGGGATTATTTTAATCATTTGAATTGTTCTTCATTAATTTTAATCCAACCAATATAGATAGGATTGAAATAATCCTCCAAATAAAGGGAGAATTATTTATCCTAATTTTAACCCTTCACTAATCATTTGTAGTAAAAAATGATTGATAGATAAAATTATCTTATCATATATTTAATCCATCAAATAATCAATCCTCAAAATACTAATCATGAAAAGTAAATACGCCCTAAGTGTATTATATCCTATAACGGATGCAGGTTGCTTGTCATAAAGTACAAACTTGTTCTGTTCTCGTGAGCTACAAATAGATCAAGTTTAATTAGATCTAAGAAGGCAGCTATATAAAATGAAATATTTTATTTCCATTTTTGCTGAAGTTTGACCAAAAGTGAAGGAAACTTCGCAAGAAATCAAACCTTCACCGACACTACTCTATGTTTGGTAATCATTTTTGTTTTCCATTTTTTCGTTTAGACGGAAATAATTATTTCTTTTATACTATAATATAAATAAATGATTACAAATATTCGAATAACTCCCATTGATTATCAATACTTTTTCTTCTTAATTTTTCAATATAAAAAGATATCCTCATAAAAAAATTTTGAGAATCACGATAAACCAAACAGCATGCATCCCTTTCATCATAGAAAAAAAGGAAGTAGCAGATTTGGATCAGGAAAAAAAGGAAGTATGCCCAACCCCCCCCCCCCCCCAAAAAAAAATACCTATACAATTTCATTTTTCATCATCTTTTCTCATTAAAAAACAAATCATCCTTTTCATGGTTTTATAGTTGCTGTTCTTTTATTTATCATATAATTGAGAACTAAATTCACACTAAAATTGAAAATTCATAAAGTTTTTTATATTCAAGAAATATAATCGTCAGTATTAACTAAATCGTCCCGATTTTCAGGCAACAACAGATCAACAAGATATGCATGTCGAATTTGAATCCCATTAACTAATAGTATTGCTAGCCCTTGAATATAAATTAATGTCCAAGTAAAGCATCCACTAAAACAAGCAATTGGTAGGAAAAAGATGTAAGCTTCAAGCATCCATTCTTGCAGACACTTAACTTAGTTTCAAGAATAATTTCCCAAGTCACAAGATGTGTATTCCAAGTAGCTGCACTATCATACTTGCTTTTTCAATCTTTAAGAGTGCTAATTCAAATCCACATTTCAAATCAAGATTTTGGTAGATGAGAATAATACGTAACCCAATACAAAAGCAAAGAAAGTCAAAGATCAAAAAGGACAAAGATGAATGTAACAAAAAGAAGGCTAGAGGCAAAAAACTATCGTGTATTTGCCTTTTCTTTAACCAAAGAGATCACCAATCAATTACTTCAAACAATGAAGAGAAATGAAATAGGTTGTTTTTCATTCTCGAATGTCGATTCTGGTCTCATCTTTTGTGTGTGTTTTTGGCCAGTGGAGAGTGTCTGAGCCAAGAATTGCTGAAATAGGCATTGCTTCATTATGTTTGAGCCAAGAATTGCTCCTTTTTCTCAAACTTGGCCATCCAAACACCACCATTCATACATATTTACAATATAAACAAACGGGACCAATAGTCCCAATCACAACTCCAACCACTCTTATCTTTTGTTGGATGTGTCACAAAACCCTATTCAACCACCATTGAGAAAGCATCACACCACCAAATTACACCACAATTAACAAAGTTTGCACTACTAGATATTTAAATGGCACTTAAAATTGCTTGAGTGGGAAACCATGGGGGTTACTTAGGTTTAGGGCATTTATTTTACCGGCCACTTAAAGAACCTAATCCCACTCCGGTTTCGACATCCTTCCTTCCAAAAGACTCTCAAAATTTGCCTTCCAATATTCCTTCTTCTGCAACAAAAACGAAAAGTGTCAATCATAATGTGGATCATTCTGCATTACATTACTATCAAGACCAAGTTTTAGAGACATATACAACTACTTAGTCTACTTTAACAATGTGCAACTTCAGATCACTCCAAGTTTAGTAAAGTTACAAAAAGCTCGAAGGAGCATATCAAACGGAGGAAGGAATCATAGAAAGTTCTCCAAGATATCAACTAAATTTTCTACAAAAGCCTCCTCTACATGGCATCATTCCAAGAAAAAGAATAACGAACGAGGTTTGTGGTAATCCATTCATTTCAGTCCCTAACTCTGAAATGAAACCAATAATGCAGCACCAAAACACATATACACATCCTGCAAGCCCACTTAAAACATGATCGCTATCACCTAATTCAGACAACCTTAATCTGAACTCTCGACACCCTATATCAAGATCAAGAAACAAACAGCTAATAAGGCAGACAAACTATCACAGTTCTCAATAGTCAAGACGAGAAATGACTGTCAGAGACAGCTATATAGAACAGATCACGTTATCAAAATATTGAGTTAAACTTAGACAATCCACGAACTAGCCGAATTGAGAAAGTAATTCTAAGCAGAAAACAGTTTAAGCAAATAAACAAACCATCCAACTCACCGATGGCAAACAGTTTAGTCCTTGAAGATAACCTCGTCAGCCATTTCCATCAGAGGCTTCAAGCAATCCGGTGAGAATTTCCTCGCAAACATATGCGAGTAACTCGAATTCGACTCCCTGAGACTGTAGATGAGCTCCGCCGACAACTCAGGAGGGTGATAAGTGTGTGGATGGCCATTAACACTATCAGTCCAATTAACCCTAGTTAGTGTATAGTGGCTGCAGCCATTAGGGTCCTGCATCGACAAAAGCGTAGGGAAATAATGCTCTTCTGGATAGCAAGACTCGACATTCAAGCAGGGGAGTTTGAACTTCCGCCATAGCTGCCTGTCCTTGATAACCATCAACGCGTGCCTTCGTGTAAGCACGAAGAACTGCGATCCGACTCGGAATTGATCGAAGTTGACCTCGGGGAGCATCACATTCGGCCCCCTAGCGTTGTAGCGATCCCACAGAGTGGACTCGCTGTCGAGAATCTCAATGTAGCTCGAGAACTCCAAGTTCCGCGACAACCTGCCCAGATCAAAGAGGAAATTGTACAGGTAGTTGAACGAGTGGAGCGGGATGCAGTGCTGCGAGATCATAGCGAAGTAGGCGTTGGACGGATCGTCGAGCATCGCCGTTGCGAGGAGGCGGCGCGCGGCCGAGACGAGAGTCGGCGAGGAGCGCTGGGTTCGCTTCGAGGGGATGAGCCTATCCTTGAAGACGCCTTCGAAGGGGGCGATTTTGACGAAGGGGTCGGCGTGGATGTAGATGTTGTAGTGCTTGAGCGTGGCATTGGAGAAGAAGCGCTCCCAGAGGGGGGCGAAATGGAGGTTGGAGTTGGTGAGGAAGAGGAAGGCGATTTTGGGGCGGCGGAGGCCGGCGGAGAGATGCGATTTGGCGGCGGGGAGGCGGGCGGGGCGGCGGGAGAAATTGGCGGAGTCCATGGCGATGGCCTTGTGGAAGAGGGAGAGGTCGTCGAGCTCGTCGGGGAGGGAGATGGAGATTTGGCGCGGTGGCAGGATTCGAGGGGCGAGGAAGAAAAAGAGGACCGGCAGAGAGAGGAGGAGGATTAGAGCGGGGACCAGTGGGGAGGAAGTCGAGGAAATCGCCATGGCTGCGGGTGAATTTCTTCTTCACTTTGTGTGTGTGTGTTCTGAGGTTAATTTTATTGCTGATTTGGGGTTATGGGGTTATGGGAGATAAGTGGGATTTCATGGTGGTGGAGGTGGTTGGTTGCGCTAGGGTTCGGGTGCGGTGGCGATTTGGTGGTTTTAGGTGGTTTTGAGAATTAGAGATTTGTGTAGCGAACTGAAAGTAGAGAGAGGAGAGAGAAAGGAGAGTGAACAATGGAGGGCTGCGGGAGTCGGATATGACGGGAAAGCGTGGTGGAGTTAACAGCGTTAAATGGATCGCTTTTTCTTTTTCTCTTTTCGCGATTTTCTTTTCCTTTTTGGAGTGCTTTGCTTTCCATTTTTCTATTCCGATATTTTTATGAAATCTGTAATCTTTACTGAATTAGTTGACCAATGATGCCTCGGAAGAATGCACAAGGAAACTAGAATAATATTTTTTTAAAGAAAAAAGAAAAACATGTGAATGATCTTTTGTTTTTTTCACAACCTTCAAGCGTTCTACAATTGATTGTATAGCATCCAAATTCGGACAATATTCTCAAATAAAAGTAGATTGAATATTTTTTTTAAGAATTACATTTTGTATGTTTAATTTTAACGAGATTTTGAAAAATATTTCAAATTTTAGTTAATATATTAAAATGTTTGTAATTTTGACAAAACTTTAAAAATATTCTAAAATTTAATTAATACATTAAAATATCTCCAATTTTGAAAAAAATTAAAAATATTCTTTTAATTAATATTTTAAAAATAATTGATTCAAGAGTTTTATTTCGACAAAATGTCGAACTAGTTTGCCACATACACGAGCTCACTATAACTCAAATGACTCAGCATGTCGTCGCCAAAAAATCGAATCGATATATTTTTAAAATATCATCATAATTGGGGATATTTTAATGTATTAATTAAAACCGAGGATATTTTTAAAATTCTCGTCAAAATTTTAGACATTTTAATAAATTAACTAAAGTTGAGAATATTTTTAAAATTTCATTGAAATTTGGGACACAAACTGTAATTATCCATAAAATATTATAGTAGCGAACTATTTGTGATTATAGAAATATTATTCCAAACATGAAGTGAAATTGCATTATGAATGTTTTGTTTTCCTTAAAACTTACTCCATTCGTCCCACACAAGACGATTCATTTCTTTTCGACACGGTTATTTAAGAGAATGATATAAAGTGAATAAAGTGATAAAAGTAGATAGGTCTCACAACTTTTGAAGATATAATTATTTTCTAAAATAAAACAGTAAAACCCAAAAGGAATACATACCATTTTGGATGGGTGGAGATTTATTTATTTAAGTATATAATCCTCCGTCCCATTTAAATGGGATTACAAATGGAAATAATTATCCCTTTAAAAGTATGTATTTTTAACATTTTAACTACTTTATACTTTTCTTCTAAATACCCGTCTTTCGAAAAGTATATTTGTGTGACTAGATACTATTGGAGAGTCATATTTGGTATAAAAAAAGCTACTAAAAAATATCCAAGGTATGTGACTATGCAACTTCTGTAACCACCAATACATGTTTCATGTACGACATAAAAAATAAGTGACACGATAACGAAGTATGTAATATGAAATCCCTCGAAGAACGACATTTGTGGGTCCCACATTACTCCCACACATAGTTAGGGAAAGAAAGAAACTTGGATCAAGCATGAACAGATGAAATCGTAGTCGATAAAATAAGGTACTTTAAATCACTTAATCTTTATAAAGAGTGTCCAAAACATACTTCATAATACAAATACTGCTAAAATGAAGCACTTGAATAAAAATCATATACAAAATAGCACATTTCATTCTTAGCTCTCAACTTGAACCATTGGAGGCTACATATTAGCTACCGAACCTTTTTATGGCTGTTTCCGCTCCAAGAATGTGTGTGTTGATGCCCGATGAAAGCGGATGATTAGTCAACACGGCCTAATGAGAGAGCTTTGAGGGCCTGACATCATTCCCGTTCAGTTTGCTTCGGCATGTCCCGGGTTTCTGAGGAGTACGAGGGCTTTGAACTCGAGGGCTTTCAGTTCGAGGACTTTGAACTCGAGGGCTCTGAGTGCGCGGGCTGTTCACAGCAGTTTGAGCGAGAAGCCTAGCTCCATGAACTGATCCTATTTCAATACATTGTGGAAATACAAGCAAATTCAAGACATTTGATTGTGCAATAGCTTGGATCTAACTATATTTTGACAGAAGCAGAACTCGGTTTATGAAACCAAATATGACCAAAATTGGATGTGCGTCTGTGAGTGAGAGAGAAGTCATCTCCTTATTTCAATCCGATTGTTGAAAAGAAGACAAAATCGTGCAAGTGAGATAGATGCTCATTTGATTGTGCAATGGACAGAAGCAGAACTCACATAAGAAACCAAATAGATGTGTTTGAGTGAGTGAGTTGAGAGGAGACATCAAGTTGTAGAAAAGCAAGCAAATTCAAGAATTGCAAGTGAGAAAGAGTCTCACTTGATTGTGCGTTGCTTAAATCTCCTATAGTTTGACAGAACCGAAACACATATATATGAAACCAAATATGACAAGGATCTGTTTGTGTGTGTGTAGACATATCCCTATTTCAATCAGTTGTAGCAAGGCAATCAGTTTCAAGAATTGCAAGTGAATCTCAGTATAGTTTGATAGAACCATAACTCATATAAGAAACCAAATATGACAAGGATATGTGTGTGTGTGTGTGTGAATGAGAGAGAGCTATACCGGGCAGAGACAATCGCTTCTTGTCTTGAAAATCCGAAAGATTTGATCGCTCTCTAGGAGTACTGAATGATCTAGAACCAACAGCTTTGACAGGTGTTTTGGGAGTCCTGCTCGAAACAGGCGTGGTGGGAGTGTCCAGCACAGCAGCTAACCTCCTCGGTGAAGGAGTTTTCTCAATGGTGATGTTGAAATGCGGGATAGTCTTCCCATTCCCAATACTCAACAATGGCTTCCTCTCTGTCAACAGTGATGTTGGTACATCCACTAGAGCAACCCGTTCACTTGTAGGACTCTTCGTTCCATCTCTAAGATTAGCATCGTCTAAAAAGTCGGTCTCCCATGGGCGAACAGCCATCCATCTCTCCAACCAATTCCATCCCCACTCACTTTTTATTGGGGAAACCAAGCAGTGCCTCCTCTCCCTTTGTTGTTGTTGTTCTTCTTCTGAGGCCGCTTTATCCCTACCGCCACTGCACCATAAACATAATCAACATATATAGAGATATATATTTTTTCCTTTCTAGCATTGGCTTCTTGTGCAGTACTCAAATACACTCAGATTTGTTAAGCTATTTGTCAATTGAGGATAATGAGGCGTTTACTTGGCGAGCTAAAGCATAAGCCCGTGCTTTCTCGCGCTTAGCAGCGGCCTCCTGCCTTTTCTGCCACCTGGCTCGGATTTCGGCAGCGGAACCAACCTTGTCACACCACCCATTCTGGGTATACTGTCAAAAAATCAAAGCGGCAAAAAGCAAATTCAGCAGTCTGAAAAACAATGTCTTCTTTATCTCAACATATTCTAACAATATAACACAGTAATTTGCCAAAGATAGCTTACTTCTGGTTTTTTAGCTGGAGCCTCGACTTCGAGTTGTTGTATTAGCTTCTTTTGTACAGATTGATTCTGTAATGTAGAACGGACATGCTTTGCTCGGGAATGGGCCTGAACTTTTACTAAGGCTTGAATACAGCGAAGAGCGATGGCAGCTTGCCTTTTCACAGTATGACCTTTCACTAGAGCTTGAAGCCTCGCCAGTCCTTTTATAGCACGGAAGGCTCGCCTAGCCTGATACAGAACATAATTATTGGTAAACAAACACCAGAAACATATAATCTCTGCTGTATATAAATATTAAAGGCTCCATAGTGGATAAAGATCTCAACTCCTAGCTATCAGTTCAATGGTAGATTTAAGCTAATTATGCCTTTTACAAGTAAACAATGCAATCAAGGTACCATGAATCCTCTATAAACAGTTTGGATGCGTATGGCAGCCGATTCTTCGCTCATAGGCAGTCGAGTCTCAGTTTTAGCTTCGTTTTGAACCTGAAATGAAGCGAAAAGCAAAAGATGCTATGACAAAATATAAAGAAGAAAACAGTTGAGAACTCAATGAAAGCCATACCGTAAATCCTCTAATGGCTGTTTGGATACATCTGGCTGCCGATTCTTCTTCCTGCATATCCTGGTCCTCCTCGAAGTTAGATGTATCGAGAAAGTTTGCATCATCGGCATCGAGAGCTGCATCGTCCACCTCAAGTGAACTCGAATGTGGACTAATCGGATCAGGATCTGACTCGAACATTTCTCGGACATCCGGTGTTGCCCATCCTTCTACTGGATCTTCTTCAAGCCGGGATGCACTCTGCTCCTCCGGTGAGTTCGGTGAATCCAAAGCCGACTGGAAGTTTCCTTCCTTGGCATATACACCCATCCATTCCTCCTCCTGAGGTTGTTGTTTAGCTGCACGCGGTGAAACAGCAGGAGGATCCTCTGAAAGCTGCGATACGTTTTTCGCCTGAATCGAAGGCGCGCCGGATTGATCCATTTCCCACTGCCAGTTTGCATCTTCGAATTCTGTGTCGACATTCTCATTCAACTCGTTTTCGAATCTGGATTTTCGGGCTCAATAGAGGGCTTGCTTTGGTTCCAACTCTTGCCGGCGTTTCCAGAACTCTGCGCCTTGAAATTAATCTTAGATTTGTAATCTTCATACACAATCCATCAAACTTTACTATATTTGGAAAAATACAATACACAATAATGATGTTGAAGGAGAATGCGAATTACAAAATATGACTAACATTTTCCTCCTCTGAAGAAGCTATCTTCTCTGATTTCTTCAAACCGAGCAATTGTTTGATCCATCTCCTTGGAGCACCCATCTTGTTAGAGCTACAGCAGAAAATAAAGATCACAACTGGGCGCGAATCAGAATTGTAAGAATTTCTCTTCACAAATCATTGTAGCACTAAATCAGATTTTTGAGCCTTTTTTGGCCATGCAGGTTCCAACGTAATTTTCATTTTCTAACACTAAATCAGATTTTAGACAAATCTAATCCTAATATATATATGATTTCAATATGAATGCGTATTATAATGAGCATATAATGTATTTCATTTCTAAAGCTAAATGAAATTTTAACCAAATTTCATCCATGACTTATAAATAAATTCGATAAGAATGAAATGGTTTGCGATCAAATAAGAGTTCATAAATAGTGCCTGTAGTAGAGTTTCACAAATTTAGAAAAAAATCAGTAAAAATGTGATTTAATCCATGCAACTTCCACTGGAGAGATTTCTTAAAATGAATTTGAGGATGCTCCTCAATATTATTCGAAATTACCAATTTTGAAGACAAACGCACACTCGATTTTTCCCAGGAAAAACGTAAAAGGGAAAAGATTGTATGCGTCTGCCGAAATGAATAGAATAATGGAAAAATTCAAATAAAAAATTCCACTATAAAAATGTGGCCAAGAGCATGTAGCGGCGTTGCACCTGTTTATTACCACCAATTATTTTTAGGGTGATGTATTGCCTTCCATTTTCAGTGATAAAAATTTCATTGATTCTTAATCTTTTGTGTTAATTAATTTTATGATCGTCCGAAAAGTTTAGAAGTATAAATAGGCTCGAAAGTCATTGTAAGTATACTTTTTTTTCTCTTCATCTATATATTACTTAATTTAATTTCAACTAACAACACAAGACATGAGCAGTATACAAACACCAATATATTATTTAATAATATTATTAAACCTTTTCTGAGAAAACGAATATTTATTTACTTGCACATAAGATAGGATTATAATTACTCAATTAACGCTACATTGTCTTTACGATAGTTACATCCCCTTAATTTTTGCATGATGCCGTGGTGGGTCATTTAATTATTAAAAAGGGATAACTACAGTTTGTGTTTCTAATTTTACAAAATTTTGTAGAAAGTCATTAATTTTAGTTAATACATTAAAATACTCCTAACTTTAACAATATTTTAAACTATTTTTCAAAATCTTATCGAAATTGAGGATATTTAAATATATTAACTAAAATTTAGGATATTTTTCAAAATATGTCTAAATTGTGGATCCAAACTATAATTATCCCATTAAAAATTATTTTTTCAAACACCAAGATATTACTAACTAAACGTCACACACTTTTCATGCATCGTAATAAATAGGCATTAATTCAAGCAAGTGCATTGATGTTCTACAAATATTATAACTTTTAATATGGTTCGTAATGTAATTTAGCGAGGAATAAATATTTGGACTGTTTAAGAAAGAAAGAAAGGCACGCATGATTTATACAAATGAAAATCTTGGATTTGAGTCTCATCTAAGTGTGAATTGCAGTTTCATTTTATTTGAAATGGATATGTATTAATTTCGTTATTTGTGAGAATCATTGAGAAGTCTTTGTAATATATTCAATTCATAATAATATGTGTGATGAATCTAGCTATGTGAGTGTCGAGATTTACGTAAAGCAACAAAGAACACCAAGCTTTTACGTGGTTCGATCGTTAATGAGATCTACGTCCACGGAGGAGTGTTTCTCAATATTTTCACTATAATATCGACAATGAGTGTAATTACAAGCTCTTAGATTCGATAAGTTGCCAACCTCTAACATCGCTTTTCCTCTATTTATACAACACTGTCCTCGGCTAGCCCGACCTCCATTGGTCGTGGCGTGACTCTTCCTCCGCATGCCCTCCATTGGCGGGAGCAGGACCTCGCCTCTCGGCGCCACGTGGAGGGTGGCGCCGACCTGGTTCATCTTCCATCGCCCAGGTGGCGGTTCCGGGGCTAGCGTTGGGCAATGATTAGGCTCGCTTTGGCTCGACCGCTGGGCTCGCTACCAACGTTAGGCCCACCTCGTTTGGGCTCGCAGTGGGCCCACCGGTTGGGCCATATCCCATCATAGCCCCCGAATAGCCGGCACGTGAGGCCGAGGCGGAGGAAGGAAGACGCTCGCCGAGGCGAGGCGTACGAGCCGGTTGTTTCTTGGATGCGAGGGTCTTCGTGCCGATCCGAGTTGGGTTGTTTATTGTACGCCGCTGAGAAAGATGTGGCACCGGAAGTCAAGTCCGACTGATAAAGCGCCTGCGCTGGTTACGCCGAGGTGCGATTCGGGCCGGTGTTGCTCGTGGTTGGTGTCGTAGTCCGACTAGGGAGGCCTCCTTTCGGGATGTCGAGGTGCACCCGGTGACCACGAATCTGGGTTGGTCTCCGACCCGATCAGGTATCGCCTCCGTGTAGGCTACACCGAGGTGCGATCCGGAGTGGAATTTTCCGTAACGGGCGCAATCCGCTGATCGGGGTCCGCCCGATCTCGACGGGCGCGAAGAGTCGCCGCCATCCGGGAGACGCCGGGTCCGTATGATGATTTCGGTCGATCGGCGGTCTATCTTAGCTTAGCGTACGCCATACGCGCCAGCGGTAGTTGTGCACTCGAATCGTGCGCGCGTACTCCACTTCCAATCACGTGTAGGCACGTGAAAGCTTCGCGCCAGCTTGTGCTTTAAATGCGCTGTAGGTGGGAAACTGCTCATTTCCTTCACTAAAACTGTTCATCTTTTCTATACTCGGAGAATTTCCGATTTGAGTAGCTTTCGATCATCTTCTCGAATTCGGCAATGAGTTTAAAAAAGTAAGTATGTCTTCTTCCTCTGCTTTCGAGTACGCCGCCTGCTTCCGGGTCCGCCGATCATCTCCCGCGGGAGTTTCGGTTCGAGCCGCCATCCTCCCTCCCGATAGTGAAATCGAGGTTGGGATTATTCTCGCTATACCTTGTCGGGTAGGTGTAGGAAGATTAGCGCTAGGGTTCCAAAGAATATCATCTGCGTGGATGGGGTTAAGGTGAGGGACGCCGATCGTCTGTGATCTTTGACGATGTAATAAGAATAGGAGGAATGTCACATTCCGCCGACGCCGGTGGTGTGTTCCGCACCCATCCGATAGAGCATTAGCCTCCCGAGGTTTCATAACTATGTACATAGACGCCTTTAGGGCGGTCTTAGTTCCCGTTAGCCCCATCTTTTGAGCCTCGTGAGTATTTCAATCCCCATCTCGCCAATTCACCCCGAACTCTATTAGGTCGGTAGTTGAGACGGGTTGGCTTGTTATGTTGTAGCGAGGAGTTCTCCTCGAGCTCTTGATGCGATTTTTAGCCAAGTACCGAGGGGTCAGACTATCTTCGCCTCGGCAGACGTTTAGGGTGAGTCAACCTCGAAGGTGTCGGGGTGGCAAAAGAAGTTTTTCTTTTGGGTCGATGGGCATCCGATCTACGGTTGGGGATGGGTAAGGTGACGGATATAAAGCTTAAGCCCCGGGTGGGTAGAGGAGCAGCTCAACGCTCTCGGTGAAGTTTCTAGAATTCACCGAGGACAACCTTAATGATGCCGGCCGAGTGTGCAGTCGCAGCTTCGGTTGGGGTCCGAGTCAGTGAGGCACCTCTCTCTCATTCTTATAGGTTCGACCTCTGCTTGACTAACGCGATTTTCCTCAGAATGCGGTGAAGCTTAAGCACACAGGAGGTGGTGCGGCCGGCCTCGCCTCGACCAAGCGCCACCGGCGGCAGGAGCCTTCTAAAAGAGGGCGAGGTGTCTGGCCCACCTCGCAGCCCGTGGTGGTGGAACACCCGCCGATCCGTGAAGGGTCCGCACCGATCTCCGCCTCGAGCCTTGAGGTGAGGCTCGTGCCCATGATGCGCGCGAGGTACCGATCTCCGCGATCTCCCGCCTCGTCCGGTCATGTTTTTTTTTTTTTTTTTTTTTTTTTTTTTTGCGCTACTAATCGCTTGATTTGCGGGACCGCCTTGATCGCGAGCGAGATGCGCCGCATGGCCGATGTCGCTGCATCCCGCACGAGGAGCCGGAGAGAAAGCGGCACAAGTGAGTCCTCGCCGGGCGGTGCGAGGAGGAGGTGGAGGTTGCTGTGGCGGGCCGAGGCCGCCACAAGGAGGCGGGCCGTGCCGCAGGGAGGCCCGCGCCGAGGTGGAGTGCGCCGGGAGGAGGTGGCCGAGGCGTAGAAGAGGCGGCAGATCGGACGAGTGCTTTGTCGGCGAGCAAGGGCCCATGCCAAGGCCTTCGCCAAGAAACTTATCGAGTCGAGTCCTTCTCCACCTTTATCTCCGACCGCCGCCGTGATGAGGCCGCAGTGATATCTACCCACCGGAGGGTTGGCGGCCACGATGCCGATTTTGACAAGGCGGGCATGGTCGGGCCGAGATTGACCGCAGGGCGGTGAACTTGGAGTATGCCCGGTGCTTGCCGATGCACCGCCTTCCCGTGGTGGAGGCTTTAGCCTCCTCACGCCGCCTCCCGACGGCCGAGGCCGTGTCCCAATGCCGTGGATGAAGATCCGAGCTTCAGAGCTTCCGAGCGGTGCGGGCCCGGCAGGAGGAGGAGGAGGAGGAGCCGAGCTCGGCGGCTCAGTCGACCCGCACCGCAAGAGAGAGAGGCAGAGCAATGGAGGAACGGCAGGAAAGCAGGGCCGACGAGTCCGGAGAGAGGCCGAGGTTAGTGGGCCGATTGTAATAGGTTGAACCGCCGGTCGATAGTACCGAGCCCTTGTAATAAATTCTTTCGTATGCAATAAAAGAATATTTATCACTTTCGAGACTTGTGTTGTCTTTTCATTTATAGCATTCTCGCATCTCAATACTGGGACTCGACCATGAATTGCCGCTGTGAAAGGGTCCGAGGTGCCCGGCCGGTAGGACGAGGAGGTGCAATTTGGAGGAGTCGGTCCGCCGAATGACCCAAGTTTTCGCCGCCATGGACGCGAGCTCGGCGTCTTCTTCCGAATCGAAGAAGTCGACCGAGGTCGATCGGAGGTGGCCCGCCCCGGCCGAGAACGAGGCGAAGTTGAAGGTCGCGCAGACGGAGTCCGTGGGCGGACATATCTCGCCGACGCTATCCACGGACGCTTGATGCAGTCGAGGAACAACTTGAATTGATCGCGAGAGCTCGCCGATTGTCGGAGGAGCATGAAGAGTACGAGAGGCAGTCCGCCGAGCTGGTGGACTACCATATCCGGCCGACGATCCGAGTCCAGAGCTTGTTGGCGGAGGGCATGGTGCCGAGGACGAGGAAGGCCCAACAGAAGAAGTTCAAAGCTCGCGCCAACTCCGTGGTGAAGTTTATGGAGATGTATGACATCGCTCGAACGCCGCATGCCCGGCGAGGCGGCGAGGCAACAGCTGGCTCTGCCGACCCGATCATCAAGAGCCGAAGAAAGGAGGCGGCTATCCGATCATGCCGGGCTTTGAGGTTGATGGGTCCGGCAGGGCGGATCATCCGGGGATCCTCTGGGAGCGGGCGGCGACCGAGGACCTCAGGTCGGCGGGGGAGAGCTTGGGGGGCGAGGTCGCACACGGCCCGATGTCCGGCCGTGGGTCGGGTGTGACTCGGGTGCGTCCCCCGCCCGGATGCCTGTGATTGCGCCGCCACTTGGAGTGTCCCCGAGCGCGGAAGGTGACCCGAGTCAATGCTTCCGTCCGGCCGCCTCCGAGCCCGCGCCGAGCGCCGGGAGCAGGCCGTGGTGATTCCGACCTCATCGATCGGGTCGAAGGCACCGAGTTCGCTCTGCATACATCGTCGGCCCGGGAATTTTGTAGAGAATTGGTGCGGCTCAGTGTCCCGGCGAGGCGGAGCCCTAAGCCCGAATGAGGCTATGTATAGTATAGGACCTTGTATGTAGATATACATGTATTTAGACTGCTTGAAGTGTATATTTTCCTCCTCGAGAGGTACAAACATAACTTAGGACTTCGCTTTGGTCGTAAATGTATTTATATCGTATACATAGGTGTGTATTTTCCCAAATAAAGGGTATAAACGAGCTCAAGCCCGGTTGTCTTGTATATGTCTTGGTACTTTGTTTGTAGTCGTTAATGCATTTAGACTTTGTACCGGGAGTGCATATCTTCCCAAATAAAGGGGTATGAGTTGGCGAGATCGGCCGGATGTCGCGTGCATGTAGACGCCCAACTTAATGGGTAATCAGATGCTTTGCATGTAGACGCCCAACTTAATGGGTAATCAGATGCTTTGCGTGTAGACGTCCAACTTAATGGGTAATCTGACGCTACCCTACTTGGTGGGATTTTCATCTTCGTAGGCGCCCCTTGTGAAGGTTTAGATGTGGTATATCCGAATGGATGTTCACATAGATGTAAGACGAACGAAGTGAAATACTCATTAGAAAAACAAACGCTTTATTAAACAAGTAAACAAAGATCGCATATCGGTCAAAACAATAGAGGGCTAACATGTCGCCGATCTAAAATCAAAGCTATGTAAAATACCTCCTTAGATGAGTTATGTGCCGTGTTCGGGAATAAGTGCCCTGACAAGTAGCTTGTAGCCCTTTGCCGAGGTCCTCGTGAACGCGGTAGGTCCTTCCCATGTCGGATCAAGCTTGTTAAGACGCCGGCTCGGCTTGCTTCATTATTCCGTGACGAGGTCGCCACTTGGAGCGGAGGCCTTTACTCTCTTGTTGTAGTAGCGTGCTACCGGCTCTCAGACTTGGCTTCGCTTATGAAGGCGAGCTCGCCTCCCTCGAGGGCGTCAAGGTTGCCCGCAGTCTTCCTCGCTCCCGGCTTGGTCGAAGTGGAGAGTGCGAGGTCATGCGCCGATCTCGCCGGTATGACGGCCTCGCACCGTAGACCAGCCGAAAGGGGTTTCCCCGTGCGACGTCCGTGGTGTGGTCCTGTAGGACCAGAGGACTTGAGGGAGATTTTCAGCCCAGTCGCCTTTAGCTCGGTCCAGCCTTTTCTTCAATCCTTGCACGATCGTGCGGTTCGTCACCTCGGTCTGACCATTCGCTTGCGGGTGTGCGACCGAGGTGAAGCGTTGATCGATCCAAGCTCTTCGCACCATTCCTCAAGTTTTGTCGACGAACCGGTGCCATTGTCCGAGACCAGATGTGCGGATGCCGCGGCGCAGACTATATTTTTCCATCAAGGTCCGAATCCTTCGCCAGGAGGCTTGAAAGTGGCTCGGCCTCGACCCATTTTGTGAAGTAGTCTATGGCTACGACTAAGTATCGAAGCTGACCTGGTGCTCGGTCGAACGGACCAACAATGTCGATCCCCCACTGCATGAAAGGCCATGGACTCTGCAGGCTGCTTAAATCAGTCTGAGGCAGCTTTTTAACAGTGGAGTGAATCTGGCACTTCGGGCACTTTTTGACGAGCTCGGCCGAATCTTGCACGAGGGTGGGCCAGTAATATCCCGACCTCAGCGTCTTCTTCGAGAGAGCTCGCGACCCGATGTGGCTTCCGCAGACCCCGTGAATTTCATTGAGCACGTAGTCGGCTTCTTCTGGCCCGAGGCACCTCAGGAGGGGTTGAAGGTAAGATTTCCGGTAGAGAGCGCCCTCATGTATGAGGTATT
Source organism: Salvia rosmarinus (assembly GCA_036937905.1). NCBI lineage: Eukaryota > Viridiplantae > Streptophyta > Magnoliopsida > Lamiales > Lamiaceae > Salvia > Salvia rosmarinus. Next base: position 68,717,485 of record CM072823.1, read on the forward strand.
TCTGGGATTTCGCCATCATCTTTTTGGCTTCGAGCCGATCTTGAGGTAGTACGCCGCCTTCCGTGATAGCCTTCGGGAGACATCCAATTCGGCTCTATCTCGGTGATGATGCCGACGCTGGACTCGCGATGCTTCTAGAACGAACCTCCTCCACCGGTGGACTCGTTGACGACGCAGCCTAACTTGTCGAGGATGTCACCACTGCTTTCCTGGGATTCGTGGATATTGAAGTACCGAACGAGGTCAAGATCTCCTTCGCCTTCTCGAGGTATTGTTTCATTCGGTCCTCCTCGCCTCGTATTTGCTAACACTGTTCACCACGACCGGAATCGCCAAAGATTTGGATCTTGTCTACCCCTCAGCTTGGGAGGCGGTGAGTCCGGAGATCGTGGCCTCGTACTCCACCTCGTTGTTGGTGGTCGGGAAGGTGAACCGTAGGGCGAGGTGACTTCGCACTTATCTCGGGCCAGGAGGAGGATGCCCGCCCACGCCTGCTTTGCACGAGGCTCCGCCCACGTACATCTCGCAAAGAATCACCGGCGGTGTATGGATTCGCTTCTCCGCCGTGGGGGCGGAGCCGGAGTTACTTACCGCGTGGCTCACCTCGGTGAATTTGGCCTCAACCGAAGTCGTGCAGAGCTTGCCTTTTATGGCCGGCCGGGTGAGTACGAGATGTCGTGTTCGCGAGCTCCAGGTGCCACTTAGCTATACGTCCGGATGACTCGTGTTTTAATAAGACTTGTCTCATGGTAGGTCACCAAGACTGACGGAGTGAGCTTGGAAGTAGGGTCTGAGGCGCCGTTTGGCGCTCACTGTGGCTGCTACTTTTTCGAGGTCGGTATACCTCGCCTTCGGTCCTTTGAGAGCTCGGTGATAAAGTAGATGGGAGTTGTCGTCCGCCTCATCTCTTACCAATACCACATGATGGCCTCGTCCGAGGCGGCCGATATAGAAAGGGGTTCACCTGCAGGGGCGGTCGTGGTCGGCGGTCGGCAAGGTAATCCTTCACCGCGCTGGCGGCTCGGTGTTCTTCCCGCCAGCGGTTCTGAGCTCTCCTCAGATCTTGAAGGGAGCTGCTTCTGCTGCTCGAGACAATCACCGAGGCGCAAGGCACCCAGTGAGTTTGTGGATCTCACGGATGGTCCTGCACTGCATGTCGAGCACCGCTTTCACTTTGGTGGGGTTGGCCTTCAGGCCTCCGAGAAACCCAAAGATCCCAAGAACTTGCCGCTTTTACCATAAATGTACATTTCGGGGTTGAGCTTGAGGTTGGCCGACACGAGGAGTTGGAGGATGGTGCCGAGGTCGTCGGCGCAGCCTCCGCTTTTCGACTTTGACTACTATGTCGCCGACGAGACCTCGACGATCTCCCGATGTGGTCTTTGAATGTGGCATCCACCATCCTCCGGTAAGTAGCCCCGCGTTCTTGAGGCCGAAGGGCATCTTTCGGTACGCAAAGACGCCAAAGTCGGTGATGAATGCGCTTTGGTGCATCCTCCGGCTCATCGATTTGGTGGTACCCTTGTATAGATCCGTGAAGTGAACATCTCGTGGCCCACCAAAGCCTCCACCTTCTTGTCAATATCGGGGAGGGTAGCAATCTTTGGGCGCGTTTGTTGAGGTCGGTATAATCGACGCACGCGCCACCCTCCGCCGGACTTCGGACCACGATCGGATTAGCCATCCGTGTCGGGTATTTGACCTCGAACAAGATCTTGGCCTTGAAGTTGAGTCACCTCGTCCCTAATGACCGGCCGCGCCCGCCGAATATCCTTTTCTTCGCGGACCGGCTTGGTGGCGGGTCGATGTTGAGGCGGTGAGTTATGAGCTCGGGTGACACCCGGTCATATCGAGCGGACCAAGCAAACACGCCCTATATTCTTTCGTAAGTCGTATGACGTGCGGCCGGACGTCCACCGGCCCTGGTGCCGACTGGATGACCTCGAGGATCGTCGTCGTATAGTTGGAGGTCCCCACGTCATCATCCGGGTGTCGACCTCCGGGGCTCGGTAATTGCTATGCCCTGGGCGAGGCCGCATCTTGAGTTGAGAGCCGTAGGCATTCTTTTGCGGCCGCTTGGTCCCTCGATCTTGAGCACTCCCACCGGGTGGGAATCTCGACGGTGGTGGTAGACCGAACAGACGGCCTTGGTGGCGTCTGACCAATCTCTCCCGGGATAATGTTGTGCGGAGGGGCCGGACCGGGAAGAATCGGATGGCCACGGTGATCGACACAGGAGCCCGCCTACGGTGACCGGAAGGGTAATGACCCCTCGGCCGGATCGCTTGAGTGAAGCTCCGTGGGCGGGAGGCGCGGGAAGCACACAATGCCTCCGACCTCAAGCTTATCCAGACAGCTACGGAAGATGATGCCGACGGAGGCTCCAATGTCGATATAGACCCGGTGGACGTTTTGTTGCCCACCGCACTGTATGGTGATGGCGTCCCGTGCGGCATGATCTTGGGCACGGGTCCTCCTTGAGAACGTTATGTTCTCACCATCCCGAGTCGCTTGTTCTTGGCTCTTCGGGCCGGCCTCGGCATCGTTCTTGAGGGCGACCTCGTCGTCCCGAGAGGCGATCCGGTAACAACATAGACCTGCTCCATAGCGTTGGGACCTTCGTCCTCGCCGTCTTCGGGTTGGGTCGCCGTTGGGTCGGCCCAGCTTATTGCCGCCCATTCCTTCAAGCTCGCTCTTCTTGACCACTCGTCCGAGGTATTTTTGAGGCCCCACCTTAACGAGCTCGTCGATCCGTGAGCCTGTGTTTCTGCAGTCCTCGGTATCATGACCATACCCTTGGTGATAGTCGCAATACTGCGTGTGGACCTCTTCGATCCTCCTTTCATAGGGGCGGGCCGGAAGAGCTCGGCGTGGGCTCGAATATTTCCGCCTGATTTGAGCGGGGGCTCGCCGGCAGGTTGGGCCGAGGTCCGAGCCAGACTCCGACCTCTCTTGATTCGGTCGGCCGGCGCCTCGCGATCTGCGCCTCGAGTTCGGCGTCCGGCTTTTTCTCTCGGACTTACGCCGTCCCATTTCCGCTTCTTCCGATCCGACTCGTCTCCTCGACAAAGTTGTCCACCAGGTTCCAAAGCTTGCTCGCCGCCTTTGGTTTCTCCCAGTGATTTCTTTGTTCGGCCGCGGGTCGGATCCCGCTGAACGCGTTGATGATGTAGAGATCGTTCTTTGTCGTCAATTTTGAGCGACTCTTTGATGAACCTCGAGGCGAAGTTTGACATCGCCTCGTCCCGTCCTCGGCGGATTGTGAGTAGGTCGGAGGAAGGCTGTCAGGCGGCATCTTCCGATAAGCGCCACTGAATCGATCCATGAGGTCCCGGAAACAGCAGTATGTTTGCTCGGCGGAGCGAGGTGAACCAACGCCGTGCGTTGGAGATCGGCACTCGGGAAGATTTTGCACATGTGAAAATCTTCCATTCCTCGATTCGCCATGTTGGTGGTGTAGGCGAAAAGGAAGTCGGAGGGTCTCCGAGGCCATCGTAGGCCGCTATGTTGGGTGCCGTATCACCAGGCGGGCGTGTCTAGAATCTCCCGGAGAAAGGGAGATGATTCTCCGTGCACGGCCGAACCCCGGAGATCGTTGCCATCTCTTTCTGGAGGGTGGGGATCGATAGCGACGCCTATCGTCCTCCGGGGAGTTCGACTCGCTTTCTTCCCTTCGCTTTCGCTCGACTCTCCGGTCGGCATGACGAGGTGGAGGCGGCCGCGAATGGCGGGCGGCTCACGGTGGCGGCTCGTCCGCGGTGAGCGGCTCCGCGAACGAGGTCGGCGGCTCGGCGCGGCGGCCCGGCGCGTCGGGCGCGATGCGCGTTCTCGCTATCACGCCGAAAGTGGCGCCGATCGCTTCGGACGGGGCGGCCCGGAGGCCGTGGTGTTGATCCGGGGCCTAGAGGACTCGCCTTTGGTCCTCTCGGTTGAGGAAGCTTTGAATTGGCCAAGATTGGCGTGGAGGAACTCGCTCACAGCTCGGCCGAGGACCTCGTGGGACGAATGAGTTGTTGCTCGTCCTCGTTGAGGTCGACATCTTCCCCACGTTGGGAGGCGGTCCCGAGGTGTATGGAAACATTTTCCATGTTGCCTCGGAGTGTGGCGCCGTGGCGTCCGCGATCTCCTTCCGCGACGACCGAGTGACCACCGTCGTCCTCACCGGTTGTTGCCAGCGTGGCGGCGGTTGTGCGTGTTCTTGCCATTTAGTTGTAGAGGAAACGAAGCTTTCTTGTTCGGTAACTTCCAGACGGCGCCAATGATGAATCTAGCTATGTGGTGTGCGAGATTTACGTAAAGCAACAAAGAACACCAGGCTTTTACGTGGTTCGATCGTTAATGAGATCTACGTCCACGGAGGAGTGTTTCTCAATATTTTCACTATAATATCGATCTGATGAGTGTAATTACAAGCTCTTAGTATTCGATAAGTTGCCAACCTCTAACATCGCTTTTCCTCTATTTATACAACGACTGTCTCGGCGCCCGACCTCTCCATTGGTCGTGGCGTGACTCTTCCTCCGGCATGCCCTCCATTGGTAGGAGCAGGACCTCTCGCCTTCTGCGCCACGTGGAGGTGGCACCGACCTGGTTCATCTTCTCCATCGCCCCCGGTGGCGGTTACGGGGCTAGCGTTTTGAAGCGATGATTAGGCTCGCTTGGCCGACCGCGTGGGCACAATACCAACGTTAGGCCCAAATTCGTTTGGGCTCATTAGTGGGCTACGGTTGGGCCATATCCCATCAATGTATTTTGTATTTTTTTTTTAAAAGGAGCACACATAACTTATCAAACTTCAAATAAAAAATCACCTAAAAGGAAAAAATTTCAGAAGTTCACTTAGAAGGTACCAAAAATATCAGACGAATTCTCATAAAAACAAAATATAAATTTCAGTTCTAAAAATGTCATAAAATTATACTCATTCCGCTTACCAAAAAACTAGCATTGCATTTGGTGACATAAATTTTAATAAACTATAATGAATGTAAAGTAAATTAAGATAATAAATAAATATATTAATAGATAATAGAAATAAAAGATGGGTTATATATAATTTTTTTTATAAATAAATATATGGATTGAGAGTAATTGATTTTTCAAAAATAAAAATATAAATTTTAATAAATAAATTGAGAAAATTAAATATAAATTTTTAATAAACGGAATAAGTACTGAGGCCCACCAATTAAATGAACAAAATTATAGTTATAAAAATTAAAATTGATACCTTAGTTCGCTATAGAATTTTAAATTTTGTAGTACTCGAATGAAAACGTTTCTTGATAAAAACGTGTTAGACCAGTAGGACAACCCGTAAAAGCGCTCTATCAGTCAATTAGCACAGAACAATCTAGAAGCGAAATCTCGACCCTCCTTCACGATCAACGGCCGATGCCCCACTCCCAACAAAAATAAAAATAGCAAACAACTGAAAGAAAAGCTAGAGAATTCGAGATACTTCACCCATCGAAGGAAAGTACATTTGCCCAGTCCAACAGCCAGGATCGCATCATCGCTCGATCTCCACCGTCGGAAAATACATTATAAACTTCGGCCCTTGTTTCCTCACACTCGCATTACGAGTGCTCTCTCTCTCGAAGCTAGCTCCGAACTCTCGATCGGTTGTGATAAAATCGATATTTTTGATTCTCAATCGAGGAGTTTTTCCGAGTAACTGAGTATGTTTGGGAGAGGGGCGCCGAAGAAGAGCGACAATTCGAGGTATTATGAGGTTCTTGGAGTGCCCAAGACGGTGTCGCCTGATGATTTGAAGAAGGCGTATAAGAAAGCTGCGATTAAAATCATCCTGATAAGGGCGGTGATCCTGAGAAGGTATTGTTGATTGTTTTTGTAATTTCTGAGTGGGTAAGGAGCTTGCCTGAACATTTTTCATTCGGGCTTTGCTGATTCTTTTTGCATTTTGAATGCTCTATTTTGTGGTTTGGGGACGATGAGGGGTTTGTGATTGATCTGGTGGTGTATGTGCTATGACCATGGAAATCAATTTAAGTTTTATTGCTTGGATGATAATTGATGGATAAAGTGATGATTGAATATGGTGGTGAATTTTCTGATGCATTGAAGACGGGTTTAATTTTAATGTAATGGTTTTTAAATGCATTACCGGTAATGATTTTTCCAGAAGATGCATTTTTGGTTTTTTTAATTGCATTGGTTTGCAAAATATAAAACGCGAATTAGGTATTTTCATCAGCTTGTCTTGGAACATTTATTCGGATGTTACAAAAGTTTGATCGACTTGTTGATAGCTTTGTCTAGTGTAACAAGCCATTCAATGGGCTGGGTTCATTATTGACCTATTGATATTGTACTTAAAGCATTTCTTGGTTGAATAAGTGCTATATGATGTGGAGTTATTAATTTGTTTTGATAAGAATTTTTTGTAGCCTCTTTGGTGCTTAATTTGATTGGAGGACTGAAACTGTGGTGTGTGATGCAGTTCAAGGAGCTCGCTCATGCGTATGAAGTTCTGAGTGATCCTGAGAAACGTGAAATCTATGACCAGTATGGTGAGGATGCACTCAAGGAAGGAATGGGTGGTGGAGGCGGCATGCACGATCCTTTTGATATTTTCTCCTCATTCTTTGGTGGGAGCCCTTTCGGAGGTGAGTAACACGCACCTAGTGCTTGTGTTCGAACTTCCTATAGTGTTCTTAGCTAATTTGTGTATTCTAAATCTGCCTGACTAAACAGGTGGTGGTAGCAGCAGAGGAAGAAGGCAAAGAAGGGGAGAAGATGTTGTACATCCATTGAAGGTATCCCTTGAGGAGCTCTACCTTGGGACCACGAAGAAGCTATCTCTATCGCGCAATGTGATTTGTTCAAAGTGTAGTGGGTACGTTTTCGCCCATTTTGGTGGTATTTGCTTTGCTTTATCCTGGAGAACTGTGGCTAACGTGGTTTGATGTGCTCCTGTGTGACAGTAAAGGATCAAAATCAGGAGCTTCTATGAAATGCTCAGGTTGTCAAGGAAGTGGTATGAAGGTCACGATTAGGCAACTCGGCCCTGGCATGATCCAGCAGATGCAGCATGCTTGCAATGAGTGCAAAGGTACTGGAGAAACCATCAGTGATAAAGATCGGTGCAGCCAGTGCAAGGGTGAGAAGGTTGTTCAGCAAAAGAAAGTCTTGGAAGTCCACGTCGAGAAGGGCATGCAGAATGGCCAGAAGATCACTTTTCCTGGGGAGGCTGATGAGGCGGTATGATAGTTAACTATCCCAGTTAACTTGCGTGCCATAGATGTTTAGACATGTTCTTACTTTGTTTATTATGCAGCCGGATACTGTGACTGGCGATATAGTCTTTGTGCTCCAACAGAAGGAGCATCCCAAATTCAAGAGAAAGAGTGACGACCTCTTCACAGAGCACTCACTGTCGCTAACGGAGGCTTTGTGTGGCTTCCAGTTCATCTTGTCTCATCTGGACGGCAGGCAGCTCCTTATCAAATCACAACCAGGAGAAGTCGTGAAGCCCAGTAAGCTATTTTATGGTTTCCTTGGTTTGGTTTCGTGATGTTTATCTGGTGGTTCGAGTTTATTGATGGTAATGTCTGATGTTGAACTTACAGATTCATACAAGGCTATAAATGATGAAGGAATGCCGATGTACCAGAGGCCCTTTATGAAGGGCAAGCTCTACATCCATTTCAACGTTGATTTCCCAGAATCCCTTGCTCCAGACCAAGCCGCTGCCTTGGAGAAAATCCTCCCTGCAAGGCCGCAATCCCAGTTGACGGACATGGAGATTGACGAGTGCGAGGAGACTACCCTTCACGACGTCAACATCGAGGAGGAGATGAGGAGGAAGGCTCAGCACCAAGAAGCCTACGATGAGGATGACGAGGACATGCACGGTGGAGCTCAGAGGGTGCAATGCGCCCAACAGTGATGAGAGGTGCGTAGACATGTAGGGCCTGAAACAAGAGAATATATTTGAATTGTGAGTTCCCTGGTGAAAAATACTGCGGTTTTTTGGCCTTGATAACTATGACTGTCTGTGAAACCAAATTCTCTGATAGGTGCACACAGTGTTCCTCCAATGCAGATTGGTGATAATGTTGCCTGTATGTGATATATTATAAGTGATTGGCATTATTGCATGATGCTTGTTTTTCATCGTTTCTATATGGGCTTTGTGGTTGTTGATATGGTGATGGTTGTTTGGACCATTTGTTTACTCGGTTGATTCTTTCCACATTTGTTCAGTCGTTTGATATTCTACTTTTGGATGCAGTGATTTTGGAATCAAATCTTTATGTAATTTCCGTGATGTGTATGTAAATATATGCATACACGTAATATGAGAGTGCTGCTAAAAGATTCATAAGCACGCCCAAATCCCCTGTTTTTATTGTGGTGCAAGGCATGTGATTGGTTACGCGGAAAAATTAGTCATCAGTCCCAAATTGTCTACGTAGTTTCCGTGTGGTTTTCTTGAATTGCGTTTCTAAATTAATTCACCAGATTTTACCGTATTTGAATGAAGTGGGGATAATACACAATACGACTATATATCATATGGGAGTAGAGATGTATATTCTCAGAAGTGAGAGAATATAGTGTAATTCAATTTCATTATATTTGAATTTGAATATTGCTAATAATACTCATTTTATTTTTATTTTGCTATCTTATAATGCTTATCTCATTCTAGTGTAATTCAATTTCATTATATTTGAATATAGCTAATAACTCTTTGTGTATTATAATTTTTTTTTTTGGCTAATCTTATAAATAGGGCTATGTCGGTCGGTTGAAAATTTTCAAATCGAACATTGAGTCAAACTTTTTTTTTTAAATCGAACTATCGAAAATCGAATCAAAAAAATTTATCGGTTTTTGTCGGATCGAAAAATCAATCGAAATATATATTTTATGTATAATTTTTCTAAATAAATATATTTTTATTCTAATTATTAATTAAGATGTTATTTAATTATTATATAAAATAAATAAATATATAAAAAATTATCTCAATCGAATCAATCGAATCTAAAATGGAAAATCAATGAATCAAAAATCTATTTAATTAAAATTTTAAATCGAATCAAAAATAGATTTTCTTAAAAATCGAATGATCGAAAATTATCATTCGACTCATTCTAAATATATTTAAAAAAAATGTTTTATGTGTGTTAATTATTTTATATATAAAATATAATCCTTGTGTATTCAAAAGTTTTGAGACGAGTTGTGTTTCTGTCAGCACACGTCAGTTCGTTGAGCCGCACGCGCCTCACTATCACGTCCCTTTCACGCAATCCTTAACATTTAACCTCCGTTAAAATGGGAACACCGTCACCTTTGCTTTTGGCTTTCCATAAAATTATCTATTGATTTCATTTTCCAAAAAAAATATTGCGTTAATGCAATCTAATAAGATTGATTATTTAACTAAATCCCCAAACCTCCCTACAAACCCAAAAGAGTGAACTTTCAGATTTCTATATATTTATTATATTCAGTTAAAGAATTTAAGTCCTTATTTATTTATTTATTTATTTATTTTTTCGTTTTTTATCCTAATATAGTAAACGGCTAACGAACATGAAGATAACTTTGAAAAAATTGCAACCTTGTTGATGAACAATTGTAAAGAATAGTTATTCATCACTAATTCTAGTTAAATGGTGGTAGTTTTAATGATGGGGGTAATTTTAATATTAATCATCCTATTTTATTACTCGATCGATAGGATGACTTGGGGCTATCGACTCTTATATTAATAAATTTCACATATTCCTAACAAAAATTGAAATATTAAAAACTGAACAAAGTTTTGTAAAAAGTAGATTTGGCCCAATGATCACTTGTCTTGGAGAAAATTTATGTATGTTATGCACAAATATAAAGATTTTATTGTCAATATGATAATCGACATTATGCAAACTTCATATTACGGTAGAGTTTGGACATATAAACATATGAATTTATTTATGGAACGAACTAACTTTCAATTTATAATAAATGGTTTCGTATTCCCTCCATCTAAAAAAAATTCATTATTTTTGAGTATACGAGTTTTAATAAATTATAACGAATATAAATTAAATAGAGATAATAAATAGATATATTAATAGATAACGAGTAAATACGTGAATCATGTGTAATTTTTTATAAATAAATGGATAAATTAAAGATAGTTGATATTTTTAAAAATATATATATAAATTTTATATATAAATTTTTGGTGGATTAACTATAAAAAAAATTAAATACTAATTCTTGATGAATAAATGAAGTACATATTTATCAATTGTTGTGCTTGGCAAAAGTTTCCGCTAATTTTGTTACGCTGCCGTCGTTGGGCGACGAATATATATACACCTATATTCTCTTTCATAGAGATGAAAAGATTACAAAAAAAAAAGAAGGTAAAAAGCGTAAATTTCCTTCTCTCTCTAGAGAGCTAGATATATTTATTTTTAGAGAGAGAAAAAGAGGGCGATAAACAGTTGTGTTGGAGAGAGAAAGAGCGTGTTTGGATTAGCCGGCCCGTTTGTATTCCTCGTCAGTCGTCACCTCTTCAAAGATAGAGAGATAAAGCGAAGAAATAAAGCGAAACTTTGAAGAAAAGGGGAATTCGTCGCCGTTGGGGAAAAGTCTCAATCGATCGGAGCTAGGGTTTTGTCCGAAATGAAGATTCTAAATGCCCATTTTGAGAATTCCAGCTCCGGTCTGATTGCGAAGCTTCGGTTTTAGGTTTTTTTTTGGCATAAATGGACGTCGATTCCGCTATGGCCGGCGAGCCCGATCACGATCCGTCGGCGGAGCCTGCCACTGTTAATACCGTTGCACTGTCCAGCGAATCTCAATCCTCGTCGCCGCAGCTGCAGCAGGAACAGACCAATATCAACGATAATAGTAGTAGCGGGATTGGTGGTGGAGGGGAGAGTGTGGGCGGACCACGGTGCGCACCGACGTATACTGTGGTGAACGCGATTATTGAGAAGAAGGAGGACGGTCCAGGTCCGCGATGTGGTCACACGCTGACGGCGGTGCCGGCGGTTGGGGAGGAGGGGAGTCCTGGGTATATTGGGCCGAGATTAATTCTTTTTGGAGGGGCAACGGCGCTCGAAGGCAATTCAGCGGCATCAGGAACTCCTTCTTCTGCGGGAAGCGCAGGAATTCGTATGTTCTCGTATATCTCTAGATGTTCATAATGCGTGAGATTTAAGAATTTGCTAATAAAGATTTAAAACAAGAGTTTAATATTATAAAATGACATGGAGTCACTGAAGCCCATTATGAAATTTTTATTCAGTGCTCTTAGCGGTTAATGATAGAGTTTCATACTGAGGACATGTAATATATCACTAGCTGATCATATCATACAGCTACAGATTCCAATTTAGCAGACATTTTATTGCAGGGTTGGCTGGGGCTACTGCAGATGTGCATTGCTATGATGTATTGTCAAATAAATGGTCTTGGTAAGTTAAGATAACCATTTTGTTCTGGCCTGGATGTTGCTTCTTTCAGTTTGCACTTTCGTTGATGAGGCTGGGGATTTTATATTTGCAGTGTTACCCCAATTGGAGAACCACCCACACCTAGGGCAGCTCATGTTGCAACTGCTGTAGGTACCATGGTTGTTATTCAGGTTTGTTGATAGATGAATGATTTTTATGAAAGTTACATATTTATCTTTTTATGTTTGACGATAAACCAAATTGTGGCTTTTATCTGTCATAGGGTGGGATTGGTCCGGCTGGTTTATCAGCTGAAGATCTTCATGTTCTGGACCTTACACAGCAAAGGCCAAGATGGCATAGGTAGGTTTTTATGTAATAGTTAAACGCATCTTTGTATAGTTTGAGCCATAACTTCTGAAGTGATTACTGATTACTGATTAATCTTTATACAACCCATTTATTTCATTGTCAATATTACCTGAGCTAGCATCTTAATTTCTTTAGGGTTGTGGTGCATGGTCCTGGCCCAGGGCCACGGTATGGGCATGTAATGGCTTTGGTGGGACAGCGGTATTTAATGGCAATTGGTGGAAATGATGGTTTGTCGTCTTAAATTACTTTTCCCTTTGTATATTTGATATTTGTTGGTAAATAGATTGAGTATTTTTTTATTTTATTTTTTGTAGGGAAACGGCCTTTAGCTGATGTATGGGCATTGGACACGGCTGCAAAGCCATACGAATGGAGGAAACTGGAGCCCGAGGGTGAAGGCCCACCTCCATGCATGTGAGTTTGTGCAACTTGAGGTTTTGTTTTTATTTTATGAAATAAATAAAAGATTTTAGGTTGTGCTAACATGGCCACTTGCCCACCTGCCCAGGTATGCAACTGCAAGTGCACGCTCTGATGGTCTTCTTCTGCTTTGTGGTGGAAGGGATGCAAATAGTGTTGTAAGTTTCTGTCATGCAAAAGTTTATAGTGTTGATGTTGGCATGTTGCTTCAATTCTCTGCATAGCATTTTCTTTGGTGATTATGGGGGAAGCTTCCATTGTACTCTCTCCATTTGACTAATTTTCTCCAAATGACGTAATACACAGCCACTAGCTAATGCATACGGGCTTGCTAAACACAGAGATGGTAGGTGGGAATGGGCCATCGCACCTGGTGTCTCACCATCACCAAGGTATCAGCATGCAGCGGTAAGTTATTTATTCAATAGGCTCTCACTAATCGTTATCATAATTATTAGTTAGTTGCAGAAAAATAAAGACAGCTGTTGTGAAATAATGGTTAATGTTACTTCTCCAGGTTTTTGTTAATGCACGTCTTCATGTGTCTGGAGGGGCACTTGGTGGTGGACGCATGGTAGAGGACTCCTCAAGTGTTGCCGGTACTTTTCATTTGGTCATCTATTACATGACTATATTTACATATGTACCTGCATATATATGACTGGGATTGTCTTCAATTTATATTTTGCAGTTCTGGATACAGCAGCTGGAGTATGGTGTGATACAAAGTCTGTTGTCAAAACTGCGAGAACAGATCGATACAGTGCTGATGCTGCTGGAGGAGATGCAGCAGTTGAATTAACAAGGCGCTGTAGGCATGCCGCCGCTGCAGTTGGTGACTTGATATTCGTTTATGGCGGTCTACGTGGTGGTGAGACATGATACCTTTACCTGATAAAAATATAGTATTCTTAGGTTTAAATTTATATCTTAATTTGTATATCTGGTGACTTCAGTTATCGTGGTTTTTGAATTCTTTCTTGAGGCATATATAGATTATACTTGTCAATGTTGGAGTTGATGTCTTTAGGTCTTCAAAGAAGATCAGAAGCTTTTGTCACTTTTGTCCTTAATTTGTATGTTTTGTTGCATTGGAACAATCTTTGCTATTACTAGTGATTGACCCAGTTTGCATTAACTATTGAAAAACAATTCTGTAGGGGTGCTTCTTGATGATTTGCTTGTCGCTGAAGATCTGGCTGCTGCTGAAACGACTAGTGCAGCTTCTCATGCCGCAGCTGCGGCTGCAGCGTCCAATTTGCAGCAAGGGAGGCCACAAGGCAGATATGGATTTAATGATGATAGACCAAGGGTACCTCTAACTGATTCTGCCGCTGATGGTGCTGTTGTTGTTGGAAGTCCTGTTGCCCCTCCTGTAAATGGTGATATCTATACAGATATAAGCGCAGAGAATGCGATGCTGCAGGGCTCTCGGTATATCTCTATTACCTTTAATCATGCTGTCTCTCTGACTAGTTTGCTCTGTTAGTTGCCTCAAGTTATTGTGTTTTGCGCACAGACAACTGAGGAAAGGTGTCGACTACTTGGTTGAAGCTGCTGCAGCTGAAGCTGAGGCTATAAGTGCCACATTAAGAGCTGCTAAAGCTCGACAAGTAAATGGAGAATTTCAGCTGCCAGACAGAGATCGTGGGGCAGAGGCAACGCCAAGTGGAAAACAATCTACGTTGATCAAACCTGACTCTGCAATGTCAAATAATTCTATCCCAGCTGGAGTTCGACTTCATCATCGTGCTGTCAGTATCAGGACAAGATATATAGTACATAACCACATTTGAGCTGTGAAATGTTTATTTACGCTATGAGTACATGTGCAGGTGGTTGTAGCGGCAGAGACTGGTGGTGCCTTAGGTGGTATGGTTAGACAGCTATCAATTGATCAGTTTGAAAATGAAGGCAGACGAGTCAGCTATGGAACTCCAGAAAGTGCAACAGCAGCTAGGAAACTTTTAGATCGACAAATGTCAATTAATAGTGTACCTAAGAAGGTAATTGTTCTCCTCTGAAGTTTCTAATTATGTTGATACCAGGGTGATCAAGAGAAGGGCTGATAATGTTAGGTGTAGATTGGAGTTTCAGTGCCTAAGTGTTGTTTGTTTCCCTTTATTTTGCTTTAAGTTGTCTTGTAGCTGAGATTGTTAATCAATCATGTTATGATTGTGGCAATTAAGTTGCTCCAGGACAGGTTTGAACACTGGGTCATATTTTTTGTTTCCTGTCCATGCTAAGTCCGTTTCAGTAATATAATCTTACAACCAAATTTTTGGTTTAGTCAACTAGTTGATACGACTAATTCATTAGAGATATCTTGTTATGAGGCATTATAATTTTCAATTTCCAAAATTAACATCACAGCCTCTTGATGTGTCTCAGGTTATTGCTCATCTTTTGAAACCTCGTGGGTGGAAGCCTCCGGTTCGAAGACAATTTTTCTTGGACTGTAATGAGATTGCTGATCTTTGTGATAGTGCTGAGAGAATATTTGCAAGTGAACCAAGTGTGCTACAGCTGAAAGCTCCTATTAAGATATTTGGTGATTTGCACGGTCAATTTGGAGATCTTATGAGGCTATTTGATGAATATGGATCTCCTTCTACTGCAGGAGACATAGCGTGAGTCGAATCACCTTATTGTCCTGCATGCTTTGGTCCTTGGTCCATTTATGTTTATACATGGATGGGTTCTGTTTTATCCATATAATTTCAAGGGTATATATACATCATGAATTCCCAGTGTCTACAACATAGTTATTTCTAAATTAATGCAGATCATGTTACTACACTTAATCCCTTGTACTCCTAGCCACAGGAAAGTCATGTAGAGAACTATGTGTAGCTAATCGACTCAATTTTTTTGCCATTAAAGTTTGCTGCTATGACATTAAACTGATTTGTGGAATGCATGTCAGATATATTGATTATCTCTTCTTGGGAGACTATGTTGACCGTGGCCAGCATAGCTTGGAAACCATAACTCTTCTCCTTGCTTTGAAGGTATATGCCAACCTTAAGTAATGCGGACTTTTCTCCCATTTGTTTTGTTACAGACTGTAAAAACCATAATTCACCACCTCATTCGGAAGCTATCCGGCCATTATTGATTTTATTCCCAATGTTTTGCCAATGATTTTGCAGGTTGAGTATCCACATCAAGTACATTTAATCCGCGGCAATCATGAGGCTGCTGATATCAATGCTCTTTTTGGCTTTCGGATTGAGTGCATTGAGCGTATGGTAAGTAGAAAATTGTCTAAATGACCTGTTTTTGGATGAAGCATAGGACTTACAAAGGTTCCTGTATAGGGTGAGAGAGATGGTATATGGGCATGGCATCGGATAAACAGACTGTTCAACTGGCTTCCTCTGGCTGCATTAATTGAGAAAAGATTATCTGTATGCATGGTGGTATTGGGAGATCTATAAACCATGTCGAACAGATTGAGAATATTCAGCGGCCAATTCCTATGGAAGCAGGATCAATTGTTCTTATGGATTTATTGTGGTTAGTTCTTGATAGTCATTTCCCATTTCTCTTATAGTTTCAATTGTTTTTCTTGATTTGAATGTTTTCCTTGTAGGTCTGATCCAACTGAAAATGACAGTGTAGAAGGGCTGCGGCCAAATGCAAGAGGTCCTGGCTTAGTAACCTTTGGGGTGGGTTCTCTCTCATATTCTTCTCAATATCTATCTTTATATGATACAGAACCTCATGAGCAACTTATTTTTATATTTTGTGGGATCTAGATGTTGGTCATGGATTATAAGATCCTAACTATTGAGAATTGTTTAGTATGTATGCTATAAATGTCATGCTTCTTTTCACCTTCAATTGCTATGGTTCACTATCACTTTATTCCTAGTTATGTGGGACTTTGGATCCTGTACATCATTATACTGAGGAAAATAATTTCTTATGCTTGTGCATGATAATTTATCTCTACTGATGCAGCCTGATCGTGTCATGGAATTCTGTAACAACAATGATCTTCAGTTGATAGTCCGAGCACATGAATGTGTAATGGACGGTTTTGAAAGATTTGCTCAGGGACACTTGATTACTCTTTTTTCGGCGACAAACTACTGTGGTATGTCCTAACTTTTTAAGGTTGATGATGGTTAACTAATATTTCCACTGTCAAGTCACTGGTTTATCATTTAAAGGTTGAATAGTTTCTTATTTTAATTTCTGTAGGTACTGCAAATAATGCTGGTGCTATCTTGGTTTTGGGTAGAGATTTAGTAGTTGTGCCTAAACTCATTCATCCATTGCCTCCTGCGATTTCATCTCCTGAAACATCTCCAGAGCGTCATGTAGAAGACACGTGGATGCAGGTGCTACATTTATCTCCAACCGTACAATATGTTTTGTGTAATATTATCTTATTATGTGGGTTAGACTGGTCATGTTTCTGTTATCATCTCATTAATTTTGCTTTTTCTCCTTCAATCTTTGGATTCGATCCAGGAGCTCAATGCTAACCGGCCACCTACGCCTACCAGAGGCCGACCTCAAGTCACTAATGATCGAGGTTCTCTTGCTTGGATTTAGATTATGAACCCAGATAATTTCCTAGTACTTCTTGCGGGTTTTGTGCTAACACCTGGGCTTTCCAGCCATTTGTACATAGCATGATACCACCTGGATAATTATGAGAAGAGGTATGTATATATACCTCTTGGAGGCTTCAAGGCCTTGAGATCCTGATATGTTCCATACGGTTGAGGAGCCCTCGGAGGATGAGGCGACAAGTTCGAACGAGAAATGTGTATACTTATGTGTTTCTGAGATGTCTTCTGTACATGAGAAATCAGGTAGTCAGTATTGTCATTTCTTTATTGGGTGGGCAGGCTACAGTACTATTCGTCGTTAGTTCTTATATTTGTCTCTTTCTTTGTTTCTTCTCCTTTTGATCTTTAGTTTAGGTGTATCATCTAATCTTCTTCTATTTTAAGAGGGGGTGATGTTCGTATACGTGGTTGGTGAGATATTTCTTGGTCATTCATGCATAATAGTGAGGGTGTTGCCTTGTGTAATTTGTGTCTACTTTTGATACAATTGTGTGATGATAATAGATCTTTTTTTGGTTATTTTTTCTGCATTAGCAATTTGTGTTTGGAATATGTCTTTTTTGTCATGGACCAGATACGTGATGTTCTTTCCCAATTGTAGTTCCATATATTGGGTTTTCGTGTATTGATAGGCATTGAAATAGGAGATTAAGTATTCTTTGTAATCGTGTATCTCGTGATATTCAACTAGTTTTATTTTACAAACTCTATTACCATTTGTTGCAGTGCTGTTTTTCTTTGTAATATAATCTTATTTAATGTTTCTTTAAGGCTAACGATCTTGTATCTTAGATGAGTAAGAGTGGAGTAGCAAAATCATGTGGTAATTCTTCCTTTAAAAATTCGTGAAATGTATTTTCTTAATATATGTGAAGGTGAGAAATATTTGAAAGATGGAGAGTATGTTTATGAGTTACTCAAATTCATGAGTGACATAATCAGTGCTAAGTATATCTTAAGCAGTTCATAAGAAGTTAAAAATTTGGCAGTATTCAATTGTTGGGTACTTCAATGATTCAACTTACAGAGTTGTTTAAACATAAAAAGGTTCTTCAAGCTAAGATATAAAAGAAGAAAGAATTAAGAAGTATAGGCTTGATTAGTTCTTTGTTGAAGTGGGTGTTGCAGGATGTATATCCAGGTCATTCAAGTCACCCTAACTATGGGATTATTAGATTAATTGCACACTAAAATTATTTATCATGTTGAGCTTGTCTTTTGATAACGGAATGTATTAAAAAATATTGCATATATTTTTCACAATTAGCGAAATGCCCCCTAAATTAATCCATAGAAGTTATAAGCTCAATCAAACATTATTCAAAGATCAAGTCTAGCTACCTAATGACTCATGGTCAGTTTAAATCAAACGATGCCTACCAAAATTAAAACGAAACCACTTAGACGACCATATGAAATCTGCATTATACGTATATGACATGCACAAAATAATATCATCATGTCAAGCGTTTCAACAGAGATCTTTTAGCCTCCTCTTATGTAAAGTTTCGAGCGTACAAAGCATATTTCCGGTAATAATTCTCTCCAAAAACATATCCTTTATGCTAAAGTTGAATGTACATGTATAGCTAGCGGCGTCATTCATGTTGTTAAAACACAATCCAAAAGGACAAGAACAGATCAAGAATGTTGGATCACAATGTCCCCAACTTCTAAGATCAACCACCCATTGGTCCAAAATCAGACAAATTGGTGATGTGGTAAAAAAGGAAAAGTGAATTCCATTATGATTATTGCAGACACGGACAAGACATCCCACCAAGTCAAACATGATGGAATTCATATTTTACCACACACCATAACTATTATTGTTGTTATTGTTTTCATCACAAAACTAACTCAATGACACACAACGAACTGAAATTCATGTGATGGAAAAAAGAGTATTTTGCTCACTCCCGTTAATGCTTATTCCGGGCTACACAAATCTTTTTGGAACAACAAGGTACTGGGATGGGATCAATAATATTAACCGGTTAAATCAACATTTTTTTCTTTTTTGAGGTAAAAAACTTTATTTTTCTTGAACAGTATCAAGAAGTTGCTATGCAGTAAGGCTCCCAAATAAGTGACCTCCTTGCCTCTTTGCATCCCCTCATGTACATCACCAAATCTTGATTCATCTTGCTGTTCTTGTTGGTGATCATGAACCCGGGCTTGCTCCGCCAGAAGTACTCGTAGGTGTTGAAAGGCGGCGCCAGCCGCCCCACCGGCGGACGCGGCGGGAGCGCCTGTGGCACCTCCCCACCGTCGCGTGTCGCCGCCTCATTGGCCCATTTGGGGTTAATATTCCCTACCGCCATCAGCTTTTTCATCACTAGCCCTGATTTATGCACACTTATCATCCCAGTTGGCAGGGTCAGATTCTCTTCCACAAAAGCTTCCTCTTTATCGTTGGATTTCTCCGCTTCAGATTCGAGATTTGCCGGCGCATGCTCCAAGGTGAGGAGGAGCCGGCCCTCGTGGCGCCGGGCGTGGAAATATTTTCTCGGAGCGACGGAGACAGCTTCGAGAACCAGCCTTCCGTTTTCTCTATGAGAGTGCACGTGGAGGGGGGCGCCGGAGTCGCCGCCGGCGATGGACGGCAGTGGCGGCGGGAAGGGCCTCGCAGGTGAATTTTTATATTTGACCACATGCAAATCAGCAAAAGGATCCACCTCCTCCCCTCTTTGCATCTCCTCTGTCTCGCTTCCCTGCGTCTCCTCATCGCTGTGACAGGAGAAGCAGTCCGAGCCGGTTTCCGACCCGAGGCTCTCGGTGCAGACCTCGAGGCTCTTCTCGCTCAAGCCGCTCTTCACCATGGGATGAATATACGGCGGCTGAACCTGAAGCAGAGAGTTGTCGCTCTTTTGAGTGAGAATTAATCCCCAAACTCCGGTTTGAGGTGGCTCGTTCTTCTGTTTCTCGGCTTGGATTGATCTCCAGACTTGGTCTTGATTTGGGGCTTGGTTGAATTTGAAATCCTGATCCTCGTCGGAGTGGTGATGGTCGGCGATCTTCTTGATGGGGGAGAAGAAGCCGTTTTGGTGGAGCCATTTCTTGGACGACATGTCGGCGGAGAGGGTCCGTCGTATGGATCCGGCTTTGGTGTTTTGTCGCAGTCGGCGCCGAGAATGGTGACGATGCCTTGCTTCGGCGGCGCGTCGAGGTCCTCGGCGGGAATGTGATTGGAGGTCCTTCTGCCAGGCATATCGTCGAACACAGTCAACGCACACCAAGTAATCCTTATCTCTGCGGAGAGAAAGAAAGGAGGTTAGAATTGTTGAATATGGAGAAGGGAGATGGTGGAGAATGCAAGTGATGATTGATTACCTTAAAAATCAAGCAGACAACAGCATCCAAGAGAAGGATGGCAGTTGTGAGCAAGAATGTAGGAGATGAAGGTGATTAATGGTAGTGGGTTAATTGCAAATGGAAGAGGAGAGAGTGGAGCGGTATTTGTAGGAGCAGAATCGAATGGATCCGTGGGCCCCTCCTGCCTACGCCACCATCTCTCTCACTCCAATTTAATAATTACATAATTGAACTTCTGTCTCGTCTTATATTATTATTTACATTAACGTCTCATAATCAGATCATACTTCATCGAGTATCACTAAATTACGCCTTCATTTGTAACTTCATTCTAACAACTGACATAGATATTTTGATTGAGTGTATAAGTTTCTCACAACATCTTTTAAATTATTTTTATAAATTTCTTTAAAATAAGTTCTTAAAGAATTTATAAGTTGTGAAAATAAATTCCAATAGCTTATAAGTTTTCTTAAAAATAAATTTCTCAATCCCAAATTTTTTTTAGAAATTTATAACCAACAATGAATTTATCAAAAATTATTATTATGATTCGTTATTTTTTATATATACATTATTTATTAATCTCATATTTCATCAATTTTCTCTTTCTAACTAAAATTTTCTCTCTCTAACTCACGATTCTTTCTCTAGCTTATAAGCTCACTTATTCAAACACTTTGACAACTTATAAGCTCTTGAGACATTACATTTTATAATCTATTGGAGCTCATACGTTCTCTAAAATAAAATTAGCCAAACATCCTCGGAGTCTTTATTTCACATTCTTATTTTGAAATTCCCATATATATTATCATTGCATTTATAATATTTAAATATTTATGATTTGATATATTTATTTTTTCCTTATTCTATTTTCGTTTTGCGATTTTTTTCTCAACTTCATACTCATGGATAATCTTTCGTTTTTTGCTATTCTTTTGATCTTAGATATAATTTTTTTTATTGTTTTATTGTGTTTGGGTTTAAATTTTTGGTGTTATTTTATTCTTTGGGGTTTTAGTTTCGTATTCATTGGGTTTCTCTTTCTATTTTATTGTGTTTATCTTAAAATCTTCAGCTTTATTTTTGTGGGCTATATATTTTTTTCATGAAGGAGGAATAATACTAAGCTATAATGCAATTCAGTTGTTTATAAATAAAAATGTAAAAGCGTAATTCCATATTTGAAAGAAAAAGGCAATTTATCAAATAATTTTGTGATGGTGATTAAATTGTTCCAATTATTTAACACTTACTAGCTAAGTTCCTCTATGTTTCAACTTGCCGCAATTTCAGCATACATTAATGCATATAGAACTAAATATTTTATAAGAGTTGAGCCTTCACATATTACATGATAAGAAGATTTTTTTCTTTAGTATTATTAAAATTACAGTACGAATTTTGTTTTTTCCTTACATATTTTAAGCAAGATACCCCCCCCCCAAAAAAAAAAAACACAACTCTGTAGCGCGTTTAACCCTTGAATAAAAGTATTATATTTTCAGGTAGCGTTAATAATCGTGTAATTACTATTAGGATTCGGCTTAACCGAGATTATTGTTAAAATATGTTAATTGCTTACCCCGTGACGTATTATTTATTCACCGACCCATTTAGCTAGCCGAATATCTCACAGTTACTAGTTTCGAGAGTCTTCGATGAAGCAATTATATATTAGAGCTAGATAATAATATATAATGTGTATAAACTATTCTGAATGCAATTTTTAATTAAAAAAAATGAATTATAAAATATACAATTATGGATCAGGAATATTCTGTAATTAATAGTGACGGATGATAGATTTTGATTAAGGGGGTGTTTGGCTAAGCTTATTTTAGAGAGTTTATAAGTTTCAAGAGCTTATAAGATGTTTTAAGAGCTTATAGGAGGTAATGTCTCAAGTACTTATAAGTTGTTAAACTAGAGAAATAATCGTGAGTTAGAGAGAGAAAATCATTGTTAAAGAGATAAAATTGACGAAATGTGAAGTTGATAGTGTATTTGTAGGAAATAACGAACTATAATAATGTTATTTTGATAAATTCATGATTGCTTATAAGTTTATGAAAAAATAAGTTATGGTTGACCAACTTATTTTTATGAGAGCTTATAAGTTGTTGGAGCTTATTTTCACAAATTATAAAATTTGTTTAGGAACTTATTTTGTCAAACACTTTGCAAATTTTATAAGTTCCTAAACAACATAAGTTCTTATAAGTTACGTTGGAACCATTCTTAGAGGTGTTTGGTGAGCTGCTTTTAAAGAAATTATAAGCTCAACAACTTATGAAAAAATAAGCTCAACAAATTATAGCTCTAAAAAAATAAGTTGGTCAACACCCTCTAAATATATAGTTGCATAGGGACGGGTTCTGTTGGAACCATCCTTAGTGTTGAAATTAGGAAAAATTTGGTTTGTAGTTTTTTTAACTAAATAAATGCTTATAATGAATTTTCATGCTGAATAATGCATCATATATGATAATGCATCTTTCATGAAAATTCATGCTATATATTACAATAATGCATTTTATATATTATAACAGTATGACTATCTATAATAATTGTAGATGATATAAAAAGGGTCCAAATTACTTCGGAGAAAGTTTTGATTTGATATAAATAATTAAACCGCAAAAGTGAAAGACTGAGAGACTCAGAGTGAAGAAAATATTAGCATTGCCCGACAGGTAGTCCTATGGATAGTTCGATTGGATTGATGAATTTATGATTGACAGATCATGAATTTGAATTTTGCTGACAAATTTTGAGATCGAGGTATTTAGTGCATACATGCAGATATTTATGAGAAAAGAAGAAAGAAGATAAGATTAACCTGAGAAGAATATTATGATGTAGAGCAATTTACAATTAGCTAAAGCATAAAAGAGTGGATGATTGGATGAAAATGGCTTAAGATGGAAGCAAAGGAATCACTTTGAAAGACCCACCACCATTGGGCGGCCATAAATTCATTAATTATTTTTAATAAAAAAAGAATCAACAGAAATTTATAAAATATTTTATCCTATTTATTTATATATAGGAGGATTAATGTGAGAACCATTTTTATCATGAAAATGTGAGAACAAAAAATGATGAATTCATTGTGAAAATTGATTAATTATTTGGGAAAGTTACTGAATCCAAAAAAATAAAAATTTTGCCCCTCATTAGAATCGAACCCGGGTGAAATTTTTGAATTCAGTAACTTTTTTAATGGATTCATCAACTTTCATAGCAAATTCATTTGATTCTTAGTTTTTAGGATAAAAACGATTCTCATTTGAACATATATATATATATATATATATATGGGAGGTTAACGTGAGAACCATTTTTATTGTGAGCGTGAGAACCAAAAATGATGAATTCACGAAAAGTTGATGAATCCGTTGGGAAAGTTCTCAATCCAAAAATAGAATTTTCGCCTCATGGGATTCGAACCGGGTGAAAATTCTAAATTTTGAATTCATTAATTTTTCAACGGATTCATCAACTTTCATAACGAATTCATTTAGTTCTTAGTTTTAGGATAAGAATGGTTCTCATTTGAACCAAACTCTATATATATATATATATATATATATATATATATATATATATACAAACATAAATTAATCTGCGATTTTTAGGAAATAATAATATTTTATTTTGATCAAAACAAAATTTCCAATCTCCAATCAGATCAAAGATCTGCGTCTCTTTGTGTAGTTTAAATATTTCTTCTTGTATTTGAATTCGATATAGGGATCTCGATTTGTTTGGGCGTGAGATAATTAATTAATCATTCAAATTACATTTACAAACGTAATGTTTTTGATAAAAGCAAATATATATAATGAAATTTATAATGCATGTAATTTTGAATTAGAAAACCAAAAATATGGCTTTTATTTCTTTGAAATAAATGAGTTTTCTTCATATTTTACTGATAACGTAATGTATTTTAAAATATTATTACTTCATATGTTGATTTACTTATATTGTTACGTTTTATAATATTTTAAATGTTAGGACAAACAATTTAAAATTGTTTGGGACGGGACAGTTAGAAATGAAAAATTAATTTTTTCGCTCCCCTTTGACGAAATCCCAATGAATTATTGTGGTATTGATAACAGAATTTATGGTTGATTTTATTGATATATATATATATATATATATATATATATATATATATATATAAGCGATTAATCGCTAATTGAATTCTAATTTATGTAATTAGACTCATAAAACAAACAGTCAGTATTGATGCACTGTAGTGTAAGTAATTTTCGTTATCGAACATTTGTAATTGTTCTATCACATCTCAATCAAGATTCTGTTTCTATAAGTAACTTTTTGTATATTTATGTAACTATTCATAGATAGAAAATAAAATAATAAGAGGGAATAATGTGTGTGGAAACCATGCATGGAGTCACGTTCGATACAGGGACCCAAGATTTTGATGGTATTTTGTGTGTGTGTGTGTGTGTAAGTATAGTGTGCAGGACATGCTAATACGTTTAATTTTGAGATGTACAATTACAAAGTTTGTGATGTTGATCAGTTGAACAATTATTTTACATTTTATTTTTTGGTATGTGGGATTGCGATAGCATTTACACGCTACTCGTGCATGGTTTGGGTGGGTTTTTTCAAAGTATTAAATTGTTATTATATATATTTGTGTGTGTGTGTGTGCTTTTATGTGACCGATGGTGGAACACGCAATCTCTGTCGTGAGTGAATTCTTGATAGATTATGCTTAAAAGTAACAGCTCATTAACCACATAACATAGATTATTTTAGAAGATTTTGGTAAAACAAAATCAATTTTGTGACTATTGCTCATATGCGAGACGGTGTTATGATATATTTATCGCGTATATCATATTTGTTCATTTAGTTCCATTTCGATATGTCTACAATATTTTTTTTACTTTTGTTTTATAGATATGGATCTTACACCAAAATCAACTCTTTTATTCACATTCAATCCACTTATTTACAAAAAATCACTCATGGCTCACTTTCTTTCTATTCACATAATATATTTTATTATATGAGTCTCATTCTCCATTCAACTTACATTTATTGTATTTATTAAAATATGTTTCAGCAAAAGCTATGACTATATATCATGGATGGAGGGAGTATTTACATATCTATTGTATGTCTAGTTTAATATATATTATTAATTATATTAAATTTTTAGTTTAGTACCTTAGTATTAAAACAAAATATGAATTCAAAATGAAACGGAAGATTCATGTGATAGTTGATAGAAGTTTTGTGTTGCAAATCATAACTGCTAATGAAAGTATCAAGGATTTTAGAATTTTCAAAAGGTGGAAATCGGAAGCCGGAAAAGGTCGTTAAATATGACACCCTTAGAGTTATGCATGACATTATATTAGTAAAAAGTTATACAGGACTACCCCATCTATACAAAAAAATCTTATTATAATTAACATTTACCATTTTTGTTAGATAAAATATAGTATAATTAGCTTGTTGTAAAATGTGTGGTGTTACATCAGTAAAATCTTAGAATTTACGATCAATTCATTCAATATTTCTATTTTTAGAGGATAAATTTTCATATTTAAATTTTGTGGTGTCACGTGATCTCACGTCATCGTGAGTATTAATAATATTATATTTTGTATCTAACAAAATTTATTCCATATATATTTGGAGACGGGAAGAAATCAACAAGGGGTGATCTCCTGTGCGCGCCACACGCACAGTGGACCCCTAATTAATTTTTTAATTAATTAATTAATTAAATTAAATTTAAATAAATTTAATTAATGTAATAAATCTTAATTATAAATTAATAAATGTTAAATTTTGAATTAATAAATCATAATTTTGAATTAATAAATTTTAATCGTGAATTAATAAATCCTATTTATAAATTAATAAACCCTAATTTTGAATTAATAAATTAATTGTGAATTAATAAATACTAATTTTGAATAATAAACCCTAATTTTGAATTAATAGATCTTAATTATAAAATAATAAAATCCAATTT
The DNA here is from genome assembly GCA_036937905.1 of Salvia rosmarinus. Lineage (NCBI taxonomy): Eukaryota > Viridiplantae > Streptophyta > Magnoliopsida > Lamiales > Lamiaceae > Salvia > Salvia rosmarinus. The sequence goes on from CM072823.1 coordinate 68,743,653, forward strand.
TGAATTAATAAATTTAATTATAAATTAATAAAATTTAATTATCTTTATTTATCATAATTATTATATAAACAAAAAGAATGAGCTCATGGTGAACCTCACCCATGATTTTGTCAATCAACAATTGCTACCTGTCGGCTGTAGGTAAAATCAGTGCTCTTATAAATCACTAGACAAGTTTTGTGTGGTGAACTCTTTCCCAAATTTAGAATAGTCTTTAGTTATAATTTCAATCAAATTGAAGGTGTGATCGGACGTCTCCTAATTTGACAAGTATGATAACCTTTTCAAAATAAGATCTAATTGAAATCAACTACGCGTGACATGAATTTACCTAAATCGAATATAATCTACAGTATTTGACAGACAAAAAATATTGATAATGTGTGACATAAAAGATAAAATTATTTAGTAAAGCTTTGCCACAGACCAAGGAAGGCTACGAAAAGACTGGATGCTCTTTGTCTCCCTATAAAGCAATACCACTAAATATCGTTACCCTTATCTATTTATTTTCACATTTTTATTTTTAATTTTAAAATTGCATGGAGCAAATTGAGTCACATTCTAGAGCCATAGGTCAACCCTAAAGTGGGAGCCTATGAAGAACAATTTGGCTTCCCAAAAATGACTAATCTCAAATGAATTTGATGCTTAATTGAATATCAATTAATTTAGAGAACACATTACTTTGTATATTAGAGTAAAGAATCAAATTATGATCTGACCATAACTTAGTTGAGCCCGGCTCCGGTGCGACCGACCCCCAACCTTTTATATTTTTATTAATAATTTAATTAAAGAATGATAAATCCTAGTTAGAAATTATTAAATCTTAATTAAAACATTAATTAACTTCTAACTGGCCCCTAATTAGTAATTAATACAGGAGCATTTGTGAAGTTAGTTTCACTAATAAGTAATAAATAATTCGGCCCTTCTGTGTATCCGATTCTTTTACTCCCGTTTTCTTGCTCGCTGTATCCTACATACGGTGTTTTTAAGATGCGTCTTTGTTTGCATGAACTTCAGTTTTAAAAGGTCCTCAGTTGCTTTGAATGACCTCGTATCTAGATTGCCCTTGACAACCCTTAAGATCGATGCATTAACTGGTTCGCCGTTGCGCGTGTTCCGTCTCCGCTTTGTGTCGGTTGCTCGAAGTCCTGGGTTCGCGCCGATGAACTGCCCGTTCCAAGTCCACGATGTCGCCTTCTTACGCTCGGAGCGGGTAATCTTTGGCACGTATCGGCTTCGCCGGAAATATAGGTGCATTGCCCGTGTTCATTTATATTCGCCACGATTCCCATGGGTCTGTTAATCGATCGATTCCGTGAAAGGATTATCCGAGAGTAGGACAGGACACTTCTACGATCTGATGCTAGATCTCGACCTGAATCGCGATTTCCTTTCCGCTAGGAGGGTTTTCTCGCCCAACGCTTGACTGCCCTTGCGGTTCAGTCCGTTACTGCGGTGCATGAGTACTTCCTGAATATTTCGCTTTTGCTTTCCGTGTTCGCATTAACGACTCTTATATTTATCCTCGCTTCCGCAGGTTTCCATTCTCAAGTGGTTCGGACCGATTTGCGGACTGCGTTCTAGACTTTGACGTGACCGGTGTCGCTGAATTGTTTGGCTTGCTCGAGGCGATCGGGTCTGCTGTGTTCTTGTCAGGTCGCCCATTCCGAGTGGCTCTTACACTTTGATTGCGATCGATTAACCGATTCTACGACAAGCTAGGCTTTGGACCGCTGCGATGGCGATCGTCTTGTGCGACCTATCGTCCGTACTTTACCCACACTACCTATTCGAGGTACAACCTTGTCATGCTGGTAGCGTTGCATCTTTGCGTCGGCACATTCCGTCGCCCTTTTCGGTCTTGGATGTGTATTCAGCGTCATGTTATCGTCCCGCGATGTTCCTGTTTAGATCCTTGTAGTGAGGAATCCCAGCTTAATTGGACTGACTTGTACCGTGAGACTTGTAGTGCGATTCCTAGTTAGGTGCTTCGGTTCGCGGCGCGGACCGCACCGGTGCCTCTATGCCTTCTTTCCACACCGTAGGGCCTGCTTCCTTCAGACACGTCCTCTTTCATTGCATGCATTGCCCTGGGTCCGCTTCTGGATTGAGTAGTCTGCGATCGATCGCCCACTCGTGTGGTTTTTTCCGTGTGACGGTGCTCCGTTATTTCGCTTACCTATGATTTCTGCGGGGAGTGCCTCCTAACCGACTTTCGAGGTGATGACCGTCGGAGCTCATGATTTCGGTACCGCACGTGGGCGTACAGCGGGCCCTTCACCGGTCGTCGCTTCATTATGGGTTCACCGGCAGGTAGCGCGTCGACTTGACACCCCGATCCTGCACTGCGGGCACCGGCCATCTGAGGCATTCGCGACTTCCTTTCCGACCCTTGTGTGCGGGTTCTCTCGCTGCTGGTCGACCGGCTCTACCGGTTCGTGTGCGCCTCGTGGACTCTCATTCGCCTAGGTTAGCTGTCTTTTTCGGGCCTATCTGTCCGCCTTGATTGGGCCGTCTCCGGCTCATGCGTCACTGCATCAGCGCCCTTCACGGCCTGCATCCAGTTTCCTGATCGGACTTCGCTGCTCGGAGGACTCATCGATCTCGCGACTTCTCTGCTCAGATGCGACGGCGCCGCCGACTGTTTCGGGTGGCTCTCTCGACCTGAACTTTCGTCCGGGTTGCCGCTTCTTTGAGCCTTTACCCGTGCAGCCCGAGGTCGAATCGCTGCCACCTTCAGCGGCTGTTGTCTTGCCATTCCGTCGAGAGGCTTCAGGCGACTTGACTGCTCGCGAACTTTGTATCACCACCCGCCTTAACTTCTTCGCCGTCGCTCATCGAGGTGGTTCCGTGGAATACTCGCTCGGCTGCGACTGTGACTTTTCGGACTTAACGGAAGTTCGTGCGCCGGAGGCGGAGACTTGACTATATCACCGGTGGCGAGGGATTCTCGGACGTTCTCTCCGTCCTGGTCGTTCCGATCGCGTGTCGCGTCGCCCTTTGGATTTGGCGCGGTCTACTCCTGGTCCTGAGTTGAGTCTGATTCTAGGGGTCTGGCATCCCTGAGCGCGACACCTTCGTCCGCCCTTCTCCCATTCGCCGGTTGGCCGACTTCGGCGCATGCTTTCCGGCTCGGTCTGCGGCGTCCGGGTTCGACACCGGCCTTATTCACGGCTGCCGTCTTCCGTGAAAGGGCCGGCGTCGGAGTACCCGACCTCGTTCCCGAGCGACGTTGCGTTCGCAGCCGGAGGTGCTTTTTCCCGATTGGGCTTGTGGTTCGCTACCGGGGTGCTTATCTCAACTTGCTTAATGGTATCGTTCTCGAACGCAGTCGACGGTACTCGGTCAGACCCTGGTTAATGCGTTACTAGATTAAGCCGATTCTTTCGGGAGTTTTTTCAAATTGCGTCTGCCTTAATGAATCTTCTTAGTTGACGCTCAGAAAATTTGATCTTACCCTATAGCGGTAGTTAGTACCAATCTACTTGTAGGTGACGTCTTCATGTTGAATGTCAATCTTGAATTTTCTTCGATTCATGCATAATAAGACCATGATCGAACTCTTGTCGAATGATGGACATCGATTGTTTATAATACCTCCATTGACTTATTATTTCCGTCCTCTCGGTGGCTGACGTCTCCTACTCTTTGAAGTGGATAGCTATGACGATACGATGTTTAATCTCCGATGATACTACAATTTTTGAAGCATTATAAACTCTTTAATTTCTGTGAAATAACGAAAATTAAGATGTGCGTATGCATATCACATTTATGAAAAAGACTAGTTTCAAGTATGATATATCTAGTTTGTGCGAAATCGTATGCGATAATTGTTACTAGTTTATATGTTATTGTCCATAGATACACGTTTTGTAACCTTAATAGCCATGGACGTACTACTAAAATTTCAGTGGCATTTACTACTACTAATTGACGACTTAATTAAATTTAAATCATTTATTACTCAATTCAATATTTTAGTATAGTTATTAATGAAAGATTGATTCGAGGTGTTTTCTCCATATTTATTGATTAATATATATATTTATTATGAATTTAACTGATCTTTTATTGAATGACTGTCTAGACTGACCTTCTTACTTCCAATCCACGATTGTTCTGATTTTCGATGCAAACGTTTACAATAAATATATGTTGCTAATCACTTATATAGAAATTTTAATTTAGATGAAATAAATTAAATTTAATTAGCTAGTCGCATTTAAATGATTAATTCAATTTTTATTAATTTAAATAATTATATCTTACAATTTATGAATATACTTTATGTTAGAAATTTAATTTTTTCAATCATATAATTTGAATTTGATTCAAGTGTATTGACTTTTTTTTCAAATAATATTTTAATTCACGTAATTTTATTAATGATTACAATGTTAATGTGTGTAAAATCTTTAAATTTAATATATATCAATTATCATTTAAGATAAATTATTATGTACTGAAATATAAAATTAGTTACTAATAATTGCAATTTAATGAATAATTTTAATATATTAATAATCTATAGTGTTTTTCAACGTTTATATAATTTATTTTAAATTTTAATATTTAAATATAAATGTGAAACATTAGTGATATTAATTTTTAATTTAATTATATTAATTTTAAAATATATTTTCAAATATAAATTAATTTTTAAAATTTAAATTAAATTTAAAATTAATAATATTTATTATACAATATTATTTTAAAATTTTAATTATTAAGAAATTTTACATATAATCTTTTAATAATTTTTAAATTAAATTAATATTAATTAAATTTTATAATAATTTAATATTTAATTAATTTTTCAAGATTAATTTTTAAATATATATTTGAACGTAATTAATAATTAATTTATTAGTTATAATTAATTTTAAATTATTTAAATACATAATATTACAATTATTAAAATAATTTCATGAGTTTCATAAAATGTTTAAAATTAAATAATGGATTTACTTCATAAATTTATTTTAACATAATTATATATCTATAAATCTTTGTAAATCAAATTTCAAAATTAATGATACAATTAATTTAAATACAAGTCAAGTTAAACTACTTATGAATCTTATAAATTTCAATTCATGCAAATTATAATAAATATAAGTCAATCGATTTTAGCAACATATAATTGATAATATATTCGACTCAAAATTATTTAATGATAATTATGCAATATTGTAACATATGATAATTAACATTTACATTTCATATTCTTATGATGATATAATTCTTACTAATTAATTATCAGTATATTATAATTAATTTATTCTTTTGAACTAATTATAATAGCATTAAATATATATTAAATTATAATTATACTAAGTATTATTTTAAGTTACATTCATGTATTATCGATACTATTTAATTATTTTAATATTATTATGACATTTTTGATATTATAATTTATTAATTTATAATATTTATCATGTTAATCATATTATTAACTATCTATGTATTTAGTATCCATGTAATTGATATAATTTAAGCTATTGACATTTTCAATATATATTATATTAATTTATACATTACTTTAATAATTCTTATATAATTTGTAAGTTAAGATTATTATATTATGCATGATATTAAGATTAATCAGATCATCGATTAAATAGTTTTATATGAATATAACTATATAGAACTATTAACTTAGGAAAATTAGATAAATCATGATTTAAAGATTTTGAAATATTACTAATATTCATTATATTATACAATCTAGTTTGATTTTATTAGATATTAACATAGGATGGTCAATACATACTGATTGATCAAATTTGTAATGAATGGATTACAAATATTATCTTACATGAAATTAATCTACGAGTAATTGAACATTATATCTAAATGTATTTATCTGAGTAATTACAGTTTATATTGACTTGATTAAACTTCGATTCTTTAATTTAGTTAGATGAACGACATGATAATTATCTGTATATTATATATCTTTATTCTATTACATATCGAATTAGTTATAATTCACATATATTAGAATAATATCTAATTTAGTCTAACTGATTATTATTCTTTCAGAATAATGTTCTATATTGAATAGAATATATATTAGTATATATTATTATGAATATATATTAATAATATATTATAATTATGACTTATAACATTTATTGAAACTTAATACATACTCAAATGATAAAACTCTATTAACAATATTTAATTTATAATTTAAATTTCAGATAACTAATTCTGTCATAGAACTTTATGTAATATTTAAGTTAGATGACTTTAGATAAAGTAAAATCTAATATGATTAATGACTAGATTAATCAGTTTAGATAACTGATTTATATATTATAGTATAATTTAGTTAATAACGTATTCCATAAATATGTAATTAATTGTAAAATTTAATTATGTATTAATATAATTTATAAATTGAATTTAGATTAACATTATTTCACCATTACTTAATAATTAATATTTATTTAAATTTAATTATTACACTAAACTATGAATCATATGTCATTATATTAAACATATTATAATTCTTATGATCTGATGATTTTAAATGATTAATTATGATCATTATTGATATGATTCGTACCAATGAATGTAATTAGTAATGCAGTAATAATATTCGTAAGAACATTGTGAATATCTCATATCAACTTTTTATATTGATTATTCATTATATAAATAATTGACTATTGATATAACTACTAGCATATTCACTGTCATCAAGTCTATTAATCTTAATTTATAGCCAATTATTATTGCAATTTCAGTATTCAATGAAATAAATTAATTAGTTCTACTATAATTTATGAATCATTTAATATCAACTTATTAATCAATATTTCTAACTGAATTAAAAATAAATAAATTAATTTCAATATTTTAAATAATTTATTAATTTCTGTAATTGAATTATTACGATATTATATTGAATTAATCAACTTAAATTTTGAATTAATTTAATTCATGTAAATTATAATCTATTAATGTATCAATATTAAATAAAATTATAAATTAATTAGCTTAATTAAGTATCAATAATATTAATTCATAATGATATTATATATTTCAATACTTTATATTAAATATGACTTTGATATTATTCAACTCTATATTTATAATATGTATTTAATTAACTTAATTCATGATCTACTATTGAACAATTATTCATACTTTTAGCATTTAATTGATATTCATTATGATTAGCTTTTGAAATTAGAGATCTTAGTCAATAATATTAATTTTAAAATAAATATTATATTATTAATTAAATTATATATTTATATTGAATTATTTGTAAACTTAATTAAATATTTGAATATAAATTTAATAGTTTAATTTTGATTATATTTATATTCTCAGAATATTATAAATGAACGTAATCAAATATTATTAATACACTGTATGTTATTCATTAAGATACTTCAATTCTATTTTACAATATACATTAATAAATTTCAATTAATAATTCTCATTCGAATACACAGTCATATTATTAATGAACATTAGTTGATCTCATTAGTAAATGGAAAATATTTGAATAGTTATGATCAATAAAATGTATATGGTCACTATGATTTGCTGAATTATGATAGTTAGAATATATATCATATAGATTAAATTATAAATTATTAATCAAAGATGAAATTAAGTATATGGAGTATGATAATGATATAATTTGTAAACTAATAGATGTATAGTAAAAGTACTATATTATCTATGATACATACAATACTAAATATAATAATCCGACAATTTCATATTAAGTTAATAATGTATACTAAATTGAATAATAAACTAAAACCATAATGTAAATTACTATATTAAAAATAATTAGACGACAAATAAATAATAAATTTATCTAAAATTTATGTAATATACGTAATATTACTCATTATAATAGTGCAACATTAATACAACAATAAATCTATACCAAATTTTAAATAGTCTAGTGAAAATATTTATTGTTACTATATATAAAGTTACTATGATAAATAGAAATTACAAGCATATTTCAGAAGTTATAAACTTCCAAGATTACGTTGATCACCATAGTACCATGATTTATAATTATAACATTATATTACAATTAATTAAATAATAAACAGTTTATTAACTTATTTAATTTAATTTAATTAATAATGTAAATTTTAATGTATTTAATTACATGGTAAAGTTATGAGATATAAAATATAAAATTCTAATAATAAATCTATATTAACTATTGAATCATATAATAACAATATCAATCTAATAATTTATAATAATATCAATTATAATTAAATCAAATTGATTACATAAATATTCAAACATTTCAAATTTAATATAAATATGTATAAATTCTTTTTCAAATAATAATAATTACTAAATTATAATACTTTTATTTGAAATCAATGATATGAATTAAATTAATCGAAGATAATAAATATAAATGTCAAATTATGATTAGCAATCAGTAATTTATATGTCATGTGATTATGAAGATTATATTAATACCGTAGAGCAATATTAAATTTTAGATTATTATATAATATGTGATAAATATTATGCATTATATAATTATCGTAATTGGAAAATTATGATATGCAAATATTTATTGAAATAATAGTAATCATATGACCTAGATCTCTTACATAGATGATCTTATATCTTTTAAATTTAAATGTCATAAGAGTCCATGAAAATCGATTCTGAAAACTGAATATGCGAACAATAATATGGCTCTAGAATTGGCTTATGACATTGTATGATTGGATCGAATTAGACATTAACTCATCATTAGTAGGAATTTATCTAATATCACGTTACGAGTTTTGGATATACAAGTAAGCTTGAATTAGAACGTATTCACTAGTATTAGTTCAACGTTAATAATTATTAGTTTATGATGTAATGTTATGTAGATGAGTTATAATTAAGAGTATAATAACGAGTATAATAATGTAATAGAATGTTGAGGTATAAATATATGTATTAGAATAGTTAGTTAGATAAGTTATTATTTAATATAATGTTGTAATTGAATTTAATGATATATATAATATAGAATAGTTTAAGACATTATTTAATATGTGGAAGAAATGATACTTATATTCTAATATGGATCAAGAATGACTATTGAATGATAATTATATATTAATAAGGAAATTTTTTAAATGAAGTGTAATAGATAATTATTTGTCATGATAGAAAAGAATAATGATATTTCTAATTGAATGGATTAGGCATATCATTAAATATAAATACGTCATAATATGAATGTTAAATAGTAATATTAGTAATTCGGTTCCGAATAATTATCTATTGAATATAACATACATATAATAAATTGTCTTAATCATATTTATATTAATATGTAATCTTAAAGGATATGGATTACGGATGGATAAATTCTCTAAAGTGAGTTTTCAACTGTTGACGATTCACTATCTTTGGTCATATGAATGTATAATTATAGATTAATTTCAATATATATTATAAAACTAAATTTTAAATTATGATTCTAATTTGGAATTTATCATAACTTCATATACATCAGTTTCTAATTGCAACTTAATTAATCCTAATAAATTACGAATTAAGAACGATCTTATACTATTGATATTATCTAATGTTTTCCTATCTTAATGATACCAAGATCAATCAATGATTAATTGCCATGAAATATGTAATTTAATCTCAATTTAGATCAATGCTAATTATAGCACAATTAATTTTAATTAATTTATAATCTGTTTTATATCATTTAAAATTAATTGGTATTCTGAATAATAAAATTAAAATGATTTTCTAATTATGTAATTTCAAATATATTATTGTCTGATAATTATAATCATTTATCTGAGGATAATCAAATTTATTTATGAAATACATATCAATTATATTAGTGAATAATAATAATAATTAACAATTTTAATTAAAGATATTATTCAATTAATGATCAATTCAATGATACACAGAACAAAATGATCAATTGATATGTTAATATTAGTCACATAACATTATATTTGTGATTGCCAAGTATTATAATTATGTAATTTCTGTAAATTATCAATTCATATCTTAAATTTTAGCATTTTAATTGATGTATGTATATATTAGATTAGTATTTACGAATAATGTATTAAATTATTTTCGAAATTACTTCTTTTTAAAATTATTTAAATACTTCGTATTAATTTTTATTGATATATTAAGTTAAATTTCAATATCGATTAATTTGAAAATTTGATCGAAAGATGATAATTAATCAAAATATATAATAATTGTATTAAGTAGAAATTAATATAAATAGTCAACGTAGGCAATTTACATATAAATGTAACTCAATATTTAACTATATTGGAATAAGATCAATATATATTTCACACTATCAAAATGTTCCAACATTAAAATCCTATTTTTGAAATTCAATATATTAATAAATGGTGATAGCCGAGGAGCATGCCGAGTACGAGGAGGTTATCCACCGAAATGGTGGGATGACGATCCCGAGGTTGAAGCCAAGGTTGTCGAGGCTGCCCGCTGTTCGGGTATGCGCGCGAATATGGTCGGACCTCCGGCACCATTCAGAGAAGACGAATTAAAAGGCCGGAGCATATACAAGATCACATCGCCGACAACCACAACCGGCGAATACTTGACGGACGCAGGCCTCTTCTTCTCACGGAGCTTCTCGCCTAGAATAAATGAACCACATTATGACGATCCGGAGCGGCGCAAGCAGAGGCGTGCTATCGCCGCTGAACGCCGTGGACCCTCCATGCGCCGAGACCGGCGCCATCAAGTGGTCGAGGCCGAGCTCGCAGAGTCTGCCGTCAAGTGACCGAGGTCGCCCGGCCGGCCCGTAATATTGACCGAGGACGAGGTAGAGGTAGGATTAGCATAGACGAGTCTTCAATTCGATTTTTCTGGGATCGCCGCTTTTTCCCGATCCGCCTCCGTCCTCGTAAAATGTAAAATGTAACTGTACATCTTTTATTTAATAAGAATGGTTTCGTATTGATTTTGCATTTGAACAAGAGTAATATGCGAAAGTAGTTCACCGTGAGAATTCCGCTTTGAAAGAAATCGCTGCACGGGCAGTGGGGTTCCTGCTTTTGCCGAGGTCGTCGGGAGGGTGGTCCCCTTCGCTACATAGAGAGAACGCTCGAACTAAACGAAGGTAGTCCGATCTCGTATGTAGGAATGGTTCTGCTTTTGCCGAGGTCGTCGGGAGGGTGGTCCCTTCGCCTACATAGAGAACGCTCAAATAAACGAAGTAGTCCGATCTCGTATGTAGGAATGGTTCCTGCTTGCCGAGGTCGCCGGAGGGTGGTCCCTTCATCTACATAGAGAAACGCTCAAATAAACGAAGGTAGTCTCGATCTCGTATGTAGTACATCGCTGCTTAGATTTACATTCGTATGAAACGAATGTAATCGACCTCCGTCGAGGAATTTGTCCTCCGTAGGGGTAAATAATGTGAAGATTAATTATGCATTAGGACAAGTAGAACTCGTAAAATAAAGATTTTATTGATAAAAGATGACGCGACCACCAAATAAGATGACTCTAAACAGACTTTAAAATACGACCAACAAGACCCGACCTCGACACTTATGCATAATATTTCTTCGGATGGATGATGTGCCATCGTTGGGTAATTGCTCACCGGACAATTGAGCGAGCTTATAGCCCCTTTGCCGAGGACTTCGTCGACCTTGAGGTCCTTCCCATGCTTCTTCCACCTGCCGAAATGCAAGGCTTTGTTGACTTTATTATGTCGGAGTACGAGGTCGCCCACTGGAATTGTCGGTTTTAACACCGGGTTGTAATACCGAGCTACTTGTTGCTTGTACCGAGCTTCCTCGATGTAGGCGAGGTCTCTTTTTCGAGTAGGTCTAGATCACCGTAGATTTTCCCCATTTGCTTCGGCAGAAGTCAACGGTACGAGGACTCGATATCCGATCTCTGCGCAGGATCATCGCTTGTTCCATACACCAAACCGTATGGTGTTTCTCCGCTTGAGGTCCGAGGTGTTGTTCTGACGACCATAAGACTGTGGTAGGTTTTCCACCCGAGGCCTTTAGCTCGGTCGAGACGAAGTTTTGCACTTTACGATGGTCCTGCTGGTAACTTCGGTCCGACCATTTGCTTGAGGATGGGCCACCGAGGTGAACTTTTGTTGATCCAAGCTCTTGACACCAATCTTTGAATGTCTTATCCGTGAATTGTGTTCCGTTATCCGAAAGGAGGATATGGGGATGCCGTCGACACACTATGTTCTTCCATACGAGTTGAGGCGTTTTGCTTGTGATTTTCGCCAAGGGCTCGCCTTCACCCACTTCGTGAAGTAGTCGATCGCAACAATTAAAATTGGAGCTGTCCCGGTGCTTTACAAAGGGGCCCACAATGTCAATCCCCATTGCATAAACGCCAAGGGCTCAGACGGAGGTGAGGTCTGTGCCTGGGTAGCCTTGGCACGCTCCCACGGATTCGACACTTTGACACTTTTTACGAGGTCCATCAATCTTGGAACATTGTTGCCAATAGTATCCCCATCGCATGACTTTCTTTGACAAGGCTCGGGGTCCGATGTGGCTTCCGCACGAACCTTCGTATTTCTCGTGAACGTAATTAGCTCGGTTCGCCCCCAAGCACCTTAAGAGAGGTTGGAGATATGACTTTACAGATAGGACTCCCGCGCCAATTGTATATCGCAGAGATTTGTTCAGATCCTCCTAGCCTCCAGCTTGTCGTGGGGCGTTCGCCTTTCCAAGTACTCGAATGGGAGTCATCCAATTGGGTTCTTCATCCGAGACTATGTTAACCTCGCCCGCCTTCGCATCGCTTATGCTCCCGCTGACTTCTCACTTGGCGGGTTCGTTGATGACGAGGCCAATTTACTTAAGATGTCACCGCTATTTTGCTCCTCGGGATGCGAACTATCCGAAGTGTGAGAAAGTCCGTTGTGCTTTTGCTTTTCAATATACTTCTTCATTCTCGCTTTTACCTCGTATTTTCCCAACATTCGCTTACGACGACTTGAGAATCGCCGTGAACTTGCACGGCTCAGATCCGGAGACTTTGAGCAAGGCGAAGTCCTGCGATCGATGCCTCGCACTCCACTTCGTTGTTCGTATTTTGAATGTGAACCGCTGAGTAGGCGATTTCGTTGTCCGGGCTGGGAGTAAGATACCGCCCGCCATTGCTTTTCCCGTAAGCCCGTCAACGAGAGTTGCCAAGACTTCTGTGTTTCAACCACGGGTTCGGCTTTGGCATCGCCCGACACGGATTCGCTGGGCTTGGTTTTTCGACGGTTAGCCTCGGCAAGGAAATCCGCTAGGCTCGACCTTTGATGGCCCGGCGGGCGTAAGGATATATCGTGCTCGCCAGCTCGATTGCCCATTTCGCGATTCTCCTCGATAGCTTGGCTTCGTCAATACTTGCCGTGGGTAGTCATGAGGACTTGTATGCGATGTGCATGGAAGCACGGACGTAGTCTCCTCGCGGCATTTACCAATGCTAAGGCAAGCTTCTCCGTGGTCGACACTGCTTCCGGCCTTTAGTGCTCGGCCGATGAAATACACCGAGCCGACGTCCTTCTTCTCGCACTCAGATCGCACTTATGGATTCGTCCGAGGCGGCGAGGTAGAGAAAAGGACCTCCTCTTCGGACGGATAGAGTGGGAGCTCGCGAGGTAGCTCTCGAGGTCTTTGAAATGACCTGCACCTCATCCCATGAGAATTTCGGCTTTTTGAGTACCTTGAAGAAGGTAGTCGCTATCCGCATGCTTTTGAAAGGAAGCGGCTTAGTGCGGTTATGCACCGTCACCAGGTACGCCATGGATAGTCTTCGCATCTTCATTTCCAAAATGGTTTGGACCTTGGTCGGTTTGCTTTTAGCCCTTCTCAGAAACCCAACACCCTAAGAACTTTCCGCACCGGACCGCAAACGCATTTCGGGATTCACTTTAGGTTGATTTTTCAAGAAGCGCCGAGGACGATCCGAGGTCGGCCACACATGCGCTTCTTCCTTGCTTTTGACGACGATGTCGCTCACGATACTCCACATTCACCCATGTAGGGCTGAAATATTTTGTCCACCATCCTTTGATAGGTAGCCCTGCATTTTAAGGCCGAATGGCATTTTTTATATGCGAAGACCCCAAGTCGGTAATGAAGGCCGTCTTGGCGCTGTCTTCGTCGTCCATCGACTTGGTGATACCCTTTGTATAAGTCCAAGAAATCAAGACTTCAGACCGACCAACGCGACGACCTTCTTGTCAATGTTGGGAAGGGATAGCAACTTTCGGGCAATGCTTGTTGAGGTCGGTGTAGTCAATACACATTCGCCATCCCTCCTCCTTTCTTTACCATCACCGGGTTGGCTATCCGGTCGGATATTTGACCTCGAAGATGCGTGCTTTTAATAGTGGTTCACCCGTCATGAATGACTTGGTTCCGTCGGCCGCGAAGATTCTTTGCTTTTGTCGAACGGCTTTATGTTCGGTCGATGTTGAGCCATGAGTGATGATACTCGGCGAGACTCGGTCATGTCGAGGGAGACCAAGCAAACACGTCCCGAATTCCCTTAGAGTTGGATGATCCGATCCTTCACTTCGGTGTCGTGGTGAAACCAACTCGACGACCTTCAATGGCTCATCTTTGTACAATGCGACCTCTTCCACCGACCGCCGTGGAGGGCGATGTACTTCCGGACTCAACTCTTCGGTTTCTTTAATTGCTATGCCTGTGGCGCCGGACCGAGGTCCCGCACCGTAAGGCAACTTGCATACATTCCTCGCTTGCTTGATCACCCTGATCACGGCCGCCCCCGTGGTGGGTATTTTTATCGTCAGTGGTACGTTGAGCATACCGCCTTACAAACGCTCGGCCAATCTCGCCCTAGTATGATGTTATACGGCGAGTTGGCCTTCACTGAAGAACCGCACCACCTTTGTCGAGGTCGTTGGTGCTTTCCCACCGCGACGGTAGCTCGATTATTCCTTCCGGCGCTGCTCTTCCGGACGAAGCTTCGAGTGGCGCGGGGCTTGTGGCGAGCGCGCCTTCCACTCCTAGCTTGTCAAAGCATTCCTTAAAGGATGCTCACCGACGCACGCCGATGTAAACGCTTCACCAACTTATTTGCGACCACCACCGGATCACCAATGCGTCCGACGGGCACTGTCATGGAACGGGTCGCCTTCGGAGAAGGTGATCGCCGTCGTCCTTCCGAACCTCTTATTGGTAGGTTCATTGGGTTCAGACTTGGCATCGGCCTGTGAGGACTTCGTGACTCCACGGGGAGCCCCGCAATGTGGAGATCACCCGTCATATTGGGGCTCGCCATCTCCTTCTTCGGTCTTGCGCGCTTTGTTTTTGTGGGGCACAATTTCCTCTTCCTCCGCTTTTGTCTTTTGCTTTGGTCGGCTTGGCGACCTGTCCTCAGTATTTCTTCGTGGATCCGCCCGAACTAGCATCTCTATTTCACCCATGAGCTCTTTGCACTCTTCGATGTCGTGCCTGTAATCATCATGGAATGAGCAATATTTATCCATAGGTCGGCACCTCTTCCTCCCGCCATCGGTCGAGGCTTCTCGAGCAGTTCATGTGGAGTGCGTGATTTACGCTCTCGGCCGTCAACGGGTGTACCGAGGTCGCCCGAGGCGCCGCGCGACCGAGCTCGGACTTTATCGGACGATGTACCGCCCGCGCTCACGCCTTGTTCCGATCTTCCTTCCTTCGCCTCTTCTTCCTCTTCCGAAGGTCCCGCCTTGTGCTTCGCGCTTTCTTTGTCCGCCCGTCCGCTTGGCGAACCGGTTGGCTATCGCGCCATACTACAGCAAGACGAGGCTCGTGCTGACGATCTCTCGGTATAAGGCCCCGCAAGATGCCGTTTGAAGGCCGAGATGACTAACAGTCGCTCACGTCTTCGACCTTCAAGCACTCCTTGTTAAACCTTGTCATGAAGTCGCCGATGGACTCATTACGGCTTTGCTTTATGGTGAGGAGGTGTGGATGACGTTTTGATTCCGCTTTTGAAGAACCTTCGTGGGCAACCATCAGTCGCGATAGAGCCGATGCTTCCGTAGGTAGACCGTCGAACCACCGCGGCGTTGTCGACGAGTAACTCCGGAAGAGTTTACACATGTGAACCGAAATGAGCTTTTGGTTGATCATGTTGTATTGAACCGCGAGAGAAGTTCGTGGATCCTCACCGCCGTAGGGCGATGCTTGGTACCCAGACTTATCCGGGAGAAGTGTTGAGTATTCTATTTGAGAACGGGTGGCTATCTTCCGTATCCATCGAAGCCGCCCTCCGAGATCGGGACGGAGTTCGACGATCGAACTCGCTAGGTGACTCGGACCGACTTCGCGACGACCGATGCCTTTTCCTCGCCGCCGCCGTCCCTCGGAGATCGGGCGAGTTCACCGGATGGATTGGCGACTCGGCCGGCCGCGGTGATCACGACGTCCTCTCCCGTTGCTTCGCTCCTCGCGCGTCGGTTTGGGCCCCGACCTCTCGTTATGATGCCTCGTATCTAGACGAGGCTTCGTGTTCGCTCTTCGTGACGTGGCCGACCACATGTCACCGAGCGAACCGGAGAAAACTCTCCTTATTTTTCTCGAGAAATCCTCGACGACGCCGTCGGGTTTACTGCGGAGCCGAGGTTCCCCGGATTATTGCTACGATCGCTTTCGCTATGGCAACCGCCTCCCGCAGACGGGTGTCCGTGCTCGTCAAGACTTCGATATGCTCCCGGGTTTCTTCTCCGATTGGGCTCTTCCCGAGTTGAGCTCGGCGTTCCTTTCGCCGCCGCCATTGCTATTGCGGCGACGGTCCCGGATGACGGCTTCGGTGTACCGGTCATGATTATTTCCGTAAACGGTGGTTGATCGAAAACACAAAATTTCGCTTCCAGCACGGCCAAATGATCGATCTTAATTTCGTAAGGAAATAAACGCAAGAACACAAAGATTTACGTGGTTCGATCTATGAATAAGATCTACGTCCACGGGCGAGAGAGAATATGTGTATTGAGAGTGTAAGCAAGCGATTACAAAGAGAGTGAATGAATCTATGTCGCCTAATCTAAATCTATTTATACACAATGTATTGACCTGATCTCGAATCCAAGTCTTCTAACTGGATTCGAGATCCTATCCCTCTCGAATTAGGATTCTTTAGATATACTGAGCCTTTCTGCTCCCACCTGGCCTGTGAGTCTTCATGGTACCGAACTTGTCCGTGCCGATGTCGAGGTTCGTGCTTACTCAGACGCCCGACGCCCCCCAGAATGTACCGATCCTATCATAAATTATGTCGAAATACCATCTAAAATAAAATAACATTCGTTTTTAATTGTTTGGGCTAAAAAGAAAACAAAAAAGAATTGAAATTGTGCGAAAAAGAGCATTTATCACACCACATATATAATAAGATAAAGTAGAAATTAATAAAGCACGTAGCTCGTAGGCCCAATTTATGCAATAAATCGACCTATTTTGTATGGAAAGAAACAATATATATTTCCACTCATCAAAAGTTCTCCAACCATAGGTCTAGTTTCTGACTGACAATTGATAATGCAACACATGTATAACCAACATAAATATCTTAATTACTCATCGGTCCCAAGTAGATACCACGACTATTTTAGAAGAATAATTTAATTAGTGGAACGAACGATCTCATAATTAAAATTTAATTACTCATCGGTCCCAAGTAGATACCATGATTAAGTGCTCATATTAAGATTTAGTAATTACTTTGATAAAATAATTAAATTAGTTAACTAAAATTTACGAGTGGATGTTCTTACGAAAGTGCGGCTCCTTATATTTCAGTATATATATATAGTGTCTGACTCATCAAATTGCATTTGTATCCTTTTTTTTTTCAACCTACATTAATTTATTATACCACTCCACGATTCAATTTAACTAGTAAAATCCAGGAAAATCTCCAGTTGGATTACGTGGATAGCGATAATTGTGTATTAGCAATCAAATGTAATGAGTAGTGATACATAATCAACTAAAATGTTGCAAAAATCTATAAAACTAATAATAATTAAATAAACGTGTTAGGATCGTAGCTTTTGCATAACGTTTTGACGAGTCAAAATTGAATAATTCGTACAACCACAACGATTTAAAAATATTTTATGACAAGATGTATCAAGTATCAAACAGCTTTTATCAGGCTTTCTTACCCTTTGCTTTTGCTAAAAGTTTTCATTATGCTTTTTGCACAATTTATAAATTTTTCCTGATAAATGCTTGCACTGGATTTTAGATTTTTGGTTCCAAGTATAGTGTTAAATTCTTTTGGATTTTATCATTATATGCATTTATTGGAGGAACAAATTAATTGAATTTGTGAGTTCGAATAATTTTTAAAGTTCAAATTTATAACTTCCAAAACAACAAGAGATGCATAACGAATAAATATGAGTCGATAAATGCGTCATTTTATAAAATCGATATATCCCATTAGGATCCCATTGAAAAAGAATGTTATAACATTCAAAGATAAAATTAATATATTATATAAATATTAAATATTGAAAGTATATATAGATGGGTCCTGAAATTTCTACCTAACAAATAGTAATGTAATCAAATCAAGTTAAATTGGACGTATAAAGCTTAAACTTTAATCGTTTATCATTTATCTAAGCTCTAGCTTTAATTATTGAATACATTCAAGGTTCACAAACCTATTTGAGCTAATTGATTTCAATGAGTTTTTACAAGTCTCAAGTGCGGACATTCGAAAAGTTTTAAATAAAAGTGATATTTATATGTTATACTATAATTCGAAAGTATCATTTATATTTTAAAAAAGATATTAATATCTGCATGTAGGAACGTTCTAGTAATAATCCACCCTTTATAAATTAATATACACTTAAAAGTTAAAATTTTTAAATACTCCTTAAAGAGGAAACTATTTATTCCAAAAGTATAATATACTTACTAAAATTAATTTTTTCTTATAACAAATCAAATTATTATATAATAAATATGATTATTAGAAAAGGGTAACTAAACAAATTGTATGTCGAGCTCAAGTTAACATATTTATATTATACATGTTGACGAACTAACATTTATGTGATCTAACTTATTTAGAACCCGATTAAAAGTGGAGCTCCTTAATTAAGAAGTGTTACATCTACGTCATCGTAACACACTCGGACACTTGTGATTTAAAATAAAAGGGCAAAACTTTAGGGATTATGGATCTTTTTTACAAAGCTTTTCAGGAAAGCTCCTTTGTTATTCTCTCAATCTCATTACCATTATTAGACATTCGCAATCTCTCTCTCTCTCTCTCTCTCTCTCTCTATTGGCTATAAAGAAAGACAGCGAAAGTGAAGCACGATTTCTGTCAGAATATGTGAGGGAGAATTCCCCTCTCCTTTTCCACAAATCGTAGCCCAATCACAGCCATCCAGTCCACGAATGAGGTTCTGCCTCGTGGCCCAATCAAAAAGCAGCAGACACCTCTCTGTTTTTGTCCTTATGTCCTCAATTTTGATGATGCTTTAACGATGCGCATGTAATAACTTTAGGAGTAATATTTTACGTGATTTTCGGGGGTTCCTTTGTCTGTATATCAAATTTTACGAATAATTCATGATTTAATGCTTTGTTTTTTATGTATAGTGACGAACATGGAAGCACAGGTGGGATATTCTGAATAGCATACGAGTATTTGTCAATTCCTTTTTCTATTATATCGACGTGATTTTGGAATTTTCTTATTATTATATTTGGACATTAGTGTATGAAATGTGTATAATTGTTATCTCTATTGTGATAGTATGTATTATAGCATTGTTAAATCGTTGAATTTATGTCTGAGATGTGTTGATACCAAGGGACGACTAGTATTGAAAGTGCAATCTCGTGTATATTTTGTGATATTTTCAATTAATTTTATAAAGTGTTTTTCGGTATTCATTCTATCTTTATATAATATGTTGAGCTTAAACTGAGGTTTTAACAGATTTGATGGATTTGGAAATAGTCTGTTGCTTCTTTGTTTTCCATGACACACGTGTACAACGCGCAATTAACATCATATATAGCGAACAAAAATACTAGAATAAGTAGCACAACACACTCCCTTTGTCTTATTTTAAATGACTAATTTTTTTGGAGAGGTAGATTAAAGAGGATTGTGTTTTATGTGTAAAGCAGTGTGACTCATGAAATTCAAAATATTTTTATGTGTAAAAATAATTTCTTTTTTTTGAATGAATAATTTTTAATGGGATGACTCAAAAATGAAAGTAAACCACTTAAAGCGAGACATAGAAAGTGTAATATAGCATCACATTGACAATTTATTAAGCTACTGCATTGTATAAGTAATACCGAACGTGTAAGATTAAGGTAAATCAGACTTTCAATCAACCAGCTTTTGTTGACAATTAGGCTATTACAACAAATAACAACATATGAATGAATAAAATTTGGCCCTTGAGAAATAAGAAGAAAAGTATATCGAGTTAAATTGGTTGAACTTATTTTATAGAGTTTATAAGTTCCAATAACTTATAAGATGTAATGTCTCAAGAGTTTATAAGTTGTCAAAATATTTGGACAATTGAGCTTATATTTTGAAGAGCTTATAAACTAAACCAAACACCCTCTTAGTAAGTCCAATTCTATATACCTCGTAACATTCATCAGCGACAAACCTACCTTCATGTCTTTTATAATTACATCTTGCTTAACTTCATACCAATGTATCAATTGCCTTTTTGCCTATAGGAAAAATTATTTGTCCTCGAGTAGATTTAGAGCTATATTAGCAAACAAAGATGATGATAATAATAATTTTGGCAAACATACATTGGTGGTTGAAAATTGACACGTGTCCGAACAACCTTTATGGTCAAATTTCTGGTATGAGACTGGACCCATTCGCTAATGGTCCAAACATTTCATGGGTCGGCCGACCCCCCGTTTCTTTTTCTTTTTAAAAAAACTATTAAACCTTTCTTTTACTTTAAAAGGATAATTTTTTTCTTTCCTTGTAAAGTAGTAGAATGACCAGTATTTAGTACCATAAGAAGTTAGGGGTGGTCTCCTGTGCTGTGCTGATACCCACCACCAAATTTCTTTTTAAATTAATTATATTTAAAATTAATGAAATTAATTATAATTATGAATTAATAAACCATAATTTTGAATAATAAATCATAATTTGAATAATCAATCCTAATTTTGAATTAATAAATTTAATTACAAATCAATAAAATCTAATTATTCTTACTCATCATAATTAATATATAATTATTTTAACAAAAACAAGAAATGAATCACACAGGCAGAATTTCATCCAAGTTTTTGTCAAGAAATTATTATTAAGAGAATGAAATTCTCATATTGTAATTGTCAAGAATTAATCTTTAGTCATTGTTCTAAACCTATCAATTCTTAGTTAACTCTAAGTCCGTAAAGACAAAATAAAACTTTTTCTTAATCTATTGAACAAAGTGTTTATCTTCTGCTCGTTGAATTCTAGCAAATTAAATTTTATTACTTAGATAATTCCTAAAATTGATTTTACATATTTATCTAATCTCCCTTTCAGATATTTATAAAATTAAAAAAATTACTTTAATTTTATTATATTCGAACGTGTGATATTTTGGGATTGTCTTTATTTTAATGATTGTGTGAACCCTTTTGATTCTTTCAAATTGGCAACCAGCCCAGCGGAATCTAAATCGAGGATATTCCCAATCTACGCCTCTAATAGGCCACGTACGTGCCTCGGTTTCATGCATTTTGAATTTATTCCAACTTTTCTAGCACACAACTTTTTCTTTTTCTTTTTATTTCTTAACTTTTGTCTACAGTTTCATGAGCATTATCCTGTCTCAATATTTATGGAATTTTCCATCAGATATAAGTCACTGTTCTAAAATTATTATTATATTCATATATAATTTCTTGGCCTCTCTTTTCCATTTCCATGTTCGATTCCGCTTCTGGAAAATTGTTCCTGCCATACAGAATATTTATTTGGAAATATAAAATCCTTGGTGAATATGTTATTGAGTATATATATTATTAAAATCAATGTCCGTACGTTATCATAATGAATCCCTGTCATAGTCATTAGATGTCCACCGCTGTTTAAAACGATGTTTAGATGATAATCTTTATTAAGAAATCACAAAAATACCAATTACTGCCACACTTGTTCGATCACAAATACGTTATGTGAACAATTATATACTCACCCGTCCACCAAAATCGTTCATTGATTTTGGTGGTACGGGTTTTAATTAATTGTAATAAGTATATAGTAAGTGAGTATAAAAATGTGTGTCATGAGGATAATAAATGAATATATTAATGGATATTGAGTGTAAAAAGATGGGTCATATATATGTGTTTTTTTTGTAAATAAATAGATAGGTTTAAGGTAAAAATGTAAAGTTGATGTTTCCAAAAAAAAAGTAAACATATTTGTGGACGGACCAAAAATGAATTAAATGCATGAATTTAGTGGACGGAGGGAGTACTATATTTAGCTTTGTACTAGTTAGTTAATAGTTATCTTAATCGTTCCAAATAAAACTCACTTATACTAAATACTCGTATTTGTTATGAAAAGAAGCTTAATAATTACGAAAGTATAAAAAGAAAAACACATAGTATTTGATTATCCAATTTGTCTTCACGAAATTACATCTGAGAGCACTAGCCAAATCAGAGATTTCACTTAAATTTTTTGTATTCAGTTACATGAAATAATATAGCTACTTATAATGAGAATACAACCCTAATAAAACCCAAATTACAAACCGACTAAACTAACAAAACAAGCCCATAAATACATATATAATCATATTCACAATTCTTTCAGCCTCCATAATTCAATAATATCACACCATAATAAATAAATCGGCATTACTTATACTAGATTGTAGCAACCTAGCCGGCCATGTCACTAATGCCAAAAGAGTATGACATATTCGAAAAGTAAACAAAATTGAGTATAAAAGAATATTTCTGAAAAAATCGGGTAAAAAAGATACTAGCTATTACTAGTGTTGGGTATATTTAAAAGTTACCACTTCCTAAAAATAAAACAATTTATCTCACCATAATTAAAATTATCTAGAACAGCTGCTCCAGTTTATACGTAAGTGGGCTCCACTACAAAGTTAAAAAGTTCGATGAAATTCCAGACAGAAGTTTGTGCAAGAATTAGCTAGTACGTCTAGCCCCATTTGATCAAATAATTTACATATATATATATTTACCATCCGCAGAACATTTTTTTTGAGATAACTGTTATTAAATATTATATCTTGAATTTTGTTGTAAATTAAACCCAATTTTTAAAATTAATTAAGAGATTTTGAAATTCATTTTTTGGGTTGTTCTAGTTTTTACACAAGTTTAAAGCTGAGTTTTGATATATATATACAAATACAATGCCAAAACTCAAAACCATCATAAATTCATAAATATCTAATTATGTTGCATCAGCTCCCAACTAAATTACTCTTGTAGCTCATAAATTATGGACACAATCATCAGATTTATAAATTGAATAAAAATCAAGGCCTAATTTATTCTTTTCCCTTTTAACTTCATAAGGATTAATTAAAATTATCAAACTAGGCTTTAATTTTATGTATTTTGTAAATTTGCCGATTCTGGTGATAATTTACTTATGTATGAGAGAAAAAAATAAATGAAAAGAAAGTGTATGTGTGTTAGCCTAATAATAGGGTGATTAACGTTTGAGATCAAATATTTCAAATTCGAATCCACCGTCATGCATGCAATCTTTAAAAATTTATCCACCCAACAAAAAAATGTAAAAATACTAGTTAGTTTGGGCTGCACACATATCGATAGTGTTCATAAATAATATGCGGCATATCGATGCTAAATATATATTCTTGTTTCTAAATATATATTCCAAGAATACTGCAAACTTATAATGTAGTGTTATTGATTTAAAAAAATCAAAGTGGAGGTGGATTATGCTATATAGAAAATCGATACCTTCTTGTTTGGTTCCATAATCCAATGGATTCCATAATGAGAAATTGGGATTTCCGAATTGAGTGCTAAACATCTGCAAAAGCAAAAGGACAACTAGTGTATGAGTGCTATTTGTGGAACAACATTTGTGTGCCAAGGAAAAGGCATAAAGCTAGCTAGGGTTTGAGTTGTGAGATGCCCTCTTTGATGGGACTCACAAAGGATAAGATGAATTTTATCACAAAAATACCGATCTAATTTTTTCTTTTATGGATATTAAATATTTATTAGGAGTCCGTACATTTGCAAGTTGATGTGGGTATGAATGTATGATTTCCCTTTAAACATGTTTGCTTTCGAATTCAACGTTATTTAAAATTATTGTAACGATCATGTTGGAGCGAGTTCCGATGTAAATCGGGAAATTCAAAGAATTAGACGGTGTGTGAATCGTGGGTATAGGATGCGCGGCGTCTAGAACAGGCTGTCGCTGCTTTATGGTCGACCCATAACCACAATTAAGCTCTTAGTATTGATACAGGGGGTGTTTGGCTAAACTTATTTTAGAGAGCTTATAAGATGTTTCAAGAGTTTATAAGAGATAATGTCCAGTGTTTATAAGTTGTTAAAGTGTTTGGATAATTGATCTTATAACTTTATAGAAAAAGAATCGTGAGTTAGAGATCAAATTAACGAGAGGTGAAGTTGATAAGATATGACGATAGAAATAACTAACTATAACAAGGTTATTTTGGTAAATTCATCCAGGAGAAGTGGATTTTTTTAAATTCTTTTTAGTGCAATAACTTTCATGAAGAATATATTGTTCTCATGTTAGTACTTAGTAGGATAATAAATATTTTAAAACTATATATATATATATATTCTAAAGGATTAATTAAGGATGTACAGTCATATATCATCGATAAATCCCTCGTTGAATATGATGACTTATTATATTATCTAGATAATGATTTTCTTAAGAGAGTCGAACTATTTAAGTCAAGATCGAATTAACTCATATAACTTAAAATATAGTTTCTTTAGTTTCAATTTAATTCGCATAAAAAAAAACATGACATGTTGTACATATGATATAGGAAGACATGGGTATTTTTATGTGCATTTAACAAAAATACTCTTAAAATTGAAATCATGGGTACACAAGGTTTTCCACTTACCCTGATTTGCGTAGCAAATCATCATCTCTTCAAAATTGCCATCATTGCCAGATATAGGAAGACAAGATTATTTGTTGCCTACGAGATTTTGTTCTCCGCCTAGTATTTTGTTCGATTGTAATCGACTACTTTTATTTCATCACCTTTACTTGTTCCAAAATGGTAAGTTCTCCGCCGTGAATCCCCACACTCCAACCTTATGAGAATGTGAGAGGATAAATCACGGTGATTCATGATTAAGAAGGCGGGAGGACTTTACCTAACAAGACATGAGGAGACACCCTAAAGAGGTGGAACTCTCACATCATGGCTTCTTTAGAATTCGATCATCGATCCTCGTTTCAAATCAGAATCTTAACCAACCGAAACACGCCATGCAATCACCCTTACTTATTGAGCTCATTTGTCGAAATAGCACAAATTCTACTTGAATTTGTATTTTTACACGATTCTTAAATGATGTAATTACAACAACCAAATTTATTTATTTATTTATTTTCAAATGTTAGAATATTGTAATTTTATCAGCGATATTTAAATCATAAAACTACATTATATTTTAATGCTACATGTCAGACAAATTTTGTTAAAAGAAGTCTGGGATGTTATAATTGGAAAAATTAAAATGTGATGATGTTGTATCTAGAATATTTCAAATGTAACATGGCGATTATAGATTTAGATCTATAACGAAAAAAAAAATCTATATCTATAATTCTGATTTTTTTTCTTTGAAGAATCCCAAATAGGAAGCTCTATATGACTATATCTAGCTACTGGCTGGAACGGTTATAACAAAAGACTCACCTGGTAATTAAAAAAAGTTAGGCTAATTTTCAATTAATGACGTATTTTTCAATGGAGACAATATGCCAAGAGACACGGCACAGATGTGGGAGCTGGTACCAAATAATCAGAATTGGGATTTGATTGTCCAATTAGTTAGTAGGGTTTATGTCCACGTGGGACGAGACACCACTTGTAGATTTTGTTGTCGGGGTTGTGGATGAAATTTGTAGATAAATTGATTTTTTGTGGCTATCTATTTTCCTTTTTCTTGTCTATTGTACTCCAAATTTTGATATGCGTATGTACGATGACATGATTGATAATAATGTTTTTATTGAAATGGCACTTGCTTGATGTTTATATTTTTTTAGAACAAAATCATTTTCTTGTATTCTTGAAATATTTTTCGGAAACATATATCTGTTTTTGAAATATTTTAGTGTTTGGAACCGAAAATTTAATTAATTCTTGATATGTTCACATAATTTTCTTGACATTTTTTTTTTGCCAAATGTAGTCCGAAAAGCAAGAACCTGTAAAAATAAAAATAAATAAATAAAAGAAACTTGTCATACTACGTAGAAATTTATATAATCAAATCAATGGGCTTTGACTTTTGGTCCAACCCAATAGCATTCAAGCGTCACAATGACGTTTCAAGCCCACGGTAATTGGATTGGAGCCGAAATAGTATTCAAACACCACAAAAAATAAATAAATAAAATTTACCATTTTTGAAATGTTGCAATAATAACATTACATTTTATAATTTTCAACTGCCACATTTTAAATTTTTTCAGCAATAAAATCCTGTTGTTTCACCAACATAACGAGATC
This sequence comes from Salvia rosmarinus, assembly GCA_036937905.1. Classification (NCBI taxonomy): domain Eukaryota; kingdom Viridiplantae; phylum Streptophyta; class Magnoliopsida; order Lamiales; family Lamiaceae; genus Salvia; species Salvia rosmarinus. Next base: position 68,770,477 of record CM072823.1, read on the forward strand.
ATTATAATGATACAAATCAGACAAAAATTTGTACTTGAAAGAATTAGAAATGTTGTGATTGTAAAAAGTTAAAAGATTTTATAGTAAATATTAAGTTTTTTCCGATAATTAACTTTCATGTATCAATATATAATAGGATTAGTGAAACTTAATGTCACCTCATCCTCATCTTTTACATTGCACCATTAAATTCCTCCATTCTTATTTATCTAAATTTTCTATTTAATGTCTTTTAAATTATAATTCTAATCATGCTAAAATTATCTTATCTCATATTGATTTTTAATCACACTCCACCAATTGAACAACTTATATATATAGTTAGAATCAATGTGTATTTTTTTCATCCTACAATTATTTTACACCACTAATTTAATTTGACTAATTAATTAATTAATTAGGTGGCCAAATAAATAGTTATATTTTTAAAATTTTAAACTATCCATTTAATGCCACATTATGGATGAATAATGGATTTAATTTGTATGGTTCAATTTCACTATATATCATGACCGATTCAAGGATTATACATGTGACATAATCCTACGTCCAACTATATATAACATAAATAGACTTAGATATAGAAAATACAATTATCGTCCAATTATAAAATTAGTTTGTCGTTAATTTTTCACTAATAATATATTTCTGTATATTGTATTTTTTTAAATTAATTGTATAATCATCATTTAGAGTTGAACCCAACCCGCTTTATTAAAAAAATCCAATTTATCAACACCAAATTATTAGTTTTAAAGATAAATAGAAGAAAAAATGATATATCTGCGAATCGATCTGGAACTGGACAAATTTTGTAATAATTACTTAATTAGGGTAGAATTACTCAAAAATATCATCGACGGAAGGGATGCGACGGCAGGGCGGGCACTACGGAAACGATTCCGGCGGCGGTGGCGGTGGTGGAGGATATGGCGGTGGCGGTGCTCAATCGCATCAGAACAGCAAGTCTGGATATTACCAGGGGCGCCACCAGGAGCAGCAGCAGCCGCCCGGAGACAAGGATGGAGCTCAGCATAACAATCAATGGCGGTGGGAAAGAGACGGCCCCGAAGCTAAATTGCCGCAAATTGCTATGTCTCCCACTGCACCTTTCTCCGAAGGCAAGTTCCTTTTCTTTTGTTATTTTGATTTAAGGTTTTTTGAGTTTATTAGTCGTTTTTGAAGCGATTGTGCTAGTTTCGTTATAGTGTATTTTTTTTAGTTTGAATCTGCTATTGCACAATTTATTCACCGTTAACACCGTGCAATAATGTCTGGATTGAAGCTGTTGTATGAATTTGGTCTGATAACGTCGATAATATATGTGGTAGCTAGTGCATTGGCAATTATGTTGCATGCATGCTCTAGTTTTATCCTTTTTTCGTGTTGGGCATTCTAGTTTTGTCGATTAACTGTGTTAGAAGTTTCGCATGAGCATGCCAAGATTGAACAAGCCCGGCCGAGTGAGTATAATGTCGGTTTGTAAGCCAGCCTGCTTAAAATACTACAACTTAGGAGCTAGTTAGCTCGTTCATAAGCTTTATGAACTTCCCTTCTTTATCTCATAGTATAGAACGTAGCAAGATGTTTGACGCCTGAAAACCTGAACTGTAAAGATTTGTGGAGTTGGATAATCAAGGGAAGCATATGATAAATGGCTGGCAATGAAGAGAGCTAGCTAAGTAGAGTCAGTTACGGTTGGCATGTATTCGACTATTGCTGTAACTTGAGTTTTGCTAATATCAACCATGGACTGGGAGAAGTTCTGTTTAAGCTTGCCAAAATTGAACAATCCTGCAGACTGAGTTTGATATCGGTGTGTTAGCCAGCCTGCTTAAAATACTAGAAGCATGGAGCTAGCTGAAGCTCATACATAAGGTTTGTGAACTTCCCTTTCGTTTATCTCATGGTGTTGCATAGCTAGATTCTCTTGGCCTGAATATGGCAGGACCTGAATCTGTTAAAATTTGTGGAGTTGGACAATCGGGGTGGTGGTGGGGGGGGGTGGGGTTGATATAGAGCTGGAAATGAAGAGAGCTAACTGGAACCTAATATATTAATGTTTTATCATCAGTGCACTTTCAGAAATGACTTAAGGTGTCATCTGTTGGTGTCACTGGAAAGCCCACCCCTAAGTGACATTTAAATTCTCTATCATTGCCAACACCCTCAACCATCACCTCCATGGCATGTAGCTTGATGATCCAAGAAAATCGAAATGGTGTTTAATTTGACTTGGAAACTATGAAAAAGTTGCACGGTTTAGTCTGTAGTGCTGAGATGGAGTAGTCTTATAAATTTAGTCATGGTACTCTGAGAACATGTTCACCCACAAGAATAAAAGGAAGAAATGGCAAGAACCAAACAAAGAAAATAAACTAATTTTCTTTTATCATAAATTGTATTGTTTGCTGTTATAGGTCAAGGGCGTGATGCACCCAGATCCTACTACCAAAGCCAGAAGATAGATCCTCGGATGCCATTGGAGAGACAGGGTGGCGGAGATCCTAGATCTCAGTCCCATGAAGAGGATATGGATATAGGCTATGAAGATAATCGTGCACCGCCGACTTTGGAAGGTCTTGAACAGAGATTTGTGGATGACATCATGAAACTGAGCAAAGAACAAACTGATGCAGAGGATGCTGAAAATGCTAGGCACAGGGAGGTATGTTCTGGCTCTGTTTTGAATCTGTGAAGTATTTTTGACTTTTTCTCCTTTAAATATCATGTTTTTGTCGCTATAATGAATTTTTTGATGAAACATATTCATTCTTTTTTATGAGCTATTGTGAGACCTCGTAATAATAAATAATAATAATAACAACTAACGAACATAATTTGCTGTAGCCTTTAGGTGCTATTGTTCTTTATTTAAAATTTCATCTAATGATACTCTCTTTTGAAACACCTATCCTTTTCTTCTTCCTTTTGGCTCTAAAGTTCCATTCTTCACTCTGGTTGAGACGTCTGTCAATACTTGGTGCCATTGAGATAATCTAGCTCTCCACATTTTATGCAAATGCACATTACTACTCTATCAGTCTGGAGTTTTTCTTCAAAGTTTGTTTTGTATGAAGCAGAATAGCAGGCAACTTTAAGATTAAAAGAGAACTTATTTATAATGTGACTGTTAACAACTTCGACAACGATTAAGTTTGCAGATTGTTGATCATTATTTTTGGCGGGATACCTTATTCTAACTCTAAAGTCTAAACCGAAATATCTAATTTTGCTGGCTATATACTAGTATAACCTCAGCTGTAGAGAAACATGCTTTCCTGCCTAACAGTGGATTTCTTCATTACAGAATACAAGGGTCGTCTAAGCTCTTCTATTATAGGGCTGGAAACAGTCGTTAGAAAGTAGTTTCATGTGTTCTGTCATTTTTTACTATAGAAGAAAGTAAACAGCTATGATCTGACATGGAAAAAATTTAGTAATATTATTCATCGAGTTTGCGTTTTTTGCACAGAGAAAGATGGAAATTCTACTGTTATAGTCATTCAATTTCAATTTACAATTACAGAAAAAAAAACAAAGACGTTACTGAATTGCGTGTATGTTTCAAATAAGGACATTAGCCTAATCATATTCCGTTCTGTGTAATTGTGTTGCAGAGAATAAATGCAATCAATGCAAAATACGAGGAGCAGTTATTCGCCCTCCGAGCCAGGCACGTCAGCCGGAGAGACGAGTTTCTCCGGAGAGAATCTCAAGCAAGGCATCAGCAATACCAGCAGGTTGTTATGGATCAGTATCCCACCAGTGGAGCCGGCCCTAGTAGTGACCCTCGGAGCGTAAATGCAGGATCGGGTGGCGAACAGCAGCGCTCTTACAACTCAGCCTCGTACGACTCTTACAGAGAACGGGGCCGATACCCTGCCAATGATAGGGATCTCGGATACGAGCATAAAGCTCCCTATCCGAGGGGCCGCGCCTACGAATCTGCCTCCCGTTATTACTGATTAGGATTTCTAGGACCGGCATAGCTTTGTAATGCTAGGGTTTCCTCATGAGATCAGTGTGAGTGCTCGTTGAGCTACTGAATCTGCATTAACTTCCCCTTTTCATGTTTTGGAGGATCTGATCATTTTACATTATGTGGCTCTCTGATGAGACTTCTGTGTTTGTAGTGTAGCTTATTTTTTAGCATTGAATTGCGGTAACACTAGAATACATCAACCCAAGAAGTAGGGTTTCCAAAGTCACTCTCAAAGGGAGACAGACCCGTCTGACGGGTTGAGATTTATCGAACAATACTTATATTTGCATATCTTAATATATTTAAATATCAGAAAATTATAAATTTGTAGATATATGCTTCGATCTGAATATGAGTATGCTATGGTGTATTTTAATTCATCGGACGATTTGATGCTAGTTTAAAATACAGTCATAATTTGAAATACAATAATATATTTCCAAAAACTAATAAAGTCTATAAGCTTCACAATGTTTTGGCTCATTTTCAGTTCTAATGTACCTTGTCCAATTTCGCACGTTGTAGATTCTCCAAATGAAATAACTACGATCATTTTTTGGTCAATTTATTACATAAATTTTAAAAGATGCGTCACTTGTATAATAATTATTGGTGTTGCATATATACTGTTTTGTGGTTCAAATTAATTTGTTGTTAGAATTTATTATGTTTGTGATAAATATATAATAATATCACATATGCAGGGCGGAGACACGTGTAGCCATGGAGGGGCTTAAGCGTCTAACAATTTTTTTTTCTTATTCTAATAAAATTGTTGGATTTCAGTATTTTATTATGTAAATTGTAATGTAAAAACTTCTGTAATCAAAAGAATCGCAAAAAAAAAAAAATTGATTTTTCAATTTCTCGAACTTAAAATATATAAAACATAAACTTTGTAACCAATTTTTTCTATCTACTATATAGACTATACTTGATCTATTCTTACATAGGAGGTATCTCTTACAAGTCCTAAATTTTCGGATCGGAATCCATGATTATAATAGGATTTAAATTTCAAAATCTGCATCAATGATCACGCTTGAATCATTGCCACCTTTTTAGTTGTATAATAATGATAAATGAATAAATAAAAATGAGTTAAGATCTTTTGAAAATTTTATTTTTAAGAATTAATCTAATAGCAAAGATTTTGTTATTTAAAATTAAAAATATAATAATATTGTCAGATCGGATTAGACGTTAATATTTAGACAGAGCAGCAGCCCAGCACCATAAAGGCACCTTTCTTCGCATATGCCACCCCCAAGAAAACACAAATTAAATAATTTTTATTATCAGTACATTTTGATGCATTAATAGTATTAATATGAAATTGAATGGGAAAAAAAGAGGTTTGAAACCAAGGAAAAAAAGGTAAAAGATATTGCAGAAAAACAGATTAAATTAGGCTGTGATTTAGGAATATAAGTTTTTTCTGTTCGCAGCTAATAGTTTCTCTGCAAATCCGGCAATCTCTCTCTCCTCCTAGTTTCCTTATTCTCTCTCATCTCTCTATAACAAATTATGTACGCCTCTGCAAATCTCCTCCGCCATTGCTGAGCCCGTGTCTTTCTCATCTATAAATATTTGCGCGGACAAAATAAATATGGATAGCAATGATTCCGCATCCGAGATTACTTCCAGCTCTCTGCATTTGGAGCCTCGGCAACAGGAAGAGAAAGAAGAAGAACCTGTATCTTTGGACGAAGATCAGAGTCTCTATTTAGTTCCATTCAGGTAATTACAATGTCGAATGCCGTTCCCGTAATCGAGGTTTAGCTGATCTTTATCTTTATCTTTTTCTTTTTCCCGTGGGGAAGTGTTGGAGGAATTACTGCGAAATAGTGAAGTAGCGAACAAATCTGAGTTGGAGAAGAACAAAGGAAGAAAATGATTGATTTGTGAAATTTTACTCGAGATGGAGTTTTGCGCGTATTGGAATTGTGTCAGCAGGAGTTGGTTTTAGTTTGATTGACCAAATCGGGGCAGATGTGAGCAACTTGAAATGAATCGATTTACTTGTTTGTGTTTAGTCTGCTGTTTTTAGCTGCTTTTTGGATTTCAAACTGATTATATGATGCGTTGAGTTGTTTATTTAAGGTAGATAACTGATTTGCTTTCTTCCTCTTTTTATTAATTTGATTGTTATAACTGGTTTTGGGGGAGATGTGGTTGGATTTGTGAGCTAGTTAGAGTGCTATGGCTGTGGAGATTGAGCGAGGAAGTATGGAAGAAATGGAGCTGTGCTTGCCCTGCCTTTTCTGACTGCTTTTGTTAGACTGCTTGGTCAGTAACCGATTCGTGTTGCTGGTTGTGCTTTAGGTGGTGGAAGGAAGCACAGGACCCTTCATCATCCGAGGTGAAGAGGGGGATCCCATTTGCAGCATCCCCTGCTCCTTATGGGGGTCCGATGAAGATTTTCAACAACATTTTCAACTCAGATATCGCATTTAGTCTAAGGAAAGAGGATGAATTGTCACTCAATGGAGAAAATGGTGAAGCTGGCATATCGGGTAAGGACTATGCTTTGGTTCCAGGAGACATATGGCTTCAGACACTGAAATGGTGAGTGTGTTAAGATGTCAGTTACTTCTATTGCTTAAACTTTCTGTGTTGATTGATTTCAATTTAAAATACTGCATGGGAAATGCAACATATACATGAATGCACTGCTGAAAGCGTGAACATGAATCTGGTGAAATTATAAAAAAAAAGGTGGCAAAGAAAGTAAGATCTACGGCATAAGTGGTGCATGAAATTTGATTCAATGTGGCTGTGTGACATGTGTAATGTAGAGTCGTAGAGAGTTTATTCATATATATAGGCCTTCAATTACCTGCAATAGTTTTCAAGGAGTATTTATGATGGATACAATTATATAAAAAATTTACTTATCTGTCCAGGCACAGTGATTCTAAGAGTTCAGCAAAGGAAAGAAAAGGGTTCTCAGCCGTTGAAGAAGATATGTGTGATGTCTACCCTCTGCAACTTAGGCTTTCTGCTCTATGTGAAACCAATGTACTGTCTGTAAAAATAAGCAAAAAGGTTTGTGATTTCTGAGCTTGTGCCAGATGATGTTCTAGCTTCTGTTTTTTATTATTTATGAAATGTCGGCTCACCATGTGCATTGATCATTTTCTGTTGGTTTTTCATTCCTTTTCTTTGTCCTCTCTGTTAATATTATTATTATTATTCTCGTTTTAGGAATTTTATGTTGATATTGAGGGAGGAGCTTTTCAAATAATTATGATCATTTAACACTGTATATTACTAAAAAAAAAATTAAGACTTGATGGCCTATCATGTGAAATACATGCATTGGTTATGGCGAATTGTAAGGAATACCGTTTATGGCTTAGCTTTGAGAATTAAATCAGTTTAGTGCATTACGTTCATGTATAAAGAACAATGATCTTCGAGTGCAGCTACTGGAATAGCTGGAGTAAAAGCAGTGGAACAGTTACATAATTTCGCCATGCAATCTTTGGACAGTTCATGCTTGACTTATAATCCACATTTGCATTCTAAATAAATAGTTGAGCCAAGCTTCAACCTGCATAAGTAACAAATAACAATAAATGGCATCATTCTAATAGCTCGATTTAGGGATCTTAAACAATTTTTCCTTTTCATCTTGAAGTTTCTTCCTTAATTTTCAGGACAATTCAGTTGAATGCTTCAGAAGGGCCTGCAGGATTTTCAATATGGAATCTGAGCCTGTGAGTGTAGTTTAAATTTCTCATAAATATAAGTGTATGTCTTGTCATGGAGACTGGTGTTCATCTCCATGCTACATGCTCTGCAGTTGCGCGTTTGGGATTTATCTGGGCAGACGATGCTTCTTCTATTGAATGACAAAAATAAGATCTTAAAAGAGTCTCAGAAGCAAACTGATCAGGATGTAAGTACTAAGTACTAGATCTTATCTGATGTGAAACTAGTAATAATTTACTTAACATCTTCTTCGCTTATTACTGTTGCACTTGGTTAAGAAAATGCAATTTTTGAACTCCTTCTTTGGCTGCAACATGAAGTTGTTCTCTGCAACTGACGTCTTTAATTCCTCACTCTGTAAAGAAAAGCTGAAGGAATTGTCGAAGACATATCTCATTAGATGAATTTTGCTTTAACTTGCTTCAGTTGCTCTTATCAATATTATGCATTATCTACTTTAAAAAAAAAATCTAAATTAACTCCTTTTCTTCTGATAATTTTGTGCAGTTGCTCCTCGAGCTACAAGTTTATGGATTATCAGAATCTTTTAGAAATAAAGCTAGAAAGGATGATAGTGCGCAATATTCTAATGGGACTCTGAATGGTGGTTCTGTCAACTACTTTTCTAATTCTTCTCGCAGCAATTCTTCTAAGCTTCTCGGAGGTTCTTCTGAAGCTGGTACATTAGGCTTAACTGGATTACAGAACCTCGGGAATACTTGCTTCATGAACAGCGCTCTTCAGTGTCTAGCCCACACACCAAAGCTTGTTGACTACTTTCTTGGAGATTACAAAAGAGAAATAAATCCAGAGAACCCATTGGGCATGAAGGTATGTTCCCTTTTTAGGAGTTCAATACAGCCAGGTTCTTTGAGTAATGAAACCTTTTATTTCAGTTATAGGTTTTCCCTTTGCTGGTCGTGAATTACTGTGGCCCTTTCAATAAATTAGATTGCTGCAATATGTTATTCATAAACCTCAGGTTTTACTTAATACCTGTTCTTTTTAGACCTTTTAATAATTATTAATTCTGGGCCCTTGAAAAGATCATGTTGGAGAGAGGTACCATGTAAAGTTACTGCATCCAACTTTATGGATTTTATTGTCTGTGGAGTATGTGAAATTGGATTATTATTATTACTATTAATTGTTGCTCCTTTGTGTTTGTAATGTATTAAGTGTTTCTTAAATGCATTGCTTAGGCACCAGGTGGCCATGCCTTTTCCAGCCTAACATTAACCCCACCGAGGTGCTAGGCCTCAGTCTGCCTCCCACGTGACCTAGCAATGATGTGGCTATTATTAATATGACTTCATTTTTTAACAATAGTATAATATGCTTTTTCCATAGGGCGAGATTGCTTCTTCTTTCGGAGACCTGATGAAGAAACTCTGGGCTCCTGGAGCAACTCCACCGGCACCAAGAACATTCAAATTGAAGCTCGCTCATTTTGCTCCTCAGTTCAGTGGTTTCAATCAGCACGACTCTCAAGTATGTACGATTTTAAATGAAACTCAAAACTAATTCTCAGTTCCTTTTAATCTCTTATCTTAATTTTTGGAATTAGTTTCTCATCTGTGTTCTGTTGAATGGAATAGTAATACACTAATACTAATGATTTGACCATATGTGCTTATATTAGGAGCTTCTGGCATTTCTCTTGGACGGACTTCATGAAGATTTGAATCGTGTCAAGTGCAAACCTTATGTCGAAGCTAAGGATTCTGATGGCAGACCAGATGAACAAGTAGCTGATGAATATTGGACAAATCATCTTGCTCGTAATGATTCGATTATAGTTGATGTTTGCCAAGTTAGTATCTGTTCATACATTTATGTTCTTTTTTATGATTCATCTACTACTCAGTGATTTTCCCTTCTACATATGTTTGTTTTGTGTATATCTTTTCTGTCAGCCATTTCCAAAATGGAGGAAACTGAAAGCTCATATCTTTGTCTTTCTTTTCTTGGGCCTCCGTCTGAAAATCTTTTCCTTTTTTTAATTACTCGTGTGACCTAATATACCGGTCTTACTTTTGTTTTGCGCAAGTACTTCTATTTTGATATCTTGATTATAGTGCTCTATGGATTTTAATGGTGAGGAGCGCCCTAATAGATTTGCTATCTTTTGACTATTTCCTAGTTACTTCACGAATCTTAGTAATAACACACGCGTTGCAATTACTGCAGGGTCAATACAGGTCAACATTAGTATGCCCACTTTGTCGAAAGATGTCTGTCACTTTTGACCCATTTATGTATCTGTCCTTACCTCTACCATCAACTTCGATGCGGACAATGACATTGGCTGTTGTGAAAGCTGATAGTACTCATAAACCATTGGCATTTACTGTTACTGTACCAAAGAATGGAAAGCTTGAAGATCTGACTCAGGCTATAAAGACTGCATGTTCTCTGGGGGTTGATGAAACACTTTTGGTGGCAGAGGTAACTGCAGCTGATGACACTGACAGATCAATGTCACAAGCCCTTGGTTTTCTGTATCTTTCTTTTTGCTGTATTAGTTATGTTTATAGCTCTAAGACTATGATTTTGTGCAGATATACAACCACCGCATTATACATTTTCTGAAGGATCCAAATGGTTCGTTATCTTTGATTAGAGACAATGATCAGCTAGTAGCCTACAGGCTACCAGATACAGAAGCTCCTCTATTTGTCTTTATGCATCAGCAGACTGAAGAGTAAGTCCAGATTTCTTCAATGCTTTCTCTACTCAAAATTCTTTTAGATATGTTCTAGTTATATTTTCATAACAATACACAGAAAGAGAGCACATTGCCTTATCATCCATAGGCATGTTTTAAAGAAACTTGGAAGATAAATGGTAGAAGAAAAAAGTCAATTTGATGGTAAGTCAGATTGTCATCATCTCCATTCAAATCAACGGATAACACCTATTTTGACACAAACTTGCTTTGTATCTTGACCCACATATCTTTCTTCCCTACCATCCTAAAACTTCAGGTGATGCATACCTTAGTTGAGGTTGAGATGCAGAACTGTAGAAACCTGCAGTTTGCTATTTGGTCAAAACTAGAGGAAGGGAACTATGGTTCATGACCAATATGGTGTCTGACCCTGTGTTTTGTAGGTGGTACAGATGAGGCTGTACCGACTTGGTGGAAAGGAATAGCCAAGGTCATTCCTGTAGGTTGTAAACTCTTTACTGTGCAGTGATGTTAAAATAATAGAAATCAACTATGGGGGTCAATATTCATCAGCGGGAGCTAGTACACTAATAAGGCAACATATAGATGAATCTTTGATCCAACAATGGATGTAATCTCATACTCAAAATATTTAAAACTCTTGTTGCTTTGTGGTTATGTGGATGCTTTAGTATGCTATTCATCTTCATCTACGCATATGAGCCAATTGCATTGTTAACTTTTGACCATGTTATATGATCAAATTTCTCTTACAGTAAACTGATTGATGGGAAATCAATACCTAATTGGAGGATGTTTGGAATTCCTCTCATAGTTCGCCAAAACATTACTAAAGGAAATGAGGTTTGTGAAGTTTACACAAAGTTACTTGCTCCATTCTTGGTACCTGAAGAAGACTTGATCAACAACAGTGATTGTTCAGACAAGGGTGCAAATGAAGCACTCACAGAAATGAACAGTGCCAACAATGCAAGATTAAGTGGTTCCCCTGAGATATCTGATAAAGAAGAAACTAATGCACATTCTGATACAGAGTTTCAGTTTTACTTGACAAATGAAAAGGTAACTGATAAGGGCTGCGAGATTGGAATGGAAGAGCTGGTAAAACCTACACCTGTTCCTGAAATACAGTATGTACTAGTATCGTGGTCACAGAAGGTGGTTACACGATACAACATACAGCCTCTTAACTTGCTTCCAGAAGTTTCCAAATCCGCATTCTTCACAAAAAGACCACAGGAGTCTGTTTCTCTTTATAAATGTCTTGAGGCATTCCTCAAGGAGGAGCCCCTTGGACCAGATGATATGTGGTCAGTAAGCTAGTCCCTGTTTCCAAATCTTTCTATGTCATTTCTTAGCTCACTAGTATTTAGTATATATATCTTCCTTGAGAATAATTTGCACCCGTTTTCACTTAAGCCACTGTTATTGTGCCTTAGCTCATTAAACATCCTTACTAAATACATAGTGAAACAACAGTTGATATCATTGTGACCTGTTACTGAAAGTAAAATCTATATGTGACACCAATAGATTCTTTCCTAGTAACACCTGAATACTATTATTTTAGATGCAAGTTTGTTACCCATTAAGTTATTTTCAATCCATTTAAGGTAAACAAGCATCATGATGAATTAGCCAGCATTTATTGTCCACATTGAGAGCGTTTTGTTAACTTTGACCGATTATGAATTTCTTCTACTTCTCTTCTTATTTACTCAATTCTGGGTGTTGACATCTCTCAGTTATGAATGAACTTTAGCACCCATAATTTTTCTATTCTGCTATCATCGTCAACTTTAGGTATTGTCCTGTTTGCAAGAAGCATTGTCAAGCCGGGAAGAAATTAGATCTCTGGAGATTGCCAGAAATATTGGTGATTCACCTGAAAAGATTCTCATACAACTGTTTCCTCAAAAACAAATTGGAGACTTTTGTTGATTTCCCCATTCATGATCTTGACCTATCCGATTACATTGCTCGGAAGAGCGGACAATCTTCTAACCGGTATATGCTTTATGCAATTAGTAACCATTATGGAAGTATGGGAGGTGGTCACTACACAGCATATGTTCATGTAAGTTCAGCTTGTTCTAATTGATAATTGACTGGACGTCTTTCTTTCCTTAGTGCCTATGTTTTTTTTTCTCACCCTAGTTAAATACACTCATTTTTGGACATCACCAGTGCTTCTTAGCCAAAGCCAAAGGCCCCATTCTTTTTCTTTTTGGTGTTCTAATGTGATTTGTGCACCATACAACTTGATTACACTGTCTGATGCAGCATGGCGGTGACCGGTGGTACGACTTCGACGACAGCCATGTGTCTCCAGTCAGTGAAGACAAGATCAAAACTTCTGCTGCCTATGTTTTATTTTATAGAAGAGTCAAAGACACCTGACCGGAGATACGTCTGTAAGTTACTATCGAACAGGTAACTTAGTATTTGTGATGTTGTGCCATTCTTTTGTCCCGAATATTCATATAGTTTGTAGGCAGTCTTTCAAGATTTGAGAAAATGAGATACCCCTTTAGTATAGGATGATGATTTCACAGAAGATATCATCATAACATAGTGATAAAAACTGAGAGGTGGGAGAGGTTCATATCATACGAAGTAAAAACTACTTCGAAACAACTTTCTGTAGTGGAGAACCACTCCTTTTTGTGTAGAGCAATAGAAAAGCTAAAAACAAAACATTCTTGTAATCTGTACAATTTTGAGAATTATATTAATCAAATAGTTTGAGTTTTTCGTGGTTTTCGACTTACTGCTAGCTGTCACGGTTGTCACTGACTGGTTCTCAAATCATTTGTATGCATTCCTTCATGTGTCTGCGTTTTATTTACTATTTTGCATATAGAGATTGTGTGCGCGCGTGTGTGGGTGTGTGTGTGTGTGTGAGAGAGAGAGAGAGAGCAGTGACTCAATTGAACAAGATATAATTTTCTTGCTAGTTTGATTTCAAGGTAAAGGGAAAGATTAGAAGAAATAGTCATAACTGTGGTGGACCATAGTGATTTTTACACTACATGTGATGACTATTTTGAATTATTGAATTAGCCATGTTAATGATAGGACCACCGTTTTTATGGATTTAATGTAGAATCCCTCCAATTTCCTCGAGTACGTGGGGACGGGGCTCTAAAAAAGTAAATTTCAAGGGTGTTTGGTCGAGAGATTTCAAGGGATATTAGAATTGAATGAAAGAAATATGGTGGCCTAGTTGGAGTAACGATTCTCAGATAATAATTTTCCTCGTTAATTTTTCAATCCCCATTTTCGGGGAACGAACCTTGCTCCACCTAAATGAGAGAAGTAATACTCATCCCTCATTATTATCATTTCCTTCTCCATTCTTCTGCAACTATAAGAGTTTCCTTAATTCAATTGAATCAAATCGAATTTTGAGAAGTAAAAAAAATGTTGTAACTGTGATTTTTAATGGGAATCCACTAGAAATGTATTTTTTTACATACATAATTTATATACCAAGTCGTCATACCCAATATTCAAGGCGATGTTGATGCTGGTTTAAGTTTGGATTTGTCATTAAACTATTATTGGTTTATTAAATTCTCGCCTAATGTCAATTTCTTGAAACTAATATCGTCGTAGCAGGTAAATAATTTGTTGTCGGATCCAAATCAATTTGCAAATACTACTATTTACAATAGCAAATGCAAGATTTACTATATACTTATATATTACAAATTTACATAAATTTTGCCGTAGATGCTACGTCCAGTCAAATCTACATGTCAAATACTACACCCCACACGCACACACATAGGGGAGATCAAGTATACATCTAGATTAATTGTAATATGTTATACACTAGTCGTGAGCATCTTCTGTAGCACTACTGACATAGAGTCTATGTTAGCATTTATAATTTGTTATTTTTTCATAATATCTATTCTCTTATATGTCATAAATTATGATCATGATCATGAAATTTACAAGTTACATAAATATCAAAGTTTGTTTGTTCTTTTTCCCTTTAATTCCAAAGAAAATGAATAGAATTGATAAATTAAGCTTTGATTTCTATATAATCTTGTGAGTTAGTCATAATTTATGATAGGTAAAAGAAAAGAACAAGAAAAAAAAGTAGGCGGACTATTTGTGAATGATTATGTACATATATAACCACAAAACGACAGCGTTTGGCTTGTGGATGCAGGACAACGGCCTGATCATCTAAAGCTGAACCCCACCCCTTACCCCCACCGCCCCCCAACTACATGATTTGACGTTACAGATTCTCTCTTTAATTATAACTTAATTGCAGGAAAGTTTCTTTATCAAAAAGATGAACGAGAAAAAGCCAAAAAAGGGAAGAGGCCTCACTTTTTATCATGCAGATTTGATTCTTGCTACTATTCTACTAGTATAGTTTTGCTGACACACTTACAAATATTTGCTTCAAAAACAAAAAATTAAATTAAGCAATGGATCAAGGTGTTTTCTTTCTTTATTTGGCTGATTTTGATTGCAGTTAGATCTTGACTAATTCGATGTGACGATAAATCTCTCGTCTTTCAACAGATCATTTATGTATATGGAAATTTTAATTAATGAGCATCCCATCAAATCTGATGTGTTGATCATGAAAAAATCCTAGTTTGTTCTTTGCTCTATGTAGCGATGCAAAACATTCCTCACTTCATAACATATGTACGAATTTATAGAAAATAAACTAGTAATTAATACAATTTTGTGCACAAACAAACCATAGTTTTAATAAGCCCCACAAGTTTACTAGAATTCCATTTTCAAATCTTTTCAGACTAAATTATTTTTTTTCTTTTGGTCAATTAATACGAAATTTTAAAGGTTTGCGTCACGGTGGACTCGAACTCAGACTTTTACCGGCATTAACCACTCTACCACTAGGCCAACACAAATTAATTTTTTTTTTTTTGTCAATTAATCAGAAATTTTAAAGGCTAATCATGGTGGACTCGAACAGGAGACCTTTGGCGTGAGGCGTTAACACACACAACACAAATTAAATTTCAATGTTTCTTTTGTTTCAGAATGATTTAGTTAGACGGCTCTTCTTTTTATTTCTCTTTTTTTTCAAGTAGAGAGACTGACAATGAATTGATACATCATGGATGCATTAGTTTTATAAAAGCACCAGGGCAATTATAACACTGTACGTTTGTTGCTGCATTTACCACTCTCCATTTTTCTTTCAATATTGTATTATTAATTGATCTTGAATTCAAACATAATATATGTATAGTATTATCAAGCAACGTCGATGATAGATGTATACTCTCCAAAATAGTGATGATATTGGTAATTAAAATGCATGTTCATGTATGGGAAGGTGGCATCAAAATGGGTGGACATATTGGGGCCTCAATATCTTGATTTGATATGCAGCCTCGTCATTGAATGTGACTCATCAACACTTGAACTGTTCGCATCATTGCATACACCGCACACATACTTATATATATATATATATATATATAGGGTCCGTTTGGTACGAGTGATAAGGCCAAGATAGGGTTCTTATCTTATGTTATGTGGTTGTTTGGTACGAGGGATTACTATCTTGAGAGCCCGCTATAGTTTGAATGGCCCGGTTCAATACACTGTAGCGCTTCAGTGTAAAAATCTCGTGCATTTGGCCAGTTACGTATTCTATCTGGTTGAAATTACAGATATCATATGCAAATAGACTAATCTATCCCCATCCCTGTTGCGGCTCACGAAACCTTTCCCCTTCACCAAATGCCCAAACTGAATTCCGAAGTGCCCTAGCCACGCATCGGGTTTTCCCGAAACTGAAATCTGCGTCGCCGAGAGGGGTAGGAGCTCGATACAATTTCAAAATATATCGACAAGGAAAGCATCAAGCATCTGATTGATGAGAAGGGAGAGAGGTGACGAAGGAGATGAAGGATTTTGTGATGCTCTTAGAAGGGGAGATCAAGAAGTTTAATGGCTTCTTCATGGATAAAGAGGAGGAGTACATAATTACGTTTAAGTTGTTGAATTATTATCCTTTGGGCTATTTATTTTGATTTTGTTTGGAATTGATTATCTAAATCCTGTGATTTTGGTATTAGAGTTGAAGTTGTGTGTGAGTAGCAGATGAAAGTGAAAAGGAAAGGGGAACGTATGAACAAGGTTGATTAGTTCCATTTCAGAATTTTCAACTGGAGCTGGATGTAACTGAACAGAGAAATGTAGTAAATTGAGTTGCAAAATTTAACCTATAGTCTTTGAAACAAAAGAATAGAGAAGCTTCAGTGAAAGAAAATGAGTGGATGGAGCCTGAGATTGCTAGCTGAGTTTCTTTTATGTCGATAGGTGGCTGCTGCCAT
The DNA here is from genome assembly GCA_036937905.1 of Salvia rosmarinus. NCBI lineage: Eukaryota > Viridiplantae > Streptophyta > Magnoliopsida > Lamiales > Lamiaceae > Salvia > Salvia rosmarinus. The sequence continues at coordinate 68,787,218 of CM072823.1, forward strand.
AGTCTTGGGTGGATCACTGGACCTGGATTACTTGGTTAACTGTTGGGGAAGAATTGAAAATCTATTGAGATGATCATTTTGATTTGTTTTGGAAGCTCGAAGAAACCAATGAGGTTACCATTATCATTTTGATTTGTTTTGGAGGATATAATTGTAATTTTGTACTTAATCTTGTTTTTTAACTAGTCTACCAAACAAACAAGGTTTGTTATCTATATTTTATATCTTATCTACCAAACAACAACATACAATACCAATCTCACATCATCTACGATACACATCTATGTCTTATCTATCTAAACATTTCTACCAAACGTGCCCATATAATATGGTGAGAATCATTTTTTTAAGAATTAAAAAATAATTAATTTGCTGTGAAAGTTTTAATGAATCAAAAAAAAAAAATCGTCGCTCATAGAATTCGAATCTGGGTGAAAATTTATATATATTAAAATTTATATATATTTTTTAAATTCATTTAACTTTTCCAACGAATGCATTAACTTTTCATAGCAAATTCATTTTTTTCATAGCCAATTTTCGTGATTCTTAGTTCTTACGTTAAAAATAGTTTTTATCTGAACCTCACTATATATATATATATATATATATAAGAATTAGTTCATATATATACAATCTTTAATATATATTAATGAGAACAAATCATGTTCATTAGATTTAAACATCACATAGTTATTTTTAAATGTACATTTGAATTAGTTATTTACACATTCTGTATATAATTAATGCATTTGTGCATCTCCATCATAATTTGTGCATCGAATTTGAAGTTTCCATGTTGTTTTATCAAATGTTAATATTTGTTCTCATATTTACACTATCAGGAGTGTCCACACGATAACCACTCTGTATATATATATATATATGGGAAAGTTAACGTGAGAACCATTTTTATCGTGAGAACGTGAGAATAAAAAAATAATATATTCACAGTGAAAGTTAATGAATCCGCTGGAAAAGTCACTGAATCCAAAAAAATAAAATTTTCTCCCCTTATGGGATTTGAACCCGGGTTAAAAATTCTGAATTTTTGAATTCAAGAAATTTCTCAACGGATTCATCAACTTTCATACCCAATTCATTTGGTTCTTAGTTTTAGGATATAAATGATTCTCATTTGAATATATATATATATATATATATATATATATATATATATATTGTATTCAACTGCATGTATTTTGTGTTCATTTAAATGCATTGCTCAGTTCAACTAAATGCATGATTTGTTTTCACAATCACATAACAAATCAAATTACTAATCTACATTTACTAGTGAAATCACGAAATTAAGTTTTTTTAAAAAAATCACCTTATGTTCGATAAGATGAGTGGATGAGACTGAGTATTACATACTACTTCAAGTTCGGATACTATTTGATCTCTCATATATATATATATATATATATATATGGGAGGGTTAACGTGAGAACCATTTTTATTAAAGAACGTGAGAACCAAAAAATAATGAATTCGCTGTGAAAGTTAATGAATCCGTTGGGAAAGTTAATGAATCTAAAAAAATCCAAAAAAATAGAATTTTCGTCCCTCATGGGATTCGAACCCGGGTGAAAAATATTAAAATTTTGGATTCAATAATCTTTCCAGCTGATGCATCAGCTTTCATAGCGAATTCATTTTGTTCATTGTGAAATTTTGTGGTTCTTAGTTCCCACGTTAAAATGGTTCTTATTTGAACCAAACTCTATATATATATATATATATATATATATATATATATAGGATAGATCATATAGTACCCAAGCCCCGGATAGTATGTAATACTCAATCTCATCCATTCATCTCATAAATCCTATTGTTGAGATTTTTTCGACTTTTAAGCTTAATTTCACGATTTTCGCTCATTAAGGGTAGGTTAGTAATTTGATTTATTATGTGATTGCGAAACAAACTATGCATTTAGTTGAATCAATAATGCATTCAAATGAACAAAAATGCATGCGATTGAACACAATAATGCATGCGATTGAAGCTTCGCGTCCGGTAGCAGGCGGCTAGCGTGCTTCACCGCAGCGCCACTACCAACGCTCGTGCTCACAAGACCGGCTTCGCTCCGGCGCCGTTGGCTGCATTTTTACGCTTTGTTCAATGCATGGACGTCTTTGTTCAATGCATGAACATGCTTTGTTCAATGCATGTTTGTGTTTTGATGCAACATGCAGCTTTTATGTTTTATTCAATGATTGTCATGTTTTGTTCAATGCGGTTTCATGTTTTGTTCAATGCATTTTATGGTTTCGACGAAAATCTCTTATTCATCCTTCTATGTCAATTCCGTCGTCTTTTTCGCTGATTACCGGCGAATTCGTCGTGAACCACCGCCATAGCCATCATATTTCTCGATTCTTCAATCATCTATCAAATTTATGTTCTATTTTTTCTCAAAATCCATCAATTTTTTTCAATTTTTTTCTTCTTTTCTTTCTTTCAAAATCTATTGTTTGTTGTTGTTTGTTTATATTTTTGATGTTCGCTGGTGCCGCCGTCGTCGCCGGCGTCGTCCTCCGCCGTCGTCTCCGGCGCCGCCCGTTGCCACCAAGGAGGAGGAGAAGAAGGTTGATTTGATTTCTTCCCATTTTGCCTTGCGAAAATTAAAAGAAAAGAAAAGAAAAGGAGCTGCCATGTGTCGAACCAGTGGTGCGCCACGTGCTCAAAATGCGCTATTTAGATTGAGATTACATACTATTTGGGACCCAGGACTACTAAACCCAACCCTATATATATATATATAATTTAAATGTGTAATGAATCACTACAAATACAAAACAGTGGAGAGATCGGACTCTCCTTTTCCTTGTCATTACTCTATCTCTCTCTCCTTGCAATTTTCAATACTTCGTTTACTTTTTTGGTTTTAGGGTTATTCCAAGCATTCATAAGAGGAATCAAGATGTCGATTTTATTATGGATCTGTTTTAATTAATTTATTTGTCAAATGTGGTTACTTAGTATAGTTTATTTCTTAACTACATATGCATGCTAAAATATCCAAACGTGATATTATATCGCTATTATCTAATAAATAATTTTTAAAAAATAATACATCCGACATGTATCAATACCGACAAAAGACCTTCGCAGTGGCATGTGGGCCATAGGTGAGAAAATTATAATTATTGAAGTGAAAGAGTCCAAGACTACATCAATAATACCCCATAGTTTCCACACAAAAGCACTGCTTCTGCCTGTGTTTGTCATTAAGATATAAGAAGACGTATGTGTGTGTGTGTGTGTGTTTGTGTTTGTGTTAGTCACATCCCTTGAATATAGGGCAAACGCCTTCATGTTTGTTGGCATTTATTTCCATATGTTTTTGTATATATGTGTTTGTTTTTTGTGGGCATGTGCTCCTAACTCCTAAAACTTAAATGAGTTTATGTGCTAATTAATCAACTCGACTAATTACTTCACTTTTTCTTAATTAATTAGTCCAAACTTCATAAATAGTAAGTCAGGTTTCAACTTTGATAACGATAAAATTTTGACAATCTCTTCCATTCGAAGTGGAGTGACTGGAGTCTCCACCTAATTCACGAATATATAATTCTTATTTAGGTCATTGTATTCTTTTTATTTAAATTAGGCTGTTGTACACTTTCATTTATATTTACATTAGATCATATTAGGTAAAATCTCAGTTATATGCTTTCATTTAAAGTTGAAGCTATCCACTCTGTTTAATTTTCTGTTTTGTTAAAAGTTACTACGATTCAATTACTCACAATTTGGAAAAGATACGTATAAAAATATAGGGATGTATATCTGCTTTGTCATTCAATTCTAACGAATTGGTGTCGAGTCCCCACCTCTAAGGCTTTTCCACCAATCAAGGCCTTTTTTGAAAAAAAAAAATGGGGGACTGAGCATTTATAACGACATAACCTTAATTATTACACGTGTATAATTAGTAAATGATAAGTAACAAATATTTCTATATTTCGCTACTTTAGTACCTAACGGTGACAAGATTTAATGTCTTAAGTTGCTTTGTCTCCTTTTTAGAGTTAGTCGGTCGCATATAATTTTCTTCATGATTTGTGACAATTATTATAGTCATGCATGCCTCACTTCCTTATTAAAAGCAACAAATACTGTATTAAGAGGTGGTCTCGTATGTGGTGTCCGTATGTACGGATAATGATATTTTTCTTTAATACAAATAATACTTTTCTTCAATATAAATAATACTTTTTTTCAATATAAATGATACTTTCGAATTACAGTATAAAAAATAAATGACATTTTTCTTCAATGTAAATGATACTTTTGTTAAGAACAAATTATACTTTTATCCGTCCGCACTATGCGAACGGATGTACAGGAGCTTTTGTGCTATACTAAATATATATGTGTGTCTCAGTTGCCGTTGAATTGAATTAGTTGGTTGTTACTTATTTATTTTATAGCCATTGCAACTTTAAGGTTGTTCGTGCCCTTTATGATTTCGCGGGAGCCGCATAACTAATAATTGGAAAGATTGGCGAGTCAAAATATGTACGAATATATTATAAAATAGAAAGTTGCATAATTTTTCAAAGATAAACATATCATTCTCAAAAAAATTGTATATCGAGAAAGACAAATATGAACATAAACACTTAAATAATGCATTCTCAATGTATGCATCGTCTCTCATTCTCGCATATCTTTGTTTTCTCTTCTACAATCTGCACAAACACTTCTTGTTGACCATTTGTCTTTTTCGAATTGTGAAGGTAGAAGGAATCAATCTAAACGAGAGAAGAAAGTTTGGATATCAATCTTATATGTATATTCATGTTCAATATTATGCATGTTTATGTATAACCATATCCATATTCATGTTTAACATTATGTATGATTTTGTTTTGTATCACATAACATATTGAATTATGCGTCCCTTAGGTTGAAAAATCCAAAAAAATCTATGTCACATGATTAATGAGATGAATGGATAAAACTGAATATTACATACTACCTAAAGCTTGAGTACTAGTTCTTAGGGATTGGTTATATAACTATTTCTTATATAAGAACTAATAACCAACAATCATCCTTAGAATTGAATAAGATCAAGCAACCCATAATTAATTAGTGATGAAAATGGTCAAATCTCTAAATTTTTCGCTATTTGGAGATCCACATCTCAAAATTCTTTCACATTTTATTTGAAGATTCTTATTCAAAATCTTTTATATCAATTCTCCATTGTTCGTATAATTCATGTTGTTATTCATGTAATCTTAGTTCTTATACATATGGGATCTTCATTGTTCTTGCGCATGTGGTATTTTTCATATTACAATTTGTTGTTATGTTCATGTAATTCATGTTGTTGGTCGTGTAATCGTAGTGATTATCCATGTAGAAACGATTACCATAACAAATATATCAAATCCCTTGATTTTATGACTGAAAAGAGTTACCTTTATCATCTAAAAATAATAAATAGTTGATAATTATCTTAACCCTTGTATTATAAAAAATAAAAAACCAATTTAATTCTTAGTTCTCATCAAAATTATAGTTATCACATGATTCATTCTCTTTCTATTTATATAGGAGAGACGAGTCATACTGTTCAAGTTCTATGCAACAGATTCAACATAAAAAGATTTATAGGGAAAAACAAAAACATCCATTCCACATTGCGAATCAAAACTCTTTATTTTATTTATCGGTATATATAGCAGCTTTATGGTGTTGCATTGCAATTAGATTTATAAAATTATAATGTATGTTGTTTATAGTTAAACAATTATTTTCCTAGAATGTTAAGATATTTTAAGATAATATTTGTGGAAGAGAAAAGAACGATATGTTCTAAAATTATTTGCATCGATTTTCTTGAACTGTACTATGTCTTATATTTAACATATCAACGTCCATTTTGTAGTTCAAAAATTCACACGTCTAGCTCATTTATGTAGTATATTTTGTTTATTTTATAAATATAGCTAGTCCTCAAAATAAACTATATATACACTTTCTTCAAAAGAATAATAAATAAATAAATAAACTTATACAAGTAAATTAATGAGATGATCAAATTGCTGGATTGAGTTGCAATGTAGAACATGTCTATATACATACACAACTGAACATATATATGAAATTCAAGAATTCAATCCATAAATCAAAAAAATTAACAACGGCAATGATCACGTAGATGCTTAGACATATACATATTGTCATGTTTGGCTTCAAATCTCTGAAATTCTCCGACTAAATTTATTTTTCAGGGAAAATAAAATTGCATCTTTGCATCCCTCGAGTTGAAGATATTTGGCGTAGAACCCCTCATATTTCAGTTATTTTATTATGAATTATAATTAATTCTTATGATTTATGATAAGAGGTATCAAACGGCCAAAATCTTCATACTTTTTGGGATGGATATATGCATTTTTTTAAACCTTATTTCGCAAAATTAATCTTACTAAAAACCAAGAGATTTCTGATCTGTGGCTTCTCCTGCAACTGGATGATCCAACTTGGCTTGTTTGCCTTCCATCTTTAATCCGAAATGAATGTGAGGAAAATGTGCCCACTGCATGTGTGACAATACAAATATCGATTATCATTACTTATTGTATTTTTATATTTGTTTTTATATTTGTATTCAGATTATGCTCAAAATTCATGCCAATTATTAATCAGTACATATTACGTGCACAACTTGATTTAGAAGATGCATGCCTTGCAACTTAGTAGGGGTGAGCAAAATACCCGGAAACCGAATAACCGAACCGAACCAAACCGAAAAATTAAATTTGGTTCGGTTAATTCAGTTATTTTGGTTAATTCGGTTAAAACCGAATTAAAATTCGGTAGTTCGGTTTTCGGTCGGTTCGGAATTTTTTTAACCGAATAACCGAAAACCGAATTATATATATGTATATAATATTATTTATTTATTTATAATTATAATTTAATATATCAATATCCTTAATCCTATTATTTCTCTCTCTCACCCTATTATATCAATATATAATATTTGTAAAATATATTATTTATTTATTAAATAATTCTACCAATTTTTTTTTATTAATATTTTATATATATAACATATAAAAATGTATTTTTATATATAAATATCAATATATAATATTATTTATTTATTCATTTAAAAAAAGTATTTTTTTGCTAAAAATTCGGTTTAACCGAAATAACCGAAATATATTTCGGTTCGGTTACCGAATAACATTCGGTTCGGTTCGGTTACCGAATAACATTCGGTTCGGTTCGGTTATTTTTTTGAAAATTTCGGTTAATTCGGTTCGGTTATTTTTTCGTCCGAAACCGACCGAATAACCGAATACTCACCCCTACAACTTAGTATGCAAAGTAATTTCAAAGACATATAAAAGGCAAGATTTTGGTTAATTATTATTTGCAGGCCCCATCTAGCCTGGGTCGATCCTGACAAATAATGGGCCCTGGACAAAACAACAAAAATTGGCCCTTTTTCCACTATGGAGATACAATTGAATATATCTAAAAAGATACATAATATATTATTTATAAAAGAATTATTTTTTTTACAAAATTTGGGCCCCTAAAAGTTTATAACAAAATTTTGGGACATTGAAAATTTTATTTTTTGAAGGAATATTTATATTAATATAAGAGGATATATAAAATTTGAACCCCTAAATGATGGGCCTGACGGTCGCCTACGTCATCCTCGTGGACGGCCCTGATTATTCTAGCATGAGGAATTTGTTCGATGCAACATTTATATCAAATAATGCTTTATTTTAGGGAAGATTTATATATCAAGAATTATTATCAGACAACTGAGGCTAATGTGGGAAGCAAAAACACAATCTTTGATTTCATATTTATGATGAGAACATCTGGACTTCAAGGTTTATATACATGTATTTTATTTATTTATTTTGGTTGACTATAATTAAAGCATATTCTTGTGCATTATATTTATACATCATTTAACTACGCACTGTTCCAAAATAAATTAAATTGTATAACAAAAAGGGCTCGGGTTCTAAGATAAATCATTTTCATGAAACCTTCATCATCTAGCCCTTTTCATTACTTTTTGAAAGGATACCTTTTATTTTCTACAACTTGCCAGCTGAATTTATTTCCTCAATAATTTACCATACTAACTTTGTGATTATTCTAAAATCTTTCACTTGAACTGTTTTTTAGGTCAACTTGTTTATTTCATCTGCTAAACTATATCAAAATTATAATATGATATAATCTCTTGAATGTGAAGAAATAATTATTTATAACTTACGTTCTTTGCAGCTGTGCTAAAGGCTTCACGATGGCTGATCTCAGGATTGCTTGCTTTTATCCTCTGAATCTCCTCTCTTTAAGCGCAAAAAATATATGTAAGGTGTTAATATATAATTTATCGTCATTATAATTAGCTAAGAAATAATTATATATATGAGCTAAGAAATAATTATATATATGTATTAAACGACAAGGAAAAACATTGAGATGATACTACTTACTTTATGAAACGATTGTAAGCTGATGGAACACGTTGTCTTTTCTCCGGCGCTGTAACAACAACAAAATTGTGAAGATTTGCATGAGATGATTTTCAAGTATACTACAAGTTTAATTATATCCTAATGTCATACATATATATACATACCAAAAGACTGGGTAGTAAGGTATATTTCACCAAACATATATTTCTCTAGTAACATGTCACCATGTCGAAAAAATCATATTCCCTTCATCCATGATAAGTGTATCACAATTATTTTATTTAGTATTTACGAAAACTGTATAACTTTACTTCTTAAGACACTACTCGTAATTATTCAACCTCATAATCATTCATTATTTACCAAAAACTATTTCTACCACTCACAACCTAACACATGGTTGGACCATTTCTCCATTCAAACAACATCCACTAATAATGTTGTTATGTCATTCATTTGATAATACATTTATTATAGACGGAAGGACTATTATAAGGACCGAATTATTATTATTTTCTTTTGACTATCATGTTTGACCTCGAGATTTCACCATGTGAGCATAAAGAGAGGATTATTAAATTCAAGAATTCTTTCATTGGCAATGTCTATGAAAATAAAAGAAAAGCAATATATATATATATATATATATATGTGTGTGGAATTGATTAATTAGTGGTGGGGTGGGGTGGGGTGGGGTGGGGTGGGGTGGTTATATCTTTTGAATAAAGAGGTATTCCTGATTCATAAAAGTACCAGGCCTATGTTTGAGGCTGCTGCTCTTTGCAGATGAGTTGTATGTAATTGTTATGTCACAATCACAACAGGTCATATATGATTCAAGATAATATATATGTCAGATGCTCCCCTCTCTCTCTACACCATTCACCAAATTTACTTTAGGACAAAGTGCTCCTTCAATGATAATTTGTTGTGCCTGTGTAATTTCTTTTGTCCCACATTCCATAATATTTCAAACAATATATATATATATATATAAGAGATCAAATAAGAACTAATTAATCCGACAACTTACGGCGAATTGGAGCCATCTTAGGTTGTTCAGTGTCAACCTGAAGGGGACCGTATCTATTGCTCTTTGAAGAAGAGCTGTTGTCTCTAGCCGCGGCGGTAGCAGCGGCGGCGGCGGCGGCGAAGGATTGTTGTTTCTGGAGCTTCAATCGTACAAATAGTAAGATGTTTGATCATAAATATGAATCAATATATAATGTGTAATGACTGTATAAGTTGGCCTTTAATTTACTCATGATTGCACAAATAGTTATAATGAGGCGAGATCCCTCTAATTCTCTCTGCTAGCTTTTTCATCTACTATAAACAATTTTATATGGTAAAATTGAGTACAAATACAATGTGACAGAAAACACACTACACCTCATGAAAGATTCTGCATTTTGGGCTCATGCATCATCTAGAAACTCAAATGTGTACTTCCATAATCTTGGTAACAGAAACTGATAAAAGAGAATGGTCTGAAACCATCACAATTCACGCACACACATGTTATATACATCTCTCTCACACACACGCACACACATGCTTGAGTGAAAATTCTGCATTTTGAATCATCATCTTCTAGAACACAAATGTATTTCCAAATTCTTGGGGCATAACGGAAACTGGAAATAGAGAATGGTCTACAACTATCACACACACACACATTTATATATACCCACATTCATGTTTTCACACATACACACACAGAGAGACACACCTGGAAATCTTGGAGGTGAACAGACTGAACCAAAGCTCCCATATTGACTGAGAGCAAATTTGAGCAATGCCCACATCTCACAGTCACAATTGTGAACATGCTCCCTAATGGAACATTAACCTACACATGCATTTCAATATTTATCAGATTAAACCCACATAAAAATCTTCTAAAAAACATATAAAAATTCAACCTTGATGAAACCAAACCCTAGACAGCAAAAAACCTTCTACTGTGTGTTGTATGTGTTTTATACAAGAAGCTAATATCGCCTCAAAACGAGCGCAGAAACCTCATTTTGAAGGGGTAATGGCAGAGAATGTAGGGATTAGAGTGCATAAGGGCACATAATGAAAATTATGATATGCTTTTCTGAAAAAATTGGGAGATGAAATTAACCAAAATTAAGCTGGCATTCGAGTTCTTGTTACACCAAATGATTGAAAAAAATGGGTTGGAGGAAGAAGAAGAAGAAGAAGAAGAAGCGGCAACAGAAGTAGATTTCATTTCATTTGTTTCTCACCTATATACTATATATATAGACATATATATATTTTGTTAATGTAGCTATCAGAATTAATGCGTAAATCTGAGGGTGAATTTCTTGAATTATGCGGCTGCAAATTGCAAAAAGAATCACAACACTCATATATGGACAAGAAACAGCAATAGAAATTTAATAATTAAAGAAGCCCTTATCACAAACCCCTCTCTTTCCTTTCAGTGCTTCTGACTTTTTCTGCAACACTGACACCATAGTGATCACTGTGTGTGTATTGCGTTTTAGAGAGAGAGAGAGAGAAAACTACGTGACTGGAACGGAATTCATCAAAAGAAAGTAACGAAGAGGAAGCATCATCAATTGAATCATATACATTTGTCAAGTTCCCTTTTTTTTACACTGTAAAATGAAGCCCTTTTATTACCAATCACAAAATAGCTAGCCTTAGTGTTTTCAGACACAACTTAAACTACATCTTTCAAAATGAAACAAAAGGAAACAAAATAAAAGAGCAATCTTGTTAATTAACAGACATATATGAAGGGGGAAAAACAAGAAAAGAAAAAGGGAGCACCTTCTGTGTCATGATTTATTAAGCATATACATGAAAACCCAAACATCCAAAAACAAAAAACAAATATGATCACAAAATAAAAATTAGAGGAGAAAATCTGGATGTGAACAGGAACACCCATTTTCGCACACAGTAACAAACACAGTTGAGGTGTATGGGCAGTATTTAGTGGCTGATGTACTGGCAAGAAAACAAGTTCCAGGAGAAATTAGCTGAGTCATAAATTGAGGTGTTTAATGATATCAAAGGACGAAACTGCATCAGCAATTAATAAATTTGATATTTGAAACGCAGAGACGAAGAACCCTAAAAACCAAAAGATCAATAGGGTAGAATATTGATTATATACGTACCAACATTTAAAATAGGGTTCTTTATTGCGACGAGTGCAGAAAAAGAAAAAAAAGTAGGCTGCTTTCTGGGTTTGTGAGTTTCTGGAATTTCAAATTCTTGCTTCTTCAACCCCAAAAATAAAGGAAGAAAATAAAATAAAATAAAATCAAACCTTTGGGAAAAACACATATGACATATTCGTGATACATAAGATATCAACTGGTAATAATTTGTTAGCTTTCTTGTCACCAAAATTCATCCGACAGTTTTCTTGACAGATTTTTTTTGGGCATAAGAATCAACATAAAATACCATACCTTATATAGGTAAAAGGACAACAGCCAACAAATTCACTTAACCCACAATTCTCAACCTGCATTTTTTTCAGTGATCTGATGGTGTCTTCTTCAGATAAAAATTGAATCTTTATTCTTGATCAAGTAACAATGCATTAAACTTATCGAAAACAATAAATATAAAAACTGGGTGTTTCAGAAAAAAGAAAAGGGTTCCGACAACCCTATTGTTCTTGAGTTTGAATATGACTCACACTAGTGAAATTTGATTTCTTGAAGAAATTTCTACATACAAATTAAGTTAAGTAGATCGAAAGAAAATATACCGCCAAAATGGTGTTGCAGTAGTTGCAGTTAACGTAACAAACAGGTTCGGCGGTCAATTCCATTGACATCTTAGCCGGATCGATCGCCGGAGAAGATAAAGAGTTTTTTCTTTTCTTTTTTTTGCTAGGAAAGAAAAAAAATCGAAGGGCTATGAGCAATTAAGGTGGAAAGCACCAAGCTGAAAGATGAAGAACTGAGGAATAATAAATCCAGCTTGAGCTTCAAGAGAGAGAGAGAGGGAGGGAGAGAGAGCTGTGTATTTATATATATGCAATTGTGTGTATATTTAAGTAAATATACATATATAATTAATGTGTATGTATTTGTATGGTAGCCGGAGGGGAGAGGGCAAGAAATAAGTGTAGAGAACTGAATGAAAATTAGATGAGAAGAAAGAGATGGGACTAGTCAGGTCGGTATTGGGGCAGAGAGAGAGAAGTGGAGTATGAAATTTTAGTGGTATTTCGTAATGGGGTTTGTAAAAGAAAAAGGATGGTTTTTAATTTATGGAAAGATGTTTTGGAGAGAGAGAGAAAGATGTATAGTAGAAGTTGAGAGGGGGGTGGGGGTTGGGGTGGGGTGGGGTGGGGGGGGTATTATGATTGAGAGAATGAGTGGGTGGAAGTGATGTGGTTTTTTGCATTTTATGCAGCGGACGAGGGGGGCGAGATATTAATGCATCGGAATGTTTACGGATTAGAGTTTGAAACAAATTCACTCATTCTTTGTCAACAAAGAATAGTAATCACTCATTCTGAAAAGCCCTAAAATCTTGAGAAAGAGAAGCCCAGGGTGTGTTTTTTTGCTTGATAATCCATAGTCATACTTTGATTGATGTTTGTCATCATCTTTAATTAGTATGTTTGTATGGCTAATTATGGTTAGGAATAGCAAATAAAAATAAATGCTCAATCAAAATATTGTTAGTCTTGTTGAATCAACAACCAATTAGCATAATTTACATGTTTGACAAGGACAAGGCATCTAAAGACATAAATTCATAGTTCCAACTTCTCTCTAATTACGACGCAACAATTGATAAGCAATTAAAAGAACCAATTCCGAAATATGAAATTTTTGCTAAGATACGAGTTTTATCCTATATATTTGTTTCTTCACACAGGAGCTCCGACTGAAAAGTATTCAATTTTAGCCAGTTTCAAGGATTATTTGATGTGGAACAAGTGGTTGATTCGTATTGATGTATAAAGAACGATTGTCAGCAGGCCCCTAAATGCTCGTAGCTTTTGATGTTGGACTTGGATTCGCTATTACAATGTTTTTGGAAGCAAAATGACAAGACGAGCAAGACTGACAGATAAAATGTATGGTTTTCCAAGCTCGAATTCCAACCATTTCAAGTCTTTTAAATTTATAGTTAATATTTTGTTAAGGATTTTGATTCTGTTTCGAAATATGATTTGTTTAAGGCTTGTAAATACTTTTTTTTTCATGTTTTATGAGATGTTCTTTCATTTATTTTTTGGAGTTTCCAATAAATTATATTTTTTATTGAAGAGCATTGTGTTCTATGTACACTATATATTCCGTGTCATTTTAACTGCATTGTATTCCTTGCAAATATGACAAATACATGCACAACTTAAAAAAACTACAATTTAGGTCTAAGAAATTACTAAATGAGATTTTTCCCAAAATAGCAAAATTTGAGATTCTGATGCTAACTTAAAAGAGAATTAACCGAACCTCACATATCAATATGAATGTCTTTTGTGCCATCATTTTTCTTATAGTTGGTGATAATGATCGCTCGACCAAGTGAAAAAGCCAAAATTAAATTAAATTTAGAAAAAGAAAAAACACAAATAGTTGATAAATGATACATACCTAGTACTTCCTCCATCCACCAAAAATGTGTCACTTTTTTTAGGGACACTACACTCAATTTTTATATATTTAACTTCGAATTATTCATTATTTGTCAAAAAATATTATTATTTTATTAAAAACATCTATGTTGAAGTTATTTATGTACTCAAAGAACATCTATCAAATTAATTGATTAAAATTCGTATTATTCATCAAGTGACACTCTCCATAGATGCAAAGGAGTAATTATTTCCTAATAAAAATACTCAAAAAAATGAAAATGTAGTTAATTTGTGTGGTATTGACTTTTAAGAACAAAAAACGATATCAACTTTATTGAAAATCAGCATATAAATTGTACCATAATGTGTCAAATAGCAGAGAAATGTGCAGACATGACAGATGAGACGCAACAGCAAAGAATTGTATAGATTTGACAGCACGTGATGTGTTTGCACAAAATTTTGACTTGTAATGTCTTCGACTTAACTTACCTAAAATATTCGGATTATAATAATTAGGTATTATTTATTTAATCGAATTGATTAATTATAGAAAATTATAGAAACATGAATCTAAAGAGTCGATTTATTAGTTAACAGAAGGTACGTTGTTGTTTATATGGGTTTCAATTCGAGAGATTACTCTACACATATATTTGTAGAGTTCTTGAAAACTTATTATGACACTGCGATCTTTCTTCTGTTATAATCATTTTCTTTTAGTCGATGATGAATCTAGCTATGTGAATGTGCGAGATTTATATAAAGCAATAAAGAACACCTGAGCTTTTACGTGGTTCGATCGTTAATGAGATCTACGTCCACGGAGGAATGATTCCTCAATACTTTTACTAGAGCTTTTCGCAGAGTATTGGTTCATGCTTTTGCATTCGGTGAAATTGCCAACCCTTCTAACATCGTTTTCCTTCTATTTATACACCGACTCTCACGCGCCCGACCTCTCCATTGGTCGTGGTGTGACTCTTCCTCCGCATGCCCTCCATTGGCCGGAGCCGGACCTTTCGTCTTCGTGCGCCACGTGGAGGTGGCGCCGACCTGGTTCCGGGCGCCTCCATTGGCCGGGGTAGCGGTTACGGAGGCTGGTTTTGGGCAATGATTAGGCTCGCCTGGCTCGACCGCGTGGGCACATTACCAATGTTAGGCCACCGCTCGCTTGGGCTGTTAGTGGGCCTAGTCGGTTGGGCCATATCCCATCATAGCCCCCGATTAGCGAGGGACGCCGAGGCCGGTGGAGTGAAGAAAGCGCTTCGTCGAAGTGAGGTGTGGCTTGGCTGAAGTTGTTTCCTGGAGTTGTTGTCTTTTTAATGTGAGGGTCTCCTGGTGCCGATCTGAGTTGGTTTGTTTATTATACGTTGCTTGGAAAAAGATGTGGTATCGAGGGAAGTCGATGTCCGACCGAGATATCGTGCCTCTGCGTTGGTTACGCCGTGCAGCGGTCCGAAGTGGCGCACTCTGTGGTGGGTGCCGATGTCCGACCGATAGACCGACCTTTTCGGGGATGCCGTGGTGCGGCCTGGTTATACGGGCGAAGTGGATTTCCTTGGTATTTGTGGGAAGGGCGGGGTGCGATCGGCGCGCATCATCCGGAGGATCCGGGTCCGTATGATGATTGGTAGGTCGATCGGCGGTCCATCTTATCCGGCGTCGCATACGCGCAAGCGGTAGTTGTGCACTCGAATCTGCGTCTGGCGCGTACTCCACTTCCAATCGCGTGTCGGCACGTGGAAAGCTTCGGCGCCATTTGTGCTTTAAATGCGCTTTAGGTGGGAAACTATTCATTCCTTCACTAAAAACTGCCCATCTCTCTATACTCGTAGAGAATTTCCGATTTGAGAAGCTTTCGATCATCTTCTCTCGGTCGCCGAGTAAAAAAAAGTAAGTATGTCTTCTTCTCTGCTTCGAGTACGCCTCACTGCTTCTTCCGGTCCGCCGATCATCTCCCGCTGGAGTTTCGGTTCGAACTGCCATCCTCCCCGATAGTGAAATCGAGGTTAGGGATTATTCTGCTATACCTTATCGGGTAGGTGTAGGATGATTGGCGCCAGGTCCCAACAATATCATCTGCGTGGGATGGGGTTAAGGTGAGGGACGCCGGATCGTCCGTAATCTTCGACGATGTGATAAAAATAGGAAGGGAATGTCACATTCCGGCCGACGCCTGGTGGTGTGTTCCGCAACCATCTGATAGAGCATTAGCCCTCCGAGGGTTTCATAACTATGTACATAGACGCCTTGAGGGCGGTCTTGGGTTCCCGCTAGCCCCATCTTTTGAGCCTCGTGAGTATTTCCAATCCCCATCCGCCAATTCACCCCAAACTCCATTAGGTCGGTAGTTGAGATGGGGTTAACTTGCTATAATATAGTCGAGGAGTTCTCCTTTGAGCTCTTGATGCGATTTTTTAGCGTCAAGTACTCAAGAGGGCTGTACTATCTTTCGCCTCGGCAGACGTTTAGGGTGAGTCAACCCTCGAAAGTGTCGGGGTGGCAAAAGAAGTTTTTCTTTTGAGGTCGATGGGCATCCGATCTACGGTTGGGGATGGGTAAAGTGACGGATATAAAACTTAAGCCCCCGGCTGGTAGAGATCACCAACACGCTCGGTGAAGTTTCTCTAGAATTCACCGAGACGCCTTTAATGATGCCGGGTGAGGTGCACAGTCGCAGTTCGGGACGGGTCCGAGTCGGTGAGGGCACCTCTCTCTCATTCTTATAGGTTCGACCTCTTTTGACTAACGCGATTTTCTTCTCAGATTGCGGTGAAGCTTAAGCACACAAAGGAGGTCAAGCACCGGCCTCGTCCCCGCCTGCACCACCGGACTACTAGGAGCCTTCTAAAAGAGGCGAGGTTGGTGGGCCCACCCCGCAGCCCGTGGTGGTGGAACACCTCGCCGATCCGTTGAAGGGTCCGCACCGATCTCGAGCTCGGGCCTTGAGGTAGAGGTTCGCGCCCATGACGCGCGCGAGGTACCGATCTCCGCCGATCTTCCGCCTTGCCTAGTCATGTTGTTGTTGTTTTTTTTTTTACGCCACTAACCGCTTTGATTTGCGACCGCCTCGATCATGAGCGAGATGCGCCGCATGGCCGATGTTGTCGCATCCCGCACGAGGAGCCGGAGAGAAAGCGGCAGCGTGAGTCCTCGCTGGTGGGTGCGAGGAACGAGGTGGAGGTTGCAGGCGGCCGCCGAGGTCGCCACGGGAGAAGGCCGTCTTGTCAGGGAGGCCGCTACGAGGTGGAGGCGCCGGGAGGAGGTGGCCGAGGCGGAGAAGAGATCGGTGATCGGACAAGTGCTTTCTTGGCGGGCAAGGACCCATGTCAAGGCCTTCACCAAAGAAACTTATCGAGTCGAGTCCTTCTCCGCCTTCATCTCCGATCCGCCGCGTGATGAGGCGCGGTGATATCTACCCACCGGAGGTTGGCGGCCATGATGCCCGATTTTGACAAGGCGAAGCACGGTTGGGCGAGATTGATCGAGGCGGTGAACTTGCAAGATGCCCGGTGCTTGCTGGCAGCCCGCCTTCCCGTGGTGGAGGCTTTAGCCTCCTCGCCGCCTCCCGACTACCGAGGCCGTGTCCCAATGCAAGGTGGATGAAGATCCTGAGCTTCAGGAGCTTCTGGCCGAGGTGCGGGCCCGGGCTGAGGAGGAGGAGGAGGAGGAGCCGAGTTCGGCGGCTCAGTCGACCAGCACAGCAGTAGCAGGCGAGCAATGGAGGAACGGCAGGGAGGAGCAGGAGGTCAGGCGAGTTCGGAGAGAGGGCCGAGGTTAGTGGGCCTGTTGTAATAGGCTGAACCGCCGGGGTCGATAGGACCCTGAGCCCTTGTAACAAATTCTTCCGTATGCAATAAAAAATATTTATCACCTTCTGAGACTTGTGTTGTTTTTATTTATAGATTCTCGCATCTCAATACTTGGGACTCGACCATGAATTGCTCGCTGTCGAAGGGTCCGAGGTGCCCTGGCCGAGAAGGACGAGGAGGTGCAATTTTGGAGGAGTCGGTCTGCCGAGCTGACCCAAGTTTTGGCCGCCATGGATGCGAGCTCGGCGTCTTCTTCCGAACTGAAGAAGAAGTTGACCGAGGCTGATCGGGAGGTGGCCCGCCTCGTGGCTGAGAACGAGGTCCTGAAGTCGAGGATCGCACAGGACAGAGTCCAGGAGGCGGACTTATCTGCCGACGCTATCCAAGGGCGTTTGATGCGGTCGGAGGAACAGCTGAGTCGATCGCGGAGAGGCTCGCTCGGTTGTCGGGAGAGCATCGCGAGTACGAGAGGGCGGTCCGCGGTGGTGGGACTACCATATCCGGCGACGACCGAGTCCGAGCTTGTCGGCGGAGGGCATGGTGCCGAGGGATGAGGAGGCCCAACAGAAGAAGTTCAAAGCTGCGTGAACTCCGTGGTGAAGTTGATGGAGATGTATGATATCGTCCGAAAGCGCATGCCCGGCGAGGCGGCGAGGCAACAGCGGCTCGCCGATCCGATCATAGAAGAACCCGCAGGGAGGGCGGCTATCCGATCATGCCGGGTCTTGAGGTTGATGGGTCCGGCAGGGCGGATCATCCGGGCGATCCTCGGGAGCGGACGGCACCGGGACCTCAGTCGGCGGGTGAGAGCTTCGTAGGGGCGAGGTCGTGCTCCGGCCCGGTGTCCGATCGGGGGTCGGGTGTGACCTCGGTGCGTCCCCACTCCCGAATGCCCGTCTTGGCGCCGCCACTCAAGTGTCCCGTGAGGCGCGTGAAGATGACCGAGTCGCCGCTTGCTCGGCCGCCCGAGCCCGCGCCGAGCGCTTCGGGAGCAGGCCGTGGTGATTCCGGCCTTATCGACTGGGTCGAAGGCACCGAGTTCGTTCCAGGCATACACCGTCGGCCTGGAGATTTTGTAGAGAATTGGTGCAGCTTCAGCAAGTCCTGGCAAGGCGGAGCCCGGGAGCCCGAATGAGGTCGTGTATAGTATAGGACCTTGTATGTAGATATAAATGTATTTAGACTCGTTTCGAAGTGTATATTTTCCCCCTTGAGAGGTACAAACATAGCTTAGGACTTCGTTTTGGTCGTAAATGTATTTATACTGTATACAGAGGTGTGTATTTTCCCAAATAAAGGGGTATAAACGAGCTCTGGCCTGGGTTGTCTCAGATATGGCTTGGTACTTTGTTTGTAGTCGTTAATGCATTTAGACTTTGTACCGGAGTGCATATCTTCCCAAATAAAGGGTATGAGATGGCGAGATCGGTCCGGATGTTGCTTGCATGTAGGCGTCCAACTTAATGGGTAATCAGATGCTTTGCGTGTACGCCCAACTTAATGGGTAATCAGACGCTTGGCGTGTAGACGTCCAACTTAATGGGTAATCAGACGCTACCCTACTTGGTGGGATTTTCATCTTCGTAGGCGCCCCTCGAAGGTTTAAATGTGGTGTATCCAAACAGATGTTCACATATGTATGAGACGGTGAAATATTCATTATAAAACAGTGTTTTATCGAACATGTAATCAACATCGTACTTTGGCAAAACAATTAAGGAACTAACATGATGTCGACTTTAAATCGGGTTATGTAAAATACCTTCTTAAATGCATAATGTGCCAAGTTCGGGGGACAAGTGCACCGGACAAGTGAGCCAGCTTGTAAGCCCCTTTGCCGAGGTCCTCGTGAACGCGGTACGGGCCTTCCCATGTCGGATCCAGCTTGTTAAGACGCTCAGCTCTACTGGCTTCATTATTTCTTAGACGAGGTCACCCACATGGAGCGCGGAGGCTTTGACCGCTTGTTGTGGTACCGCGACACTGGCCTCAGATTGGCTTCGTTTATGAAGCGAGCTCGCTTCTCCCCGAGGGTGTCAAGGTTGGCCCGCAGTCTTCCTCGCTCCCTACCGGTCGGTGGAGAGAGCGCGAGGGTCATGGCGCCGATCTCACCGGTATGACGGCCTCGGCACCGTGAGACCCGTGCAAAAAGGGTCTCCCTGCAGCCGTCTGAGGTGTGGTCCCGTAGACCGAGTACTTGAGGAGATTTTCACCACGCCTTTAGCTCGATCCAACCTCTTCAATCCTTGTGCGATCTTGCGGTTCGTCACCCGGTCCCGACCATTCGCTTGCGGGTGTGCGATCGAGGTGAAGCGTTGATCGATCCAAGCTCTTCGCACCACCTCAAGTTTTGTCGACGAATTGGGTGCCGTTGTCCGAGACCAGACGTGCGGTATGCCAAGCGGCAAACTATATTTTTCCACACAAATGTCTGAATCCTTCTGCTCGTGAGGCTCGAAAGTGGCTCGGCTTCGACCCATTTTGTGAAGTAGTCTATGGCAACGACTAAATATCGAAGCTCGACCGGTGCTCGGTCGAACGGGCCAACGATGTCGATCCCCACCGCATGAAAGGCCACGACTCGCAGTCGCTCAAATCACCGAGGCGCTGATCGCGGAGTGAATCTGGCACTTTGGGCACTTCTTGACGAGCTCGGCCGAATCTTGTACGAGGGTGGGCCAGTAATATCCCGACCTCGCTTTTCTTTGAAAGTGCTCATGACCCGATGTGGCTTCCACAGACCCTGTGAATTTCGCTGAGCACGTAGTCGGCTTCTTCCGCCCGAGGCATCTCGGAGGGTCAAGGTAAGACTTCCGGTGAGAGCGCCTCACATGAGATACTCGATTTTGCCATCATCTTTTGGCTTCGAGCCGATCCGAAGGTAGTGCGCCGTGTTCCGTGTAGGCCTTCGGGAGACATCCAATTCGGCTCTATCTCGGTGATGATGCCGACGTGACTCGCTATGCTTCGAACGAATCTCCTCCACCGGTGGACTTGTTGACGACGCAATTAGCTTGCCGAGGACGCCACCGGTTTTCCTCGGGATTCGGTGGATGTCAAGTACCGAACGAGGTCAAAATCTCCTTCGCTTTCTCGAGGTATTGTTTCATTCGGTCCTCCTCGCCTCGTGATTGCTTAACACCGTTCACGACGACACGGGAATCGCCAAGATTTGGATCTCATCCACCCTCGCCTCCTTAGCGATCGGAGTCCGAGATTAGGGCCTCATACTCCACCTCGTTGTTGGTGGTCGGAAGGTAAACCGAGCGCGAGGTGACTTCGCTTATCCGGGCCGGGGAGGAGATGCCCGCCACGCTCGCTCTCTTGCACGATGCTCCGCCCACGACATCCGCCAAAGAACCATCCGGTGGTGTTAGACGGCTTGCTCCGCGGGGGCGGAGCCGGAGTTACTTTGGCGAGCCTACCTCGGTGAATTTGGCCTCAACCAGAAGTCGGCGAGCTTGCCTTTATGGCCGGTCCGGGTGAGTACGAAATGTCGTGCTCACGAGCTCCAGAGCCCACTTAGCTATACGTCCGGACGACTCGGTGTTTCAACAAGACTTGTCTCAAGGGTAAGTCGCTTAGCACTGACGGAGTGAGCTTGGAAGTAGGGTCTGAGGCGCCGCCATGCTCACTGGGCTGCTACTTTTTCGAGGCCGAGTACCTTGTCTCTCGGTCCTTTGAGAGCTCTACCGATAAAATAGATGGGAGTTGTCGTCCCATCTCATCTCGCATCAAAGATCACACGATGGCCTCGTCCGAGGCGGCCAAATCAGAGAGGGATTCTCGCGCTCGGGCGGACAGGTCGGCAGTCGGCTAGGTACTCCTTCACCGTATGGGCGGCCTGGTGTTCTTCCCGCCAGCGGTCCCGAGCTCTCCTCGATCTTGAAGAATGGGAGCCGCTTTCTCGGCTCGAGATGCAATCACGAGGCGGCTAGCACCATGAGTTTGTGGATCTCACGGATGGTCCTCGCACCGCATGTCGAGCACCGCCACCTTGGTGGGATTGGCCTCGTGCCCTCCCGAGAAACTCAAAGATCCCAAGAACTTGCCGGTCTTCACCATAAATGTACATTTCGGGGTTGAGCTCGAGGTCACCGACCGAGGAGTTGGAGGATGGTGCCGAGGTCGTCGGGCGCAGCTCCCGCTTTCGACTTTTGACAACTATGTCGCCGACGAGACCTCGACGATCTCACCGATGTGGTCTTTGAATGTTGCATCCACCATCCTCCGTAAGTGGCCCGGCGTTTTGAGGTCGGGCGGCATCTTTCGATGCAAAAAGACGCCAAGTCGGTGATGAATGCGGTCTTTGGTGCGTCCCGCTCATCGAATTTGGTGGTACCCTTGTATAGATCCGTGAAGTCGAACATCTCGTGGCCCACCAATGCCTCCACCTTCTTGTCGATATCGGGGAGGGTAGCAATCTTTCGGCAAGGTTGTTGAGGTCGGTATAATCGACGACATGCGCCACCTCCGCCGGCTTTTGGACCACGGATCGGATTAGCCATCCAGTCGGGTATTCGACCTCGAACAAGATCTTGGCCTTCGTTCACCACCACCGTCCCTTACGACCGGCCGCACCGCGCGAATATCCTTTTCTTCGCGGGACCGCTTGGTAGCCGGCTCGATGTCGAGGCGTGAGTTATGAGCTCGGGTGACACTCGGTCATATCGAGCGGGACCAAGCAAACACGCCCCTATATTCTTTAGAAGTCGATGACGTGTCACGGACGTCCGCCGCCCCGGTGCCGACCGGATGACCTTCGGGATCGTCGTCGATAGTTGGAGGCCTCCGGTCGGTCATCCCGAGTGTCGGCCTCCGAGGGCTCGGTAATTGCTATGCACTGGGCGAGGCCGCATCTCGAGTTGAGAGTCGTAGGCAATCTTTTCTTGCCGCCGCTTGGTCCCCCGATCTTGAGCACTCCACCGGGGTGGGAATCTTGACGGTGAGGTGGTAGACCAACAGACGGCCTTGGTGGCGTCTGCCCAATCTCTCCCGGGATGATGTTGTACGGAGAGGAGCCCGGACCAGGAAGAATCGGATGGCCTTTGTGACCGACCTGGGAGCCCGCCCTACGGTGACCGGAAGGGTAATGACCCCCTCGGGCCGGACCGCCTCTTGAGTGAAGCTCCGTAGGCGGGGGCGCGGGAAGTACCAATGCCTCCGACCTCAAGTTTATCCAGATACCGAAGATGATGCCGACGGAGGCTCCGATGTCGATATAGACCCGGTGGACGCGTTTTGTTGCCCACCGCACTGTATGGTGATGGCGTCCGGTGCCGTATGATCTTGGGCACGGGTCCTCCTCGAGAACGTTATGTTCTCACCATCCCGAGTCGCTTGTTCTTCTGGCTCTTCGGCCGGCCTCGGGCGTCGTTCTTCGAGGACGACCTCGTCGTCCCGAGGGCGTCCGTGAACAACATAGACCTGCCCATAGCGTTGGGACCTTCGCCCTCGCGCCTTGAGTTGGGTCGCCACTGGGTCGGCCGCAGCTTGTTCAGCCGCCCATTCTTTCTCGCTTCCTCGCTCTTCTGACCACTCGTCCGAGGTATTTCTTGAGGCCCCACCTTTAACGAGCTCGTCGATCCGTGAGCCTGTGTTTCTACGATCCTCGTATCATGACCATACCCTTGGTGATAGTCGCAATACTGTCTGGACCTCTTCGATCCCCTTTCATAGGGCAGCTTGGGAAGAGCTCGGTGGAGCTCGAATATTTCCGCCTGATTTGAGCGGGGGGCGCCCGCCACCGTGGTCACCGAGGTCCGAGCCTGAGACTCAACGGCCTCTTGATTCGGTCGGCGCCTCGCGATCTGCGCCGACTTGATCCGTCCGGCTTTTTCTCTGACCGCCGTCCCAGTTTCCCTTCCGATCCGACTCGCCTCCTCGACAGTTGTCCACCAGGTTCCAAAGCTTACTCGCCGTCTTTGGTTTCTCCTCGTGATTTCTTTGTTCGCCGCTACCGGCCGGATCCCGCTGAACGCTTTGATGATGTAGAGGTCGTTCTTTGTCGTCAATTTTGAGCGACTCTTTGATGAACCTCGAGACGAAGTTCGACATCGCCTCGCCCCGCCTGGCGGATTGTGAGCAGTCGGAGGAAGGCTGGCGGGGCGGCATCTTCGATAGAAGCGCCACTGAACCGATCCATGAGGTCCCGGAAGCAATGTATCTTTGCTCGGCGGGCGAGGTGAACCAACGCCGTGCGTTGAGATCAAGACTCGGGAAGATTTTGCACATGTGAAAATCTTCCATTCCTCGATCGCCATGTTGGTGGTGTGGCGAAAAGGAAGCCTGAGGGTCTCCGAGGCCATCGAGGCCGCTATATTGGGTGCCCGCATCACGGGGGGGCGTGTCTAGAATCTCCACGAGAAAGGGAGATGATTCTCCGCACGGCCGAACCCCGGAGATCGCCGCCATCTCTTCGGAGGGTGGGGATCGATAGCGACGCCATCGTCCCTCCGAGGGGAGTTCGACCGCCTTTCTTCCTCCCTGCCCGCCGACTCACCGGTCGGCATGACGAGGTGGAGAGCGGTTCCGCGAATGGCGAGGGCGACCGGTGGTGGCGGCTCGCCCGGTGACCGGCCCGCGAACGAGGTCGGCGGCTCGGCCGCGGTGGCGGCTCCGCCGCGTCGGGCGTGATGCGCGTTCTCGCCTATCACGCCGAGTGAGCGCCGGTCCGCTTTGGATGGGGGCGGCCTCGGCGGCCGTGGTGTTGATCCGGAGCCCTCGAGGCCCGCCTTTGGTCCTCCGGTTGAGGAAGCTTTGGAATCGCCAAGATTGGCGTGGAGGAACTCGGTCACGGCCGGCCGAGGACCTCGTGGGACGAGTGAGTTGTTTGTTCGTCCCTCGAGGCCGCATCTCCCCACGCTGGGGAGGCGGTCCCGAGGTGTATGGAGACGCTTCCATGTTGCCTCGTGAGTGCGAAGCGCCGTGGCGTCGCGACCTCCTTCCCACGACGCCGAGTGACCACCTGGTCGTCCTCAGCACGGTTGTTGCCAGCGTTGACGGCGGTTGTGCGTGTTCTCGCCATTAAAATGTAGAAAAAACGAAGCTTTTTTTTTTTTTTTTCGAGCTTCCCACAGACGGCGCCAATGATGAATCTAGCTATGTGAATGTGCGAGATTTATATAAAGCAATAAAGAACACCCAGGCTTTTTACGTGGTTCGATCGTTAATGAGATCTACGTCCACGGAGGAATGATTCCTCAATACTTTTACTAGAGTTTTTCGACAGAGTATTGGTTATGTTCTTTGCATTCGGTAAATCACAACCCTTCTAACATCGCTTTCCTTCTATTTATACACTTCACTCGCCTCGGCGCCGTCCGACCTCTCCATTGGTCGTGGTGTGACTCTTCCTCCGCATGCCTCCATTCACGGAGACGGACCTTTCGTTTCACGTGCGCCACGTGGAGGTGGCGCGACGACTGTTCTCGGCCCTCCATCGCCGGCGGGTAGCGGTTCGGAGGCTGGGGTTTTAATGATTAGGGACAGTCTTGGGAACCGACCGCGTGGGCTCACATTAATGTTAGCCTAACTTCGCCGCAGCATTAGAGTGGACCTGGTCGATTGGGCCATATCCCATCAGTCGAATAGTTTGATATTTTTGTAATTCGATGGTTTGGAAAAATAGGTAGTACTGAACCGAATAATTTGTACGACATATAAGTAATGAACTGTCTGTGTGTTGCTGATGAAACTTCTAACTCAAGATATATTTTATTTTATTTTACTTTTTCTTCTTAAAAGAATTTATCCTTTTCTTTTAACTCGTAAATTCCTCATTTACCCAAACTGGAAAGAAAGTGACAGCATATCGGTAAAAATCAGAAACAAAATGATGATATCTAATTAATGCAACTAATAAATTTAATGCAGTGTTTTTGAGTGCCACTTAAGTTTCTTCCACCATATACTGACCCTATTTCTACCATTAAGTTTTATCCCGTGGTTAAATAATAATTTTAAAAAATTGACTAATTATTATAGGAATATAACTGTCCACTTGTGTTTACTTTGCATGATTAGGTTGGATAGATAAAATTAATCCAACATAATCAAGTGTTTACTTTTAAGGATTAATATTTGAGGATATTCCAAAGCCCGGGTATTTTAATCCTTTGAATTATTCTTCATTAATATTAATCCAACCAATATAGGTAGGATTGAAATAATCCTCCAAATAAAGGGAGAATTACTTATCTCAATCTTAATTCTTCACTAATCCTTTGTAGTAAACAAAGGATTGATAGATAAAAATTATCTTATCACACATTTAATCCATCAAATAATCAATCCTTCAAAATGCTAATCATGCAAAGTAAACACCACCTACATAACAAATAAGTTCATTTACATTTCCCCAAAAGAAAGATGAAAGAAAAATCGTGCCTATAAAGCTGTATAATAGAATTGATTCAATTCAAAGAACCGATCCAACTAATTCCTTGCCATGCATACGCATGTATCGTATCTATGTGTATTAAATAACATCATAAATATATACATGATATGTATGAAAAAATTATTATTATTTTTTAATTTATTGGTCAATATTTAATAAAGATATTCGAAATTGCTAATAATTGTACAATAAAATCCATAAATTAAATGAAAACTGACAAAAAATCTTCGTTGTTTGGTTTCCGACAAGTTATTCCAAACTATCCAAATACTATACACTTTATTTATCATTGATCAATATGTCATGTCACTTAAAAAAGTATAATTAAAAATTCTACGCCAAAGGTCAATGAGACACGTTAGAAATTTGTCGCAAAAAAATAATCAAATAACATGATATTTTTGTTGATTTTCATATAGGTTGAAATATTTTGTTGAATGTCCACTGATTTAGAATATAAAGTTATAAATTAGAATTTTCCCTACGTGGATAGATAGTATGTTTTATTATAGGACAAATGAAAGTATAAATCATACTCATTCCATCTTTGATATATTATTTTAACTTTTATCAGATGTGTTTTAATAAATGTAATGAATGTAAAGTGAATGGAGAATGAAATCTACACAATAAAATATGTTATATGAGTGAAAAAATTGGTCATGGTTGTTTTTTTTTTAAAAGTGGATTGAATGTGAGTAAAAGTATTGATTTTTGGATTGAGTCCATATCTATAAAAGAAAATAAAGAAATGAAATTAAATAATCGATGGACGAAATAATATAATGAAAATTCAATGCAAATAAACAGTTGGCACACCGACCATTACAACTTTTGGGAAGCAAAACTCAATGCATTCGGGTGAAACTCAGATATGAGAAATTATTTTGATCTGTATCTCTTCGTCACACATTTCATTTTTTAGTATTTTGAAATAATGTCGATACAGTTATTAACTTCAAAAATTTATATATGAAATGAGATACGATGAGAAGAGGAATATTAACAGAAAATCTCGCAATTCCAGATTTATACTTTAATAATAAGTATTTAATTTTTAATTTTAAATTTATTGCAACTAGATTTGATTATATGAACTTCATCCACGTTCAATTTGGAATGTCAATAAATGAGTTTTACCCAAATCGATCCGAAATCGCTCAAAACCCATTAAAATTTAAAATAACGGTTCCGGTTCAGGTTCTGGTTCTGGTTCTGGTTCTGGTTTCAGATCCGCTTTGGACCCGGACTGTTTAGATCCATAGTTTGATGGTCCGATCCAGTCCGGATCTGGTTCTAGAATCATAACCAATACTTATTTATTGGTTCTGGTCCGAGTAAAACTCATCTATTGACAAGCCTAAGTAAGTTTAAATAGGCTTCCCAATGAACTAGTTTTATCCATATCGATTCGAAATTACTCAATACTCATAGTCCATTAAATTATAAAGCAACGATTTCGGTTTCAATTCTGGTTCTGGTCCGATTCTGGTTCCAGACCCGCTCAGATCCGGATCGCTTAAGACCCATAGTTGATGGTCCTGGTCCTGATCCGGATCCAATATCTAATGGATGGATTCCAAAACCGTAATTATTATTTATTTATTGATTTTGGTCCTCAAAACCCACCCATTCCTTGATATTCCTACATTCAATCAAGAATTAAAATTAATTTGATAACAAAATCGACCACAAATGTAATTTTAAAATTAAATTCAAAAATTAAATCATCACAGAGTTATCGATTTCTTTATCAAATTACACGTAGGATATTAAAGGGATCCCTGTGGAATCTATGACATTTATGGGGCACTTCCGTAAAACATGAAAAACAGAAGTCCTCGACGTAAAACCCTCGCTATTTAACGCGCCTCCTCTTTTCAAAAATTTCGTAGGGCCGCGTTTGGACTGATTTCCGGCGAGAAACCCGGGAGAGAAGAGCTAGAAGCGGCGAATTTGATGGAAAACATGTGGAGAAGTGAAAAAACTGAATCGATTAGTTTCATGGGGTTTTGAAAAATATTCGGAATATGATGTTCTAATTAGTAGTTTTCAATCTGAATTTCTGTTTTCTTTTCTGCTCGCTCGTTCCTCATCTCGTTTCTCTCTCGCAATCAGATATCCAAACGCTGCCACCGCGCCTGATGATGATGTTTTCTGAAGGTGCAATGAATTTCAATTTCTCTGTTTTTCTATATATTTGGTGAATTTCTTAGCTTTCCGTGATATCTTTGTTTCTAATTTTATTTAGGGTTTATGAACTTTTTTGCTTCTTTATTTATAATGCCTTTTTTCTCGTGTTATATTTATTTTTTTATTTATTGCTTGTTTTTTTTCCTTTCTGTGTTGTATTTTGTCTTGGTGCTATAATATTCCCATTCTCGAAATTGAAACTTTGCATTGAAATTATTATTATTATTATTATTTATATTTATTTTTTGCGAATTTTGAGCTGATTTAATGTGATATTGCGTGATGAAAAGGTAGTTTAGGTTCAGAATTGGTGTGGTCTTCCAAGTTATTTACTTTGTTTGCATTGCTTAGAATTAGTATTGCCCTCATCTCTTTGATTAGCTCAAGATTTCGTGGTGGTTCTTGTATTGTGATTGAGGAATTATTGGTTGAAATCTAGATACAAATCTGAAGTCAAATTCTAGGGAAACAATAGCTTAGTGCCCAAAATGTGAGTCGTTATAATGCTGTGCCACTAATGCTCAGCTTGACTTTGGCATCTTCCTGTTCATTATCTTGACTTGCCATGTTCATTCGCTCGAGGGTCATTCAGCTAGGTTTATGCAAAGAGCGTTTTTTGTTCCGCGTTTCTAAGAGTG
The DNA here is from genome assembly GCA_036937905.1 of Salvia rosmarinus. Lineage (NCBI taxonomy): Eukaryota > Viridiplantae > Streptophyta > Magnoliopsida > Lamiales > Lamiaceae > Salvia > Salvia rosmarinus. The sequence continues at coordinate 68,816,353 of CM072823.1, forward strand.
AACCAAATTGTCTTGCTAGAATAGTTTCCTGACTCGGATTCCTGTGAAATACTCTGTATAAATTATAATGATAGTTGGCCGTGCAAGCTCTGCATATTGGTAATCGACTAGATTATGGATGTCTTGTGAATTTCATCATGTTATAGCCTATTTTAGTCTTTGTTGATTAACGTAGGATGCAGACCTTCATTTCTTGTTCTAGAACGAGAGAATCAAGGCACATTCTTGATACATGGTGGTGGAATAACAGTTCTTGGAGTTCTTGATCACAAGTAAGTTGATTGAGTATGATGTTTAGATTTCTCGTTTGCCTTTATTTTCAAATTGAATCCATTAAGAGGTCCATTAAGAATTTTCATTGCAAACGCTAACTATATGGTTTTCTCTATTCGAATTTTCATTGCAAACTGCAGTAGATATACCTTATCTGGCGTGGAATTAGGCGGGCAAATGTAGATGATGTCGATGAGAAGCAGATTCTTGACTGTGTCGAGGATCGGTTAGATGTGTTTTAGTATCTTAATCAAGAAAACCTCGATTTTGTGCAGTGAAGAACTTGGATGTCGAGACGGATGGTCATGTTTTTTCTTCTTTTATTCACAGTTTTTAACTTGTTTCTGTTTGAGATAAGAATAGGAGTAGCCTACTTCTTTGGGACTGGTCCAGTGGGAATTATCCATGAGACAATTTTGGGCCTCTGTTAATTATTAGTTTTGTTGGGCTGAGATCAATGTTTCGTCAATATGAAAGGTAAATCCAATTTGAAAGAAAGGAAGATTTTCTTTTTTTGTTTGTGTGATGGGTGTGCTAGTAATTCATGGGTTTTAGTTTAGATGATTCTTGTCCGATGCAGGTAAATAGACAGCCGAGTATGGAAAGAGAGTTTTGTACAAATGGCTATGCCAACTATATAGCCATGAAAGGGGCAAGATGGTGGGTTTTCTATCCAAAGGAACAGTGTTTCATGTCATATCTAAATACAGGAAATGAATGCAATTATTTTCAAAATAGAAGATTTTGTTTAAATACTGAAGATAAGTTTTAATGATTACTCATATTAGAAGATTTTTCGAGTCCATAAATATATAGTCCGGTCTATGATTAATAACTCAATTCAAAGAAGTGGTTCGGAAAAAATTATTTTTATATTGATAGCTAAAAGACTCCTACTCTTTTTTATCCACAATGACTATTTCGAGATATTTACATTTTGATAAGTCCTAACACATCTACCGTGCACAGGCATTAGGTGTTATTTATCTAACATAGTAATGATTCACCTACCCACTCATTACTATTATCAGCTGATTTAAATATATGTACACCTGCTCCTATTTTGTGCGTGAGTTGACTAAAGTATTATGGCTTGAGTCATCAAAATCTCCAACATTTAAGTAATTTTTTTTAAAACTTACTTTTTCTTATATATTTTTAGAAGTTTAAGTAATCTCAGGAGTGAAAGTGGTCGGAATCTACTAGATCATTAAAGTATGCTGAAATAAAGGCCCTAATCCAAACAAACCTGCAACAGCTCGTTGCTCATTAATGGTGGAATAATCCAGAATTTAGCTTCGAATGCACCACCACAAAAATGCATATACGTGCGCGCGCGCGTGTGTGTGTGTGTGTGAGAGGAGAGAGCACGAATGAAACCAGTCAAGAGTTTACCCTCCACTCCTGTGCTAGATTGCTAGCAGAAAGTAGGCAGCTGGTAGTTGGTTGCAGAATACATCCAATTTAATTTCGTTGATTTCTCCACTCCACCTATCCGTATATTTATGCACAATTAGGTAGCAAACCGTTCATAAAGAGCGCATGCATCCCCGCCACTAGTCCCTCAATCCAACGCCCAAAATCCTCTGCGTTCGCCGGCCATGAGGCCCACCGGAATATTCGCCTGTTTTTTCATCCTGCTGGCGGTCTACTGCGCCGTCGACCCGTTCCGGCACTCCGCGATTTCCGAATTCCCCGATTTCGAGTCGGTTAGGGTCGAGATGCCGCCGTGGTCCGCCCTCCCCGTCGAGAGGGACCGTGAGAATCTGCTTCAGAAATCGGAAATTAGGTTTTTGAATCAAGTGCAGGGCCCCGAGAGCATGGCTTTCGACCCGATGGGTCGCGGCCCGTACACCGGCGTCGCTGATGGCAGGGTTGTTTTCTGGGATGGGGAGAAGTGGAAGGACTTTGCCTACACTTCCGCCAATCGGTAATTATTATTATTATTATTATTGCAGATGTGTTTGATTTAGTTCTGAATTTGTCTTTATTAGTATTGCTTTTTATCTATGTTTTTTCAGAATTTTGAATTGTTTAATTTTTTTCAATCTATCAATGCTTTGAAAACTGGCTGCGGTTTGGTTCATATTGGAAAATGTTATTTTTCTTGTAAAATTGGTTGTTTTTATGTCACATTTGTGTAATTTGAGGAACCATTACTTGTTAGTTCAAGGTTTTTATCCCTATATAACTGCTGCATATTCATCTTGTTCCATCCACTGTCAGAAATTTAGAAAATTTTGGAGTTTTATGCAATGAGCAGTGATGGAGTTTGCTCATGTATGTGGATATAGTTTGAGAAGAAGATGGAAGTATCCCATTTGATCATACTTCTCATTGTATTGGTTGTTGTTTAAGGTCGGAGCTTTGCGATCCAAAGCCATCAGTGCTGAGCTACGTGAAGAACGAACACATTTGTGGCAGGCCTTTGGGGCTAAGATTTGACATAAAGAGTGGTGATTTGTACATCGCTGATGCATATTTTGGGTTGATGAAGGTTGGGCCCGAGGGTGGTTTGGCGACGTCTCTCACTGCTGAGGCGGATGGTGTTCCTCTGGGATTCACAAACGACTTAGATGTTGATGATGAAGGGAACATTTACTTTACTGATAGCAGCACTAAGTACAGAAGAAGGTAGTATGTGGATTTTGCTGATTGTCAATTCATATTGAAAGTTAAATTTTGGTTTGGAGTTTTAGGAGAGGGTTTCACTAAGTGCTAAACGTTTGATTCTGGTATATGTTCGTCTCAGGAACTTTCTCCATTTGGTTTTCTCTAGCGAGGATAGTGGAAGGGTGCTGAAGTACAATCCAGAAACTAAAGAAACCTCTGTTCTTGTCCGGAACGTGCAATTTCCAAACGGCATTTCCTTAAGTAAGGATCGTTCATTCTTCGTGTTCTGCGAGGGTTCAATTGGGAGGTATGTGCACTCATCATCCTATGTTTACTTGATTTATCCATGCAATCGAAATAACCTTATTGTTATCACTTGATGCTAGTTTTTATTTGCAACTTTAAATTAAGGACTTAACGTTTTGTCAGAATGGATATTATCATTTAAGGGACATTTACTTTGAGTGATAGGATTGATTGATAAAACATAGAATTGGGTATTTGAATGATGAGATGGTCAAACAAGTTTAAAATTAATCAGTCCATCAAGTAAATGATAGATTAGCTTGAATTATCTTCATCTATACATCCTATCACTCATAGTAAACATCCCCTTAGGGAGTGTTTACTTTTCATGATTAGCATTTTGAATGATTGATTATTTGATGGATTAAATGTGTGATAAGATAATTTTTATCTATCAATCCTTTGTTTACTACAAATGATTAGTGAATGATTAAGATTTGGATAAATAATTCTCCCTTTATTTGCAGGATTATTTCAATCCTACCTATATTGGTTGGATTAAAATTAATGAAGAACAATTCAAATGATTAAAATAATCTCATGTTTTGGGATATCCTCAAATATTAGTCCTTAAAAGTAAACACTTGATTATGTTGGATTAATTTTATCTATACAACTTAATCATGCAAAGTAAACACCACCTTAGTGTAATGATTCCTTTGAACCTACAAATTATAGTATAAACCATGAGAGGAAACCTAGAAGAGAAAAAAAATCATTCTTATTTGCAGCAAGATTTTGCATCATAATCTCTATCCCTTTTGGACGATGGAATTTTGCAAACCGTTACTAATTACATGGTGCAAGTAATGGAAAAGCACAATTCTAGTGCAAGTGTATAAGAGATGTAAAACTTCAATACATTGCAGCAATGATCAAAATTGAAGAGGAGTGTTTCTTCAATTATAAAGGGTGTTTGTTCTCCAATTTGTGTAGGTTGACTAAATACTGGTTGAAAGGTGAGAAGGCAGGGACATGGGAGCCTTTGGCCGTGCTCCCCGGATTTCCGGACAATGTAAGGACGAATGAGAAGGGCGAGTTCTGGGTAGCAATCCATTGCCGGAGAAGCATATATGCGTACATCCTAGGTCTGTACCCAAAGCTCCGGCAAGCCTGGCTGAAACTCCCTATCTCTGCGAAGCTCCATTACCTGATGCAGATCGGAGGACGGATGCACGCTGCAGTGGTTAAGTACAGCGAAGACGGTAAGCTTCTGCAGATCTTGGAGGACAGACCTGGGAAAGTGGTTAGAGCAGTGAGTGAAGTGGAGGAGAGAGATGGGAAGCTTTGGATGGGGAGTGTGTTGATGTCGTTTGTTGCAGTTTATGATTTAAATTAGATTAATGTGTTGTGTGTAAGAATCTCAATTACCTCGTTTAGTTTCTGGTTGTTCATGTAGCTAGTGCTGAAACAGTCGATGTATACAAGCAGCAATGGCTTCTTTTGCCATATCTGTGTAGGAACTCTCTTATGTAGGAGTTGTTGCTTCTATTATCTGCCTACGTCCCGGTATTATTGTCATCTTTCTTTTTACACGTAGATTAAGAAAAATTGTATTTTATATGTAAAGTAACGTATGACACGAAATTCGATATATTTTTTAGTGTAATTTTTTTAACGGATCAATAATAGCGGGACAATCCAAAAAATAAAACGAGTCAATAATGATGAGACGGATTGAGTATATATTAGTATGTGTATTGGGTAAATTGATATACGTTTTTTATAAATACCTTACTATAGTAGCGAATATTATGTTATATTTTATAAAGTATGTATTAAATAGAAAGTAATTAATTTGAAATTTATTGTAACGCATGCAGACGCGTTATGATGAATAAATAATAGGAAAATATGTAATTCGTAATTATAATATTATAAAAATAAACATGTCAATACAAATTAGTAATTTATAGATTTGAAAAACTTTCTCTAGACAATATCCATTGTACGTGAACAATTATTATTAGATTTATCATATATTAATAATATTTAAAATGTTCAACCTATAATGTTATTAGAGAAAATTGATTTCATAAAGAAAAATCCATAGATAAAGACTGATATCAAGTCTTGTTGATTGTCATAGCATACAAAATAATAAAAGAAAATTATCTTCGTTCAAACTCGAATGTAAGTTGTGGATTTAATGGAGTTTGTGACATTCTATAATCAACACATTTTGGCTAGAATTACTCTGGTCAATATCTTAGTCTCCATAACATGACTGTTAGTTCTCGTACCAATCAAATGTATGAAATTGTACAATCCAATAAAATGGTAAATGTTCCTTGATGACATGGAGTTCAAACAGTCAAAATTATCTTGTAACTGGACATTCCTAAACATTTCAAATTATTCATAAATTCATATATGTGGACATTGTTGAAGACATCAAGAATTCCATCTGAACTACATGTTTTGTTTGAACTCAAATATCCCATGCTTTCAAATTTATTTACGAAATTCATGAATTAATTGACTCAATTATATCAAGTGTTGAAGCTAATATTTTATTGTCTTGTAGATAAGACAAATCATCTAGAACATCCACTAAAGAATGATATGTACCATTAATGATTTATATAATCAGATCGCTTTAAAATTTTAAGTGAATGCTATTTGATATTTCAAAATTGTAATTCCCATTAAATGGAACCCTGCATGCTCTCACACAACATGTTTTTATGATGGAGTAGATTTTTGAAGGTCAGACATTCTTCAACAAAATCATGTAATGATCCAATGATCCATTCATTGTATATTTTCACGTATTTTTTATCCAAAATGTAATAGATGAATAGTAGGTGTGCCACAAATAAAAACTGTGGATTTAAAATTAATCAGTTTATATCAAAATTATATGAGTTCTATCATAATTTTGAAGCACTTCATATACAAAATGATTTTTTCTTATATTAAAATAAATAACTCTCTCTCTCTCTCTCTCTCTCTCTCTCACACACACACACACACACATATATATATATAATATATATCATATATATATATATATCATAGTATATATATATAATATATATATTTTCAACCATCTTAAAGATAAAATCATTTTCAAGATCTTTACGGTGAATTCATTACCTTACTTAATGAATTCAAATTTCAAACGCTTGGGTTCGATCTCATGAGTGATTTAATTTTCATTTTTCGAATTCGACACTTACACGATGAATTTAGACGCTTTTACGGTGAATCAGATATTTCAATAATTGTATAGGTTAAGATAGTTTTATAATAATCACTCCATATATATATATATATAAGCTATTTATAGATATTAAAATAAGGACAGTATAGACTTTTCGAAATTTGTAAGAATAAATAATTTTATAATATTAATAGATTTGTATTTCCTTAGGTAAATTTTTTTTAAAATAATCTTTTTGATATTTGTTTTTTTTAGAGGGAAAACCATAAATAATATTGCAAATCCAAGTGCACAATATTAAAAACCACGAGGGGTAGTCGGACCTCCAGTCATTATATTTTTTTTATATTTATAAAAGCATTAATTTGGCAAATATCATACTAACATTTATCTAATTTGCAATTCTCATACAATTTTTTAAAATATTGCAATTACGACATTACTTTTTTTTTTTTCCTTTCACTTACATCTCCGAGATTTACTTAATGGAATTTCAGTAGGAGGAAAGCAAACAAATACAGAATTAGGCTTGAAGACATCCCCAATCATTCCCGATTGGGCATGAATTTTTGGCTCCATACGTTTATATCATGGAGTTTTTTATTTTTTCGGGAAGCAAATAAAAATTAAATTAAATATGATGTCCGTTAGAATTGGGCCTTATTAATTGGGCCAGCAACAATTATTTGACGAACAAATAATTGGCCCACTAAACGGCCTATTCATCAAGTCTTAAATCCTACGTGTATGATGATGACGGCTGAGATTAGCCAACATCAGGTTAGGGTCCCACAGTTTCATGGCGGGGCTCTATTGAATTTCTTTGAGAGTTTCTTCCACTGCAAAACCCCTCTCTCTCTAACGCAAACGCACCAAATTTCTTCGCACAGATAAAAGATATTCATGTTTCTAATACTCGCCCTTTGCAGACGTCGGAAGTAATCGAAAGATAGTATTCTGTGATCGAGTAATTTCTCCGCTGTTTCTCTCTCTTTCTCTCATTCTTTCTCTCTCTGTATATCACACGACACAGTCCGAAGCTCGTTTGGTTTGAGTTGTTTTATGCATTGCATGGGCGGTAGCGGGATAGCTGAAGCACGATATATGACGGCCGATTGCCGTTGTTTATTGTCACTTATAGAACTATTTCACTACTGAAGCATAAACCCTAATATGTATATGTATATGTATATTCATTATATGCGATTTTTTCCCTGTAAAGTAGTTAGTTTAGAAGCGATTACCTCTAGCCTGGTCTCTTTTCAATCTTGTCTTGTGTACGGTGCTGTTAAGAATTTCTTTTTATTTTCTTGTTTCAGATGGTGTTTTGAAGTGGATAGTTGGGAGCGTGAGGCCAGCTTCTAGATTGAAACATGGTATGTTAAAAATTAGGTTAACGGATTAGACAATTTTCTGCTGATTTTCATAGTTATTTTTATTTAAGATTTAATCCTTTTGGGCCGCTGCTCCTGTCTGAGGGAGTTGTGGAGAAGGAGTCTTGATATCGTTATATACTCTGTCACTGAAATTTTCTTCTCGGAATTTCAGTCTCAAGATATAAGAAAGTGGTTCATGAAGCAACACGGTAAAGACACAGGAAATGGCAATACATTGAAGCAAGCAAAGCCATCTACACCTGAGAAACCTCCTGGTGTAAGTCCTGACCTGGAAAATGTTCTTCATTACAGTCATTTTTGTTCAGAAGCCCTTTTCTAATATGAAGGCCTCGATGTGCTGGCAAAAATATATTTGTCAATTGTATTGACATTTAGGTGACATGGCATTATTGCCCCTCTATGATTATAAAGAATGGCAGTAAGAAGGCAAAAAGGGGCAGTACAGGGTCATTTTAATGTAGATATTTTGTATTTTGCAGCAGAGTTACTTTGGGAAATGTGATTCACCTGAAATGTTTTGCTATTTCTGGGTGTCTCTAGGTACAAGGAGCGAAAGAATCTTCCAGTAGGAGGAAAACAAGCAAATATTTTGATAAGGATGCACAGGCAAAAGATGAGATGGAGGTTGAGGAAGTCTCTGAAAAGAAGGCACAAAGGGGTAGTACACGGTCAGCCACTGTGAAGCCTCCATCAGGGAAAAAACCCCGCAAATTTGAAATCAGTGATGATGATGACGACGATGGTGATTTTGCCACACCTACCTTGAGGAAGGGTTTGGTAGAGGCCAGTCCAAACAAGAAGTTGAAAAGTGGATCTGGTAAAGGTGTTGCTCGGAAAATTGTTGATGATATTGATGAAGATGACAATCAAACAGTAAAATCTAATGCAAAATCTGCTGGAAGTGGTAGGGGTCGGGGTGCAAAAGGTTCTTTAGTCACCGAAATTACTTTAGAAAACATGGATGTTGATGAGAATGATGCAGAGGACATGGATGATAAGGATGCTAAATCTGTGAAACCTGGTGGGCGAGGCCGTGGTGGAAGAGGTGCACTAGCAGGCGGAAGAGGCAGGGGAGGTGGAGGAAGGGGGTTTATGAACTTCGGTGAGAGGAAAGATCCTCCTCATAAAGGAGAGAAGGTATAGCAGTTGAGGAATTGTGAATGGTTTGTCTTAAATATCACTTCTTGACCATTATTGATTTTCTTGTGCGTCAGGAAGTTCCTGAAGGTGCTCCAGACTGTTTAAATGGTTTGACTTTTGTGATTAGTGGAACACTTGACAGGTAATCCTTCTATACATTAGTGTTTGTATGCATATCATCTGATGTTTGGCTCGTTCCATCATAAAAGGATGATGGGACTGTGTGTACCTGCTTGATATGGTGTTCATAGGGTGAATGCTAAAGTACACTCTCAGACTCTCTTGATATACTTGTTCAATTGTTACCATAGGCATATATTCTTGATGCTTTCTCTCTTTCTTATTTAGTTTGCCTCTTCATTATTCCATTTTCCAGTTTAGAAAGAGAAGAAGCTGAGGATCTGATCAAACGTCACAGTGGGCGTGTTACTGGATCTGTCAGCAAAAAGACGGTGATTATTTTGATAACTGGATTTTATATTGCTTCGCTACTAGTCATCTCTGACATGATTCTTGCAGAATTATCTTCTATGTGATGAAGATATTGGTGGAAGGAAGTCTGAGAAGGCCAAAGAGCTCGGGCATGTTTCTCATTTTCATCTTTCTGTTGTACTTGGTGATATCAATAACATTGTTCTGCTTCTGTCCTAGTGCTGTTGTAAGATTTACTCTCTTTTATCTCGTCCGCAGTACTGCTTTTATCACAGAGGATGGTTTACTAGATATGATTCGAGCATCAAATAAATCAAAGAAGCCAGCGGATAAGGTTGCTCCATCTCCTCCCATGAAGAGCCCTCAAAAGCCTGAAAAAAGTAGTATGTTTCCATCCCATATTCTATTGTTTAGATGAACTCATGAAGCGATCAATGAGTTTAAATTATATGTAATTACATGTATGCACTAGCTATTGGAAGTATAAACTTTGTTTTACTGTTTACTTCAATGTTTTTTTTCCAGAGCAAGCAGGAGAAACTGTGAAAATCTCAGATACAAAAGGGTTGGCCTCTATGTCAGCATTTTCAAGGCAAAAAAATCAACCTACTCAACAAACTTCACTGTCTTGGACAGAAAAATATAGGCCTAAGGTCCCAAATGATATTGTTGGGAATCAGTCTCTGGTATGTGTTTAGTCTTTATTTCTCTAGCTTTTCTTTGAGAAACTTAATGGAGAGGTTAACTCCTGTCAATGGTTTATTAGTGATAGTATTTGGTTAATTGCAGGTGAAGCAGCTCCATGATTGGTTGGTACATTGGAACGAACAGTTCCTCGGTTCACAGAAAAAGGGAAAAGGAAAGAAACAGAACGATTCTGGTGCTAAGAAAGCTGTGCTTTTGAGTGGGACTCCTGGTATCGGGAAGACTACCTCAGCAAAGTTGGTTAGTCAGATGCTTGGTTTTCAAACAATTGAGGTTAGGCAGTTGTTTCTCATCTTTACTCTTCCCCATATTGGAAGTTGTGTGCCTCAATTTTCAATTCGTAACTATTTTGTTCAGGTTAATGCTAGTGACAGTCGTGGAAAAGCTGATGGTAAAATTGAGAGAGGAATTCATGGGAGCACTTCTAATTCCATCAAAGAACTTGTTAACAATCAATCCCTGAGTCTTAAACCGGAAAGGTTGGATTTTTATTTATGCTTGCATCAAGTAGTAATTTTCACCTGATGGTAACTTGCAGTCATAGTAACTTAGTGATTTACTCATTATTTTCATGAATGTTCCAGCTCTCAACATGTAAAGACCGTTCTCATCATGGATGAGGTTGACGGTATGTCTGCTGGAGATAGAGGTGGAGTTGCTGATCTTATTGCCAGCATCAAAATCTCAAAAATTCCCATAATATGCATCTGTAATGATCGCTATAGCCAGAAACTTAAGAGCCTTGTGAACTACTGCTTGCTGCTTAGCTATAGGAAGCCAACAAAGCAGCAGGTGACTTCTGGTTTTCTTTGTTGATGTACAAAACAAGTAAAAGTATAAAAGTGTTGTATGCTGACAGTTCTGATTGTGAAACCTGCCTGCACTTGGGGTTTGGGCTGTATCGCATACATGGTGATTGAAACCATTTGAACATCATATTTATTTTGAGCTTCATGTTATTCTTTTTTTAAAGGTTTTGTGCCTGAGGTTTCATGCTAATGAATAAATTGAATATGCATCTCCATTTCATTATTTAGTCTGTGCCTGAGTCTAATGTAACCCCGGACATTATCCATAAAATATTCTGCTTGACATTTGCTATGTGGGTGTTAATTTTCTGATCGACTGAGAAATGGAATGCTATTCAAAAAGTGCAGTTTCTTCTGGTTTTTGTTGATGGATTAAAACATGATGTTTGTTATTGTTTGGTAAGTCAATAATATTTTTTATAATAATGACAGGTTGCTAAAAGATTATCACAAATAGCAAGTTCGGAAGGGCTTCAAGCCAACGACGTACATACTCTCAGGATTCTTTCCTATTACATTTTGGTTGTAGCTATTGTTGCTTTCTTGTGTCTGTTCGTATCACTAATTAAGATGGTGCTCTGTGGACAGATTGCACTTGAGGAACTTGCAGAAAGAACTAATGGAGATATACGTATGGCCGTCAACCACCTGCAGTATATGAGTCTCTCTATGTCCGTTATCAAATTTGATGACATTAAGCAACGCCTTCAAAGCAACTCAAAAGATGAAGATATCTCCCCCTTCACGGCTGTTGATAAGTAAGCCACCTTCACATGTTTGTAGTTGTCCTTTCATCATTGTTGTCTCCTTCACTGTGCATCCAGCTCCAGTCCTTTGTCAGATATGTTCTCTTGATTTGTAAATTGCTCATCTGGATCTAATTACAAATGGTTTTACATCTCGTTGCTACAGACTGTTTGGATTTAATAGTGGGATGTTGCGAATGGATGAGAGAATCGACCTTAGCATGAGTGATCCTGATCTGGTTCCTCTTCTTATCCAGGTATGACTTGTACTGGAGGTCAATATGTGAAGTCTTTTTATCAGCAAATCTTTCAGAGGACTGGTAGGGATGGTCCTCTTATGTTCACTCAACAAAAGGATATTCTTTTATCCATTTAAGCATCTTTTGCATTCTGCTCATAGATTTAAAAGGCACTCTTGAGGCCCGCCTCGCGCCCAGAAAACTCCCTGAGGCTTACACCTAGTGTTTTAAGGGCTTTCAATTCCTTTTTGCCTTTTTTGGGCTTTTAATGCTCGAAAATTAATAGGCTTTAATTTTTTGCCTTAATTTGAAGTTGGCTATTTTACACAGCCCTAATTAGGGAATAAAAACAAAAACAAAAAAGTTGTGATTTGGACTTCTTGGACATTTGATTATGGCTATTTGATTATTAGACTTCAATTCTAAGGTTCTACCATTCCAATCTTACTTTGGGATTTTAAAGACTTATAACTAGTTATGATTTTCATGTGTTCTACTATATTTTCTATGTTTTTATCATTTTATGTGTTTTATTATATTTGCTATTGTTTTCATATGTTTTATGATTTACCCCTCGTGGGACCATTGGAAAATGCATTTTAAAACCTTGATTCTGCCTTTGATTTCAGGAAAACTATATCAATTATAGGCCAAGTTCTGCTGGTAAAGATGATAATGGTATGAAAAGGATGAACTTAATTGCTCGGGCTGCAGAGTCCATTGGGAATGGTGATATCATTAATGTCCAAATACGGAGGTACCGACAGTGGCAACTCTCTCAGAGTGGTTGTATTGCATCTTGCATCACTCCGTAAGTTCTATCTGATCCAACTTAAAGTTGTTGTTTTTATTGGTGTTACTCATGGTTATACATTACGCTGTGGAACAGTGCTGCCCTGTTGCACGGACAACGAGAGACACTTGAGCAGGTGATTGATGCAAATTTTCCAAGTGTTATGCTCATCATTTATTAGATGGAAGGATAGCTTTATGGTTAATCAACTTTGGAAACACAACTATAAGAAGTTTTTAAGTTAAAAATAACTTTATCAGAAGTCATTTTTTAACTTTTGCAGGGGGAACGCAATTTCAATAGGTTTGGTGGATGGCTAGGGAAGAATTCTACTATGGGGAAGAATAACAGACTTTTGGAGGACCTTCATGTTCATCTTCTTGCATCTCGCGAATCAAACTTAGGAAGGTTTGTTGTCGAATTCTTGTCATTCTTTGATTATAGCTTTTATCAGCTATTCGGCTTGCGACTTCTCTGTTGTCCTTTTTTGTTTGTCTGTATGCTCCTTCCCATCTGCTTTGTTCACCATTATAGGTCGACATTGCGACTTGACTACCTAACTTTGCTTTCAAAGCGGCTGACTGAACCTTTGAAGAACTTATCAAAGGTTGATGTTTTGTACCCTTTTTATTGCCTGTTCAAGGTTGACCTCTCTTTTTTGTGCTGAACTTGCACAATTTTGTGGAACAACTTACCAGGATGATGCTGTCGAGAAAGTTGTCGAGTTCATGGAGTTGTACTCCATTAGCATGGAAGATTTTGATACAATCGTGGAGCTTTCAAAATTTAAGGTGCATCAGAAATTACTGTTCATCCCATATATTTGTGCTTGAAGTTTTTTCGAACTGACTTGCTCTGTTCATAATTTAGGGGCATCCAAGTCCATTGGATGGTGTACTGCCTGCTGTAAAAGCTGCCCTGACAAGGGCTTATAACAAAGGCAGCTCATCACGTATTATTAAGACTGCAGATTTAATCACACTTCCGGGGATCAAAAAGGCCCCAAAGAAACGGGTTGCAGCAATGCTAGAACCTCTTGATGAAACTTTACCAGAAAGCGCTGAAAATGAGGAAGAAAACCTCTCAGATGCCGAGGACCAAGGTTGGTAACTATATCTATATCTATATCTATATCTATATCTATATATATATATATATCTATCTATATATATCTATATATATCTTGTATAAATAGAAATTTGTGTGCTGCTAATTTCTGGTTTCTGAAAGTTGGGTGAAATACACATGTAATTGAGGGGCTTCAGACTTCTTAGGTCGATTTTTGGTAATACATATATCATGCTTTTCCTATCTCTAGAAGGCTACTCTTCTGCTCCATCTATCCACTCGTCCATCAGTCTCTACTAGCTCCTATTTGAATGTTTGCTTCTCGATCTCATCTTACTCAGATTTCTGTTTTTAACCCATTGTTCTTATCAGAGGATGACTCGGCTGATCCAGAGAACCAACAGAAGCTAGAAGCAGATCTGCAATCTCTAAATTCAAATGGTTGGTCATACTTGTTCCTTCAAGAACAGCACAACAGTTTTCTAATCAGTTTTTGCATGATTATACTGATATACAGTTATTGCACTCCTTAACTGAGTTGTTCTTTTTCCAGCCATTAAAGTGCAAATGGAGTTGAAGAGTGCTGCAAGTTCAGGCAGAAAAAAGGCGCCCTCCGGCAGAGGCGGTGGTCGGGGCTCTGGATCTGCCTCCAAGAGAAAGAGATGACTGGATCTGCCTCCCAAGAGAAAGAGATGAGAGCTGCGTTGCCATATTTAAGCCGTGAAATGGGCCGTTTTCCAGCTCTTTCGTTTTGGTTCATTTCTCGAGTTAAGTGACAGTTGATGGAATAGTAGATGATGTCTTTCATCTTTGCTTGTTATGTGTAGTGTTTGTGAAGCATCTATCTGACTATTTGATCTTTGGGTTTATTTTTGGTAAATACTAAGTTGTACGAAAGAATGTGAAAGTGTTGCTTCTATTTTGGGGGGTTGAGTCATTTTCCTGGTATTGTTAGGCATTTTGCTTTTTGATTGCCAAGAATGAAAACCGTTGAAGTTTTTCATTTTTAATTTATGAATCGAGAGGGTTTTTAGTTTATTGATATGGTGAAATTGTCTAGAAATTCAAGTGTTACAGAAAAAGGACAGGGTTTTTTTATTATTATTAGTCTCTCTCAATTTGTATCACGGTAAAATCAAACTTGATATTTTTAGCTCTAGCCATTAACCACTTTATTTTTTAGCTTATAGCCTTATATTCACATGCTACATATTCTAATGTTAAAATTTTATAAGCAGATTTGAGATTTGATACAATTGTTTTCTATATAATTTTTAAAATTTTATAAGCAAGGATCAGTGTGAATTTTATATGAAATAAAATAAGTAAAAGTGTAAGAGATAAAGCACCGAAACATAAGAAAGGTATAATACATAAGAATTATCAATAATTATATATGAAATAATGTGTACATTTTCAACGTGGCAGCAAATCAATGGATCCAGCCTTGTCTCCACTATAGGCTCGGCGCAGCTAATTGATACTCCCTCATCCACGCTGCGCTGCCGCTGCTGACCGAAATCCATCCCAAAAATATCAATAAAAAGCAAAAAAAAAACAAAATACTACTATAAGAAGCACATTTACTGCACCCGAAGAGCTGATAACCCCCAAAACCAAATCAAATCAATCGCTGCACCGGAGAGGAAAATGAGCGAAATCGAGGAATCGGGAAGAAGCTTATGGCATTCTGTGAAGAAGAGTTTTCATCTCGACGATTATTCCAAAATTCTTAATCCCGATAGACCTTTGCCCCATCGGAATAGCGCCGCCGTCCACCAATTCATCGCATCTGATCCCGTCCACGGACCTGTGGTATGTTCTGATGTCTCAAAATTACACTCCATTGTGTGTGTGTGTGTGTTAAATTTGTCTTCTTCCGTATGTGTTTGGCTAAATTATGAGATTTTGAACTCTTTTTGTGATTCTTGTGTATGTTTAATTGATTTTGATTGGATTTGCTTGTTCTAGTTGAGGTCGAATGGGAAAGTTTACTGGTTAGATATGTGTTTTTCATGTGTTTTCAGGATGTTTTATCACTTTATCTAGGAGATTGATGCTTCCTATTGATCGTTTTTGTAAACACGGACAATGCGTATTCAGTAAAATCTCTGAAGATAGTTGTTGTGAATGCGAATGAGGCACCTACCAGTTCTTAGTAGTGGTTGATTAAGGTGGAAGCGATGGTAATGCTACTTGGGCTTATGTGGACTTGTTACTCTTTGTTCCGTTTGCTTGTATTAATTGGAAACTGGGAATTTCTCATTCCATAATATCTGAATTATTTGAAATTTTGGTTGGGCACTTAGGCTTTACGGATATTGTAATAGCTGCAATTCTGGATTTTTTTTCTCTTCCAAGATTAAGTTGACGGTTTTTGGGTTTCCATATAATGTTTCCACTTTCCAGGCTTGATATGTGAACTTTTCCCTCGTAACCCCCTTTTGATACAGGTGCTTATCTTTTGTTTGCTTCATGTTGCAGCTGAAAGCTGCAGAGGAAGCAGCTAACTTTGCTTATGTAGGTGCTGCTGTTGGAGCGATTACAACTGGTGGAAATGCTTGGAGGTGGTCAAAGAGTCCTCATGGTACGTTCTAGTTTGTGTGTGCCTAAGCTCTTTTACATCAGCTATTTGTGCTGCATTATCATATAAATATGTTAGGACTTAGGCAAGTAATTTCTCCATAATTAGTATGGCACTTAGTGATATTCCTCCATATACTCTTAACCAACACAAATGAATTCCGTCAGTAGTGTCTTCTTTTCACTTCTTAACCACTGGTTGATTTGTGTATAAAATCCCCATTAATCCATTTTTCACTGGGGAAATTGTGGAGATGAGGAGGCAGATGGTATTGGCAATACTGTTTTTCTTTGATTGGATGAGCGGTATAGTTTTCATGAGGTCTTGACATTGGAAAGATGATGAAGGCAATTTGTATGAATTGGCGATTCTGTTTATTTTTCAGTTATTGTTAGGCCTAAAGGCTAAAGCATAATTGTCTGAAATACCTCTCACCCCTAGTGTGTTTGGGATAAGTACTGCACTTTGTGGGTTTAACTTTCTTCTTCTCTGCTGCTTCTTTCTTTTATTTTGTTGCACTTATTCTATGCCTTACATTGTTTTTGTTACTGTTGTTCCATCAATCATTCTAATGATGTATGCCTTTTGAGATGAAACTTACACTTGTTCTAGCATGTCAGGGGTTAAAATAGAAACGGTGCCTATGGACTTGTCTTTCTCCGAACACATGGGTATCTCATAAAACTTATTCGTTTGGCAGGTACAGTGCTGTCTTTTGCATTTGGAGCCGTAGTTGGGTTTACCTTGGGAGCTGAGGCTGCTAACCACTGGTACCAGTTATATAGGCTGGATACAGTCGGAGCACAGGTTAAATTCAACGAGTGGTTGCAGAAGAGAACTTGAGTAGAGTGTTGAATTTGGCTTCCTTTAAAACACCAAATGGGAACCTTTCAGCAATAATAATAGATCATCTTGATGATTGAATTTTACAATCATTTGTCTTTTCCTATTGCTCTCTCTTAGTGTTTTGTTCTTTGTTTTTGGATTTTGGACTAATATGCTGTTTCTCTGAGAGATTGAATGATTTATCGGTTGTGTTTCTTTGTTTCTTCCTTTGTATTTTCTGTGTTAGGGCAAGAAAGATCGATTTCAGGCTACTTATGGTTATATCATGTGACAGCTGATCATATGTTTAAATAAAATGTAGATATTGGCAATTTACATCAGTATACTCTAGATTTTAGAAAAGGGATGAAATATTTAAATGAGCATTTTACTGGGCTTTGATTGTGAGACAGATTCTCCTTCGGCAAATTCATGGCCATATCACCATCTCAAATATCCGAATACAATGGAAAATAGATAAAATAACGATAAGAGAAGTAATTAATCCTTTTTATTTATTTGAAACAAATAAGTACATCACTTGATATTTTTTATTTTTTTTAGTAATAGGCTACACTTACTGAGAACTGGGGTATGTTACGTATAGATTTACCCTCTTTGACGAGCCGGCGAAAACATTTTCTCTATCATATTTATTTGTCAAAATAGGCTAGGGGATCAACGAAATATAGATGTTTTGAGGGATGATAATAGAATGAGCTCTGATCAGAATCCTATATGGAACTTACAAAATATCTTCCAAGCTCAAACTTACAAAATATCTTTCAAGCTGGATTTTATATAAGTAAATCACAAATCATCAACTTCACCAAAATCTTAAAGCAAATGATATATCTATTTTATGGCCATGATTTAGTGCCATACTTAGAAAAGGACTACTCAAATTTTTTGATCAAAGAGAGATCGTTCAACATCTTCTCAATTGCCTCGTCATCATGCGCTCTTCCTCTGGTCTGTAAAGCAAGAAAAGGCCTCGTTTAGAACCTATTTACATGACCCACCGGTGATGCTATATGAAAAAATAATACACTATTCATATAAAAAAGTGCGAAAAGTTCTACTCAGAGCACATTCACATTACGAAAAAAATTGGTACCTACTTCTTGTAATATAGATCAACTTCCCACTTTCTGCAATTCTTGGAACAAAATAGACTGGAAAATTGTATATCTTTCTTGCTAATTGGCAGGAGATAAATGGTGATATCATTTTTAGTTTAAGAATAATATTGCATGTTGAACTCATATTATACAGGTCATCTGATATCTTCGGGCATGAGAGCAGTATTGAGTTTATTTCACAAAAACAGAAAAGTTTTATAATCGAGATATAGGGAAAATGGGTACCTTGATGGATGGAACCATGGCTATAGCTTCCTCCACTGTTTCCGGACAAAGGTTCCCAAGTACACAGAGCTGCAAAACACACAGTTTACAAAGGTTTCACCAGAGTAGACAGACAAATGAGATTCATCAGGAAAAGTGAAACTACCTCGAACTCGGCCAGCTGATATCTGCTAAGAATCCTGTAACTTGAGTTAAGAAGAGATATGATATTATGATTTTAAGTTCTGATGGTATGCACTATGCAGAGAATAAACTACGATAGTTAAGATATAAATTCAGCATAGACAATTCTTGCAATTGCAAATAGCTGTACCACCTCCTTATGCAACTCCAATTTGAGATGCTGCATAGAAGTTAATTCAAGTAGACATGCTATCCTAAACAAAATTTGAACGTGCTATGCCAAGGTCTTGCCGGTGAATGACAGAAAGGATACTCTCGAACTTGTCTGACTGCATCAGGGTTCTTGTATCGGCTAAAGCGCTTCACATATTGGAGTGATTTCTCAAACACCCTGGAAATGAGAGACAATCACGATCTAGCAACATCTAATAGACAGTATTTCCTATATATGGTAACTTAAAATACGAATCATTTCTACAAAACTGTGCATCACTCGCTTTATTGAAAGGAACTGCAAATATAAATTTGACAGTTGAAACCCTAACAAAATACCAATCTATGGAAAGCAAGTAAAGAAACATATGCGGTGATATCAAAAAACACACTCCTAATCTCCTAAACAATAAAACCATGAAAATTCCAAGGTGGAAATATACTTACTGAGACATCTGATTCATTGGATCATCGGCCATCTGCTGAAGCTGCTCGTATTTATGTTCAAGTATAAGGGAAACTTCACAGTTCATAAGACATTTGGCCTTCAAAAACTCTGAACAAACAATGGAATAAGAAAAAAACTGAGTAAGTTTGCATTCCAAAAGACAAGAACAACGCGGAAAAAGAGCAAACAGAACAGACCACACACAGGGAAGACAGGAAGTTACAACAAAATTGCAACAAAATCGAGAAAAACGTTACCCCTTTTGAACACACACAAAAAAAACCCAAAATAACCCACCAATAATTAGCTTAATCACCGACCCTGAACACAATATCCAACGAAACGCTAAATAAACTTACCTAAAACATATTATTTCCACCGTCAGAAGTAAAAATTTGGGCAAAGTTCGAATTGATTAAAGAATTTTCTTTTCCACCACAATAATTGGGACTCGATTAGCAGACAAGGAAATTTCAAATATTTTAACATAAAATGGCATCGAAATAAACAACATACCGTCGGGAATCTTGAGCTCCGAAGCATTCTCCTCTTCTTCTGCCGACATTTCCAAATTTCCGAACAACAACAATCAAACCAGAAACCGAGCTAACGAGGACGAATTTTCTTTACCGCCTCAGTGTTTGCGTAAGTGCGTAAAGCTGCGCATCTTATATAGATGGGATCTCTGAAACTTTGAATTGGGTAGTCATTCGATTTGACCCCGATACTAAACATTAATTGAGAATTAGTCTTGCTATAACAAAAGGAGCCGTCCCCCTAAAAAAAAAAGGAAGAATATATACAAGTACACACTTTTGTAAAAGTATGTATAGACACAACCATTTTAAAAATTGATACATTATATATCCATTTATTTTTTAATATATCTACGATCTCTTCGTCGGCTTCGATTTGAATTGTGACACGCTAACGACAAAACAAAGAATATTATCGTCGTTTAACAACTCAGAAATCAAGAAATGATTCTAAATGAATGGTATTAATAAAACTCCGAAACATATTAAATTTCATCCATTCATTTAGTCAAGGAAAATTAATTAAATTTGACCTAAACAAATGACATGTTTAATTCCTCGACCGGAATCAACAATTTTCGATAGGAAATAAGGATATATCAAATTAATTTAGTACTAATTATTTAAAATGAATGTATGATGTTTAAATTAATATTTATAGGTTGCAAAATATTGAAATGCTATTCACGACAATTGTTTCCGGTCGCATGATGTTTCCGGAAATTTCAATTCATTTAATATGTTTCTGGTCAAAATTTAATTAATTTTCCTTGACCAGAAACATAAATCAATAAATTAATTAATCATTGACCGGAAACATAAATTTTTTATCGGAAACATAAATCAACATAAATAAATTAATTAATAATAATTATTACTTCTTGTCTCCGATTTAATCGGAAACATCAAATGGTCGACCGGAATCAACGAATTTTCTAATCGAAAACAAGGATATATCAAATTAATTTAATACTAATTAATTTAAAATGAATGTATGATATTTAAATTAATATTTATAGGTAATCTATGATGGAAATTTTGCAAAATATTGAAATGTTATTCACACAACTTATTAATTAATATTTAATATTGAAATTATAAGTTAATTTAATACTGCATAAAATAGTACTACGAAAGTAAAAGCTTACAACTATAATTGCAGAAAAATTGAAGAAGACAAATAAATCTTGAAAATTTCTTTGAAAAAGTAGAAAAGATTTGACCACCAATAATTGAACCAATTCTCCTATTTATACAATCGATCCAATAATGATACAAATCGGATTCACAATTTGCTCTTGCTCTTGCTCCTCTAATTTTCTTTGGTTCATTTCGGTTTATATTCAAAATTTTCAAATTTTTCTTCAATCCGGATCGCACTTATATCTCAACAAGTAAGTTATTCAATTTTTATTTATTTTCGACCCGTTTTTTGAATTTATTGTTGTTTATGATATTAATTTGTGTTTAGATTTATTATTGTTAATTTTGTTGTGATTTATTATTGTTAATTTTGTTTAGATTTATTATTGATTATTGGTTTGGATAAATTATTGCAAATTCGTTTAGATAATTAATTATTACATAATTCGTATAAATAATTGGATATTATAATTCCTCGCATACATTTATATTTAAGTGAGTATTTTAATGTATAGGTTAATTTTAGATTAAGTTATGCATTTTAGATTAACGTGTAGGTGAACTTAGATATTTTTATATGATTTTATGGGTTTTCAAATTTATAAGCTATTAATATAACGAAAATTAAAAAAACAAACCATAAATGAATAAAAAAATTAATTAACACATAAAAAAATTAATTCCGGTCGATAATTACCTTGATTCATGTCGATAATTCCCTTGATTCCGGTCGACCGGAAACAAGGGAATTATCGACCGGAATCAAGGGAACATGATTCTGGTCGCATGATTCCGGTCCAATTAGTATTAAATTCTGGAATTTAATATGTTTCGGAGATATTAAATTTATGTTTATATTAATAATTGAATTTAATAATAATTATTACTTCTTGTTAATTCGACCGGAAACAACATTCTTATTAATAATAATTTAATATTCGATCGAAAACTTCAATTCTTATTAATAATAATTTAATAATAAATAATTTAATACTTCTGTTAGTATTCGAATGGAAACTTCGATTCTTATTAATAATAATTGAATAATAAATAATTTAATAACAAGATTCGACCGGAAACAATAGAAACGACCGGAATCAATTAATTTTCGACCGGAATCAATTAATTTTCGACCGAAAACAAGATATATCAAATTAATTTTCGACCGGAAACAAGATATATCAAATTAATTTAATACTAATTAATTTAAAATGAATGTATGATATTTAAATTAATATTTACAGTAATCTATGATTCGATTAAATGAAAACACGATAATTTTTATATCCCATTCTTTAAAAAATCGATAAATCTTATATCAATTTTGAACATAGAAAATTCAAAACGTAAGTGATCATTTAGTTAACATAATTGCTTAGATTACAAAACCCATGTTAATTAATTCATGCGTTAATTATTGTTGTTTATGATATTTATTTTGTTTAGATTAATTATTGTTAATTTTGTTTACATTAATTATTGTTAATTTTGTTTACATTTGTTTTGCTTATTTGTTTAGATAATTCTATTGTTTCTGCTATTTATAATTATTGCATAATTCGTTTAGATAATTGGATATAATTATTGGATAATTCGTTTAGATAAGTCCCGACATAATTCGTTTAGATAAGTCCCCTTTTAATTAATTTATTGTAAGAGACTTTAATTATTTAATTAGACTTTGATTAGATTGCTATTTTTTTCTTATTTGTATATTTGATTAGAATGTATATTTATTTTATACATTAGAAAAATCATATTAATACTGTATAATTCTGTTAATGTAATCTTGTATTTGTTATAGATGTCGGGATGGAAGAACATTATTGTTAGATATGGAGGCGGTGGGATCCTTCTTTATGTTACATTGGCGGTATCACCAAATGCCTTTGTTCGAATGGACATTGTAATTATCTCGAGTTCGAGAGATGATTGATCAAATTATGTCGACAAATTCGTTGATTACAACCTACCAACCGCATTATCTATCGAGATCTCGGGTGATAGAATTATCAAATTACTTTTGAGTAATGATGATCAACTTTTCGATTGGCTCATGATGCCCAACCGAGGTCTATGTGACTCGTGATGCCGACACATCCCAAATCGAGCAAGAACTATATAGACCTTCGTTTGAGATACCATCATCGTCAATATATGACTACACTTCCCAACACATATCGCTTCGATCGTCGTTGACACAAGAATTTACATCATCGATTGGTTTGATCTCGATACATCTCAATATATGCCGCAACACATGGATCCATCCAGAATTTTTCCCAACATATCTGCAACCACAACCGGGGTGATACACTTGTTGAGGACAAATATGACGACGACTACGTTGAAGAATAAGAAGATGAAAGCAGTCGGATGAAGAGGAAGAAGATCGCGAGTCCTTTGGTGAGCTATGGCTCATTTGTAGAGTTTGACGCATGGATCCGTCGAGAGGTGGATTCGCAAGCTTCATCTACGATTATGCGAGTAACACGCAAGCGCACGTAGGAGGCCTAGAGCCGAAGAAGTTGAGGAGATGAGCAACCGGCTAGTCCTCGTTATTCCTCATGATGCTCCAGGTTAATCTCTTTGCTCGTCCTCCGGACTCGGTTCCGACTCCCAGATGAAATGGCGAAGGTTCCATCTTCGACAACAAGGGTGAATCAAGATATCCGGTGGGGCTATGGCATTTGGACGTCGAGTAGAATTTGTTATTCCTCGATCCGATAATTCGAGGATTACATTCAAATGTCGATATCATAATCGGTGTCCTTTTCTACTACGTGCATCGCAAAGAGGTGGATTTTGGTTTGTCCGCAAGTTTGATGCTATACATACTTGCGCACGTAACCCAGTGAATATCGGAGTAAGGAAAGTTAATGCCCGTGTAATTGCAGCATACATATCACGAAAAATACGCGAAGACGGTGAAATGCTAAAGCCGAGGTCCATTATGGCTGATTTGCGGCGAGTACGGTGTACACGTTACATACAGTGTAGCAATGCGAGCCCGTAATAAACAAGGTTACCTGTGTGGCACGTAACCATGATGTATAACCCGTCATGCCGAGGACAACTGCTATCCAATGCGCTGGTGGATTACATGCCATAACAATGCTCTCATGGGTCATGATCACATTGCCTCACGCTGGTCTTGAATGTAGGACGAAAGCGTTGCGTGTACCTCGGACCATGAATTTTGCGAAACATCTATTCAACATTGAAAATTAAGTAATTAGAGATACTACACATATATACTATATATTGATTGTATTAAATACTTACGAAAAACCCGATGTCGAGGATGATTGTGTTTGATAATCCACCCCATCCAATACGTCGATCCGGCATCGAGTCTCATCCTCAAATACACCATGAATAGATCGACGACCGCAAAATTATTTTAGGGATACATATCAATATAAGTAGATGTACTTAAAAAACGAAGCATATTGTATAAAAGCGTCGTGCCGAACATCAAAAGGCCTCTCGGCATTTCGATATGAACAAAAATGAAACACGGACTTGTCGATCAAGACTCGAACAACCACCATTGCCTTATTTGTGTTCAAGAAAGCGATAATTTATCAATGTATCACCGGATAATGGACGTGGCATCGGGCTATTCACGTATGGTGACCTCATTACAGCCGAAGGTCTCCGTGCCCGTTCACCTCTCCGGATCCCGAACTACAAACATTTAATTTAAGCATATGGTTTAGAGAAATGAAAACATAACAAATATAATGAAATATTATAAGCGCCAATATGAGACTTAATAGTTACCGTTGCTCCAAATGTTCACGCAGGATCGAAAGTCCGCCTCACGACGTTCGAGGCGTCGATCACTAAATAGGTCCAATCCATTATGGAATGATGAGATGTAGTTCGGGGATCGTACCATGGATCTGTGAGAGAGCGGGGAGGGTATCACTGGTCGATGCGATCTTTGCCTCGGTAGGCTCAATATGTCCACTGTCTCGAGGGACATCTGGACTGGGCGGTGATGTGGTCTCCTGATCTTCACCTCTCGTCGTCGTCGTCGGATGACGTGGGACATGAGGTGCGTGTGTAGCCGTATCATCCCTATGTGTGCAACCACATCGAGTCTTCTCTAAGAGGTTTTCAAACCACTTCTTTATCTTTGGAATAAATTTGTCTTCGATAGACCTCTCGATGCGTTGCACTGCTCTGTCCTCACTCTCCCGGACAGATTCCCGGATAGATTCCTGGATCCAACGACGATCGACGGAACTAAGACGCCCTGGGTGCTCACCACCACTGCTCGATGAAGCTGCCTCCCTGGTATGTCTTCCCGTATCCCGTCTCTCAACAGATGGACGGCTATCCACATATGGCCGCTGCAGCTCATCAACAACCGGAACCTCAACGAACCCAACCGACGATGTCCTCTGGCTGGGTCTCGAAGGTGAAGGCTCTGAGGCCTGCTCTGATGGAGACCCTGAAAGATCAGGATCCTCAACAAACTGTGGAGCCCTCCTCGGAACTCGACGTCTACGTCGAGGCTCATCCACCGGATGAGACACACCACGACGAGAAGGGAACTGTCGTCCCTCCCTCAAAGGATTTGACGGTATAACAAAATTCACACCGAGTGGAGAGGGGTGTGAGACAGACACCCAGTAAACGGTGCTAACCTCGAATGAGTCAGGCTCGATCGATGTGAGATGATAATCGACCTACAATAAATTGAAAGATGTTATTTAATATTCTAATAAATACAATACCTCATACATGATTTAAAATTATAATAAAATTCAGTACCTCTTGCTCAAAAAGAGACTGTAAAGCTGCCGGTGAGAGCCTACTCTTGAACTTCCACCTCAACACTCTCGGATACGCTGTGGGATTGATGTACGTCCCAGCTATACTTCCCAAGCCTGGTATGATCTCGAGTGACCAAGCATATAGTGCCCAGACTGGTCCGTAAAAGTGGTATTGAGCATTAGGTTGACATTGCGTCGTATAATATCTCAATATCTGGTAACTGTAGGCCCCCCACGGAAATCGGCAAAACGCCTCCAGATCGTCAACCAATGCCCAAACCCAATCAGCTATTATCTTCCCCGTATCGTACCCAAATACGAATCCATAGAGGATAATAACGTGGGCCACACGTAAATAGTGACGAAGATCTACATCATCACTAAAATCACTACTACAAAATCTATCTACTAGATTACGTAATGTAATCTGTGTGCCCCCGCAAAAAAGGCTATAGACCTCAACGTCGCTCAAGTCGTAGTCTTGTGTGGGATCAAATGATGATGACCCAAATTGCGGTAGTGACTAGAGCATAATCTCTAATGGAAAACATATATATCTTCCATTGATCAAAAATACATCTCCGGATCGTGGGTTCTATCGACGGAGACTAAATGGTGCAAAGATAAACTAGACTTAGGCCGGAGTCCAATCAATCGATGACCAAAGCAACCCCTAAACATATCTACCAACTCTTCGCCTTTATCTAGCAAGACATTCTTAATATACTTAAAATAATCATCCTATAATAAGTCTTTACATCCGCCATCACATTTATCGTGGTAGGCCTCAAGAAAACAGGATCGACCTACAATTATATCAATGTCACATATTACACAACTTACAACAAACCAACAAACTACTACAATAATTATTTCATTTGTCTATAATTCGCATCAATAAACATCCTATCATACAAATATCAAAAATAATTAGAACTCAATCTCTACAAATCACCGATCAAAAACTGGCCATAATTAAGTAATACAATTTAACCATTCTAAACCATAAACACTATTTATTCAATCACATTATTTCTGCCAAAACAAATATCTCATTCAATCGAAAACATACAAGCCATAAACACTATTTATTCAATAACATAATTCAACGTACTCATATTCAATCATATTCAATCATATTATTCAATCACATTTAGCAACATTTATCCAAAATATACATACTGTAAGCTCCAAAAATATCTCAATTACAAAATATCGTAAGGTAAACATATTAAAATCGCATAACTATATTGTTTCAAAATAGTGTATGTCGAAATAATATACGAAAACATACCGGTAAGTGCGACATATTGCTTGAAAATAATAGTAAAATATGGTTCTGCATCATTACAAAATTCAATTAATAACTAATTATTAGAAAATTAAATGAAAATCAATGTTTCGGTCGACCAATTGAAGTTTCCGATCGAGGAAGGCTTGTCGACCGGAGAGAAGCCTTCCTCGATCGAAACTTCATTGGTCGATCGGAACAACAAATTAATTCAAGAAATTGAATTAATTTGTTGTTCGATCGACAATGAAGTTTTCGATCGAAATTGTTGTCTCCGGTCGACGAAACAACAATTCTCGATCGAAAACTTCAATTTTTGCGGATATTTTGGCCTAAAATGCGAGAATTACCTCTTGTTCTTTAAGATTTCGACGGGAATGTGTGAATGGAAATTCTACAATATTGCGAATGGGAATGGGATTGGGAATGGAAATGGAAATGGAAATTCACGGGAATGGGAATGGAAGACGTGAAGAAAATTGCAAGAAATTTTGAAATGTGAAATCTAAATCTGAAATGGCGAGAGTGTTTCAAATTTTTGGAGAAAATTGCGAAGAAGAAGAAGAGTGTTTCAAATTTTTGGAAGAAGAAACTGAAATCAATGCGTTATTTTGACTGTTGTTTTAACTTAATATGAGTTGTCAATGCACAGAAAAAAATGAGTTGTCAATGCACAGAAAAAAAAGAGAATCAGATTCACCTATGAAAAGACGTCGCACTACAATTTTGATTGTTGTTTCAGTAAAAATATAGTTTTTAATAGGTTTGGGTATGGGGTGTAGTTAATTTTTAGGTTGGATCAAAAAAAATGTATATACATACATAAAGGAACACAATTTTATAATATAAATTATACTCCTTCCATTGCGTTCTAAACGGTGTAGATAGAAAAAGTTTATGTTTTATATTTTAAATAATCTTCACTCATAAAATTCGGGATATTTTTATATATAAAAATAATTTATTTTTAAATATAAACTGTTTATAATGAAACAATCCACCATTTAAAATGGCATGAAAAGAGTAATTTTCAATATCTCTTTCAATTTATGACTTGAAATGATTATTTTGATTTTTAATTTTAGATTAGTTACGTGGCAATCATCGTAAGAATAAATTGATGCTAGGCATTGTTGCCCTTTCTCAACTCGAGGAAGGAGGAAACGGAGAGAGAACCAAAGGAAGTCGTAACGAAAGGAGTTATTGCTAGTGTGGTGGAAATTTCTTTTTGGAGCGGGTTATAGTTTAAACCAAAAATTAAAGAGAGAAAGAGAGCGAGAGCCTAGCTGCTTCTTGTCCATCAACATTGAGGATTAATTGCATCATTTATCGATTAATTTGAATATATTTACATCGAAGCAAGTTTAATTGAACCATTTTTCCAATTGTAATATATTCTCGTCAAAACAATGTTCGAGATTGGATCTTTAAAATCCGTTCTTACAAAATTGTTGACTCTATCCTTTGTGTCGATTTACTCGGTCATTATGAAAATTAATTTAAAAAAAACTCATAACCAGACTGAAATAGACTTGGAACATATTATCAGAATCAAAATAAGGGGTATGACAGGTCCATTTTGAATCTTGAAATTTAACTAATCCCAAATTATCACAACCTCCTCTCCCGCAAGAAAAATCCAATCTTGGCTCTTGAAAGTCGAAATTCAGTGTAACCGTGCGCGCTTTGCTGAAAATCCAATACCCATTTTACTGAAAATGGAACATTTCAGCAAAACGAGCACATACAAATGCAGAGCACGAATCTCAGCATAACATACTGCAAGCGCCAATCCAAGTGGTTCGGCATGAAATCTCCCTATTCCTGGCCATGTCATAAACAAATCTAATCTCGAATTTTGCGCATTCTAACTGACACCCGTGTTTCTTTCGGATCGATGTTCTAGCTAGATATGTATTCATAGCAAGTAAAGACTAATGTACATATTCGTTGCGAAAAGGGAGGATCACTTCCCTTTATTTCTGTCGAGACAAAGCACAATCTAAAGCATTCACCTGATACCACAACCAAGCCACACGAGATTAGCGGCAGCTTAGTGTTCTTGTTACTCAGATAAATCCAGTGACATTTTGTGAGGGAGGAAGTATTGAAAAATGGCAAAAATTTGTGCACATCCATATGCACTATGCATCCACCCCAATTAGGGTTCCCCAGTCAGGGTTTATTAATCCCAAATTAGGGTTCATTAATCACTATAAGGATTTAATTAGAACAAATGCACCGTGCTTTTGGATGCACCAGAGCGTGCCGCTAGAGACATATTACTAGCAAACCATTAAGAAAGTACTTACCAACGATATGAAGCACTGAGATTACGATGCAGCGGCTCGTTCGAAATTCAGTTTGATGCAGAAC
Source organism: Salvia rosmarinus (assembly GCA_036937905.1). Classification (NCBI taxonomy): domain Eukaryota; kingdom Viridiplantae; phylum Streptophyta; class Magnoliopsida; order Lamiales; family Lamiaceae; genus Salvia; species Salvia rosmarinus. The sequence goes on from CM072823.1 coordinate 68,845,733, forward strand.
TACCGGCACATGGGGCCCGCATCTCATGCTCACTCAAAGAAGGGCCTGTACTCGTCTCTGCGGCTTGCTGTCCGCTCGAAACTTGACTCGAGCCATCTTCAGTACTTGACAACGTAGCTATGCTTGTGCTCGTTCTGCAATTTTCGGATACTTCGAGATGACCCATCATCCGAGATACGGTGGCAATACCTTGGCCAGACTCCTCACGAACTTCAGGGGTAGGCTGTGCGGGCGTTTGACTGTTGCGAGTGAACAGTTTCTCTTTCCAACCTCTTGTCGTCTTGGTTATCGACTCTTTGTATCTGGAATTTATAAAATAAAAACCTTGAGCTGGACGATAACGGACAAAAACATGTGTTTTCGTGTAATTCAAAAGCTTTCAACGTACCTTGTTGACAATGTACTAAAGCGGGATTTCAGAGTTTCGGAGAATGAATGGAGATCCGATGGTCCGGCTCGATCTTGACTACCCAGAGAAGTCTGTGCAGGAGACCTACAAGAACACAGACCGACGACGGGTCACGACCCCTCTATGTTGATCTCTTTACAGATAGAGCAGCTCATTCGAAATGATCGATAGAAAATACCTATTACTCGATGACCGACTTGCAGCAGTAGCAGTAGCATTTGATCCGGACCCTTCAACTTGAGCAGAAGAAATCCGAGGAATAAGCTGTTCAGAATCTTCAACAGTGATAAAAGGAGAGTTCGGGCCCGCTATCATGACCGCAGGAGGAAAGCCGCCTCTCTCTGAGTCGCGGGAGAGGCGCCCGAAGTAGCGGAAGCTCCATTAGGATGAGTTGAGAAAACCAAAAATTGGGGACGACCTTGTGCGGAGGGCCTGTTCCGCTGACCTTGCCTCCTTGCAAAGTGACGAGCCCTCCCCATCGCTGCAGCAGCAGCTAAGTGCTGGATAATCCGTTCTTCGAGTTCAGATTCACTTGCACTAACCGGCAACTGGATCGGAAGATGTAATGAATGTCACAATGGGTGGGCTGGTTTGTGTATAGCAAGAAACGAAACGGTGATAAATGAGATAGTATACGGCAAGAACAACTAACGTGTTGTAGCTCGAAGTCCCCTAGAGTTGGGTGGTGAAATATAGTGGTATTTCTAGGAGGGTTCATTCGGATATTTCTCTCTTGCTCCACACCTTCGAGCAACTCCTGGCTGCCGAACCGGTCGAACCCGGATAGAATAAAAATTCATAACGAGAAATGGAAATAAATATTAGTTTAAAAAAGAGGGCTAGCCGCATAAACATACCTGCTTGGATCCTTCAAGCCGATGGGCTGCCAGCACATCGGGCACTGTGAGCTCCTCTGGCACCTGTAGATTTGTTCCGATTGAATGACTTGGTTTTCATCCACCATTTGAAAATTTAGGGTAGATTTGTTTCAATATAATGACTACGATATAATTTATATTGTGTGTGTGGGGGTAGATTTGTACCATTCAAGAATGCACTGAAGATGAAACTCATGCTTGCAACTAGTCACCTGAAAATAAGAAATTTGAATCAATCGTAAAGTCAAATCCATAATGATGAGATAAACAAGATAACACTTGTACATACCGATGAAGGATCACTGTCACAAAAGGCTTCGAGGCATATACTACATGAATCATCACATGCATCTTGAATTCCTCCTTCCACAAAAGCTGCTGCAGATGTCAAACTTTTCTCGGACACATTTATGTCTTCCATCCTATCACAGAAGTAAATTGTGAATTAACAAGAAGACAAAAATGTATGCACAAAATCTAGATTTGAGAAGTTGAATCATCACTCAAATCACATGAATGAAGAATATACAAGAACCTAGCCAGAGTATCCACCGTAACATAGCTAAAATAAACAACGCAGTGATGCAAATCAAACAGAGAAAATGCAAATTAACCTATAGGCTATAACTAAGAAAAATCCTTGTGATCTTTCTTCAGATATCCAGGCTTTTAATCACCACACTTCTAAAGAGTAACTAAGAAGTGAGCAGCAAATGTAGTTATTCAATCTGACAATTTCAATAATACTAATAATAACAAAAGATTTATCATAAAATTCAGCCAAAATCATTCAGATGACAAAATGTAATGGGAATCCAATAAGAACCATACAACCAAACTATACGAAAATTCTAAAGCATAGCGAAATTGAAGAGACTAATCACTTCTTAAGTGTCTGACTTTCACTAAGCTACACGGCTTGTGGTAAACACCAGATACTTAACTCGAGCAAAAGATTGATGATTCAATGATTCATACATACCAAATCCCATGCTAGAAACCGCAAGAATCTTGAACTACACTTTTGACATAACCTAATCAAGCAATGTCCAACCAAATCCAGAGTATCTTTACTTATACTAAGCCATAAAAACCTCCCAAATTGTCCAAGAAAAATCTATATAAGAAAAAATTGAATCTTTAACAAATCCTGATTCTCTTTTCCTATGTATAGGTCCTAATCATTCAAAAACATACCAAAAAACTGAACATAAACACAAAAAGGGCTTATTTTACCTTCAAAACAATGGATTGCAAACACACAAAACCAATATATTTCAGAACAGAAGAAAAAAACACTAACAAATAACAAAAACCCGTCAATTTCACATAATTAACCATCAAAATCAAGAATCAGCTCAACAAGAAATAAATTGAAAGACCTTCACTTTCTGGGTTAATTACAAATTATAATCCCCAAGAAATTGATCAAACACAGCAACAGAACAAATCTAACAGTGATTGAAGAAGAAAAATAAGAAGGCAAGAAGAAAAAGAGCAGACCTGAATGAGGGAATTTGGGGGAAAGAAGTGAGAATGATGGAGAAGAATGAGAATGAGGAAAAACTAATTAATTATTTGGAATTTTCTTTTTGTTGTTTTTTGGAGAATAATTATTTCTTCTCTCTCTCTTGCTTTTTCTCTCTTTTACTTTTTTGGCGGTGGTGAGTCTCATGACATGACTGAGCCCACAAAAACACACACTACACACACTGACACACAGACACTGCTTTGGAGGAGGAAAGAAGCATGCTTGGTCTTCCACTAGCTACAGTAATGACACGTGGCTTGATGCTGATAATTTTTTTAGTTTTTATTTTATTGAATTATTGTTTGCGGAAACCAACCACATAAATGAGATGAATATACAGATAAGAAAAGGAAAAAGAGATTTTAGTCAGAAGCCCTTCAATTTTGTTTGTATTTAAAAAATAAGTTTTTAGTCTAAGAATTGACGTGTATGTCCACATTTATTTTGTAACTAACATTTTCTTTTTGTGTTTCAACTTTACAATTTCTAAAAAGTTATTACATGGAATTGAATCCTTCGAAGTCAAAATAACAAGGTGGTTAATTTTTCATGTTTAATACCAGCAATCACGTCAAATTTAATTTATAGAAAATAAAATAATATTGTAAACTATGCAAGCTGTAAATATCATTCTTTTATGGTTAAGTTGTATTACATGTATTATATTTTATAGCATTTGAATATCGCATTATTATAATGGAATTTTGACATGGCATTCAAACCTACCTAATAAAAAGGTCTCTTTTGGGATTCGGATTTTCATAAATTTCACTATGTGCGTTAATTGTTATTGCCTTATTGGAACTGTTTTCTTCCATAGAATAAAATAAAATAAAAATCGTGGCCCGTGATGTGGTGGCGGTATCCTACTAATGGACAAATGTTAGCCCACCTCATATTTCATAACATCATTGTTTATATATATATATATATATATATATATATTCTTATCCTAGTTTAAATTAATATTCATAAATTTAAATATTTTTGGATTCGATGATAGATTCATCAATCCAATATTTTTGTTCTCACGCTCACAATAAAAATGGTTCTCACGTTAACCCTCCCTATATATATATATATATATTGTTCAAATTAAATACAAAATTTAAAGATTATGATAACTCGAACTTTAGACTTTTGACCTCGGATATTAACTACTATACTACTAGACCAACATACACACCTTGTTTAAACATCCTACTAATGGGCAAATACTAGCCCACCTCATATTTCATAACATCCTTGTTTATACATATTTTTTTAATTAAATATAGAAATTTAAAGTAGCGTCACGGTGAACTCGAATCGGGGACCTTGGATCTCGAATATTAACTACTCTACCACTAGATCAACACACATACATTGTTTATACATATTTAATAAGCACCAAAGCATATAACAAGTGTTTCATGAGCTCCATTGGTAAGAGTTATCATGGATGATTGTATGTTGAAAATAATGCATTAACGTTTTTGGTCGGTAAGTATTGGACGATTGGCCCCTTCATTTATAGTTGGGGAAACTTAAGGAATATTGAATCTAAAGTCTTTCAGTTTTATCATTAAACATTGGGGTCTTAGAATTAATCATAACTAAAACTATGTAAACTAGCAAATCATAATAATAACAACTGCTTCATGCAACCGGGAAAGGAGGACTGCTCCATTATAGCTCCACTCAAGATCTGAATAAGGTGTTATAAGTAACTTGATCAAATAAATATTTTATATCACAATTTCCTATAAAGTTTCACCTGCACAATCTTCTGTATGATCATTTATTTTATATTTTTCAAAATTTGATAAGTTGATTTAATTTCCAATGTTGGATATTTTAACCGTGTGTAACAAAATTGAGATTTTTAAAAAGTGAACGAAAATATTAAATATTGATTACTTCTGAAAACAGTCAAAATATGGACCATAAAATAACCTTACTTTATAACACGTATAATTTGAGGAAAAAAAATGAAATCATTACAGACACAAACTGTCGCCCCTCCTCCCCCGGGAAAGAGTAGCATCTTAAATCATAATAAAACAATATTTTTATTCATAAAAAAGTTTCGGAAGAATTTCGTAAGATCGTTCATCATAATTTAAGATTAAGATTAACTCGTGTCGCATGTACCATTTCTATAAATTTTATTTCACGTTCTATCAAATACGTTTATTTAATTTTATTTTGATCCGTCCACCAAAAATATTCACTTTCCTTTTTAAAAATATTAACTTTATATTTTTATCCTAAATATATCCATTTATTTAAATAAAACCACTCATTATCCATATTTTTATATTCACTGTTTATTAATATATTTACTTATTATCCTTATAATATATCTTTTTATGTCTATTTATTATATATTTATTATAATTTATTAAAATTTGTATTATTAAAATCAATGAACGATTTCGATGGAATGAGAAAATAATTTTTATAATTTTTGTTTCCGTGACGGAAATAAACAAAATACATGGAGGCCCCACCAATGCATAAATTGCAAGACAACTTAATTTGGATTGGTTCCTTCTATCAGAATTGCACATCAATCAATATTCAATAATCACCCCAATGATGATTAACTTCCGTAAATCTCTGCATACAATTTGAATCTCTGCAATTTTCCAGTAAAATCTCTGCATTCAATTTGAATCTCTGCAATTTTCCAGTATCATCTTCTACCAACTAATTCTTGGCCACGAAATTCGATAGTGTTAATGGACAAAAATACAATCATAACTTGCATAATAAATTTACCCAGAATCACAAAATTGCTACTAAAATTATGTAATTGATCAAAAACTCTTTCGATGTCAACATCCACGACTAGCAGCTAGAATCAAAGTTGCAAAAGGGCAGCTTGCCGTCGATGATGATAATGCTCATGGTGGGCGCCAGTGATGGCAAATCATGGGTGACTCGTGGAGTCGGCTAGTGGATTCACTAGTCATTGTTGGATGGCTAGTTGATTCCATTAATTAGCTGCTAACCGTTGGTGTCAATTGTACTGATATTCAATCAAGTTTAATTCTGAATATTCGAGACTTACGAGTAACCCTTATAATGACATTTTATGTGTTCTAGACAAAACAAAACAAAAATAAATCTTTTTTATATAATATTTATAATATGTATATAATATATATAGTAGTATTATCCTGATATTTTGTGGATCTGTCTAAAATAAGAAATAAATATTATTTATATAATAGTTATAATACAATTAAGAGATCGTTATATATTATTAAATTGTATTTACATATTCGCTATTGAAATCAAATTTATGTGGCCCCTATCAAGTATTGGACCTAAAAGATAAGGACTAATGGTTTGAACGGTCACTTTTTAATATATAATAAGTATTATTACTTATTTTTCGAAAGGGAAAGTCTTTTCTATCCCTGGAAATCGGATCTGGCCGATTAATTTGACCGATTTAACTGTGACGATTTGAACTTATGATCATTGAATTAGTAGACTAACACAATAACTAACTTCACTAATTCAAAACTTTTAATTTTAATTCTTTAAATAATTAATTTACATATATAGAAGTACATTCATGTAAATAGTGTGATTATGATGTAAAACAATATGATTGTAGGAGTTAGTTAATCAATATTTTGTGATTGTTTTATGTTATGTTTTTTTTCTTGTATATATACTAATGAACACATATTGATGAATAATTCTATTTTACTTTGGTTGATATAAGATATAGAAAATTTAAATTTTGGTTTAATTTATCATATTAATTGTTTTCTAAATATTTATATAATTTAATATAAACGCATCATACATATAAAATTCAAATCCTCACGGGTCATTCGATTTTTCAAAATGGTTTTACCAATCGAACTAATGACCCAGTATTCCAATTAAATGTTCGGATAGTTTTGAAAATATTGACTCTTGGTATATACCCAAGACCAACCCTGCTTACGAGCTTAATCGAATTTAAACATGAGAATAATATGGAATGACCATTGTTTAAGGTGCGCTTTGTGTAAACCAAACCTCAATCTTTCGTAATAGATCATGTTATAAAAATCTAGGCGTGTAAGGCGTAAGACATTTTGGTCACGTCACTACTGCGAAGTAGGTCATTTCCAAAAAATATTGTGATTTATCAGTAGTAGTACATGTTAGAGATGTTGAAGTACAAAATGAAACCTGCAATTTTGAAGGCCATTTTCTCGATGTTTTTTAAATAAAAAATTTAAATCCATCTTTTCGAAAACACGTGATACAATTTACCAATGTCCAATGACGATTTAACCAGAGGATCCATATTAAAACCGTGACTGAGTTTCCACGACGAATTTAACTTTTATTAATACTCTGAGATTTTGTCTCGTCATTTAAATATTGGTCCATTGTGTTTGGTTTTTTATAGTGTCACGGTTAATAATAAAAAGGTATTAACATATTTTCACATGAGGTACTTTCACTTGTTAACTACGTAACATTTTACTATTTCAATTAGAAAACCTTCATACTAAATCATCCAAACCTCGCGAAATTGTGTAGTTTGCCGACTATATTAATAAGATGATGAAATATTATATCGAAGTGCAATCTTTTGTTATTATTGGACTTACAAAAAGGAGTATAATATATATAATAGAAGTACCTAAAGTCTTCGTAGTTTTGTATCTAATGGTCTTAATAATGGTCTTAATAATTAAAAAAATACTGATTTGATCTAATTTTGATTTTAGACACTCCCTATAAATGAATTCACACTCATTTTTTTAATATAATGGAGAACGCACAGCCGCTATCTACGGTGCACATTGAGTTCGAACCTGTAAATTCTCGATCACATGAACTCATTTTAACCATTGGGCTGTCCATATGGGACATGAATTCACATTCTAGTTTGCAGTGAAATAGGCGCATCCAAAATTTTATGATGATAAAAAAAATGTCGTTATATTTGATTTCATGATGACAGAAAAAAAATCATTATATTTTTCCATCTGAGGGAGCAAAATGTTATATTTTGAAGAAAATCATGCTATGGGCATGTTTATTTTGCTATAAATTTAAAAATAATAATATTATTAAAATATGTCTAAAACCTAAATTAAATAAAAATTGGTAAAAAATTCGCTATTAATCCAGCTTGAAAGACTAAAACTTGTTACAAAATGGTGGGAAAAAATGCTGCACTAGCAAATTGAAAATAAATTGATATTTTAGACGGTTAAACGTCTGATATCAAAGTGTTATATATTTGAGGAAAATGGATGGAGCTATTTTCGGATGATGTATCACAGAAGGTGACAGAATATGCTTTTTGGGATGGCATTTTTCAATGTACTATTACGCCTCTTAATATATTTTTTTGCATTACATTTATTTACTATAGAAAATGAATTTCAGTAAATACAACATCACAAACAATATACGAAATGAATACAAATAAATGTAGAGTTACACTCAAATGCTACCGAATTCAAATTCAAATCCAATTAGAAAGAGACAGATACCAAAGTTTCAAGAGTACTGGTTGCAATTTGCTTTTACATTCCCCTCATCAAACAAGAAGGCGGCCAGAACAGAAACATCATCTTCAATCGAGAAATGCATTGAAATCCATTGGAAACATTGTTTTTTCAGACCAATTGATCTTAATCAAGCTTAGAACCTTAATCAAATTCAAGAGAGTTAGTGAGAAAGCCAGCAATCCTTATTGATGATCTGTTTTAACAAATCAAGAAGATCAAACGATCGAGCAAGAAACCATTTGTTTACAAGCATATTCATCCCAAAATTTGAGAAATTGATGGAAGATTTCACAATTCCAATTCTAAAACCCTAATCCACGCTGCGAATTAAAAATTTAAAAGGAAAAAAAGGAAAAACAAATTATATACCAAAAAGAAAAATGACGCAACAAACAGTTACTCGAACTCATTCGTGGCTTCTTTGCGACGCACTCCTCCAAAACCCAGCGCCGTAGAACCGGTCCAACATCTCATTATCCCAGTCAACGACGTCGTTTTCAACCCCCCGATCCTCATCCTCTGTCGACTCCTCCGCCTCGTAGCCGCCGTGGCACACGAGCGAGTTTGATCTCCACCGATTCGCCGCCTCCTCCGAAGAATTTCTCCGCTTCTTCTTCCTCAGCAGCATCTCCCGCTTCTTCTTCCGCCACAGCCCCCTCGGCAGGCGGTACACTGCAAGGATCAGGAGGTGTACCATTGTGCACGGGCAGCAGCAGCACACCGCCGCGCACTCCCCCGCCGTCTCCCCCATCCTGCTCCCCGGCCTGCTCCTCCCTCCGCCGCCTTTCGCGTCCGCGCAGTCGCTGCAAGTCTCAGATGACGTCACGGTCCTACTCAGCAGCGGCTGCCTCCGCGCGGAGGTGGTCGCCGCCGCCGATTCCAGCGCCGTGACTCTCGACATTGACGGCGGTCGATCACTGTGCATGCGGAAGAATTGTCTAATTGATAGATACCGATTTTTCAGTTGAAGACTGAAATCTCAAACCACTGATCAAACTTATTGGAAGTCTTTGCTGAGAAACCGAATTTGAGAGAGAGAGATTAGAAATATCAATGTGAAACCCCGAAAACGGAGGAAAACGATATACCAACGCCGTGTTACAATCAATTTGGTTATAACAAATAATTTAAAAAAGTAATTTTAATTTTGTGGGTTAATTGTATATTTTAAGGCTGTAAATCAGTCGGTAACGTGCTAAAGTTATTAATTACTTTTAATATATGCAATTTATTTTGTATTGATATATAGTTTAATACAAATGTCCCTTTTATTTTCTCCAACATTTTCATTCATTAATATTAATGATGGTTTTACTTTAACGTGCGGACTAGATCGATGTCGATATAGCGAGGGTCGACCAATTCAATAAATATAAAAATTTAAAATTGTGTCACGTATTCACGTATTAAATTTATTTTGGAGTTGTTTTATATACGATTTAATTGATGAAATAATAATCACAGTTTTAATTTTTATGTACTGATAATGACATATATATCTGATTTAGGAGTTCGGGTCACCATCAACTTATTAGTTGACAAATGAAAGAAGATTGGGTTTGGAGACTGAGTGCTAAACACGTCATTAGGGACCATAGTGATTGAATAACTGGTTATTTATAATGCCTTTTTATATTCATTTTCAAGTCTTTAAGTTCCTATTACTCTTTCCTCGACCTAAACTATTTATTTTGTCTTATTTCATTTTGTACTTAATTCGTGAATATACGAGATATATATAGCGTCAAACATGTATAGATTCCGTCAAAGGAAAAAGCATGTATTATTAATTACTGACACAGTAAGAATCACAATATTATAACTTATTTTCATTCATCCGGATTGTACTCCTAGAATGATTTTTTTGATAGGACTACGCTGAAATTAGGAGAGTATTATGTCGATAAAACAATCAATATATATCTTTGTAAAGTATTCTATAACAAATGTTCTCAGGGATTTTGCACAGTGGCACATAAGATTAGATAAATATTTAGTGCTTGTTGCCTCATACCATCGACAACATAATTAATATAACCAACTTCATATAATCAACATTCTGCTATGCAATACACCAGCAACCAACTGTAACACAAATTTTTGTATTTAAATTTTATAAATATAAAGTTGGATACAAAATCAATATGATTTGGATTTGATACATTTGTGGTGAATTCGATTTCTATCTATCATCTGATTCTTCTTTTTCGATTTGAATTCTTGAACGATCTTGAATGTTCTTCGAGTTGTTTGGAGGGGATGTGATTCCTTGATCTCCTTGAACTTGAATCTTGAATTTGATGAAGTTGATCTGAAGGACTTTGGCCTTGTTTTCAGAGCAACTGTCGGATTTGATTTGATTTGATTTATTGAAGAACGTTTGAAGATCTTTAAGTTTGAGCGTCAACGTGGAGGGTTTTCACCATATTTCCGAATTGAACGTCTTCTTTGAAATGATTTGGAGGATGATTTTGGCGAAGAACGTGGTGATTTGCACGAAGAACGTCTTAAATGCTTGAAAAAGACTTCGAATGTGGAGAATACTTCGTCGATGATTCTTCGAGTGTCTTGAGCTCTTCGAATCTTCCTTATCTCACTTCACTTCACCGCTTCTCCTCCTATTTATGAAGCCCCAACACTCTTATTTATAGATTTAGGCTAGTGAGCTTAGTAGCCTTTTGGGTTTATGGGCCACCAAACCATGAGTTTAAGCTTAGACTTGGGCTTATGGGCCACCAAACCATGAGCTTGATCTTGGGGTTGGACTTATGGGTCTTTTAGGCCACCAAACCATTGGGCTTGAGTTTGGGCTCAGACTTATGGGCCTTTTGGGCTTATCTGACGCAGTTTGAGTGGTTATTCATCTCCGATGTGTCGTTGCCATATGTGGTTCTCCTATTCATGATGAAATTAAATATTAATCACATATCTATTTATTTTGGAATACATTCCATTAATAAAATATAAATATAATAAATTATTTAATTCATGATTTACATATAACGCGATATAATTTGCTAACAATTTTTAATTATCTATAAACATTAAACAAATAAATGATTTATATTCGGTCATTCTAAAAATAGGGAAAGCAGACACAATAATGAAATCCTCTGAATTCAAAATAAATACCGAAAGAACACGATGAATGCAATACGTTGAAGCTTAAAGAAGAATATCGATAAGAAATAAAATAAAACTCAAACTTTATTGATATTCCACCACCAAATCAAATGTTGACAGACCATATGTATAGGCTACTAATTAAATTCTAAATAAAAGATCTAATCATATTACAAAACTAATAACTCCTAAATAATTAAACAAAACATAAAAAGAACAAGAATTAAAGAATAATAAATTAAATCATTTATATTTATGACTATAAAGCAAATGCACCGTATTAATCAACTATCCTACGTAAAATTTTCATGATTTTTTTTTTTTTCTAAAGTCTCTATTTTATGTTTTCTAATAACTTTTTTATTTGCAATAATTATATTTCAATATTCAATGATTTAACACTATACAAGATTTTTGCCTTAATTATCCTCTATTTTCCAATTTTTTAAATGCGAGATTTTTTTTTCAATCTTTCGTGTTTTAAGTTTTAGTTAGTAGGCCAATCATTACTTATTAGTAAAAAGCGTTTTGTAATTTTCCACTCTCTCAATACATATATTTATATATATATACTCTCCTACATATATCGGGCCTGACAAGTGATCGGTTCAGGTTTGAGAACCCGATCCAACAAAATAAATAAAGTACTATAAAGAATTGGCTTGGTAGGGCTCGTTTGGCCCGTTGGGCTATGCCTTTTAGACTCGGATCTTTAGGCCTATCTTCCTCCCAATATAAGACTGATGTATGAACAAATAAAAGGACTTAGTATACAAGGAAATGAACACATTAACTTCAAAAAAATAAAAATAAAAAATCCAACAACAGAACTTCAAAAAATAAATAATCAAATAAGTAAAAATGTAAACTAATACCTTTTCGGTTATTGGAGTTTCGTTCGTCTTATACTACTACAAGTTATTCTCTTGCTCTTCCCAATTTATACCTACGTGTATATATAATATATGTGCATATCGCCAGATTAAAAAAACCTAATATTATATGCGCTTTTGTATTTTATTAAATTGACAAAAACTTGTGTTTATAAAGTGTTAGAAAAGGAATTTGTGGAGTTTTGACGCGTTATACCATACAAGATTGACATTGATGGATGGAATGTAAAGACAACTCGATTTGTAGATTTAAATAATACGGATTGAGTTGAAGTCGAAAATGATGCATCTCCGACTATAGAGCCAGTGAATCTCCTCCACATCCACGTCCACCCCCTCACCAATATGACAACAATGCCTCTCATGTTACAAATCTAGTATTGATGCGCATTTACATTTTTCTTGGTTAATCCACTTTATCTTAAGGGAGCCCAAAGTCTAATTTCAAACTTGTTAGAGAATGACAAGAATGCCAACAGTCTTCTAAAGTAAATTTAAACATAAATATATGAATTATTCACATTTTCTATATATTTTCTTTAACATGTTTGCCTTCATTTGAGCGAAACATTTCTAAGTTTTTTCCCCCTCAATTTGTTGTTGGCTAGACAATTATTTTTGGATTTTAATCGAGCCTAATGAGGATTCTAGCTGTAAAATTCAGAATTTAGTAAAACGCATGATAAATTATCTTCAAATATGTATGTATGATGCAAAATTAAAAATCTAGGAATACAAGAATTTAACGATGAAGTTCGAAGTCTTTTATAAAGTTCGAAGTCTTTACAAATTTCAGCTCAAGAAATATCACATCATAACTTGTCGTTAAATCGATAAAATAACTTTAGACTAAAATTTATGTAATCCCAAATATAATTTATTACATATATGCTACAATTCTAATTAAAATCCAATCATCTTCCTCTCTCCTAAACAATATTTCTCTCTCTTCCCCAATTTAAATGTCACACAATTTTCAATTTTTCATGCCCAAAATAAATTTCATTAAATTAGGCCATAACCGCAGTCACACCACCTCCACTTCCACCATTTCACCAAATTCAAAAATCTACCGTCTCAGTTCCCTTTCGCTCACCATTATTTCCCTCTTTTTGGCTTCTGTTCATTCACTCAGTCTCCCAGTTCAAATCTGCAACTTTTCAGGAAATTCAGAAACCCTAATCCTCTATATTTCATATGGAATCTATTTCGCTATTTCACTTCCGTCTTTCTGCCGGACTCACTCACACATGAGCATACAGAGATAGGCCGAATTTTGCTGTAAGAGTTAATATGTGACGAATTAGTGCTCTTTTTGCTTCAAAGGGTCTTTGGAGAAACCGCTTGATTCATCCAAGCACCCAAAATTCATCACTTCCTTTGGTTATTTTAGTTTTTTTTCTTAAAAAAATTTGGCTGCTGCTGCTTGCTTTCTGTCAGTGGTTTATGAATTAGCAGGTTCAGTGAGCTTCGTCTCCTTCAATTTGACTACAATTGATTGAAAATTTACTTGAATTTTTCAATAGACGAGCAATGTCGGAGGACATGATGTTGCATTTCTCCTCCAATTCTTCGAATCAATCGGATCAATCCTCCAAGATCGCGAAACTTGAAGCGAGATTGGTTGGCAAGGCTTCATCTGCAGCTGCCGCACACCCCCAAGTCCAAGCGCAGCTGAATTCTTGGACTGCGCCTTCCAAGTTTGGAGGTGCCTTGGATGGTCTACCGGACGCTTTAGTTGATAGCGATGATTCTGATGATGATGATGTGAGTATTTGGATTTGATTGCTACGTTCTAGTGATGAATTCTGCAATTAGATACATTCGAAGAAGAGAAAATATGAATTTCATGGCAAAGAATTTGTGACTATTGATGCTCATTGTGCATGGATTGCTGATTGGGTGTTTATTGTTTGTGTATCGTTAATGGCAAGAATGAGGAATTATGGCTGTGATGCTGCTGGATATGATTCTCCTGTCTGTGTTTAACTGTTATTTTCTAGAATGAGTATTTCAATTGGAAAACAATATTAATTTTGATCTTGAGCTGGTAGGTATTAATTGAAAAGCATGTGGAATCCAACAGTTTTGGTAGACATATATGTAGTTTTGCTAGTGCAAGGTATTCATGGATTTGCTAAGACATTAGAGGTATAGAAATCTAACATTCTTATTCATTACCGATAGTGTTGATTTCTTATGGCGATGAGATGCATAGTGATTTCTTTGAGTCTCTTGATTCTTGAAGATGAAGTTTTTGTTTATTAATCTTGAATTCTGATCGTCTTATCTAGTGTTGATCCTTATCAGATCACTGTTAAGTTGAATATGCTTTCGGCATGAGAACCTTTGTCCATGTGAACCAGAGGCTGTGCTTGTGTTCAATAAGTTAAGGTGAATGTAGAAAAGGTGGCTATCAAATATCACTTATGCATTTGAAGGATATTAATTCCATTATTCTGGCCAATGCATTGGCTTATGCAGATTTAACAAAGGATAAAGCTAAACAAGGAGAATGCTTGTAGGTTGCATGGCTCCAAATAAGCACCTAGACTCGCTTAATGTTCGGAATTGTTTTATAGTCCAAACCTTTGGATTGTTATATTGACTTAATCAAAATACATCTATAGACATTTTCACATGTATGTATAGTACGCAAGGTCAATCGTAGATGAACTAACATTTTGGAGCTGGTAGTTTCTAAGTTCCAAAACCATTAACTTCCACGGTGACAACAATTATATGATGATAATCATTTGTAACTGCTCAACCCCAAAGATTTAGTGGATGAACTAAGTGAGTTGTTAGAACAGATGGTATATTCATGCTTATGTCCATAAGCTACTTCAAAGCATGTGCTGAAATATTAGCAAACACGTGTCATATCTTCAAAGCATTTTCTAAACCTTTTGCTCGGAACATTATTATCTCCAATAACTCCAAACTTTCCAGTCAATAAATTAAGAATGTGCGGCGTGTTTACGGTGGTATGCATTTATCCATGGAGTACCAATTGATGTATTTCTATAGAAAGTTAAAAGTCATTCCAACAAGAAACATGAGTCATAATAGCATAACACTAGCCATATCTTGACATACAGTGCAACACGCTACCATTAGTGATTTAATTCTCAATCTTCTGGAGATATCGCATGTTGCCATGAAGCTCTTATGACAACTTGTTACTCCATTAATTTTCCATAGGAAATAGTGTGCTGCAAACCACCTTGGATAATTCAAGGCATGATCCTTAGGAAGCTCGTAACACATGTTTACGATCTATTTCACATTCTACTCTATCTAGTGGAACACTCAACCAACTCTTGCTATATTATCCTGACCAAATTTTAGAATTGATCGATCAGCCAGAATTTATCTCAAACTCCCTCCTGTTTCATGTGCAGTAAATATAGGATTGGCAACTAATGTTTTTTCTCTTTGTGAAAACTTAACCTCACATTCTTGTCTTGACATGCTCAACTTGTTTTGGGTTTTGAAGTGGGACCAACGAAAAGCTGGTTAAATATGATGTGGAAAATATTTATGTCCATAATGCCACTTCAGCACTAGATCCTGTTTGACGAATGTACTGTAACTTAAAAGCAATTGCAGATTCTTATTAGTTTTGGATGTTCCCTTTTCCCTTTTCCCCCTTGGAATCCCTGCTTCTTGTGGTTTACTACCTTTATTCCTTACATCTTGTTTTTTTCATGTATACATTTAATCCTTTCTTTCTCTTTTTGATTTGTCCATATCATGTGGCAGAATGGAGGAGCCTATCTCATACAAGCAAACACTCAAAAGCGGCTGAAGGTTGATGAAGTCTGTAGCCCCAATTCCGTCGAGCAAGTTGAGGTGAATACATTTTTTTTGTTCTAGTTGACATAACATGATTTTCTGCTTAAATATTTCCTTCCTTTTTCTATATTCCTAGCTTCCTAATTCATTTCATTTCATTTCATTCCTTGACTTATTAATGTTTCGAACTTCCTAATTTGTTATTTCTTTGTTTGGCCGTCTCTTTTAGGATGGTAATATTTCCGGAAGTACAGAACATGCAGCAGCTGATGCTCGGCACAGGAACACAGAACCAATTGACAACAACAAGCTAGGTGGTGATGTGAATAAAAGAAAACAAAGCCGGAGTCGGGTTACTACCACTTCAGGTAGGGGACGGGGTTCCCGTGTTAGTGATCAGGCGAGAAATCAGAGTATTTCTCCGTCAAATGGCCAGGTTGAGAACTCCCATTGTAAGGTGTGTCTACTACGTTAGTTTCTACATTTGCGTGTTATGAGTCTTACGACTTCTGTCATCTCACCAGTAAAATAATTTGCTATTAAGGCTATTATTGCTTCTATGTTTTGGATGAAGAATCTAGTATTTACTTCATCATACATTTTACCAATGTATAACTGATAAAACTATGACAAATGGGAGTGTTATAGATATACGCATTATATGTGCATAAGCTGTTCCTAGACAATGCTACCATGTCGTCAGCTAAAGACTATTTATGCAGGATGGATTCTTGAAAGAGCAGCTCGGGCATGATGGTCACCCCTCAAGAGAGGTTTCTAATTGTGTTAAATCTTTTAACTTTGTCAAAATTCTACATCCAAATTCATTTTTTGAACCTAAGATTTCCTGGCAGTACTAAAATACCTTAGAAATTTATTTTGCCATTTATTTCAAAAATATTAGGATGATGGTTCCTTGCGCACCAAGGTTGCAGCAATGGAAGAAGAACTGAAAAAATTACGTGAAGAGGTATCTGAATCCCAGAATAAATGTGAACGAGTAGAAAAGGTTGGTGATTTCTCTTTATTATTTGTACTTCATTGTCCAAGGTTGAAATTATGATCGTTATATTGGTATTCAAATTAATTATACTCGTCCTTCAAAGTAGAATCCCATCTTTACTTGCACGTTTTTTCCTTTCTCGCACAGGAGCTTAAGGATATCAAAGATTATGAACAACAGATGAAGCCAAAGGTATGCCTTCTATAACCTGCACAGATTTGGCTTGTGATTCTTATAATGTGTGCATCAGATATTATGAACAACAGATGTTGAAGTAGTTATTTTCTTTTATTTTTTCAATGTAGAGAATGAAAGTGATATCTGATTTGTTGATATCTGTATCAAAAGCTGAGAGACAAGAGGCAAGGATGAGAGTACGCCAGGATTCCCTGAGGCTTGGCAACATTGGGGTGGTCAGGTATTTCACCATTTTTAATTTAACCTGTCCTACTTCAGTTGCATAAATCTGGCCCTTTCTTCTAGCTTCTACTCTCATTGCTTCTAATGCCCATTTAAATTATCCTGATTTCCACATCTTCTGGATTTGTTTTTGATCTAGTATATGGTAATAGATCTGGGGTTTTCAGAGGTTGATAATGTACTATGTAGAGAGTAGAGATATTTGCTTCCAGTTGTAAAATCTTTAGGATATTTAGGTCTGAAAAGATGCTGGAGATCTACAGAAGTAGCTAGATTCACGAAGAGCTCTTTATTAATTATGATTGTCTTATTTGTGCTTAATATTGTCGTAAAAAGAATTACTACTTTCTCATTGGCATCTCAGTAATTTAACAAGCTGGATAATAAGTTTCTAAGCTTGGAGTCCTTAGATTTTCTTTCTGTTTATTACTTGTAATTGGCAATCTGTATCATCTAATTATTGATTTCCATTTTATTTCATTTTTCAATGAACTTGATAGAGCTGGCACGATCATATCTGAAGCATGGGAGGATGGACAAGCCATGAAAGATATCAATGCCCAACTTGTATGCTCTTCCATGCTGTAACTCAATTCTTTCTATTGTTACAGTTTCTTTTGTGTAATTTACTCACATGCATATATTAGATGACACTTCTAGTCATACACCACATGATTCTTAGATTCCATATGAGCTCATCATGTCCAGTTCTTATGATTTTATTCCCCAGTCCTCAAATGTGGCCTGTTACCTATTACTATTAGGAAGCATATGGTTTGTCCCATGCTGTTTCCAGTGATTTTTATTTTTATTTGCTTGTGCTGCATCTGATCAATTGAGCTTTTATGTGCAGAGGAGTTTGTTGGAAATGAAGGAGGCAATTGAAAGACAGAGAAAATCTCTGAAGAAACGTCCATCGGGTAAATATATTAGTCAAATCTTGTGTTGCTCTACTTATGGATTGTCTCAGTGTACTTTCAATAATTAGTGAGATCTTGAGGTGATCTATATTGATATGCTTTGCTAAAATGATTTCAAAAGACAAGTTTGTTTTAATTAACTGTTGATGTGGTAAAGATGGTTATGATATTGAATTTAGGTTGGAACAAAGATCTACTTTTTTACTATTTTGATTGCAGTTAGACAAAATCTTTTTAATGAAAACTATGGCATTTTTTTTATCTCTTCTAGACAAGGGTGAGGTGGCTGAAGCAGAGGGTGGGGTTCAGGAAGAAGATACTCTTATGCAGGATGAAATTTTCAAGTCTCGTCTAGCCAGCATCAAACGTGTAAGTTTTTTTTTTTAGTTCTTCCCTTTTATTCTTTCTTAATAATTTCAGAATTCCCACCCAAACTGTCTTTAGGAGGAGGAAGCTGTAATTCGTGAAAGAGACCGCCATGAGTTGGAAAAAGGAAGATTAATACGTGAAATGAAACGCATAAGGGATGAGGATGGCTCTCGTTTCAACAATTTTCAGATATTGAATCATCGTTATGCTCTCTTAAACCTTTTGGGTAAAGGAGGATTTAGTGAAGTTTATAAGGTCAGGGCTATGTTTGTATGCTTGTTATCTTGTTGAACTTCTAAAATCCCAGTACATGCAAATTCATAATGTGAACCTAAGAACTTATTTTTCCATTTTTGTTTCTAATAATGAAGATAAGAATCTTATACTGCTGGTAAATTATGTTTGCAGGCTTTTGACTTGGTGGAACATAGATATGTTGCCTGTAAGCTACATGGTTTGAATGCTCAATGGAGTGAAGAGAAGAAGCAAAGCTATATACGGCATGCGATCAGGGAATATAATATTCACAAAACGTTGGTCCACCGTCACATAGTTCGGCTTTGGGACATCTTTGAGATTGATCACAACACATTCTGCACTGTCTTGGAATATTGCAGTGGTATGATTAATTATATTCCAGTATATTCCTGGAGACGGAATAAATAGTGAAGGGACATTTCTATCCTAAGGATATGGGTATTATGATTGGCACTTTATATAAGTGTGATCTAGTCATCTACTTACCTTAAAAGTGTAACATTTAGTTTTCTCTCTCCTTTCCAGGCAAGGATCTCGATGCCGTTCTTAAAGCAACACCGGTACTCCCAGAGAGAGAAGCTAAAATCATTGTAGTCCAGATCTTTCAGGGCCTTGTTTACCTGAACAAAAGATCACAAAAAATTATTCACTATGATTTGAAACCTGGAAATGTTCTATTTGATGAATTTGGCATTGCTAAAGTCACAGATTTTGGTCTTAGCAAGATTGTAGAGGACAATGTTGGATCCCAAGGCATGGAACTTACATCCCAGGGCGCTGGTACATATTGGTGAGTCTCGATTAGCCAGCATACAATTCCAGCATTTTCTTTTCGGCTTCAGGTGCCATAGTCAATTGATGTGGCTACTGAATATCATGATTATATGATTCACTCTATCTGTAGTTTCCCCCTCTTTGTTGGAGGCCATCTCATTGAAGTTTCTAACTTTCTATACCATCTTATGAGATTTTCCCCTATTTTGCACGGTTTTCCTCTACTTTATTTATTTCTTTCTATTTTTATTTGTTGGAGCCTGGAGGCCGTCTCATTGAAGTTTCTATACCATCTTATGAGATTTTTTTTCCTCTTTTGCACGGTTTTCCTCTACTTTATTTATTTCTTTTCTATTTTTATATTTTCATGAAAAAAATATTAACCATATAATTCCAGGTATCTGCCTCCAGAATGTTTTGAGCTAAGCAGGACACCTCTCATTTCCTCAAAGGTCAATAATTTGTGATTTTGTTTCTGCTTGTAACTTTTTACTTATAAACTTGCGATATTTATGTTTTACCAATTATTATGCAAATGGATCTATTGTATTTGTACAGGTTGATGTTTGGTCTCTGGGTGTCTTGTTGTACCAAATGCTGTTTGGCAGACGGCCTTTTGGGCACGATCAGAGTCAAGAGCGAATTCTTCGTGAAGATACAATTATCAAAGCCCGTAAAGTTGAATTCCCTTCAAGACCATCTGTATCTAATGAGGCGAAGGTAAATCTTGCATTTCCTAGCTCAGTGTTGTAAGATGCAACTGATTTCTTTCTTCTGTTCCCTTGTCTATATCTTGCTATGATGAAATTGCACGAGAAGCCCCATAAATGAGAGAAAATATTAGTGGCCGCGTACATATCGTTCTTGATTCTTGGTTCTTAAAACATTATGTTTATTGCTGCTGCAGGAATTTATTCGCCGTTGCCTAACATATAATCAAGCAGAGAGACTTGATGTTTTAGCCATTGCTCAAGATCCTTACCTGATTTATACAAAGAAATGATGATGGCTCTGGAGCTACGCTGCAGAGAAGAATCTGTGGCAAGAAGTCTCCATCTCGTTCACTTTTTGTGGAGATGAAACTGGGAAATTTTGTACATTGGTAAAGCCTGTGCTTCTATTTTTTGTTACTTTTTTTTCATTTCTTCTTTCTTTGATTTTCTGGGGATTGTACCTGCTGCTTATAAGGTTGTTCCCTTAGACTATCCTCAAAGACCATTTCTTTTTTTCGTGTAACCTCAATTGTATGAGATGGAACCACATGTTTTTACATTAATGAAAGCATGAAATAGAAGAAAAAATGGAGATTGCAGAAGTATATATGTCGCCAGGTCTCTCTATATACTGTTTTGAGATATTTACTGTCACTGCCGTTGCATGGTGTGCATATAAAGATATCTCGAATTAGAAAGTGTTGGTGATATTCAAATTCACAAACATCTATTCTAATTCATTTGCTTGCATATCATGCATTAGCTTTTAGGATTTGCGAGACAACTTGGTTTCGACATATTTCTTTGGTTTTGTAACAATATTCGTAATGATAGAGAATCAATACTTGTAAAATGGAACATTCAGTAAAAAAAAGTACTCATAGGAAATATAAACGAGAGGAGGGTTTTTTTTTTTTTTTTGAGACCTACGATAGAAGGAGACTTATGTATCCAATGTCACATGAAAATGAGCAAATAAGCCCACAAACACATTTGCTTTGGATATAATTTGTCAAATATTCATTATTCAAAATTTACAAGAACATATTTATAAAGTTGATGAATTCAATTGGGTTCTAGAATTTTGAGTTTTAATTTGTAAATACAAATCCTTCGGTTGAAATGCCTCGGTTTGTGATGGATCTTTTCAAAAATAAAATAAAATAAAATAAAGTATCATCATCCCAAAATGAAGCAGGGTCGGGTTTTGGGGTCCAATCCAGCCAAAATATATAAAATAAAAAAACTGGGCGGTTTTGTAGGGTTCATTGGGCCTGCCAGCCTATTAAACTCGATCTATGGGCCATTGTTCCACCCAATATAAGAAAATAAATAAATAAAACTCGCTTTGCCCCAAAATTATAATCTTTTGTTCCTTTCTTTAACCTTAAGAAAATTATAATTCTTTCTAAATTTTATTTTTCTCTCACATACTCCTATATTAAACAATTTAAAAATTGTTAAAGTTTTAAAACGTAAGGGAAAATAGCAAGACAAATACTATAAATGAGGGTGAAATATTGTGCAGCAAAAGAAATTTTACAATCTTGTTTTGGGCAATTAAAAGGCATTATTCCACCAAATCTTGCACTCTTATTATCGCAGCAATATGTGTATTCATCCAAAGTTTTACATAACTAGGCCAGATAATATATATGAACTCTTCGCTTTCCATCTCAATTTACTACATCATGCACCATCTACCGTGAAAAGTATTAATTTTCAGGCTTAGAAAATTGTTAAATAAACCGACTACAAAATCACTAAAACACCTCCAACCTTCATTCCATGTTTGCTCTCACATTTCTTTTCTGCTGCCACAGATCAAACAACTAGCCATCTTCCGAGGCTGCTCCGGCCATTTCCACGACGACCATAACCCTAATCACTCACTCTTCCACCGCCCTCAAAGGCGATTTTCAAAACAAGAACCACCTCCATTTTGAAATGATTGAACATTTTCCTGAATCTTTGTTCAGTTACATGAACCCAAGACGCATCTTTTTCATATCATAGTGCCAGAGACGGGCCTGTCTAGTTCGTCCACATAGCTCCTGCGCATCTGGATTGCAGGACCAAATGCAGACATCTTCTCTGATAGATTTGCAAGAGCATCATCCTTTCTAGCCAATTCCATGAGCACTTTAATCCTCCTAAATGATACTTGGCTAGGCTTCTGCCCCTTCTCCAACATCTGCAAGAAACACCTCTCCGCCTCTTCCAATTTCCCCATGTCACAAAGCAAATCGAACAACACATCCGACACCAAAATGTAGGATCCAAATCCCTTCTCAAACATGTCACTCCACAGCTCAAGTGCTAGCTCCACATTATCCTGCCTCCTCATCAACCTGATCAAGAACATACACGACTGTGTATTGGGCATACACCCCATCCCCTTCATCCTCAGATACAAGCCCCACGAGCTTCGCAAATCATTTGCCCAATACAGTGACCTTAATACCACATTAAAAGTTGTGGCATTAGGGCTCAACCCCTTCCCCACCATCTCCTCCATCAAACCATACGCGTCCCCTAATCTCTTCGCTATGCAAAAATTCCTAATCACAGCATTATAAGCTGCAACATCAGGGTAGCACCCATACTCCCTCATCTCCTTCAAGATCTCCCTCGCCTTATCTGGTTGCCCGGCTAACCCTAGCCCTCCGATCAAAGACGTGTATGTGATTACATCCAAATCAATGCCCTCATCCCTCATCCTACCAATCAAGTCATATGCCTTCTGCAACTCCCTCCCCTTACAGAACACATCCACAAGGCAATTATACGACACTAAATCTGGCTCGACTCCCATTTCCCTCATCTCCCCAAAAAAAGCCTCTGCCTCCTCAGATGACTTCCAACCAGCCAACAATATATTAAAAGTGTGCAAATTAGGCCTAAATTCATGCTTCAATGAATGATAAACGTTCCTAGCATCACTCATACTCTTCTCCTGCGACAAAGTCCTAAATAATGCATTGTAACAACTAACATCAAACTTCAAAACAAGTTTTCTAAACTTTCGAAACGATTCAACCGTCTGCCTAACTGAGCAAACTTTAGCTATTCTAGCTAAAACAACCTGCACAGTTCTAGGGCTTATCAAAGATTGATCTTTTCTCTTGGTTTCCAATAAAAGCTCCCACATTTCTTGAAATTTCCTAGTTCTGCCAAGAACATAGAGCATGGTGTCGAGGGAATAAGGGGTGTGGAGAAACCCATTTGTTCTCGACGTGAATTTGTAGAACTCCAAAGCGGAGAGCGGATTGGAGTGGGAGAATCGGACCCTCTTGAGAACTCTGTCAATTAGGACATTGGAAAGGGGGATTTGGGAATTTTTGATGGAGTGTTTTAGGGATTTTGGGTCTGAAGATGTGGTGATTATGCGGAAGATTCTCTCAACGTCGTCGTTTTGGGAGGATTGGAGGTTAGGGATTGAACACAAGTACCTTGTTGTTAATGACGGCGGAGAGACGAAGAGAGAGAGGCGTCGGAGTCTCTGCCCCACTACACTGTGCATTGCTTCTTGGAATCGTGAAAAGATTTCTCTTGCTCTCTCTCGCTCACCCTCTCTCTCTATATGTATATGTGTAGAATTGATGCAAAGGAGGCGGAGGCGGCTTCAGCCTGTAATTTGCGGCGGCGTTAGCCAGTTCTGGATTTTTTCCGTAATTTTGTGCTTTAATACTTTTGAAACTAACAAATATTTTTTATTTCAATAAATTATTGTAAATTTGGGGCATGTGATTCTGTCATGAAAAAGCAATCTGGTTTCAAAATTTAAATTCAAATATTTAATTGAATTTTACAAAATAAATATAAAAATAGAAATTCTGAAACAAAATTCTATAAACCCAAAAAATGCATCTTTTCATTGTTCCTTTCTAGCAGCATGGATTGCACTTGGCTGCTGCACCTCCCTCCAGGCCTGCCGCGCCTCCCAGTCGTCGGCAACTCGGCTGACACCCCCACAAATCCCTAGCCGAGGTCGCCAAAACCTATTCCCTCCAGCTGGGCACTAAGCTCATCGTCGTCGTCTCCTCCTGTGAGATGGCGAGAGAGACACAACAAAAGCAAGACCGGTTCGGTTGATAGGACGGACCTTGATATTTTGGAGGTCTAGGTGAAAAGGAAAAAATTCTTTTAAAAATGATAATCTTATTACTAGTTATAGATAACATGATGATTTTTTATATGAACTAACAATACACTTAAAATAATTTAGATCTTCTAAAATTTTAAAAAGCAAAACCATTCATATCATTTTCAAGTTCAAGTTTTTCTAATACTTGATTGTTAATGCATATAATTTCTAACCCATTTAATCTTTTTTAAGATATAGTAGAACCAAATATAATTTATCAAGTTTAGTTTAGAAAAACTTATTCTACTGAAACTATAGTAATTGATTTGGTTCATAATATTATATATGCAATAAAAATATTAAAAAGACAATATAAAATTTTAACCAAGCTAAGAACTTCTTCAATTAACTTTATTTATGATGGTAAACACATTTGAAAGAACGAAAGATATATATAATATATATATATTCATATATATATATTATATATAATAAATCATAGGTAATTGATTTATTTTAATAGAAATTTGAGAGTCTGAGACCCTCAAATTTGAGGGCATGGGGTCTTTGCCCATTAGCCATACAGAAGGCCGGCATCACCGACCGATCCCCGATGTCGTCCCCGTCCATAGTCATGAACAGTTCTCGATGAACTCTGGCCGGTGGAACGAACTCCGGCGGCGAATCACTAGAAAAAAATGTTGAGCAACAAAGCGCCAACGCCAGCCAGGGGCTCCGCCATACTTGCAGGCCACCATCAAAGAATCCACCCGCTATCGACTAAGCCGTAGAGGAAACGCAAGTAAATTGATAGACAATCCCTAAAAGTTCAACCATAATTCTCAACTTTTGGATATATATTCTGATGAGATGACAAATCTATAAGATACATGCATAGAAAATTTAAACATATATATAATATTGGTGGAAAGAGAATTTAAAATCAAAGTCCAAAATTAATGACCTTATCAGCAAACTGGGTAAAGAATTAGATAATGCATATATACCGCAAAATTTCTAGGATTTGAATCGGCACGAACATAGTCCAGATACGTGCCTGATAATATTAACTAGAATTTTTTTTAATAAAAGACCATTTTCAATACAACCCCAATAATATTTCCAAGATTTATTTCAGACAATGACCAACAATTATTAAATCTCCTAATCCTATCGAAATACGTAATCCAATCCATGCAAGACTCCTACTATTCCAACACCTCAAACCCTATATATACAGCCACATCTTCGCCAACAAATTAACAATTTCATCTTCCTGTTTAGATAGATTTTCATCACTTAGCCATGGAACCATCAAAATCCACCATTCCACTCTCCATCTTTTGTCTCTCCCTCCTCCTCGCTTCACTCACCGCCGCCACCAGCGGCCCTCCGCCACCGACCGACTCGCGGTACAAGGATCCGAAGCTGCCGATGAACACGCGGATAAAGAATCTGATGCGGCAGATGACGCTGGAGGAGAAGATAGGACAGATGGCCCAGATCGAGAGGCTGGTGGCGACGCCGGAGATCATGCGAGACTTCTCCATCGGCAGCCTCCTCAGCGGCGGCGGCAGCGTGCCTCGCGAGCGTGCCTCGCCGGAGGAGTGGGTCGACATGGTCAACATGTTTCAGAACGGATCAATATCGAGTAGGCTCGGGATTCCCATGATTTATGGGATCGATGCTGTGCATGGCCATAATAATGTCTATAGGGCTACCATTTTTCCTCATAATATAGGCCTCGGCGCCACCAGGTTAATTCAAGACCATGTCTATATTTATAAAAGATGGTTTAAATTTAATTTCTATGCGCATATATTTATATTGAAATTTAATATATTTTTTAACTCTATGTTGCAGAGATCCAGAACTAGTGAAGAGGATTGGCGCTGCTACAGCACTTGAAGTTAGAGCTACTGGAATTCAGTATGCCTTTGCTCCATGCATTGCGGTAATAATTAATTATTAACTAATTAATTTGATAATGGTTATTACAATTCCTCAACTCTCTTTTTAAATTTAATCATGAAATCTAATTATGCTATTGAAAATCTAGGTTTGCAGAGATCCAAGATGGGGAAGATGCTACGAGAGTTACAGTGAAGACCCCCAAATTGTCATACAAATGACAGAAGTTATAAAGGGTCTACAAGGAGAGATCCCTCCAAATTCTAGAAAGGGTGTCCCCTTCGTAGCCGGAAAGTAAGTTAATTTTTTCAATGAAATCTCTAGTCCATAATTTATAATTTGTCTGGTTTCAATATCAAGACCATCTATCGTCAAGTAATTTTTGAGATAATGAAACCCCGTCTGCACGTTGTGTAAATAAAATAGGGATAAGGTGGCGGCATGCGCAAAGCACTTTGTGGGAGATGGAGGCACAATTGGTGGAATCAATGAGAACAACACGATTGCAAATTGGCATGAATTGCTCTCAATTCATATGCCTGCTTACTACCATTCCATAATCAAGGGCGTTTCCACCGTCATGGTTTCCTATTCCAGTTTGAATGGTCTCAAAATGCATGCAAACAAGCATCTTGTCACCGATTTCCTCAAGGGCACCCTCAGATTTAGGGTATTTTTCTTAAATAATCAATATATAGAAATTTGATAGTTTTTTTCTAATTGATAAACTTTTTTGATGGCGTTTTCAGGGATTTGTGATCTCAGATTGGCAAGGAGTGGACAAGATCTACTACCCTCAGCATTCCAACTATTCAGACGCACTTCTCAGATCCATCAATGCTGGTGTTGACATGGTGATGATTCCATTCAACCACACAGAATTCATTGACATCGTCACCTCCCACGTCAAGAACAACATGATCACAATAAACAGAATCGACGATGCAGTGGAACGAATTCTTCGAGTCAAATTCACGATGGGTCTCTTCGAAACACCCATGGCCGACTACTCCTCCGTCGACAAACTCGGCAGCCAAAAACACAGAGATCTAGCAAGAGAAGCCGTCAGAAAATCCCTCGTGCTTCTCAAAAACGGAAAGAATAATTCCGACAGCACCCCTATCCTCCCCCTCCCCAAATCCGCCGCCAAAATCCTCGTCGCCGGCAGCCACGCCAACAACCTCGGCCTCCAATGCGGCGGCTGGACCATCGCTTGGCACGGCATGGACTCCAAGAATCTCACGGCGGGGACCACAATCCTCAACGCCGTCACTAACGCCGTCGATCCCGTAACAGAAATCGTCTACATCGAAAACCCTGATTCCGACTTCGTAAAAAAGGGCAATTTCTCCTACGCCGTCGTGGTGGTCGGAGAGCCACCCTATTCGGAGACTGTGGGAGACAATGATAATCTGACGATTCCGGAGCCGGGGTTGAGCACAATGAGGGACGTGTGCGGGAGCGTGAGGTGTGTGGTGGTGCTCGTATCTGGGCGGCCGCTGGTGATGGAGCCGTACCTTGATGGGATTGATGCCCTCGTGGCGGCGTGGCTCCCTGGGAGTGAAGGGGATGGGGTGGCGGATGTGTTGTTTGGGGATTATGGGTTCACCGGAAAGTCGCCGAGGACTTGGTTTAAGAGTGTTGATCAGTTGCCTATGAATGTTGGTGATAAGCATTATGATCCGCTTTTTCCGTTTGGATTTGGACTTACTACACAAGGCGTCAATGCATAGATAGTTTTGATTTTTATTTTCTTTTAGCTGTTTAGAGATAGATTTTTATGTGTTTTTCTTTATATAAGTAATTCTTTTCTACCTAAGATCCAAGTTCCCCATGGATTCTCTTTTAATGATGAAGTTCTTCTTTATTTGTTTAACGGCATTTATGAAATTTACATATACATGCAGAAGTGACTAAAATTCACAAAATTAGTTCACACTTAAGTGCATTAGTTGGGTTTTTTTAGTTAATCATGAATGCTGACATGCTATAGAGGTTGGTGGGACCAAGAATGTTCCAATTTTAAAATAAAATGAAAGACCAAGAATGTTCCAATTTTAAAATAAAATGAAATATAAAAAGTGGAGTTGATTTGTTGGACCAAGAATTTACCAAATATATTATTTTTTTGTATATATATAATTGATATCAGACACAAAAAAATTGAGCATGGATGTTGGTACCAACCATCAAGTTACCTTTTATCTCTATAAATTCATAAGTGAGAAAAAAAAGTAATTTTTTATTTTTGAAGTTGACAATTCCAACTTTAAAACATGGTTGTAATAATTAATAAACACCCATATTGCTAAAAATCTGTAGTGCATAGCAGCAAAAGAACTTGCTAAAATGAAAGTCGCCTGAGCCATTTCTCTTTTCACAAATTTAGTACATAAAATACACAATCCCAATTTACTTCCCCATTCTTGAATCCCCTCAAGCATGCCTAGGTTGAGTTGTGAGCCCATATCCGAACGGAAAAAGAGGATCATAATGTGCATCTCCAACATTCATGGGCAGCTGATCCACAGATTTGAACCAGTTCCTTGCAAGCTTCCCAGTGAATCCATAGTCACCAAACAGCACATCAGCCACACCTTGCCCTTCGCTTCCTGGCAGCCACGCAGCCACGAGTGCGCCTATCTGCTTAATGTAGGGCTCGATTACAACAGGGCGCCCCGACACGACCACCACCACACATTTCATGGATCCACACACATTCTTAATGGCGCTCGGACCCGGGTCTGCTATGCTCAGGTTCGTGCTGTCGCCAAACATCTCCGCATAAGGCACCTCACCCACCACAACAATGGCGTGGGAGAATCCCCCGCCCTTCACGAAGCTCTCATCCGGATTCTCAGAGAAGACGACCTGTGTGGAAGGGTCCACTGTCTTCTTGATGGCATCTAGGATTGTGGTTCCTATACAACACCATCACATTGTTCAACTTGAGTTAGAACAATGTGTGTGTGTGTGTGTGTGTGTGTGTGTGTGTTTTGAAAGCTCAACAAGTTTGTATTGTGCTTTGTGGCCATTGCCGCCTTGAACATCCTAAACCTTAAACATACATGTGTGTGCATGTGGGATCAAATGACGCCATTTTGGCAACATACCAGCTGTGAGGTCATTGCCTGGAACGCCCTGCCACTCGATAGTCCAGCCTCCACATTGGTATCCCAAGTTATCAGCATGAGTTCCAGCAACTAGGATTTTCGGTGCTTTCTTTGGAAGAGGAAGCAATTGACTTTTCGGGCCCTTGCCGTTCAACAACAGGACAAGTGATTTTCTTACAGCTTCCCTTGCCAGCTCCCTATGTTCCTGTAATGAAAAAAACTTGACTACCATCTAATTTGGAGCACGTGATGGGAAAGAGACAAGAAAAAGGAAGACAAACCTGGCTTCCCAGATGTTTTGCTAGGGAGAGATCGGCTAGAGGGTTCTCGAATAGACCCATGACAAACTTCACCCTTAGTATTCTACGGACAGCATCATCGATCCTGCTTATGGGGATCACATTGTTTTTCACGAGCAAAGTTAGACTATCGATGAACTCATGGAAATTTTCAGGTACCATAACCATGTCGATTCCAGCAAGAACTCCGGCTTTAACAGAGTAAGTGTAGTTTTGATGGGGTGGGCTTGTGATCCTGTCGATTCCCTGCCAATCTGATATAACAAAGCCCTGCATATGTACAATCACAATTGATCAATGGATATGACTGGATGTTCTTTTATCATGCTTCTTGAGAAGTTGATGAATGCTGATATTTACCCGAAATTTGAGTTTGTCCTTGAGGAAGCCGGTGACAAGATCGCGGTTGGCATGCATCTTGTTGCCGTTCCAGCTCGAGTAAGAGACCATAACCGTGGCAACACCCTTTCTGATAGAGTCGTAGTAGGCAGGCATGTGGATACTAAACAGTCCTTTGGTGTCGATGACAGTGTTGTTTTCGTCCAATCCCCTCGTCGTGCCACCATCTCCCACGAAATGCTTTGCACAAGCTGCAACTTTTGTCCTTTGATAAGATGAACAAGTTTTGTCAGCTAAATTGCAACATAAATAATGAAAATAAGAGCTCAGGTCATCCTTTGTTTTTGTTTGCCCTGGTGAAACCATAAATTAAGGCGCACACAAACACAGACACACACACACACACACACACACAGAGTCACATGGTCCAAATATGATGTCTATATGAGCATGGTCCATAAACAATAAATATTAAAACAATGTGCATACACGTACCATAATTGAAATATCAAGCTTCTAGGAAAATTTTCACTAGTGAAAACATAGAAGCTGTGAAAATTTGTGGATAAGAAAGTCAAGAGAAAAAATAAAATAAAAATAAAAATGGGCTTACATAACATCTGTCTACCAAAAATTATCTTCTTCTAAACTCAACTTTCCTGACATCATGAGAGCCAATAATTTTCTAAGTGTGGATAGTGAAAGATGAAGGAATTTCAAACATCACATTCATCAGGCAAAAGAAAGTAATGCTAACAAATTTTGGCATGTAATAATGTCGCAGACATTATTGAATTGAAAAGTAAATGGGAAAAGAACTAGCCGAGTAATACCAGGACAGACATGTGATTTAGATGAAAGTTACACCTACTCTCAAACAAATTTTTGAGGAAATAACAAATGTAGTGTAACGTAAAGTTGGGATCAAAAGTAAAAGATGAGAAAAGGAAACATACTTTCCAGCAACAAATGGAATGCCTTTCTTGGAGTTAGCTGGGAGATCACCCTGCAGACCGGGGATGATCTCGGTCATGGCCTGAACGATCTTGTGATCCTCGCTGTAACTCTCATAGCAACGGCCCCATCTTGGATCCCGACAGACCTATTATTAAGAGATACAAATGCTCACACATCAAGAAACACGAAGCAGACCCAAGAATAGTGCAAAGAGAGGGGTGAAGTTCAGCTTACAGCTATGCAGGGGGCGAAGGCATATGGAATTCCCGTGGCCCTAACTTCTAGTGCAGTTGCAGCTCCAATCCTCTTCAAAAGTTGTGGATCCCTATTTTTAGAGTTTACCAATAATTAGTGATGATAAATAGCAACCAAATCTTGAATTATCGGAAGCCTAAAATCGACTCAACATCTTCGTATATCAATACAGTTCAATCATAGTTTTAAACTTAAAGATCTATGAACAAGGATCCAATTCCGCATATGTGGATCATTTTAAGTCTTAAAGAGTAGAATTATGGCATATTAAATAGTTAAATTAAAGTGAAAGTGTTTTGAACACTCAAAACTTTCTTAAATCCCTGCCTAGATATGACTAAAATGAGATTTCAACTAAAAGCATACTGTAGTCAAGAAAGATTAGACACAATAATTACTTTTAAGTTGTACTTAGGCAAAGCACGCAAGCTTTTTCCCAGAGCTTTCTTTAAATCCCTGCCTGGATATGACTAAAATGAGATTTCAACTAAAAGCATAACTTAGTCAAGAAAGATTTAAGTTGAACACTTGAACTTAGGCAAAGCACGCAAGCTTTTATCAAGAGTGACAAAACACACGCCTAGGTTGAAAAGTCACATTCAATGAAATCACAAGAAACAAGATATCCACAAGCAAAACACATCATTTCACACATTAATGAAAGCCCTTTTCACACACATAGCTGTCTAGAGTGTTTGTATCTACACTTGCCTGGTGACACCGAGTCCAACATTGTGAGGGAAAATGGTGGCCTTGTACACATTGTTGTGGCCATGAACAGCATCAATCCCATAAATCATCGGTATCCCAAGCCGGCTTGAAATAGCCCCCTTTTGAATCTCATTCACCATATTCACCCAATCTGCAGCAGAAGCCTTCGGCGCAGGAACACTTCCTCCACCACTCAACACACTCCCTGCTCAAAAAAATCGAATCCTTTCTTAATAAAAAAGCTCAAATTCAAAAACCGAAAAAAACGCTTTTCAATCTTGCAATAGCTGAATCAAATGGCCCCAAAATGAAGAGATCTTGACAAAAATCAAATGTATTCTTACCTATGAAATATTGTTTCATTACATCAGGAGAGGCTACTTTTCTTTCGATTTGTGTCATCTGCCCAATCTTCTCTTCAAGAGTCATTCTTTTCATCAAATCTTTTATTCTCACAGTCAATGGCTGTTTGGGGTCTTTGTATTTGACGTATTCTGCTTCTGTAACAGCAGCCCACAAACACAGAAACACCAAAAACACCCTCGTTTTGTTCATCCCCATGGCTGCTGCTTAGAACCTCTGCATCCATTAGCAAAACAAAGAAAGAAGCAAAACTCAAATTAGCATCTAAACAAACACATTAACAGCATTAACCGAAATTGTTCGAATGCTTAAACCTATACTTACAAAAGAGCTAATCTTACAAGAAAACAGCTTACAGTGTGTGTGAGAGCTGAACTACTTTTCAAATTGAAATGTATATATGCCTATATATAGCAGGTTTGGGGTGAGGACTGAGGACTGAGGAGGGGTGGGGTAGGGCTACTTTTGGAGTTTCAGCCACGCTGCACGTTATGGATAGAGAAACATATCATATAACCAGCTAACGTGGAGTAGTGCACTGAGTAAATTGGCAAAAAATAAAAATATCGAAGATATGAATTCTAATAACATTTTAATTCATGCTCATTGCATAAAATTATCCAACACAAATTTTTTATGAATAATTTAAAACATCACATGAATAAATTTATCTAATCATATCTATTTTTGTCTGTTTTTTCTCCCAAAGCATAAAGAGTACAAGATACTTGGTCACTATTCGTCCATATAATCATGCATACATTATATATATACATATTGTTTGCAAAAACCAAAATAACTAGAAATCATTAGTGATACAATTTATAATAATAAAATATTACTTATTCTATCTTTAAAAATATTCATTTAATTCGTCCATAAAATATATTCACTTTTTTTTCTTATAGATATGACATTCCGTATAAATCCCATAATTACACACAATCAACCTATTTATTTATAAAAAAATAATTTATGATCCACTTTCTCAACATATGTAATACATCTTAATTTAAGTTATTTTCTTCCTTCACTTTATATATTTATTTAAACTCTAAAATCAAAAAGAAATTTTTACTTTCTATATTTTAAATTGAATCTATTTCCAAAAAGTAAAAATGATTCACCAAAATGTATGCCGACTCTCTGACATTGTCAGTTGCATTTTCCGCGTCTCAAGATGAGAAATAGTTCATTTTGGGACAATTGGGCAGTACTGATTGGATAGTGGGACCCACACGATTGCAACGGATCTTTTTCTTTGAGATTCCAAGTTAATTGATGTTTAATATGGTAATCGACATGTTAATTTGTCATTAAATGTTTTTTTAGTGTGTAAGTACGTTGGATACTTGTTTATAGGAAATAGGCCATGTTCATCCTTGCATAATTCAAAAATTGCGGACCGTTGCCAATAAAACGATGCTATTTGATTTGACTTTTTAAGTGCAACGATGTGTATAGGATGCGGAAAGTGTTGGGAGATGTAGTGATCGATAATTTTTATCAACAAAGTGGTTAATGTCCGAGGCCAAAGGTCTTAGGTTCGAATCCACCGTGACGCAGATTTAAAAATTTCTGTATTAAATTACTAAAAAAAGAGTAAAATTTAAGCAAAATATAAATTGAGGATAAACTAAATGAAGGTTGATGCGAACGAGTTTATGTATTTTCTTTCTGGGTTTGGCTAAATCAGTTGATGCTGAAATTTATCAAGGGCTTAAGGCTAGTTTATCCCTACGATGAATACTAACTTTATAATGTTATTACGAAAAAATTCATATGATGGTAGAAAACATGTCAAAATACTAAAAGGATCGAAACATGTTTGAAATAATAGAACTTGGGCTTCCACCTACATGGAAAGAAGTATGTCTTGTTCATCTCATCGAGATATTTCTAGAAATGTATTGTGGATAAAAATCGAAGTTCGTGGCTAAAAGTTACACATTTTTTGGATTAATCAGATCCAACTAGAAACAAGCATGGAAGCTAAAATAACATTTAAATGTGATCAGATATCAGGGCAGAAGTCATATCTCACTCAGTCCAAATGAACGAGTCAAATATATGTTGTTTACCGATCTTCAGATCTGAAGGTGTATGATATATACCTGGAAAAAAAACTCATATTTGAAACACACGGAGCACAAAACGACAAAATATTCTAACGACCTTCAAGTGCCCCAAGATATTTTGGATACACTCAAAGCTGAGACGATAGACATATGATCATCATCAACTTTGGAAAATATTAAAGCACCACTCAGTAGAAGGCATGACAGATTTGAAATGACGGAATTACACTTCCCATGCTCAAATTTGAAATTACCTTTTATCCTCATCATTGTATTTTCTGTAAATAGCTTAAATTTTCTCTTGTAAAAAGAGAAGCTATCAACACTTGCATCAAAACCCAGCTAAATTCAACACTTGTATCTAAACTCTATTAAATTCAATACTCAAAGCAATACAAACACAAATTCATCGCATACTCAACTCAACAATTGGCATTGTCTGCAAGAAAATTGAGCTAAGACATTGACGATTGCCTACAACAATATTTTCCGCACTTTATAACGTTTTTTGCAACTAAGATATGAAAATCTTCATATTTTCTGGGTGGTTGTTCTTAGTATTCTTCGCAGACAACATATGTAATTTTGTTTTGATGTTAAGTTTGCCTAATATGCTGATAATTTCGCCTATTTATATGCATAGAATGAAAAATAAGTGATTTAATTTTTAACTAATAGAATCAAAATAATTTTATTTAATCATATTATTTAATCACGTCTTCGTAAAAGTGCCTTGTATTTGCACCGACAATTATATAGTTTGTATTGATTTGTGTGCGTGTATATGTATTTTTATGTATGATAACTAAGAAAACTATGTGTTTTCCAACAATATACACGTGGAAATAGATTAGATTAGTTGATAGACGAGCATGAACGCCTGATACACGACAAAAATTGTTAATTAATCAAATATGGCAGCTTAATTTGAAAAATTTGAAGGTAATGAAAAGATAGTTTTTTCTTCTTCTTCTAGATAATTGTTAATTAATCAAATATGGCAGCTTAATTTGAAAATTTTGAAGGTAATGAAATAGTTTTTTTTCTTCTTCTTCTAGATTAAGAACAACACAGTGGTTCCTGTAAACATTAAAATTCTAAACTGTTGCAATTTAAAGAAAGAGTACCAAGTTAACCTAAGAAATAGCATCCGTTAGTTATATTCAACAGTAATGGCAGAGAGAAAGAGCTATTAGTTTCCATTGAATTTATTATCTTACATATGTATAACCATGCCTCTTTTAACATTCATTACACGAGGAACTATTACAACAATGTGTGATTCTACACAACATAAAAATTCTTTAATCAAAACAAACAAATTGGTAGCGGTGAGTAACTTACAGAAAACTGTTGTCACTGTTCAAATTAATGTGTGTTCTGGATAAATAGTACATAATCCGCAGACGATACACGAGATTCAAATATGTGGTGACACTTGTTTCACATGGAAGAAGGAAGATCATCCTAGAAAACAGAACTGCATCAACCACCGAAGAATGAGTAGATCAGATCCGATCAGATCAGATCCTACTGTGATGCTCTCACGACCCTAGGACTAGTTGTGAGGCCAAACCCAAACGGAAAGAGAGGATCATAGTGTGCATCTCCGACGTTCATCGGCAGCTGATCGACGGTCCTGAACCACGTTCGGGCGAGTTTCCCTGTAAAACCATACTCACCAAACAAAACATCGGCAACACCTTGGCCTTCCGTCCCGGGGAGCCAGGCGGCCACCAAAGCATCGATCTTGTCAAGATACGGCTCGATCACAACAGGGCGCCCCGTCACCAGCACCACAACACACCTAATGGCCTCACACACGTTGGTGATCGTGGCGTAGGCCGACCCGTCTAGGGTCAGAGTCGTGCTGTCACCGGAGGTCTCCACATAAGGCGGCTCACCCACAACTACTACTGCATAGGAGAATTTGTTGGCCCTTAGATACTCTACCTTGGGATT
This sequence comes from Salvia rosmarinus, assembly GCA_036937905.1. NCBI lineage: Eukaryota > Viridiplantae > Streptophyta > Magnoliopsida > Lamiales > Lamiaceae > Salvia > Salvia rosmarinus. The sequence continues at coordinate 68,882,416 of CM072823.1, forward strand.
CTTGTTGTAGACTACTTCTGTCTCATGATCGACAAAGTTCCTCACTGCTGTCAAGATTGTGGTCCCTATAGAAGTAACCATACAGTTTTAGGTCAATATATTGTCCGCACCTAACGGACCAGATCGGTCAAAAATTAAGATTTTCACCCAAACTTATATTTCCTATCATATGCCATAAAAAAAATTAAGTCCAAAACTCACCAACAGTTATATTTCCTGAGTGCCCTTCCCACTCAATGGTCCATCCACCACACTGGTTCCCGATATCATCGGCGTGGCTTCCGGCCACAAGTATCCTCTCCGACGTCGTTGGAAGCGGGACGAGTGGCTCGTCTCCATCTTTCCCATTCTTCAACAGAACGAGTGATTTCCTCACAGCTTCCCTAGCCAATTCCCTGTGCTCCTGTTTAAATAAGTAATCATACAGACAAAGAAACACTCGTTTTAGCTAGAAAAAACGAAGATGATGATGATGATCAAGAAGAGACGTGATCTTTCGAAGATGGCTCTAGCTAGAGATAGACCTGGCTTCCAAGATAGTCAACAAAACTGAGATCAGCCAATGGATTCTCAAACAGTCCCATGATGAATTTGACCCTCAAAATCCTTCTCACTGCATCATTGATTCTGCTCATCGGGATAACATTCTTCTTCACCAACAGTGTTAGATCGTCTATGAACTCCTCGTAGGCATCCGGAACCATAATCTACGAGAAACTCAAGTCAGAAACTCGGAGTTTCTTTATATCAAATACAAAAATCTTCATGCTTGCTTACCATGTCGATTCCAGCATGAATCCCGAGTTGAACAGAGTAAGTATAGTTTGAATGAGGCGGGTTGGTGAGGCGATCAATGCCACGCATATCAGAGATCACGAAGCCCTGCAAGATTCAAACAAAGGAAGCCATTAGGCCTTTGTTTCTTGACCTAATTTTTCATCAAGCAACATTTGAATTATGCTTACTTCAAATTTGAGTGTATTTTTAGGTATCCAGTGATGAGATCATAGTTCGCGTGCATCCTCACGCCATTCAAACTCGAGTAAGAGATCATGATAGTCGCGACCCCCTTTCTTATCGAGTCGAGATAAGCAGGCATATGGATGCTTTGCAGCTCATTCCACGCTATGACTGTGTCATTCTCATTGATGCCATAGGCAGTGCCTCCGTCTCCCACAAAATGCTTAGCGCATCCTGCAACTTTACCCCTTCGACCACAAAGAAACACGAATCAGGAAATTCGAACCAAACACGAAGAAGACAACAACAACGTTGTTGGAATCAGATCATGGTCTAAACCTAGGATGGACAAAGGGGAAGTTGTTTGGATAGTTTGAGGAATGTCTCCTTGTAGGCCAGGAATGATCTCGGTCATCATCTGCACAATATCGTGATCCTCACTGTAGCTCTCATAGCAACGGCCCCATCTCGGGTCCCTGCACACCTGTAACGAGGAGTCACAAATACATGGAAACCGAGCAAGAAAAGAAAGCTCATCAAATACACTCACAGCTATACAAGGGGCAAAAGTGTAAGGAATCCCCGTTGCTCTGACTTCTAGAGCCGTTGCAGCGCCAATCTTCTTCATCAGCTCTGGATCCCTAATCCATCATACGCAGATTATCAACATAATCCACGAGCAACGACAAAATGATGAGCACGAGAAATGGACTTGCCTTGTGACCCCGAGGCCAACATTGTGGGGGAAAATGGTGGCCTTGTATGCATTGTTGTTGCCATGGATAGCATCAATCCCATAGATCAGTGGTATTCCTAGACGAGTCGAGAGAGCGCCCTTCTGGAAGGCGTTCACCATATTAATCCAATCCTCTGCAGAAGCCTGCGGGCGCGGAACGCTCCCTCCCCCACTCACAATACTCCCTATTTTGCACAAAGCAATATTTTCCTACTTTAGCTCAAGTAATTTCAATATCTTAATCTCTCAAATGAAATTAACAAACACAAGCAAGAAACTATGTAAATGGAGGCCTTCTGCTGCTGCAGTTTGTGTTTCTTACCAATCTTCAACATTTATTTCATCAATCAACATTAGGCTTCTTCAAGTCCATTGTTTCCAAGAATTGAGCAATTTCATCAAAATTGTAAATTTTCAATTTCAGAGATTGCAATTCAACATTAGGCTTCTTCGAGTTTAATGCCAACACAGAAACCAAAATTATTTAGAAAAGATCAGATCATATAGTCAAAGAAACAAGAGACTCAACAAAAATAATCATAAAAATTTATTCTTGGTGTACCTACCAATGAAGTGTTTGCGGATAACATCTGCAGATGAAACCTCACGCTCAATCTGAGTCATCTGCCCAATCTTCTCTTCAAGAGTCATTCTACTCATCAAATCTATCACTCTCACCTCCACCGGCTGCTTGGGATCCTTGTATTTCATGTACTCCGCCGCCACCGCCGCCGTCCACAGCCACAGCACTACTACCACCGCCGCCGTAAGCCTTCCCATGCTGATCACCAATAACCTCAGCTTCACACCTGAAACCAAAATCCCATCTACTAAATATCTCCAAACACTAGCTCACCAATCATTCCCAAATCTACGTGACAGTGAGTTTATAAAGTGCATTTATCAAATTAAATCCATTAAAAAAGATGATGAAAATGAAAATTTTGATCCGCCATTAACGTTGACGTACTAGCTAATGTCTACTGTTATATAGTGTTTCTTGAAATTATAAAAATAATAATAAAAACACTCACATACTCCATTAACATCTTCAAGAAAAAGAAGATACCTTCAAGAATCAAAAGGGCATCACAATTCAAGAATTTGAGATTTTTTTCCCTCAGATGGCAATTTCAGTTTTAAATATTTTGTAATGCAATAATTTTGGCGCTGGGAAATATAAAGTGGCACGCTTGCTACCTTTTTATAATTATAATTCTTATTCACAGAAGACGACTACTTTTCTAATTTTATAATAATGTAATATATTATTCATTACATACGCTGCCAGCCAATATCTTTACAACTTGGAGAAGCAATCAAACAAGTAAATCTTATCTTTATTGTTATCCAATGACTGCACATGTATTTACCTTATCCATTTTTTTAGAATAATGGCCAATGGTTCCCTTCAATTTGAGTTAAATAATTCTGTGATTAGAATATGCAGATATTATTGACGAAAATAAATACATACGCAATCAATATAGAAATAATTGATGTTATGTAAAGTTATAATCTTTTGACTGGTACCGTAAAATCATCGTTGTATCATTAAACTACAGTATAAAACTATGAATAAAATAAAATATTCTTGATTTTGTTCAATAATATTGATTCGCAAATCTTTCTGTACCAATGTGAAAGTGGATTGGTCGGTTACTTAGTGACAGGTGATTGATGTGATTAAATATTTGTACTTTAATTAAGGTAATGGATTTGTTGAAATCTTTTCATTTTCAATAAATGAGATATTAAATGGGAAATACTTTGAAAGCATGTGATTCTTTATGAAGTTGATGAACCATTGCCCTCTAAACCATGGCATACATGTCCTTTCTGGGACATATAATTGTGAGGTCTCCTCTCCTCTACCTCTCTTTCCCCCAATTCAAAAATAATCAGTTTTCTCCAAATTAATCTATGCTACTTTTGTCACTATTTCCTTATTTATGCTGTGATTTTATAGCTGTGCAATTTAATAAGGAGGCGTAAAACAAACAGTTAAAAGAAAGGGAAAAAAGAGAGCATTAGAAACGTGAGAGATATGTAGATATTTTAATAGTTATGTCCAATTTGTCCATTTCGTAGTGGGCCAGTTGCCAATTTGTCTCAATTTATAGTATTTATACGTCATAAAGTTTGTGCCCATTTCGTTTATCATGAAATAAAAATATCATATACCTGTTAAGAAAGCAGATTATAAACAATAGGCAAAAAGATTGTAAGCGATAATAAATTAGTCTTATTTGTCGGTAATAGTTAAAATTTTATAAAGTGAAATCAATTTTCTCTTAATATTATGTAGATCCCAAAAGAAAAGAAACACATCCATAGGAAGAGTTTGACGTCACCAAGGAAGTTCTTGCCTTGCATTGTTTTCATTTGCACTATCTGGTCAAACTTTGGATAGAAAAAAAAAAGTGGAAATATATATCAATACCCTTTTTTTTAAAAGTTAAAGCAGTATATATCCAAATCAAAAAAAAGAGTGCAGTGTATACCCAAACCAATTTTTAAATATATTTTGGAGGATTTCTATAAATTTGCATGAAATTTAATACAATCATTTCAAATATCAATCAAAAATCAATCAAAACCGTTTTATAATTTCAGAAAATTAAATTAAATTAAAGTTATCCACCATGGGTGGGGTGGGGTTGGCGGTGGGAGGGTTGGCCGTTGGGGACGGGTTGGTCACGTGGGTGGGTGGGGTTGGTAGTGGAGGGTGGGGTTGACCATTTGGGGTGGGTTGGTAGGGGTGGGTTGGCCGTACGGGGTATGGGTTGGCCATGGGAGTATTTATATTTTTCATATTGATGATAGAGTATAATATAGATATACATTTATGACTATATATAGTCACAAGTATATAATATTCAATCATATTATTTATAATACTCAATCAATCGATCGACATAAATATATATAAAATACATATCTAGTATGTTTATGCTTTAACTTTTTAGAATATCCAAAAATCTAATATAGATATATATAGAATCATAAAAATATTGTCATTCAAAATCGAATTATTTATTTATTTATTTATATAAATATTCCTAAATATGAAAATATTTTGAAATGCATATTGGTTACCTTAATTCCATATTTTGAAAATATTATAAGGGATACATCTATTACATTCTATAAATAAATAATAAGCTATGTATATCTATACAGTATTATATCGACACAATTACGTCCATAGTTTATGTGAATTATCACAAAGCGTAATAATTCATGTCCGAATTCATAATTAATATCATATCACATATATTCGAATTATTTTAGAAAGCATATACAACAATACATAATTAATACATAATTAATAATATATAGTTAACAAAATATAGACAATACATAATTAACAATATATAGTTAACAAAGCATATAAATACATAATTAATAATATATAATTAACAAAGCATGTAATTGGAATTATAATTGAAATCATAATAATTAACAAAATATACAACATAAAATATAAATAAACAAAAAAAAAAAGCACGGGGGCAGGGGTAGGTGGGTTGGCGGTGGGGAGGGTTGGCTGGTGGGGTGGGCACGGGTGGGGTGGGTTGGCGGGTGGGAGGGTTGGCCATGGGGGGTTGGCCGGTGGGGAGGGTTGGCATGGTGGGGTTGGCCAGCCACAAGGTGGGTTGGTCAGGGTTGGCATGGTGGAGTTTGTCACGGTGTGGGTTGGCCGAGGGGGTTGGCATGATAGGGGTTGGCAATGGGGAGGGGTTGGCGTTTGGCCGCCGCAAAAAGTGAAAAGATTCTCTTCTCTCAATATTTTGATCAATATTTTGTCGCACAAATTTTCGTGTAATTGATTTGATGAAAATATATTAAAATAATGAAATGGGTATCAGACTTATTTTTACAAATAGTTATGGACAACACACATTTTTTCAAATATTGGTAAATAAGCTCAAACCCAAAAACCCTCCAAGTCTTGGGTTAGCATGGTTAATTTTATATTTATTTTTGCAAGACAAAAATTGGGTGAATTCCATCTCAACTTGAAATTTCACCTTGTTTGTTAAAATAATTATATATTAATTATGGTGAATAAGGATAATTAGATTTTATTAATTTATAATTAAATTATTAATTTTTAATTATAATTTTTAATTCAAAATTAAAATTTATTAATTCATTATTATGGTTTATTAATTCATAATTGATGTTTATTAATTCATAATTAGGGTTTATTAATTCACAATTAAGATTTATTAATTGAAATTAGGGTTTATTAATTCACAATTAGGGTTTATTATTCAAAATTAGGGTTTATTAATTTCAAATAGGGTTTATTAATTCAAAATTATGGTTTATTAATTCACAATTAGAATTTATTAATTCAAAATTAGGGTTTATTAATTCACGATTAGGATTTATTTATTCACAATTTATATTTATTAATTTACAATTAAAATCTATTAAACTAATTAATTTTAATTAGGATTAATTAATTAAGATTAATTAATTTAATTAATATGGGTGGACTCACTACGCGGAGACCACCCCTTTTTGCAATTATTACTTAAAAGTGCAGAATTTCATTTAATGGACTAATCATTTGTTTGTACAATCTAAGCGATGCTACATTTTATTTATTGAAGGTTTGGGTTTGGCTATATGTTGGTCCCCTACCCCCTAAATTTATTGCTAAGTAGTAAGTACTAGTAAATAGAATCCACGTCATACACGGGGATGGATAATTGTATACGTCGACGTAACTTATAGATTCATGACTTTCTTTTTTTATTATTATTATTATTATTCGGTGTTTTAATTAAATTAGGCAAATGCCTAATCGTATCACTATAATCTTAGGTGTAGATTACTTGGAAGCGTTATCCATTGACAATAAGTTGTGACAATTTTGTCCACATTAAACTTCCAGTTCTATACCTACCTCCTATGGTATGGCACCAAACCACCAAACCTTCAAGCGCCCAGCCGCCCACAATATTTTTGTCGCATTTCATATTTGAATTTCATAATTGTAATAGTAATTTATTAAACTAGATTTGTAAAATAATATACAAATGATACAATAGTGTCATATAATATCACGTAGACTATATGCGAATGTAGAACTAGAACATGCATCCCAATATGACATTATCACATCATTATATGAAAAACAATAGTGTCTCGTCTAGTGTTGCAATTGAATTTAATTAGACATGCAAAAGTACTTAATTTTGTTGCTGTCATGATGAACAGTCCCAAACAGACATTTTTCCAACGTCATCTTTGAATCATTGATTCTGCCTAAATCTGATAGAGGCCTAGCTAACCCCAGTTTTTCAAGCCCAATTGATACTTTAGTTTGGATCAGGCCAAAATATACGTGGCCACACCCTTATGATTTTTCTCATGGAAATCACATTTTTCTATACCAATAAGGTCAGATCATCTGTTACCCAATGCCAATCTTTCATGGCCAAGGCCAAATCTGCTGATAATTGTAGCAGCACAGAGAAATGATCAAGGCCAAAACTGCAGCAGCTTCTTGGTTGCTCTCTTCATAAATAGTAGAAATTCAACATTCCTTTAAGAAAAATAGTAGAAACGCAACAGACTCAACACTTATGAAACACAAAACCCCTTACAAAAATGAGAAGCCTAAGCCACACATCCCACAGAGCCGCCTCCGAGGTAGGCCTTGCAAAATGAGAAGCCTAAGCCACAAAACCCCAACACAACATCTGCAGATCAACAGCCTCAAAACACAAAGGCATGCTACTCTGCTGCCACTCCAACTCCGCCATTAGGCATCGTTGTCAGCCCAAATCCAAGCCCAAACAAAGGATCATAATGTGTGTCGCCCTCGTTCATTGGAAGCTGCTCGACCTGTCTGAACCAAGTCCGCGACAACTTCCCACTAAAACCATAGTCCCCAAACAGAACATCAGCCACGCCCCCGCCCTCACTCCCGGAAGCCAAGCAGCCACCAAGGCATCAATCTCATCAACATAAGGCTCCATCACAACGGGTCGACCAGAAACAATAATCACAACACATTTCACACCGCCACACACGTTAGAAATCGTGCTATAACACCCCTCACTCAGCCTCAAATCCTTGCTATCGCCATAGTATTCTGAATAAGGCTCCTCGCCCACTACTACAATGGCAAAGGAGAAGTTAGACGAGGCAACAGCTTTCTTGTCCGGATTATCAATGTAAACAACTTCAGTTTCTTGGTCAACAGCATCCCTCACACCAGCCAAAATGGTAGTACCTAACAAATTGTCAGCACAAAATGCCTTAAAAAAACAGACACACACACATTTTCTCCCCTCAAGATTCAAGATTCTTACCTGCTGTGATGTTACCAGATTGGCCTTGCCAACTTATAGTCCACCCTCCACATTGCCTCCCAATGTCATCTGCGTGGCTGCCTGCAACGAGCACCTTTCTTGCTCTCTTCGGCAGGGGAAGCAGAGGCCTAGTTATGTCCTTACCATTTTCAAAAGCACTAGTGATTTCCTTACAGCTTCTCGAGCTAGCTGTCTATGCTCCTGCACGGATTCAACATTCAGATCAGCACTCAAATTCAGCAGCAAACTCAAACCGTATGATTTATGCCACAACCTGGCTTCCTAGATGCTTCAACATTGTACGATCAGACATTGGGTGCTCAAAAACGCCCATGATGAACTTGACCCTCAATATTCTCTCAACAGCATCATCAATCCTGCTCATTAATATTGCCCTCTTCTTCACCAGATAAGTCAGCTCCTCGATGAACTCGAGGTAAGTGTAAGGCACCATCACCTGCAACAAGTCAGCACCATTCATGAAATCCACCTCAAAGATTTTGCATCATTACACTAGATTTACCAACCATGTCTATTCCTGCATGTATAGCAGCTTCGACACAATAAGTGTAGTTAGCACGTGGTGGAGTCGTGATGCGATCAAGCCCCTCTGAATCTGAGATCACAAATCCCTATTGCAAGATCAAAAAAAATCAAGAAATGATCAAAATCTTGATATATATAGAGATGGATGCTTTAGGAAAGCTACTTTGAACTTGAGCTTGTTCTTGAGGTAGCCAGTGATGAGATCATAGTTAGTATGCATCTTCTTGCCATTCCAACTAGAATACGAGATCATAACTGTTGCGACGCCCTTTCTAATTGAGTCGAGATATGCAGGCATGTGGATGCTCTTGAGGCCATCCCAGTCTATAACCGTGTTGTACTCATCAATCCCATCAGTTGTTCCTCCATCTCCCACGAAATGTTTAGCACAGGCCGCAATTTTACCACTACACATCACAAGCAAGAATCGCCTCATCAGAAAATGCAAAGCATAAAAACTAGTCATAAATTTCACACACACACACACACATGCACACACCCTCCATTGACATAAGGGAAGTTTCTTTGATACTCAGCTGGCAAGTAGCCTTGCAGACCAGGTATGATCTCTGTCATCTCCTGCACGATTTTATGATCTTCGCTGTAGCTCTCGTAGCAACGGCCCCATCTGGGATCACGACAAACCTAGAAACTATCACCATGTTACATATGTTGTATGCAAAAAAAGGACTAATTCTTGAATCTTGGTCTTATCTACCGCGACGCAAGGGGCAAATGTGTAGGGAATCCCGGTCGCCCTAACTTCGAGAGCAGTTGCAGCTCCGATCCTCTGCACGAGCTGCGGGTCCCTGACAAGAAACAAACACAATGGAAGCTGAATCTCTTACAAAATTAGTCATAACTCTGACAAGCATATATATACCTAGTAGCTCCGAGGCCAACGTTATGGGGGAAAATGGTGGCGTTGTAGACGCTGTTGTGGCCATGAAGTGCGTCGATGCCTATGATGAGAGGGATACGGAGGCGATCAGAGAGAGAGCCCTCTTGAAAAGTGTCAGCCATGTCCATCCATGCCTCAGCAGAGGCATGTGTAGATGGCTCACCTCCTGGACAAATCAAAATGCTTCCTAAAACGGCGATCGTTATTAGATTGTATGCTCAAGAAACGTGAAACATTTAGATAAATGATGGGATTTTTACCAATGTGATGCTTTTAATGATCTCAGGTGATGCTACTGTGCTTGCAATCTGTGTCATTTGCCCTATCTTTTCTTCGAGTGTCATTCGACTCATCAAATCTTTGATCCTCGCCTCTAACGGCTGCTGAGGGTCTTTGTACGTGAGATACTGTGCAGCTGCCGCGAAAAAAAACAAGCAATACAGCAACCAGGACACGTGCAATGTTGATAAATTGGCCATTTTAGATGAATTAGGACCTACAGAAACAAAATGTTGAATTTATAAGAGTGATGGATGCTTTTTTATCTTCATAAATAGAGGAAAATCATCAAATTTTTCAATTTCTTAGATTTGATACGAAAAGGTCATATCTCTGCAGAGATTGCAATCTCAACAACTTCGCTTATTTTATTGAAGTTGAGAGTTCAGTTTTTGGTGAACTTTTCAATAAAACTAAGGGGGTGTTTGGTAAGCTTATTTTAAAGAGCTTATAAGCTCCAAGAGCTTATAAGATAAGAGGTGATGTTTCAAGAACTTATAAGTTATTAAAGTGTTTGGATAATTGATCTTATAAGCTAGAGAAATAATCGTGAATTAGAGAGATAAAATTGACGAAAAATGAAGTTGGTAGTGTATATGTAGGAAATAACGAACTATAATAAGATTATTTTGGTAAATTCATGGTTATTTATAAACTTATGAAAAAATAAGTTGGGTTTGAGCAACTTATTTTTAGGGGAGCTTATAAGCTGTTGGAGCTTATTTTCACAGCTTATAAGCTGTTTAGGAGCTTATTTTGTCAAACACTCGGCAACAGCTTATAAGCTCCTAAACAGCTTATAAGTTAGTTTAAAGAGTTTATAAGCTCAGCCAAACACCCTCTAAGCCTTGTCCGAATGCTTTCTTCAAATGCGACATTACGTTTTATTTCAATACAATATACAGTATAATTCACCACGTTGAAATAAGAATTTGGTCACCCAAATCAAGACGAATATATTCTCGCACCTGTACGCGATATTCCGCGACTCCAATTTGCAAGAACACAATTTTTTAAATAATTTATAAAAAAATATCTTCTTCACGAATCCAATTCTACCAATGATATCTACGAAGAAAAATGGCGTAGAGATGCATATATATAAATTAGCTGACCTGCGCGTTCACACGCTAGCGGAACGAGAAATTCTTGTTTGGTGCGAGATGAGATTTTTTTTTTTTTTTAATTTAATACAAATTTTAAAGGCTGCAATACGGTGACTCGAACTCGAGACCTTTCGCCAGGACAAGACTCTACCATTGCGCCAACACACACACACGAGAAATTCTTGTTTGGTGCGAGATGAGATTTTGATGAACTAGTAGTGAGCTCAGTGTGTGTGTTTTATCGATCAAATTTGATGTGTTGGTTTTAGGGTATGTTGTTGTGGATACATGCATGCAGAATTGCAATTAATTAAAGGGTCCAAAGTCTTTTTTTCAGTTTTTCCTTTTAACGAAAGAAATTTTGCTTTATATAAAAATTGAAAAAGTAACGACTGAGCTATGTATGGTCAAGTTCGTTTTTGTATAATAGCTGGTAAATTATGTAGAAATTAAAAACTGCTAGTTTTGGAGTATATATACAAAAGAGTTGCTTGTACCAGTAGCCAATGATATATTTTTGTAGGGTATTAAAAACAATTCAATCAAGAATGCTAAATTGGGCGATGTTGATGGACCACCAAGAATTTGACCAATAAACAATAAAAAATAAATAAAAAAATAGTTCAATTAAGTTGTGATGAAAGTGAAAAAAATGGATAATTTTATAGTGTTAATGGCGCAAACTACTAGGGATGCTTAAACGGGTATCGGTTTTCGGTTAACCGAGAACTGAAACTGAAAAAATCGGTTATCGATAACCGATTTTTTCGGTTTCGGTTCGGGTATCGATTAATCACTTCTAGTGAATTTCGGTTATCGGGTATAACCGACGGTTATACCCGATTAACCGAAATTAATTAATATATATATATTAATTAATTATTAAGTGTAAAATATTTAATTTAATATTATAATTTCGGCAATATTTGAAATAATCTCGGTTATTTTCAGTTAATTTTTGTATTTTGTATTTTTTTTAAAAAATTTAATATTGATTTCGGTTAACCGCTAACCGAACAGATTAAATGTCGGTTTTGGTTAGCTATTTTTGTCGATTTTGATTTCGGTTTATCGAAACCGAACCGAATCTCATTCCTACAAACTACCCACCAATATAAGAGATATATACAATTTACCCTCAATCTTTAAAAATACTATCAAATTATCTAATTATACTTTAAGAGAGAAAATTACCCTCATTGACGCATGCAAAATTTGATCGTGTCAGTATAGCTAGGAGAACAAAATATTATCAGTGCATTTGAATTAGTGTTTAACTGCTATAAACATATATTAAATTTTGAAATGATTTATATTACTAAATACATATTTTATTTAAATTAATAATATATCATGTAAAAATCACTTTTAAAAATAGTAATTGAATAAAAAAATATAAAATTTTATATTTAGATAAAAGAAATAATTTGGAATCCATCTATACCGTTAGCTGTCATTGGATGGTCGTGGTTAAGGTTAGCTGTCGGTGGGGAGCGTCGATGGTGGTTAACCGCTAGGTGGGAGAGGCGCCAGTAGGAGTTAGCCGTTGGTGGGGGAGCGATGAGAGAGGATAGCCGCCGGTGAGAAGTTAGTCGGGTGGGTTAGCTGGCGTTGGGGGGAGCTGGGTTAGCCGTTAGAGGAGAGAGATAATGTAGGGAGTTTAGTTGGTTTTACTTGACAAAAAATAAAACAGTCATCTCCTTTTAAAATCACAACTTTAAAATTAATCAAAAAGCTTTAAAATATTAAATTTAGTTTGAAGAACTATGACATTCGATCATTTTTTAGGGTTAATTTAATAAATGTGGGTAAAAGCAGAGAAATTAATATGATAGGTAAAAGAAAGTAGATAATAAGTGTTTGGCCATTTTTATATATCGCTTTTATTTTATTCACTATAAATAATACAAAGTACTATTTTATCCTAGTAGCCTCTAAATTTATTCTAAAAAGTAATATATAGTCTAAAAATTTTGAAAAAAAAAATCAAAACCACGAAAATGCATAAACTCTCATAAACCACCCAATGAATAGTCCCCAAACTAGGTGAGAACAATTGCAGAAAATTTTCTCGCTACAAATAATGTTCTTTAATTGCTCTTTTTTCCTACCTCTCTAACTAGTTGAAGTACTTTTTTCTGCCACTTTCTGCAAATTTTAATTTCTCCCTTACATGTTTTAATGTCCTTTCTCTTTTTCTATCACGAAAAAGATACATAAAAGGAAATTGTCAGTCTCCACTACAACCCCTCCTTCAACTCTTGAAAATGGATATACAGACATATTTCTTCCCATTTTGCTATTTTTTGCTTCTTCATCGAAGTGTACTCATATTCCACGATCCATTTGAAACTCATAACCTGCAATTTTTCACAATTAAGTGAGAATAATTGTAGAATTTAAGTTTTAGGGCAATTTAAAATCGGGAGATGAAGACTTCTTAATGTAGAAGAAGGGGGAAAACAAATGCAAAACGATAACAGAATTTGTTTATCAATATCCCTTCTTTCGGTTGATTTCACAAAATGAAAGAGAGGGGGGAAGGAGTTTCCAAGAACATGCTCGATAAATCTTGTATAATAGATTTATAAAAGCGATAAAAAACAAGAGACTTTTACGTGGTTCGATCGAGAATAAGATCTACGTCCACGGAGGAGATGATCCTCAAGATGTTTACTATAATTTGTTTACAAGTAGTCTCTCTAAGGGCTCTAGTATTCATGAATTTGCTAACCCCTTTACCTTCAATCTACCTCCTATTTATACACAATCGTAAATTATATCCCACGAATCCTCGATAGGCGGCCATAACTCTCCATAATCGACCATGATCTCCACCATTATTACCCATGATTACTTGCTGTTACTACATTACCGCTACCCATAATTAGGGTTTATGGATCGTCATTTAGCGTGAACTGCTTTGGGCAACAAGAGGTTAGATCCACTCTGTTGGGCCTGAGAGGCTGGGCCTGAGAGGTTGGGCCATATCCTATCATAGCCCCAAAAAGTCAAGGAATAGCTTTGTCGGTGAAGCGGAGAATGGGCTTTCACGGCGAGTGTTGTCGTCAAGTTTCGTTGAAGGTTTGTCATTCGCTGTATCACCTAAAATGCTTTTGTTGTTTCTGAGGTGGTCATATCCGACCTGGAATACTTCTGCTGATCCGAGGTGGTCATATCCGACCTGAAATATTTCTGCTGATCCGAGGTGGTCATATCCGACCTGAAATATTTCTGCTGATCCGAGGTGGTCATATCCGACCTGAAATATTTCTGCTGATCCGAGGTTGACATGGGGGCATAGCCCGATGCCCGAACTCAAATCATCAGCCGAAGACGAGATCCAACGTTAGGAGAAGATCGAAGTCCGACCTGAGTTACTTTTGGTATTAGGACATGGACGCAGTCCGATGTCCGAACTCGTAGTAATCATCACATGGTCAGACTGGCGGTCTCTTTCCCGGAGGTACGTCATACGCGTCAGACGGTAGTTGGGCACTTCGAAAAGCTGCGCGTCCCTTCACACATCCAATCGTAAATAGCACGTAAAAATGAAACGGCAGATTTTTAGCGCCATTCGTCCTATAAATAGGTCTAAAAGAGGCAATCGTTCATTTTCTCCTTCGACGTTTGAATCCGAGAATATAACCTTAGAAATCCCCAATTTCTCTTTCACACTTTGTTGAAGAAATCGAAATCCCGCCCGGAAAAAGTAAGTATGCATTCTTCACCTTCTCACCCTCTTCTCGCCTCGATAACTCGGGTTCGGTCGGGTTCGGGTCGTCAAGACCCCAATATAAGGGATTATGTATGCCATAACCGCCAGGTAAATCCATAGGACTTAGTTCTGTGGTTACCCCAGTGTCTTGGTATGGGATGGCCTCGAGATTGGTGGGCGAAATCAACCTTGACGATGGAGGAGCTTCGGTGGTTGTTGATAAATACCACATCCCGGAGGATGCATGGTGGTGTTCGCAAAACCCAATGATAAGGCGATGGCCTCCTGAGGATTTATCACCATTTTGTAGATAGCTTAATAAGCGGGCTTAGATTTCCTTTGCCCCATTTTCCTTAGCTTTCGGAGTATTTTCGATCCCTATATGCCAACCGACTTCCAATTCTATTAGGTCGACGGTGGGGCTGGGGTCATTCTGCATGGCATAGGTGAGGAGTTTTTCAAGTCTTGATCGTTTTTAGCATCAAGTATATAAGTGGAGTATATTACCCGTCACCTCGCCTAAAGTTTAAAATTGCTTCCCCCTCGAAGGTATCCCATTGGCAAAATAGATACTTCTTTTTGCGGGCTGAGGGGTATCCGAGGTACGAGTGGGGCTGGGTCGATAAGGACGTGAAAATTAATCCCCTGGGCCCTATGGAGAAGCTTTTGAACGATATGGGTGAGATCCTATCGATCAACTATACTGAGGACGACCTAAGCGATCTCAATGAGTGTCTATAGTCGAAGCTCCAGTGTCGTGGTCGAATCAGGGTGAGGCAACCTTCTTATCTCTATTTCCCTCGTTTGATTTTGCTGTGCTAATGAAATTCTCATTTTGAATGCAGTGAAGGTTGACCCGACCAGAGAAGTCAATGTGCCGACCTCGCCGCGCCCTGCTTCCTCTGATCGAAGGGAGCCTTCGAGGAAGAAGGCGAGACGGAGCGAGCCTACCCCGCAGCCCGTGGTGGTGGACGCCCTAAAAGACCTGGTGACCGGACCTCGATGCCTCGGGCCCGACTTTGAAATTGAGGTCCATGGTCGCAATGACCCGAGTCTGCGGCTTCTAGGGTTTCCTTGTCCTTCCTCGTATAAGTCACTACCCTCTCCTCAGTAGCTTGTTGTTACTTGTTGCTTATTGTTCCAGATTCGTGACGCGCCTCGATGGCCGACTTATCGTTGAGGGCGCCGCAATATGAGGCCATGGAGAGAAGGCTAGCCACTGCAGACAGACTGAGGATCGCGGCTGAATCTGCGCTAGATGCTGCCAGGGCGGACGCCGAACTTGCCAAGGCGAAAGCTGAAGCAGCTGAAGTGGCAAAGATGGCCGCTGAGAGCGCCCTCAAGAAGAAGGACCGGATCTTGCGAGTGGCCCGTGCAGAGGCGGAGAGCGCCCAAGAGGAGGCTGCCGAGGTCGGAGAGGGCCGGTCATGATCAAGTGCCTTGTCAAGCGGGCAAGGACCTATGCTAAGGGCCTTCGCCAGCAGGCTGATCGAGTCGGAGAGTTTTTCCTCGTTCATCTCCGACCTGGCTGCGGTGATGAGGCCGCAGGTGATCTGTGCCCACCTGGAGAAGTTGGCGGCCGAGAGACCAGATTTTGACAAGGCCCAACACGGTTGGGTTGAGGTCGATCACCTGGAGGTATGCAAGAATTACGCTCGCATAATCGCTGGGCGACCTCCTTTCCGTGGTGGATGCCTTGGCGTCTTCTGCGTCCCGACGGCGGAGGTCAGAACTCAAAGGTAAGGAAGATGAAGACGTGGAGCTTCAAGCCTTCCTTGCTGAGTTGAGGGCCGAAACAAGGGCGGCAGGTCCAAGCTCGGACGTCCCTTCCACAGATCGACAACCTGCGGAAGAAGCGTGACAGACAAAGCAGGAGGTCGGAGGGTCGTGCAATCGCCTAATGAGCCCGAGGTCGTGGACCAATGTAATAGGATGATTTGGTCGGATCAATAGGATCCGTGTTGTACAAAACTTCCATTTTGAATAATAATAGACATATTTTGTTAAAATGTCTTGTCGTTGTCTTATTCTCGCATTCTTCACTTCAAGATTTTGACTTGATCATGAATCGCTAACAAAGTCGAAAGAAGTCCGAGTGCTCGGCCGAGGAGGATGAAGAGGTGATACACTGGAGGAGTCGGTGCCGAAATGACTCGGTATCAGCTAGATGGATGTCGGTTCGCATCATCAACCGAATCAAAACAAAATTACATGAAGCGGACCGCGGTGGCTCGCCTCCTTGCTGAAAATGAAGCGCTAAAGTCAAGGATTACACATCTCGAAGTCCAGGGAGCTGATGTATCTGCGGATGTGATCCACGGACGATCGATGCCTTTGTGAAAACGAAATGACAACAGGAAGTCGGCTCGGATCTCGGAAGAGCATGAAGAGTACGAAAAGGTCATCCGCGGACCGGGGAGCGACGATATCTCGTCGACGATCGAGTCCAGAGCTTGTTGGCGGAGGGCATGGTATTGAGGATGAGGAAGGTCCCAATAGCAAGAATTTTAAAGACGCCTCGACTCCTCACAAAATACATGCGGATGTATGAGATCGTTGAGCGACGCATGCCTCCGCCCCCCCGCAAGATCTACCACGGGCAACGCCGATCCCATAATCGAAGAGCACAAGAGGAGGCGGCTACGCGACCACGCCCAAGTGCTCCGCCAAATGGGTCCATCCGACGGAGGGCGTATAGAAGCACGGCGGCAATCGTGAGGGGACGCGCGGACTACAAATCGACGTGGAAGGGCTGAGCTCGGGAGAAGGCATAGTCCCGGTCCGACCTCGTGTTCAGGGTCAAGATGTGGCCTCGGATGTAGGATTGAATTCTCCAGCGAATCCGCCTATGCCGAGTCAAACTACTTAGGAATAGCCGAGGTGGGAGACCCTCGTGATCAGGGTGGAGGCACGAGTTTATTCCGGTATCCATCGCCGACTGGGGACTTCGCTCAAAATTATCTCGGCTTTGGTGAGTCTCGGCGAGTGGAGCTCGGGAACCCGATGAGCGACATAGTTTAGGACGTTGTATGTAGGTATAAATGTATTTAGACTCGTTTCGAAGTGTACGTTTTCCTCTTGAGAGGTATAAACATAGCTTAGGACTTCGTTTGGTCGTAAATGTATTTATACCGTATACTTTGCCATAATTTGGTGAGATCCATTTTGGATGTCTTATACATGTAGATTTTTTCAACTTAATGAGTAATCTGTATGTACGCATGTAGACTTTCAAACTAGTGAGTAGTCTGTATGCGTTGCACTGAGACGTTCAATTCAATGAGTAATCTACGAGTGCGGCGCGCGCTTAGTGAGTACCCTACTTAGTGGATTTTTTTATCTTCGTGAGGGCGTCCCCTCGTGAAGGTTAAATGCGGTATATCCAAATAGATGTTCGCATATGAATAAAACGAAGTGAAATGAAACATTCATTGGAAAAATAAATATTTTATTTTATTCAACAAACGCACTTCGGCAAGGCAAGTAAGGAGACTAACATAAAGCTGGTCTGAAATCAAAACTATGTAAAGTACCTCCTTAAATGAGAAATATGCCAGGTTCGGGGGATAAGCGCACCGGATAAGTGAGATAGCTTGTAAGCCCCCTTACCTAGGTTCTCGTGAACACGGTATGGGCCTTCCCATGTCGGATCCAGCTTGTTAAGACCCTCAGCTCTACTGGCTTCATTATTGCGTAGAACGAGGTCGCCTACTTGGAATGCGGAAGTTTTGACCCTTTTGTTGTAGTACCGTGCGACCTGGGCTTTATATTTGGCTTCGTTTATGAAAGCTAGCTCGCGTTTCTCTTCGAGGGCGTCAAGGTTTGCTCATAAAGTCTTCCTTTCGGCCCGACCGAAGTGAAGAGTGCGTGGACTTGGCGCGCCGATCTCAGCCGGTATGACAGCCTCGGTTCCGTAGACTAGGCTGAAAGGGGTTTCCCCGTGCGACGTCCGAGGTGTGGTCCTGTAGGACCAAAGGACTTGAGGTAGATTTTCAGCCCAGTCGCCTTTAGCTCGGTCCAATCTTTTCTTCAATCCTTGTACGATCGTGCGGTTCGTCACCTCGGTCTGGCCATTCGCTTGCGGGTGTGCAACCGAGGTGAAACGTTGATCGATCTGAAGCTCTTCGCACCACTCCTTGAAGTTTTTGTCAACAAATTGGGTGCCGTTGTCCGAGACCAGAATGTGCGGTATGCCGAAGCGGCAGACTATATTCTTCCACACGAAAGTCTGAATCCTCCTGCTCGTGAGGCTTGACAGTGGTTCGGCCTCGACCCATTTTGTGAAGTAGTCTACGGCTACGACTAAGTATCGAAGCTGACCTGGTGCTCGGTCAAACGGACCAACAATGTCGATCCCCCATTGCATGAAAGGCCATGGACTCGCAGTCGCTTAGATCGACCGAGGCGCCTTTTGACCGTGGAGTGAATCTGCACCGGGCACTTTTGACGAGCTCGGCGAATCTTGCACTAGGGTGGGCCAAGAGTATCCCGACCTCGCTCTTCTTTGAAAGTGCTCATGACCGATGTGACTTCCACAAGACCCCGGTGAATTTCGTTGAGCACATAGTCGGCTTCTTCCGCCCGGGCATCTCGGGAGGGTTGAAGGTAAGACTTCCTGTGAGCGCCTCATACATGAGATACTTGGATTTTGCCATCATCTTTTGGCTTCGAGCCGATCCAAGGTAGCCGTATTCCGTGTAGCCTCGTGAGACATCCAATTTGGCTCTATCTCGGTGATGATACCGACGTGGGACTCTGCTATGCTTCTGGAACGGATCTCCTCCACTGGTGAATTTGTGGACGACGCAGCTAGCTTGCTGAGGACGTCAGCCCGGCTGTTTTCCCCTCGGGGAATTCGATGGATGCTGAAGTACCTGAACGAGGTCAACATCTCCTTTGCCTTTTCGAGGTATTGTTTCATTCGGTCCTCCTTGGCCTCGTATTTGCCTAGCACCTGGTTCACGACAACCTGGGAATCGCCGAAGATTTGGATTTCATCCACCCTCAGCTCCTTAGCGAGGCGGAGTCCGGAGATTAGGGCTTCGTACTCCACCTCGTTGTTGGTGGTCGGGAAAGTAAACCGGAGTGCGTAGGTGACTTCCTGCTTATCTGGGCCGAGAAGAAGAATGCCCGCTCATTGCCTGTTTGCATGAGGCTCCGCCCACGTCATCGCCAAAGCAACCATCCGGCGGGAGGGTCCGATTCCTCCGCAGCGGTGGGATGACCGAGGCGAGGCGTTGGAGGAGCTAATCTTATCGGTCGACCGAGCTCGAAGAACTTGACTTCTACCAGAAATCGGCGAGCTTGCCCTTTATGGCGGGTCAGGGAGTACGAGATATCGTGCTCGCCAAGCTCCGTGGCCCACTGCTATTCGTCCGGATGATTCGGTGTTTTGACAAAACTTGCCTCGGGGTAGGTCACCAAGACTGGATGGAGTGAGCTTGAAAGTAGGGTCGGAGCCGCCGCTAGCATTCACCATGCAGTGCTTTCTTTTCGGCGCCGTGCGACTTTGTCTCCGGTCCTTTGAGTGCTCGGTGATGAAGTAGATAGGAAGCCGTCCGACCACGCCTCGTGCTCAAGATCAGACCGATTGCCTCGTCTGAGGCGGCTAAGTACAAGGAGAGGAGTTCGCCTTTTTGGGGCGGTCAAGGTAGGCAGGTCGGCAAGGTACTCCTTCAGCTGTGTGAAGGCGAGGTGGTGCTCTTCCCGCCACGCGAAGTCCGGGGCCCCCCTCAAGATTTTAAAGAAGGGAGCCGCTTCTAGCAGCCGGAGAGAACCTACTAAGGGCCAGCACCCGTAAGTTTGTGGACTTCGCGAATGGTTTTGGCATTTGCATGTCGAAAGACTGTCTCGACCTTGGTGGGATTGGCTTTCAGTCCTTCTTGAGAAACCCAGCACCCCAGAAATTTACCCGTCCTCACCACAAATGTGCACTTCTGGGGATTGAGCTTAAGGTTGGCCGACCTGAGGAGTTGAAGAATAGTTTCGAGGTCAATGGCGCAGCTCTCGCCTTTTTGCTTTTGACCACTATATCATCGACATAGACCTCAACAATTTCTCCTATGTGACCTTTGAAGATCGCATCCACCATTCTTTGGTAGGTAGCTCCAGCTTTTCGCATCGAAAGGCATCTTTCGATAGGCAAAGACACAAGTCGAAATGAATGCTTTGTTTTGGGCGCCTTCCGGGACTCATCAAGACTTGGTGGTATCCTCAGTATAAATCCAGAAACCGAATACCTCATGCCCGACCAATGCTTCCACCTTCTTGTCAATATCGGGAGGGATAAGATCCTTTAGGCGTTGTTTATTGAGGTCGGTATAGTCGACACACACGCGCCATCCGCCTCCCGGCTTTCGAACTACAACGGATTAGCCATCCAAGTTGGGTATTTAACCTCGCATGATTTTAGCCTCCTGAGTTGGGTTACCTCATCTCTTATGACCGGCTTCCGCGGCAAAACTTCTTTTCTTCTCGCGAACTGGTTTAGTAGCCGGATCAATGTTAAGACGATGAGTTATGAGCTCGTGAGACCCCAACATATCCATGGAGACCACGCAAATACATCCCTATATTCCCTTAGAAGCCGTATGACTGTTGACGAATATCGATCGAACTGGGTACCAACCTTGACAACTTTGGAAGGGTCGTCAGATAGTCAAGATTCTCACAGTCATCCCGAGGTGGCAACTTCGGAGGTTCTCAGAATTGCTAGGCCTGAGGCAAGGCTACATCCTGGGTTGAGACTCGTAGGCATTCTTTAGCTGCCGTTTGGTCACCCTGAATGCTTAACACTCCCACGGGGGTGGGTATCTTAATGGTGAGGTGATACACGGAGCAGACTGCTCTGGTTGCATACAGCCAATCTCTCCCCAGGATAATGTTATATGGAGAGGGAGCTCGGACCAAGAAAAATTGAATGGCTTTGGTGACCGACCTGGGAGCGCGCCCCACGGTGACCGGAAGAGTAATGATACCTTCGGGCTGAACCGCTTCTTGTGTAAAGCTCCGCAACTGGGAAGGTGCGGGGTGTACCTGAATTCCTCCAACATCAAGTTTATCCAGGCAACTCTGGAATAGGATGCTAACGGACGCTCCGATGTCAATATAGACCCGATGCACATTCTTGTTTCCCACCACAGCTTGTATGGTAATGGCATCCTGGTGGGGCATGATCTTAGGTACTGGATCGTCTTTGGAGAATACGATATTTTCTCCATCTCGGAGCCGCTTATTTTTCGCTCTTGAGGTCGGCCTCCGAGCTTCATTTCTAAGCGACGACCTCGTCGCACCAACCGGCACCGGTTATAGCGTAAACCCGCTCAATTGCATTGGGACCTTCGCCTCGCCATCTTCGTGTCGGGTTGTTGTTGAGGTCGGGCCACGATTATTACCACCTCCATTTTTCCCTCTCGCTTTTTATTTCCGTAGCAGTCGGCGATGTTTTCTTCGGCCCTTCCTTCACAAGCTCGTCAACTGCGAGCCCAAGGACTTGCAATCTTCGTATCGTGACCGCACTTTGGTGGTAGTCACAATACTTTCCGTTAACTTTTTTTTCGATCCTCCTTTCATAGGAGGAGGTTTTGGGAAGAGCTCGGTGTGAAGCTCAAATATTTCATACGGATTTAAATAAAGGGCGATCGTTATTACTGGGGTTTGGTCGAGGTCCCACCTTGATTCTCATGGCCCTTCTTTATTCTTTCGAACGCACTTGGCTCAAAGACCTCGGCCCCTATCCTCCCGGCTTTCTTCAAATCCACCGCTCATCCTCTCTCTTTCTTCCGATCCGACTCGTCCCTTCGACAAAGTTGTCGACTAGGGTCCAAAGACGACTAGCCGTCTTTGGTCGTTCACGGTGATCTCCTTATTCGAGCTCCGTGTCGGATCCCATTCTTGAATGCGTTGATGATGTAGAGATCGTTACTCTCATCTATTTTAAGAGATTCCATGATGAATCTGAGACGAAATTCGACATTGTTTCGTCCCGCCCTGGCGGATTATGGCGGTCGGACGAAGGTTGTTGAGGTGGCATCTTCTCGTAAAACGCCATTTGAACCGATCCATGAGGTCTTTGAAGCAATGGATGCTGTTCTCGGCGGTGAGGTGAACCAACGCCGAGCGCCGGAGACTAGCACCTCGGAAAGACCTTGCACATATGGAAATCTTCCATCCCTCGTTTGCCATATTGGTGGTATAGGCAAATAGGAAGTCGGAAGGATCTCCAGGCCATCGTATGCAAAGAATATTCGGAGCCCGATATCGGCGTGGCAGGTGTATCCAAAATCTCCTTGAAAAGGAGAGATAATTCGTCCGTGTCGGTCGAATCCGGGAGTTCGTTACCATCCTCTCCGGGAGTGGAGATCGATAACGACGTCATCATCTCTTCGAGGGAGTTCGACTTCGTCTTCCTCCTTCTTTCCCGCCCTTCATAGGTATCACGTTGGGGTGGAGAACGACCGCGGAGGATATGAGGACGAATGAACCCTAGTATCGGGCGATCATTATGTCGTGATGAACGTTGATTGTTTCGAGAGGTAAGCGACCTCGATCGCTGTTACCACCACTTCTGCACTCTTGAAGGCCCGCCCATTTGTCCTCCGGTTGAGGAAACTCTGGAATTGATCGAGGTTAACGTTGAGGAATTCGGACACTGCTCGACCAAGGACCTCGTGGGAGCGGTGAACCTCCTGTTCACCGGTCCTGAGGTCGGTGTCCTCCTCTTCGTGGGCGGCGATCCCGAGGTGTATGGAAACATTTTCCATGTGACCATCAGGTGTGTGACCGCTGGTGGCGTCCGCAATTCCCTTTCCCCGGCGTTGAGTGACTACTTGATCATCCTCCGCACGATTATTACCGACATCGCCAACGGTACTAGCATTTGCACGTGTCCTCGCCATTAGATTGTAGAAAACACAACTTTTTGTTCAAGAGGTTCCCACAGACGGCGCCAATGATAAATCTTGTATACGAGATTTATAAAAGCAGTAAAGAACACAAGAGACTTTTACGTGGTTCGATCGAGAATAAGATCTACGTCCACGGAGGAGATGATCCTCAAGATGTTTACTATAATTTGTTTACGAAGTATCTCTAAGGGCTCTAGTATTCAGAATTTGCTAACCCTTTACCTTCAATCTACCTCCTATTTATACACAATCGTAAATTATATCCCACGAATCCCGATAGGCGGCCATAACTCTCCATAACCGACCACGATCTCCACCATTATTACCCATGATTCTTACTGCCACACCACATTACCGTTACCCATAATTAGGGTTTATGGATCGTCATTTAGGCGTAACTGCTTTGGGCAACAAGAGGTTAGATCCATTTCTGTTGGGCGAGAGGCTGGCGCGAGAGGTTGGTAGTATCCTATCACGCCCAAATTCAACGAAGATTCTTCTACAATTGAATCAAAAAATTAAGATCCCCATCCAAATTCATCTAAAGTGATATATTATTTTGAATTATAAATAACAATAAATTTTATATATCATTAAATATGAATTTTAAATCCAAATAGTCTTATATACGTTTTTGTGATTGTATAGCGAACGAGATACTGATGGTTGTTGAAATTAGGCCAAAAACATGCATGCAGATAACGAACAAGATAACGAAAGGGCCTAAAACTGCTATTTTTGGGACCTACAAAACAATTGCTTGTGCTAATAGGCAACGGTCTCTTTTCTTTTTATGAGTAGTAATTACTATTTTTCTATAAGTATTTTTTTTGTTAATTTCTTATTTGCTCGTTTAATTTTAGTTATTTAGATTAAACCCTTAATTTGTAATTAATAAATTAATTTATTAAATATTAATATTTAATAAATAATATTAGTTAGAATATCATTATTTAAAATTCATTTTATATAGTAAATACTAAATACAATAAAAAAGAGCAAGACAAAAAAATAGAAGTTTTGGTGGGAATATTTCATTTTTAATAGTCAACTCAACACCTGACACTTATAATGAAATATTCTATTTTATTTGTGGGCTATTGCTTAATATCGAAAACTTGTCCACTAATTAGAATCAATGCGCACCGGAAATAAAGATAAAGAAAATAATACATATGCAGCCTTCAGTACAAATATTATTGCCAATGTGAAGGAATAATACACTATTTCCCTTTATTCGACAAAATGCTTCAATTAGATTAGCCTACAGATGAGTACACGAAAATCACCATCGCCGTTCAAAGTAGAAGCAACAACGACAAAAATTATCTACACAGATTTAGCTTAATTGCTTAAGAGCTAACATATTTGATAAAGTAATAATAACGACTAGGGATGTCAACGGACGGTCTTTACCCGGACCGATCCGGAACCGTTCAAAGCCATTAAATTTTAAACAACGGTTCCGGTTCGGTTCCAGAACCGCTTGGACCGGACCGTCAAGACCAAATTTCGCTTTGTCCGGGTTTCGATCCGACCCGGTCAGATTTTTTTTTTTACAATTTTTAATTTGAGTATTACTTATCTACTTTTTCTATAAGAGCATTTTACATTTGAATGTGATTACGAAATATTAAATAATTTTATTGATAATTTCACAAGCACGCTACAGTTATTTTCTTTTAGCACAATAGTAGTAGTAAGTTGTTGGCATTACATTAAACACCTACAATAAAGAAAAAAAAATAGATTAAATAAGAGAGAGACACGTAGATACATACAAAGTGGAAAGTTATTTCCTTGGATTGATTGTGAAGTAAGTTTGGAGAAAAGTGAGGCAGAGCAGAAAGATCGCGGCGGCGAGAGTAAACTTTTCTTTGTTTTTGACGGTTGAGTAAGGGAAAATGAGCAAGGATTTGAGGTAATTAAAATCCAATGGGTACCCGATTAGAAATGGGTAATACTCGATCCTGAACCATAATTTAATGGTCCGGATCTGGTCCGAGTTTAGTATTTATTGGGTCGGCTCCAGAACCAGAACCAATACTAAATTATTAGTTCTGGTCCGGATAAAATCCGCCCATTGACACCCCTAATAACGACCAAAGATTATAGGCAAAATCAAGAAAGAAGGTCCAGATTCATGAACAATTAACTACCAAAAACAACAGCAGTTCCATCTCTTAAAAGGTGATAATGATTCATCCACCAAAGAAAGTCACAAATCTCTTTCAGACACAACGACAAACACTTTAAGGCCCCCCAAAAAGTCAAAGAAACTGCTGGACTTTTGGCGAAATAGAGTCAATCCGCTTCATTAATGGAGTTATTACAGTCACCATCATCGTCGTACTTGTCTGAAGAAGAGCCTTTGCAGAGAGGAACAGGATATTTCAGCGCATTGAGCTCGATTTTGCGGAGCGCGGCTTTAGCTAGATCAATCCCGCACATATCAGACAACCTTACGAGGTAAAGCAAAACGTCTGATAGTTCTTCCCCGACATGAGTTCTCTCTTCCTCTTTCCAACCGGGAAGCCCTTTCGGAACCTCTCCTTTCCATTGAAATATTTCCGACAGTTCACCCACTTCTCCCACCTGCGCGCAAAATTTTGTCATTTTTCCTTGGGGCATTATCCAAAAGATTCGATTGATGCATGATAGACTGGTAGTAAGTAGTAAAGGACAAAGAAAATAATTATGATATGGTGATGCAATTTTGGGGAAAATATTCAAGATAAACCCCTTTCAATTTTTACCTTTTTATGACTTTTATGAAAGAAAGGGTTAAAAGTAAAACTCCCAAAGCAGTATAGAGCAGTAAATCAAAAAATACAAAAATGGCGACAAAATACTTCAACATTATTATTAGGGGGAAATAAAGTTCATGAAACCACGACAAATTTGAGAAACAACTCTTTGAACTTAAATCTTCCAGAACGATTTTTGTTTTTGTTTCTTGAAGGAGATAAAGATTTCCCAGAACCAATCCATTATCTTTGAAAATAAAATAAAAACTAAAGATCATAAATGCTTGCTTTAATCATAGATAGAGATAAAAATCATGAAAAAAAGACTAAAAGAGAGTGGATTACCAGAGCGAGAAGAAGATTCCTGGGGCTGTGGTACTGTTCCCAATCTCTTTCTTTTGCGAAATCATCCATTTTCTTCTTGAGAAGATCGAGCGTCACGCTCACTTCACCATCACCGTTTTTGAATTCCATAATTTACTTTCTCAACTTTCTGTCAAAAATCACAGAGAAAAATGACTAGATTTTATTTCCTCTATCCAACTTTGGGTTCATATATGAAAGTAAAAATGAGGACTGGTTTGTATTTAAAAGGCTCTCCGGACCCCACCGAGCTTACTGGCTACCGGCTGCGCCCGGCTGATTTTGCTATTCAAAGAATCACCAATACATGGGATCTAATTGAAATGACCAGGTAGAGCTATCAAAACTCATTCGAATTGGGTCGGGCCCATACATTTTTAATCTCAACAAGTTTTGATTTCAGGATTGGTCAGACCCGACTCACAATTATAGTGCATATTTTTTTTGTTCAACTAAACTAGTCGTTTTACAATTCGAATATTTTTGGACTATTCAAATTTTATTCTTGTTCAGTAATGTACATTATCTAAGAAACTATAGAGTATGTGACAAGGCTCTCCATTTTTTTATCATTTTCGATTTGGTAATTGAAAAGTTCGAAATTCTTGCTCTTTTATGTTGGTCGAGTGTAATTAATAGCATTATATCCCATCATGAGCTGATATAATATTTGGGGAATATATGCTAAATGTGTGTTCGTTGTGAGATGTCCACACACTCAAAGGAGACGACTTGTTGCAGTAACAAACTTGCAATCAAGTCTATTTATTTAAATTTCTTAAATGATATATAGAATACTAGTAATCATAATTTGTCGTTGCCTATGGACCACATATTATACAGTAGATTACTTCTCATATTTTCAAACAAAATCCATAATAATTTGTATTGCAAAATTATATTTCAATGATTATCGAGTGTGCTATTTTTACTCTGACCCTCGCTTTCTTGGATGAAAGTGTATAAGTGATACTTTATTATTTTACTTTCAGAAAGTTAAGCTATCACCAAAGCATTTTATTTTCATAGTCTGAAATAAAAAGGGGACACGACAATATTTATCGTCCATCAGCTTGGACCGATTTGCATTATTATAAATATACTTCATGTCTCAATTTGCAACTTTCCAGATTCTATCTTTTACTTTTACTCTCATACAAGACGATTCATTTCTTTTCGACACAGTTATCTAGTAGAAATGTATAAAGTGATTAAATTGATAAAAAGTAGATGAGTCCCATAATTTTGAAGAGATAATTAATTCTTAAAAATGAAACGAACATCTTGGATGGGACGGATGGAGTATTATTTAAAACATTTTTGGTTTCTTAATCCATTTTTATATTTGTCAAAATGGATTTCAAATTTTATTATTGTGTCATTTTTTTTTTCTGCCAATATACCTGAATACATGCCTTTTACCGAGAATGACAGGCCATGTTAGTGGCCAAGCTAAGCAATTAAAAATGTTTCCTGAAAATAATTGGAAGCATGCAAATGTAAAATGAGGACGTATCGAAAAAAGGAACAAAAAGAAAAAGGTAAGCTGAGCAAGAGAAGTTACTTATCATGAACATGAACATGATACATGAGGTCCCCAATCTTCATCGTGTAAAGCAGCATATAATGGATCTTCGGAGAAACAAAACCAATCAGAAAAAGGAACTCTAGAAGCTTAAAGGTCTAAAGTAAAATAACGCGAAACACGCATCCTCTAATTTTGAACACGAGAGAAACACACTAAATACGGGTTGACATTACAAGGGATA
Organism: Salvia rosmarinus; assembly: GCA_036937905.1. Classification (NCBI taxonomy): domain Eukaryota; kingdom Viridiplantae; phylum Streptophyta; class Magnoliopsida; order Lamiales; family Lamiaceae; genus Salvia; species Salvia rosmarinus. The sequence continues at coordinate 68,910,782 of CM072823.1, forward strand.
TGTGATCTTAGAGCTATTTAAAACATACTCACGTATTGTATTGTGTATCGACTAACTAGAAAGTATCAGCATTCATATGAATAATCAAAGACAAAAGCTTGGATGAGCTCCATCTCACCGTAAGTTCACTCTTGTTTTTTATTAAAATAATTATATATTAATTATGATGAAGAATGATAATATAATTTATTAATTTATAATTATAATTTATTAATTCATAATATGGTTTATTAATTCATAATTAAAATTTATTAATTCACAATTAGAGTTTATTAATTCACAATTAGAATTTATTAATTTACAATTAGGGTTTATTAATGCAAAATTAGAGTTTATTATTTAAATTATGGTTTATTAATTCAAAATTAAGATTTATTAATTCACAATTAAGATTTATTAATTCACAATTGTGATCTATTTATTCCAGTTAAACTTTATTAATTCAAAAATAAGATTTATTAATTTAAATTATGATATATTAATTTACAATTAAGATTTATTAAATTAATTAATTTAATTAGAATTAATTTAATAATTATTAATTAATTAATTAAAAAATTAATTAGGTGGTCTCACCCTGCACGTTGCGTGCACAATAGACCACCCCATAATCAAATGATTATACATTAACCTTATGAGTTAGTAGAAGCATGAAAGATGTATACAAGTATTAGAAGACACCCATGTACACATTTTCTTGACTACTACACCGTGTTCTCATTTTTATCGCATTGTTGCCTGCTACTCCAACCACTTGACGCTCGACTGTGTGAGGAAGATCTGAAGAGCATGAAGCGTCCATTGATGAATTCGATTGCCGCTGCCTCAGAATCGAGGCGACAATGCTGCCATTCTTCCTAAACCCCAGCGATGACGCTGTCAGATCAGGCGAAGGTTTCTTCCCCTTAATCCAGCAACATCCAGGGGCTTCTGAATCTTCTCACTCTTCAACTTCATGACTCGTATCCTCAAATCGACGGATTTGGCTTTGTTACTTGCCGGTACGAGCACCGGCCGCCCTCCGGTTCGGAGGAATTCATCGAATTACCCGGCATTATCGGTTAGCGGAGTAAGGGCTTGTGAAGTTAGAAAATCCAAATTCATACACTATCATCATTAATCTCATTCTCTACATATAGACTAATCGTGATCCAAGTTCATTATAAACTCTATTTTACCACCTCCACTTAAAAATATTTATTTATATTTTTGTAGAAACACAAAATTGATATAAATAAAAAATATCATAATTTTAATAATTAAATAGAATTAATAAAGTTATCAAAATTTTATAAATTAATAGATTTGAAAATTAAAATATAATTAATAAAATCGCTAAAAGTTGACATAGATTCGGACATTAACTCAAAACTAAACGTAACCCGAATAGAAGTATAGAACAATGCAAAACTGCAGACTGAAAGTGCGGCACGCTACAAAGGCACATCCCAGTATCCAATAGTAGCAGCCCACGTCAACAAAACTCCACGTGGAACAACCCAATTCGCAGCCTCAGTCAGTCACACGTGGCGAACCCCAAACTCTAATATCACTTGAATTAATTACCCCGCAAACGATGCACATTCTGTAGTAGTTCGATCGAAGACGATACACAAATTGCAATTTCAATCGAAAATATTAGCCGGAGCTCCGGCCCCGCATAGAAGCTTTAACCGTGGCTCCCCCCGCTCCGCCGCAGCACCAACACAGCAACCTCACCCGCAGGAAATCCGCGCCGGCTTCCGCCTTCTCTGCTTCGTCCTCGTCGGGTTCGACCCGAATAGTCTACCGGGAGTCCGTTGGCCGCTCATCCAATCCGGATCTGAGCCTGCCATTTTGGCAGAAGACTTGGTTCATTGTCCTGTTGCTAGTGATGGCCGTCTCCTTCTTCGGTCTCGCGATATTCCTGCTTCTGACTCTCGAATCCGATTATGGTTCGACTCCGGTTTCCGCCGCCTCCGAAGGCGTTCAGGCAAGTGTTAATTCTCCTTGATGTTTTTTTTTTGCGTTCAGTGTGTGTGAGCTAGAGAGGAGATTTCTGGATGAGTGAATTTAACATTGGCTGTTTGATCGGCGAGCTTTAGGTATTTATTTATCGGAATTTAGGTTTTGTTTCTGATGAGAGCTGTTACTATTACGGGGTCTTAATTTGGTTGCAACTTAGTGATGAACATCAGGGCATTTGTAAATTGAAGAATATATGTAGTTTATTATCTGGTGGGATCGCCTAATTATATCAACTTCGTGCTAATTTGATTTTGTTGGAGTATGTTCAATTGTGAGAACTAACTTGCTAGAAGTTTTAGACTTGATGTGATTTGTTGGATTCTATTTGGCTCCTGAGAGAACATGTATCTGTTTTGTTTTAGCTCTGAATGACGTTTGATAAGTATGATTTCCATGAGAGCTGATGAAGAAGGAATTGTAGATAGGAAGTCGAATTGTATGGCCTGTGGGTTTGCTAGCGAAGAAACTAGGTAAACTAGTTAAGTTCAAGTGCACTTTGAAAGCTAATTTAGCTGCTTTTGTGTGTGCATAGTTCTGCTTTACTGACTCGAATGCTGAATAGCTGAAGTAATATGTAATGTGCAGTTGATAAACTACTTTTACATGCTTTGTGTTTTGATTGGCAATGTACCAATGTGTTTTCTCAAATATTTTATAGATAACATATGGTTCAGTCATCAAGTTGATGCATGAGAGGACAAAATTCAGGCTGCACTCACATGATGTTCCTTATGGCTCTGGCAGTGGGCAGCAGTCTGTTACAGGTTTTCCTAATGTTGATGACGCCAATAGCTACTGGGTATGTCAGCACTGTATCGTCAATTGTTCAGATGTATTTGTAATTCCTTTGTGTTATGTGATCTAGTAATTCTGGTTCCTGGACTGATAAAGAGAAGTTCTTATGTTGCAGATTGTCAGGCCTATACAAGATTCGTCTGCAAAGCAAGGAGACTCAATCAAGACTGGAAGTCTTATTAGGTTGCAACATATGAAAACTAGGAAGTGGCTGCACAGCCACTTGCATGCCTCCCCAATATCAGGCAATATGGAGGTCAGTGTCCGTGAGTTTGCTTAGGAACATTTCCTTTACATCAAATATTTGAATATCTATCTTTCTGTGTGCTTTTCTGGTTGTCAAACTGAGGAAATTGTATCTCTTGCTTTTCTATTTCATTGTGCTAAACTCCATGATTCTTGTAGAGTGATGATGACCTTCAGTGTTACTCAAACATGTTTACAGCTATCAAATCATGTAACCTGATAGTTAATTTGACAACATCAAAGGATACATTACCAAGGTTTAACTTTCATTACCAATCTAATGTTGCATTTGGATTGAGGGATTTCAAATATGTCAAAATTACTTCAAAATGAGAGATGAATATTAAATGTATATTTTATGGATAGGAATTTGTGTAAACAACATTTCACCCTTATACTAATATTATTTGTTGGAGTATGAAGCTTCTTTTTTACTAGTTTGATGCACATTGTCATACACAGAGAAGTAGGCCTAAATTAAAACCTAAAATATCTTCATGTCCTTTTTCTATTCGAGACGTGTTATTCCAGAATCTTTAATCTGGTGGTGCAGCTTTCTGAGTGGAAAAACTGAACTTCTAAAGTTGATCAATGTAATAAAGATTAAGCATAACTCAAAGTGCATGATAGTTTTTGAAAGAATCTAATATCTGGTAAATAAGTCAGCTCCTAGAAGTACCAAGCTTGCAGTGGCATCTTCCCATGGTACTTGGACCTAAGTTGCCACACACTGCATGGAGCTTCCTAAGATGCTCAATATGTTTTGCAGTTGATATTCCATTCAATTTAATACTTCATGGTTTTCTATTTTCTCAGATGGACATTATCGATGGGTAAATGACTTCCTTTTTCTTTTCCCTTCATGTACCAACCTGCAATAAATGACTAATTTTTATTTATGAAATATTTTCTGCCGAAGGTGCTTATAGATCCTCACTAGCTCGTTGAAGGAACAGACTTAAGATCCTTGTTGCCTTCCTTCTCAATATCATCGTATTTGGTATTATTACGAGTAATCTGATAAGGATCTTAACCTAGTTAATTGACTATGTCATCGATGCGATGTGTCATGTTTATTCTAGAAAAGTCTTATTCATCTTAGTTCATCTGAACTACTATCGTGACTAGTGGAGAAAGGAAGGTTTTACTCTCTGGTTGGTCACGCAAATAATAGATTTCTATGAGTTTCACATAAAAGGTATCATGTGTCTTGAATTGTTTGAAACTTATAACTTCGTCATGTTTGATAATTACCTTCTGTGAAAGTTGTTTCTGGATCACAATATTCCATTCTGTACCGAACTTACTATTATTGCCTTAGGCCTAAGTATGTGATGGGAAAATATATACAGGTCAGTTGCTTTGGCAGTGATAGCGAGTCTGACACTGGGGATCATTGGGGGTAAGGCATTTGGTTATGAACCTTGTGGATTATGTGATTAGGTTAAAACGGGGCATTCATAGTGTTTGTTGTGTGTTGTCAGTGTTGAAATTGAGGGCAGTGGAAAGACGTGGAGGCAAGATCAAAGGGTAAGGCTTCGGCATGTAGATACCGGTGGGTACCTTCATAGCCATGACAAGAAATACCAACGCATAGCCGGTGGTCAGCAAGAGGTAAGAATGAAATTAAGTGAAGTGATTATGGATTAAGAAGTTGCAGCATCGATGTCGATCATAATGCTTTTTATGGCCTCTGGAATTCTTTCAGGTTTGTGGCGTTCGTGAAAAGAAACCTGATAATGTATGGTTAGCAGCAGAGGGTGTTTACCTTCCCGTTGCTGAAACCAAGTGAAAGCTCCAGTAGTATATGCAATCAGTATAATGAATGAGTAATGATTAGTTGAGCCGCTTTCTGTTAATTTACTAGGGACTTTCTCCCCCTTCTATATTACTTCCAACTGTCACCAGTTGCATGTGAACGTGGCTAAGTTTTGAAAATAGTTTCATGTAATCTCCTTATAGATAATGTAGACTTTACTATGAATTCCGCAACTAAAATCATGTCTTCATCTTCTGAGCTTTGAAGCTTTCTCATGATAATTTGGTCTACGTGCACGACCGTAAATGGTCATATGCTTTGAGTTCGATTGTGGTTGCAGTACGTGTGTCATTGAAGCAAATAATATTACTGTATTCGATTTGTAATTATGAAATTATTTGAATATTCGTATTTGTATTTGGTTGTTTATTCGGATATAAAATTTGATTCCTATTCGATTTGAAATTGATATTTGATTTTTTTAACTATTCGAAGACTATTTTATTTTATAAGAGTATATTCTTTGCTCGAATTAACATGACTTTTCTTTTGGTGTACTCATTACTAACTACATGTAATTATGTCCTACAACATCAATAAATATAAAAATCTTAACATCTCTACGAGTTTTCAACTTTATTTGATGGAATGTACAAATTAAATTGATAAATTTTTTGATTTGGTTGATATTGAAACGAATATCATAATTTTATATTTATATTTAAATACTAGTTGAGTAAATTATCTATGTTCAAATTCAGTTATAAAATCTGGAATATGAATATTCAATTCAATTACTTCAACTTTGTGTTTGATGGGGGGTTGCAGCAGGATACATGTCGGATAGATTTTATTTGGTGATGCATTTTTCCGTTGTCGCTAGCTTTGCGCTGCTGATGTGTATTATTATTATTATTATTATTATTATTATTATTATTGTTGTTGTTGTTGTTGTTGGTATGATGGGGATTAAACCCTATACTTCTATGTTATTCAAGAGAGTTTTCACCGTTTGAATATAAATCCTAAACTTCTGTGTCAATAATTTTTTTTTTGGTAATTTAATACAGAAATTTTAAAGGCTGCGTCACGGTGGACTCGAACCCAAGACCTTTGACCTCGGACATTACCCACTCTACCACTAGGCCAACACACACACACACACACAATTCCTTCTGTGTCAATAATTATAACTACATTATTGTCAATCACAAATATCTAATGAATAATTCCATATGGAGCTATAAAATTAAATGTGGTACTCGGTGTGATTGTTCGAGCCGGTATTAATAAAGAACCACATTATGAACATTTTCTGCATGAAATTGGACAGTTAATTTGTCTTTTTACGAGCTTTCATGTTTGCTGCAGCAGTGAGTTTTTTTCATTTGATTTTAGCCCTCTTCTATTGATCATTTTATTGTTTATTTTTTATTTTTTTGTTTCGTTGAGTCTGAGACCTATCCCTTTTACATAGGAATGTCTACCATTGGGTTGGGTCTCCCCAAAATGACAGTATATGTTTTTGCTACTTAATTTTCTTAATTATCCTTTCTCTGAATTCTTTTTCAAATTTATATTTAATGAAAAGCTAGAAGAAATGATAAAAATTCCAACTATTTGCAAGATTGTCAAAACACAGAAATTAATAAGCTTATTCGTCTCCTATGAAAAGACTCGAGAACTCGAGCTACGTCCAAAGAAGGAAGGGAAAGACAATCATTGAATAAAAAAAGCAAAAGCAACAGAATATATATAGAAGAAAAGCGATGGCAAAAATAGAAAGAGTTAATCTGAAGAACAATAAAGTTCAAGGGCACTTGAGCTTATTATGATGGGTAGTCAAAGTAGCTTAGCAAGGGCATGCTTCATAGTTGCCGGAGGTGCCCGGCGGCACGCAGTTGCAGTCGGCGCAGCAGCTCGCACACGCTCTTCTGCACAGATTTGGCCTTCCTGATAGCTTACACCTCGCCGCACAAGCACCGCCGCAGTCGATATTGGTACTCGCCTCCATTCCATGGGCAACTACAACGCTAATTACAAGAATTAATCCTACAATAACTTTGGGATTAATCTTAATCATGATGAGAGAGAGATAGATAGAGAGAGCTGTGGGTGTGTGAGAGTGGGAAGGGAAAGAGAGTATTTATAGAGGTGGTGGGAATGGGATGAAATGAGAGAGAGAAACTCATGCATGCAAAATTAAATTAATAATTCAACCAAATGTAGCCTCGCATTTTGCTCTACCCAATCCCCAAATGTTAATTAAAGGGGAAAACAGAAAACATAAAAGAAAAGGAAACAGCAAATAAAGAGACCTTCAACCAACAGAAATCATATAAGGACCACACCTAATTCATTTCTTTTTAGTTAAATGACAAAATATTTGATATATTCTTTTGAAAATTGTATACATAAAAACATATTATCGTTTACTAGCATTTAAGACGTCTTTTTAGAGATGGCCTAGTAAAAGAGTCGGTATATTTAAAGCTAAACATCTCATATTCAAATCACTTTTATAATTTTCAATCAGTCGTAATTAATTTTTAAGATATGATTTGTAAGTTATTGCATAAGTGTTGGAATTTATCCAAAATAAATAAAAGTAGCAAGTGTAGGCATAAAAAAATATTTGAAACTTTGAGTTTGTAATGCCACCGCCAGCTCCAGCTCTATGTAACTCAACCGCAGATAAGAATGATGGAGAAAAGAAGGCAACTGGTGTGGAGAAAGGTATCTTTAAAATTAATTAAGGGTCCCTCCCTCTTACCAATATCCAGTCTGTAGTTTTGGTGAAGTGCAAATCAATTACAAAACTCTCTAAATCTTAAAAAAGAAGAAATTATGCTTCACAGCTGTGTTGTTGCTGGAAGTCAGAGAGAATCATAGAGATTTCTGATTTTCAGTTAAACTATGCATTGAGAATTGAGAAATTTATTATTCTGAGGCCACTTAATTTGGATGTGAAATTCAATGGGAAAGGAAACTGGCCTTCTCCAAAAACAATACTTGAGCTACCTTCTAACTTCTTTATGCTAAATTCTATGCTATATTTCATAAAACCTAATTCTACGTTAGTTTATAGGCAAACATGTATATGCAAATGTGATAATTTGATATAGGTGTACAGATGGTAACTCTATTCGGTTAGAATCTGGTGACAGAAGGGTTTTTCTTATAACTATATGTAATAATTAATTGATGAAAGAGTATTATTGATTAGAGCATAAAATGCTTTCTAACATATACGAGGATATTGTTGATTTTTTTTTTAATTAGGGATAATTCGCTGCTACTTCATCTCTTTGATGTCTAAATTTTATTTCTTTTTACAATATGGATGTTGTTGGTTTTTTTGCACATTAGGTAAACTCGCTTATTCTTTTTCTTTTTAAATGACAATGGATACTGCTGATTGTATTCTCTTTTGTGACAAGAATAGCCTTCAATCACTACTTAGTAATTTTTATTTATATGTAATAATTTACAAATCATATAAAAGACACATACAGTATTAGGATGTATCAAAATAACAAGAATTTAAAGGCTTGTTTCTGTTTCTTATGTCAGTGCATATCTTGCTCGTCAGTGAACATATTTGTGTTTTAGTTTCTTTCAGTTGAATGCTGAAAGTTTTTTCGTGAGCAACAACATACTACTCCCTAGATTCTATTATTGTTTGTTTGTTTTTATTTTGGATGTTTCGTTATTATTGACCTGTTTTATAAAAAAGAAATAATTTTATACTAAAAATGCATTGAATTTCGTACCTATATTATTTTATAAACAAAATATAATTATTCTTAATCTACGTATAAAAAGAAAGGAGTAAATAATATCGAAACGGAGGAAATATTTGTTTAAGTTATAGTCAGATGTTTTTCCTAATCTTTTCTTTTAAGATACGAAAAAATGATTTTATCTTCAGCGAAATAGAGTGAAATGACCTCTATCATGAAATAGTAAAGTTGAAAAAATTCAGTTTAAAAGTGCAACGAACGTCCTAGTCTACTGTAGATTGATTTTAGCATCCATTTAATAAATCGCCATAAGAAAGAAGTGGAAATATATATATATATATATATATATATATATATATATATATATATAATCAAGTTAAAGAATGTCAATTATAATGACGCAAAAATGTCAATTATAGCAGTCGTTGGCTTATCGGACTATTATCACCAAATAGTCCCAATAGGACCAACAAATTGTTGGTCCTATGGGACTATTTGGTGATAATAGTCTAATAGCCAACGAGTTTATTATAATTGACATTTTATGTTATATAATTGATATTCCTAACTTGGATAATATATAACGCCCGCGTAAAGAATAATTTGATTTTTTTGTGTCATGTTAATGATTTTGGCCTTCAACGTATCGAAACTCGACAGTTTTCTGGAATTAGTTCATTAAAACCTTAGCTAGCGGTGTGCACATAGCTTAGGGATATTTAGGGGATATCTTCGAATTTATACAAAATCTATCTGTAAATTTTAAAAAATCGTAAAAAAGATTTGATAATTGAGTGAAGATTAAAAAATCTGGGACTATTCATTTGAAAAGGTTTGAATTGTGAGGATAAAATAGATAGTAATTTATTAAAAGAAACTTGAAATTCATTTATTTATATATTCTGAGGAATTTAATAATTTTTTGATTAAATACAATTTTGAGGGAATTATTTATTATAGTTGCATAAACGAGCACAAAATTTGCAATGCTAAGGTTTGGATGTAGCAGTATAAACTAATTCGCATGGATCACCATTTTCTTTAAAAAAAAATCACTCACAAAAAACAACAATTCAACAGACTGCACTGTGTATTTATGCGCATATTTCATTGAACTCTTCCATTAAAGAGAACATCAAGAATAAGAGGGCATAAAATATCGCGAGCAAAACTTCCAATATTATCATCAAAACAAGGCCTCAGCAAAGATGTTGACAAAAATAATCAAAAACAAAAGAAAACACTAAAAGCATAATAAAAGAGATATTCTCTCTAAACCCCCTAAATCATTTAAGATAACAAATCACTTCACCAGCGGCCTCTCAGTGAGACTTCACGTACTCCTGCACGATGTGGAGCCCTTCACTTTCCTCGCCAAAATCCTATATAACAAGAAACTCAAAGTCAGACTTTGAGAAATCAACCCCTCGTTGCATTAAGAAGAGAACCATCTGGTTTCCCAGTATTACCTTCACGACAACGCAAGCAGCCCCAACAACTTTTCTGGCCTTGCCTTCGGAATCAATCTTGCACAACTACACAAGAAACATTCAACACTAAAATCAAATACTATCTCCATGTGTTCTAAGCAACAACATGACAACCGGCTCAAGATGATCCGTCATCACCACAGTTGTCAGAGATAAACCATAAGTTGTTTTAGCATAAATGAAGAATTTCTTCTTATCAAAGAAGTAATGAAATCAGCAGAATGCACTTACACCAGCCCATTCACCAAGGGTCTTGGCACTTGCAACAGAGATAAGGTTGACATTGTGGTCGGCACACAATGCCTTGACCAACTTAATGTAGTCGGGTTGGTCGCAGTCCTCTGCCAACACACAAAGGAGGGCAGCATGCTTCTCAATTGCCTTTGCACCTTCATGAAGGCCTCGGACAAGCCCTCCATGCGCCAATGACTTCTTGAGCACAAGTTGAAGAGCGGTCATGATATCCATAGGCTCACCAAGGGTGGGAGCCGCCACCGGCACTGGTGTCTCCACAACAACGGGCTCTTCTCTGCGAAACATCCAATCATGTTCAATGGGGGTTTAGCATTAAGCATTCCACATAGACAACTTTACATTCCTCTTGTTCTCTCAAAATAAATTAACTAATCTGACAAATCACACTAATAGATTTTGATTCGTATTAGCAAGGGAATCATATTCAAATGCCAAGTAAGTTCAATAGATAGAGAAAAATCAAGATTTCTTACCCAGACATTTTGGTTTCGGGCTAAAGACGGTCTCTGATTATATGAACTGCAATAAATCAAAGGTGCCAAAACGCAAATCAAAAAATTGAAAATAAGAAGATAAAAATAAAAACTTTAAAATAATACATGCCACGGTATACATCTAAACATTAGCAAAAAGGCAATATCTTCAGATTGCAAGTAAAATTTCAATGATGAACGAAGATCGTTTAAAGCTGATATATGATCTGGCAAAAACTACCTAGTATTAAACCAATCAAACGAATTACACCTGCGGTTTCAATTAATATTCAGATGCCAATTATCTTTTAATATCAGAACATTATATTTTTCTAGACTGAGCTGATCAATTTCAGAACGTGCTCAAAAAAACAATTAACAGCAACCAACGTAAATAAACAAAACAAAAACTAAGATCAACGTACAGAAAACGAAAGAAATTACAAGAAGAATTGCGAGAGGAGAGACGAAGAATGCACCTGCGAAATTAAGCGTTGAGCAGCAGCAAACGTGACAGGCTGCGATAATGATATTCATCGCAATCTTATAGGGGTAGGATAAAAAGAAGAAACCCCCAAAACCCTAGCTACCATCGCTTTGGTGGACTTTACCAATTTTAGTTCAGCCCAATATGCTTGGGCTTCCACCGATGACCCCTTGATAGTTGATAACATAATGTTTTTTTTAATTTTGTTTTAGTTTATTTCATCTTTTGGTAATTTGAAACAGGTGTTTGGAATTTTGTTTATTAATTTTTCTATTGTAAAATATCTTTTATTGAATTTTAATTCCATATTTGAGAGAAACTGAACTGAAATTGCACGTGTTCACAGAAGTGTTATATACCAAAATCAAATAGAATAGGTTTAGTTTCAGTTCAACTTTGCCACAATAAAGGCCACCCTTATAAAATGAAAAAAGAAAATATATTACTAACTAACATCGTTCAATTATAACGGATATGGCCGAATTTTCAAAAGATTAAAAGTCATGAATATTTTCTTCTTTGTTTTTGTTTTTGCTTTTTTTATTATTATTGCTTAGGAGTAGTGTAACGTTTATGAGTCGACCGTAAACTCAAAGTTAGAATATCTTGTGTCAAAATAGTTAGGTTCTACTTTCCCCAAACATAAATTCCTGATGTCTTCCACTCGAGCCGATAATTTTGTATTTTACGCAAATAATAAAATTGCAAGTTCAAAAGGTTAAGTTAGTGTGCTTAATGTGACTGCAGGCTATGCAATGCAAGAAAATGAATATACAGTAATGGTAGCGGTTAATATATGAGATAAACGGTCTCAAGTCCGAATCCAAGTGCTTAAATAATTTAATTATCCAAAAAAAAAAAGAATATACGTCGGTGTAAAGGACTGTAAATTAGTAGATGTTCTACGTCATGTTTTCTCTGTCCAACTGTCCAGCCTGATCAATTATAGACTTTGGCCCAACCAATCTTCAATTTCGATCTATTCGAGTCAGCTCATCAATTTCGAACTCATTTCCATGATTCTAATGTCAGTAATAATAAACTTCACTTAATATAGGCTGCTGTATGTAGCCGTAGGCATACATTTTATCAAATTTTGTTTCCTTCTTCGTACTGCTTCACGAATTGTGGCACGATTCTGGAAAGAGGCAAGATACATATGTATTTTCAAGTTACACTATGCATTACAGTCGATTTGAGTTACAATGAATTTGACAACGTTATGTAATACAAATTAAATTTTGGTACTATGAGACTACACAGTTGAGATGGGTACATGAATTTTCGAGTGACAAATCACTTGGCCTTGCGGTTGTCGATGCATCCATACGCAACTTTGATCACTCTGCAGAACTGTGCACTATCGACTCAACCAGTTCGTCGAGAAACAATGAAATCTCCACAGATTCTATGTGCAACGGAATAAACTATTGTGTTCGACCCGAAAGCACAAGCTAGTCACTCGCAAAGGATCACCGTCATGCACCATATAAGTTAACCCATCCCACCATCACCAATTCAATCAATGGAATCACCGTCGTCTATCTCGTCCGGTACGTGCAACTTCTCAATGGCAGCCTGTTCAGTATATGGCAAAATACAGAAGGCGAAATTCAGAAACAATGGATGGAAGGAAAGATTATGGTAATATTCAAATGAGGCACATTCTGGAGCATCCACTCTTAACTCCAATTGTGATATAAAATCCTAATTAGGGATTATTAAACCCTAATTAGAGATTAGTGAAACGTACATCCAAATGTACACAAGCATTTTCCTATTTAAAAATTGATCAGCACAGAAGAGGCTGCAAGGAGGTTTTCATGCCACTTGTGGAGTATTCATTCTACCATACATATCAGGTGATAGCAAGAAACAACATGACATTAGTTGCATTATAATAAGTACAGACGAGAAATAGGGGGATTTGTTACCTTAATAGCTGCTACGTCGGTTGCAGATGGTTTCAGATCCAATGCTAGTCCAAAATGAAGCATGGCATTATCGTACATGTTTCTCCGCTTGTAAATATTACCCATTAATGCATAAACACTACTTTCACATGGGGCGTACTCTTTGAGCTCCTCGAGAACTGCTAGGGCCCCATCAAGATTATCCATGCTCACAAGGATGTTCGCCTTCTGATATAGAGGGAGAGGGTTCTTCTTATCAGCCAATACAGCGCTTTCCATCATCTCCAGTGCTTCGTCATTTCTCTGTAGGAATTTATGAGAATTGTTAATGAAGTAAAAACCAATTCCGAGCTAGTATAGTATTTTCGTTATAATTTTATCTACCTTCAATGTGTGCAAAGCAGTCCCGAGGTATGACATTATGACAGAAGAAAGCGGATTGATTTGGAAAGCCATCCGGAAATGATGCTCTGAGAACTCGAACTTCTCTTGCCGGAGATAAATCATCCCTAGTCCATACCAGGCATTGTAGTGTCTGGAGTCTATCCGAAGGGTGCTCTGGTAGCTCTTGATACCATTTTCGAAATCTTCCAAGGCCACAAATCTATAATCAAAGACAGGGTTGATAATTAAAATTGCATCACACAGCAATGTGCTACACGTAATGCAAAGGGGAATAAGATTGTGATCCGTACTCGTGACCACACAAGGTGTGGGCATATGCAAATCTTGAATTTAATTGCACCGAACGCTGGAAATTCTTAAGAGCAGTTTCGTGATCTTTCTGTAAGCTATAGCAATTACCCATAGCACACCTGTCATCCCACATACACAAATCAGCAGCAGTAGCATATGCATTGCATCTTTTGCTCCACAAAAAGATTCTAGAGACTTCACTAAAACTGCAACATATGCTACTGCGAGAAACAAAGCAAGGAAGCGAAGACATCTAACAGGGCCAAACTAGAACATGCTATGCGTAAATAATGAATTACATAAAGCAACATTATTAACTTATACAACTTGAAGCTAAGAACAGTTAGGTGTGATGGAAGGTACCATGATTGAGGAGCTAAACGGTCAGTTGATATCAGCTCCTGAGCCAAGTAACTCAACTTCATATCTTCTTTCAAATGCTAAAAGGTGGAGGCACATAGAGTCAACAAAAAGAAAAAGTTATGTTTAAGCTGAAACTGCAACTGAATAAGAATGTATGTAAAATTTAAGAGATTATGCGGATTTGAAGCTAAATAATGAGAACTGGATTTCAAAGTGAAAACTCACATATAAAACTGCGGAGTATATATCCATTCCGTCAGAACTATAAGGGGAGGCAATGCGTGCACGACTGAATGTGCGATCAGCTTCAAGATAATCAACCAATTCGATATAAGCTTTCCCGACCTGTGCTTGAATGAGATCATATACGAGAACAGTCAGATATATGTAAAGGCCAAAGTATATATCCACACACGCAAGTGTTGGACCACCAATGATATTAAATGCTTGATACTGAAGTACAGAACAAACATAAAGATAAGTTCATCACGCGCTCCCAAGCTCTCCTGAACTAATCTTTCTGAAAATGAACTTGGGAAGAACTTCTGTACAAGGACATGTATGTAAAGAAATACTAAGGGAATGCTTGGTTAGTAGGCTTTAGGGTGGTCAAGGAAAGTCCTGTGCTCGATAGTGGGAAATGATTTCTTAAATAGCGAGTCATATCACCATTTCAGGAAAATCTTGAACTTTGGTTCCATTTCGCCACCCACATCCCCCCCTGCTTCCTTGACCCAAATTAAACCCATTCCTCATTCCCATACCCTTCCACTAACCAAGTTCACCTAACAGTTTGAGGAATGAATAACCAAACTGCTAATTGAGGAAGTCTCGAAACCTTCCACCTGAATTGCCCGAGTGACAAAGAAATGTGGTTTCAAAAGATTTTGACAGCACAGTGAACCTACAATCAACCAAGGTCGACAAGAATTTTAAGAAATATTTCTGTTTCACTTCATTCTATTTATTTGAGGAAAAGAAGTTGTTGAATTTTATAACTTTGACGATAGCAAGAGCAATTACAGATAATTTGCACAAATATCAGATGTACGTGTCTGCATTGAATTGCATGTATAAGAAGATTCTTTGTACTTTTAAACAGAAATTATACTGTTAACATAAAGTGAGCTAGCTTTTCACGTGTTGGAGGTAAAATAGCTAGACAAATAAATGAAGGTAACAATATAGTAATCAGGAGGACACGCACGTGCTATCTCTAAAACTGTAAAGAGATGAACTGCTTACCTGAGAAAGCACCCATCCGGTATTATAATGCTTTTGTGGAAGTTTCGTGTAGGCGCTCAATGCATCCTGTCCATGACAAGCAGGATTTTACTTTACATGTAGAGTGAATTAATAATGCTAGACAAATTGCCTTCAAGATGTGACTACTACCTGGCATCTACAAAGACAGGAAAGTCTGAAGCCTTCCCTAACTATTCTAAGTAGCATTCATAGTGTTTGTTGTGTGTTGTCAGTGTTGAAATTGAGGGCAGTGGAAAGACGTGGAGGCAAGATCAAAGGGTAAGGCTTCGGCATGTAGATACCGGTGGGTACCTTCATAGCCATGACAAGAAATACCAACGCATAGCCGGTGGTCAGCAAGAGGTAAGAATGAAATTAAGTGAAGTGATTATGGATTAAGAAGTTGCAGCATCGATGTCGATCATAATGCTTTTTATGGCCTCTGGAATTCTTTCAGGTTTGTGGCGTTCGTGAAAAGAAACCTGATAATGTATGGTTAGCAGCAGAGGGTGTTTACCTTCCCGTTGCTGAAACCAAGTGAAAGCTCCAGTAGTATATGCAATCAGTATAATGAATGAGTAATGATTAGTTGAGCCGCTTTCTGTTAATTTACTAGGGACTTTCTCCCCCTTCTCCTATATTACTTCCAACTGTCATCAGTTGCATGTGAACGTGGCTAAGTTTTGAAAATAGTTTCATGTAATCTCCTTATAGATAATGTAGACTTTACTATGAATTCCGCAACTAAAATCATGTCTTCATCTTCTGAGCTTTGAAGCGTTCTCATGATAATTTGGTCTACGTGCACGATCGTAAATAGTCATATGCTTTGAGTTCGATTGTGGTTGCAGTACGTGTCATTGAAGCAAATAATATTACTGTATTCGATTTATATTGATAAAATTATTTGAATATTCGTATTTGTATTTGGTTGTTTATTTGGATATAATTAATTTGATTCCTATTAGATTTGAAATTGATATTTGATTATTTTTTTTGAAACTATTCGAATACTCTATTTTATTTTATAAGAGTATATTCTTTGCTCGAATTAACGTGACTTTTCTTTTGGTGTACTCGTTACTAACTACATGTAATTATGTCTAACAACATCAATAAATATAAAAATCTTAACATCTCTACAAGTTTTTCAACTTTATTTGATGGAATGTACACATTAAATTGATAATTTTTTTGATTTGGTCGAATATTTATGAATATTGAAACGAATATCATAATTTTATATTTATATTTAAATACTAGTTGAATAAATTATCTATGTTCAAATTCAGTCATAAAATCTGGAATGTGAATATTCAATTCAATTGCTTCAACTTTGTGTTCGATGGGGGTTGCAGCAGGATACATGTCGGATAGATTTTATTTGGTGATGCATTTTTCCGTTGTCGCTAGCTTTGCGCTGCTGATGTGTATTATTATTTATTATTATTATTATTATTATTATTATTATTATTATTATTATGGGGATTAAACCCTATACTTCTATGTTATTCAAGAGAGTTTTCACCGTTTGAATATAAATCCTAAACTTCTGTGTCAATAATTATAACTACATTATTGTCAATCACAAATATCAAATGAATAATTCCATATGGAGCTATAAAATTAAATGTGGTACTCGGTGTGATTGTTCGAGCCGGTATTAATAAAGAACCACATCATGAACATTTTCTGCATGAAATTGGACAGTTAATTTGTCTTTTTACGAGCTTTCATGTTTGCTGCAGCGGTGAGTTTTTTTGTTTGATTTTTGCCCTCTTCTATTGATCATTTTATTGTTTATTTTTATTTTGGTTTCGTTGAGTCTGAGACCTATCCCTTTTACATAGTAATGTCTACCATTGGGTTGGGTCTCCCCAAAATGACAGTATATGTTTTTGCTACTTAATTTTCTTAATTATCCTTTCTCTGAATTCTTTTTCAAATTTATATTTAATGAAAAGCTAGAAGAAATGATAAAAATTCCAACAATTTGCAAGATTGTCAAAACACAGAAATTAATAAGCTTATTCGTTTCCTATGAAAAGACTCGAGAACTCGAACTACGTCCAAAGAAGAAAGGGAAAGACAATCACTAAATAAAAAAAGGGAAAGACAATCACTAAATAAAAAAAGCAAAAGCAACAGAACATATATAGAAGAAAAGCGGTCCCTCAGGGACAGCCCAATGATTAAGGTGGGTTCTTGTGGCCGAAAAGTCAAAGGTTCGAACCCCACCAAACGCCTCTATGGGTTTGAGCCTGTCACGTCTGGTTTTCCAAGTGTGGTTTACATGTCCTATGTGGTTTGCAGGCTATTGCACAGGACCATGGGGTTTACCCAATGCGCACCTAAGATAGCAGTTGCGGGTTCCCCGTGATATCAAAAAAAAAAGAAAAAAGAAAAGCGATGGCAAAAATAGAAAGAGTTAATCTGAAGAACAATAAAGTTCAAGGGCACTTGAGCTTATTATGATGGGTAGTCAAAGTAGCGTAGCAAGGGCATGCTTCATAGTTGCCGGAGGTGCCCGGCGGCACGCAGTTGCAGTCGGCGCAGCAGCTCGTACACGCTCTTCTGCACAGATTTGGTCTTCCTGATAGCTTACACCTCGCCGCACAAGCACCGCCGCAGTCGATATTGGTACTCTCCTCCATTCCATGGGCAACTACAACGCTAATTACAAGAACTAATGCTACAATAACTTTGGGATTAATCTTAATCATGATGAGAGAGAGACAGATAGATACAGAGAGCTGTGAGTGTGTGAGTGGGAAGGGAAAGAGAGTATTTATAGAGGTGGTGGGAATGGGATGAAATGAGAGAGAGAAACTCAAGCATGCAAAATTAAATTAATAATTCAGCCAAATGTAGCCTCGCATTTTGCTCTACCCAATCCCCAAATGTTAATTAAAGGGGAAAACAGAAAACATAAAAGAAAAGGAAACAGCAAATAGACCTTCAACCAATAGAAATCATATGAGGACAACACCTAATTCATTTCTTTTTAGTTAAATGACAAAAAATTTGATGTATTCTTTTGAAAATTATAGACATAAAAACATATTGTCGTTTACTAATGTAGCATTTAAGACGTCTTTTTAGAGATGGCCTAAGTAAAAGAGTGGATATTTTTAAAGCTAAACATCTCATATTCAAATCACTTAAATAATTTTCAGTCAGTCGTAATTAATTTTTAAGATATGATTTGTAAGTTATTACATAAGAGTTGGAATTTATCCAAAATAAATAAAAGTAGCAGCTGTAGGCATAAAAAAATATTTGAAACTTTGAGTTTGTAATGCTTCCGCCACCGCCACCTCCAGCTCTATGTAACTCAACCGCAGATAAGAATGATGGAGAAAAGAAGGCAACTGGTGTGGAGAAAGGCATCTTTAAAATTAATTAAGGGTCCCTCCCTCTTACCAATATCCAGTCTGTAGTTTTGGTGAAGTGCAAATCAATAACAAAACTCTCTCAAAATCTTAAAAAAGAAGAAATTATGCTTCACAGCTGTGTTGTTGTTGTTGCTGAAACAGAGTATTTATTTTGCATTAAGTGATAATCTAGGAAATGTGATGGAACCACCCGTATCTCAACTCTGTTGAAGATGTGGTATATGATAAATATGGCAGATAAGCTTTAAGAAAATGAATTTTTACTGTAAATTCTCCGAGGCTGAGTAGGGTGGAGACTTGGGAGCCACTAAAGAGTATACTCTTTATTTGAGATCAAATGCTTATTCATTGCTGAGGCCATATACGCAAACAAATAGATAGTCAATCGTGAGGTATACAGGCCCATGATAGAAGAGGAAATAGACGAAGAGAAGGGGCTCTAATATATTCTACGTAATATAGTTTTGGGAAGGGGCGGAAGCTGCCTATATAAGACAGACTTACGAGAATTTATATATAACCTAACTGTATTACAAGGTGATGTCGAGTTTTTTCTTAAGTAGCGGATGGTGGCGAGTCTTTTCATGTCCTTGGAGTTGTTGCACCATGCCTCCTACTATGGAGGATAAATTGAGGCAGAGCTCAGGAATACGAGTTTATTTTGGCATTCTGTTGATTTAAGCGTGTATGATTGCCAACTGAAAATTCTATTAACATATTTTAGTACTTGCCCACTTAGTTTGTCCTGCAGTGGTATAACACCTTTGTAGTAATCTCAAATACTAGATAAAATATCTCATTCCTTTTCTTCAAGCACGGTATCTGGAATGCAAATTATATTCTGTTATGATGACTCAACACGAGTCATTTGCTTTCAGGCGCCTCCTCGTGCTGATGTTGTGCAAAACGGTATAGGTGTGAATATCTTGGGCATAGGCGCTGCTATACTGACCGTAGGTCTGCTCGTGGCTAAAGCTCTTACTACTTCAGCTACTCCTTATTTTCCCCTGGGAGTAGTCCAGTTGTTGCCTTGGATGTGTTCTTGGTGCAGGTACCTTTGTAATTAAGTCCCAATTCACTTCATCGCTACATATTTGCCCCTCTTATCACTAGATATCTTGATTTAAAAGCTGAAACTCTACTTGGTGTTCTTCTTTGGTCTGTTTAACAATTTTAAAAATTGGATCTAGTCTTTATTTAGCAAATGAGGTGTTTTTTGCTCAATCAGTTGTATTATCATGTTTTGTGCTATTGTAGGCATCCGCAAACACCATAATGTCACATTTTATTGGGCTAGTATGCTCGCTGGAGCTATTGCGCTCCGTCACCTTGCCGTCTTCAGAAAGTGTTCTCATCCCGAAAATCGCATAACTTTGACCAACATGTTGGTGAAAAGCACTTGGAAATGGGCTTACCGCAATCAATTGGATGCTTGAAGTATCAACCGTGAAAATGTTATTGACTAGATTCTTGTATTTGTGGAGGCTGATTGAATGCAATTCTGTTTTCCTTTCGTGTTTCAAAAATAAATTAGTCAGCAGTTCTAAAGATAAAATAGTATTTAATTCCTTAAGTGTGAAATCATGGGATGTAGTTTTCACTGGAAAATATCAAATATTGCACCCGCCTCTCCCATTTCTATTCCTCCCTCGTTATCTCACCCATCACAACCATTAAACTGGAGAAGAAATGGGTTTTGGCGATGCACCAAATACTGACCGGCATGGGATATTCAAATTTGACTTCTTCATAATAGCGATTCATTATGGAAATGAGGAGGGAGCTTTGGGCCTCTATCGATGATTGCAGAGATTGTTGCCATCGTTGTTGCAGTGCAGGTGCCAAGAAATTCACCTTTGAACATTATTGTAAACAAATTGAGACATTTGGTAATACTTCTTATTATTATTAATTAAACATTGTGACATTTTTCTTTAAAAAATGTTCAACGGACGGTATTTGATATTTTCTCTTTTCCACCAGATGCCTTCCATTACTTGGCCGATTTTCTATCATAATATTTTGCTACGCCATGGTTTAAGTTTTTCATCCCACAAAATTGCTATAACTCGTGTCTGACAACCTGTTTCCCTCGCAAGACGAGGTCTAAACTTAGATATTTCCAAATCATCGACGTACAAGCAACGACGGTCTAAACTGATGCAGCATCCAAATTGCAAATAATGATAGTTTGACAGTAACGATAACTACAATTACTTAAAATTTATTCAGACATCTCTTAATTTGAACATATTCCTCTAGTTGAAAGTTGAAATAAGTCTTCGAGAAATCACTCCAACTATTAAGCAATCCACACCCTACATTAATTGATCAAATAAAAGGGACGGTCTGTGAATACATAATACATTCTACCATCCTCAAATAAGCTCAACTTCCTGCTTTTACTCCAACTATTAAGTAATCCACACCCTACATTAATTGATCAAATAAAAGGGACGATCTGTGAATACATAATACATTCTACATTAATTGATCAAATAAAAGGGACGGTCTGTGAATACATAATACATTCTACCATCCTCAAATAAGCTCAACTTCCTGCTTTTATTCCAACTATTAAGCAATCCACACCCTACATTAATTGATCAAATAAAAGGGACGATCTGTGAATACATAATACATTCTACCATCCTCAAATAAGCTCAACCTCCTGCTTTAGAAAACGCCGTCTGCTTCCGCAGCTCCACATCAACATTCCTCAGGAATTGATCCCACCCACTCCCTTCACTGGTATCCAAATAATCATAAGGAACTGCAGTTTTCAAACCCGGACGAACACCACAACGGCTCTCAACAATCCTCAACTCTAATTCATCGCCTGACATCTCTTCCAACTCTTCCCAAGTGAAAAGCAAGGGAAGTGTAGACGCACCCCACGGGTTAAAATCCAAAACCTTAACTCTCCCATCTTTTGTGACATATACATCAAACGTATAACTCTCCGATTCAAATACCTCCTTTATCTTCTCCACGAAAAGCTGTTCGATCACCATTTTCAAATCACTCTTCTTCTCAACAAGAACAGGGTAAAGTTAGTCACCTCCCGCTGACAAATACCCACAAGGACTTTATCATGCACAAAGCAACGGAACTCCATCTCAGGGTGCAGCGAAGGGTACCATTTTCGGAGCGCAAGGTAGAAACTTGATGGCCTTGATGCAGTCTTGTCCATGCAGGAATCATATGCGTGGAAGAGATCATGGACGATCGAGTCGAAGATCGCAACAAGAGTGCAATCTCGAGAAATTGGTGCATCTAAGACTCCCGGTCGAACTGATCCATGCAGAGTCTTTAGGCGAACTCCAGTTGAGCTTAGGAAAGACAGCACCCGTAGAGACTCAATGGATGCTTTGATCTTTGTTTCTAGCTCGGGAACGAGGGGGCGTGGATTCTTCTCCTTCATCTCCGCACCCTCCGACACAACAAAATCTTCTTCTTCCTCGGGTTTGTGGACTCTATTCGGCAGCGCATCATCATTTGCGATTGAAAGAGGGAGCGAAACGGACCAGAATCATCGATAAGGTATTGGACAAAGGACTGGAAGCTCATGAATTAAAGTTTTATGGATATGGCTTTGAATTTAGGAAACCATTCCTGAATCTGCACCTATTTATATCCTCTTCCTTCATGTCAAAGCAGGAAATCACTCACCCCTAAGATGTTCAGTTCTGCATAAAACAATTTAAAAAGGCTGAACTTAGAAGCGCTAGTAATTGAAATAAAAAGAATGTAGCCTAAATCTATATACTACTTTAAATGCTTCAAGTTTTCGAACATGGGTTTTTGGCATCAATTGACCGCACCAACTATTTACCCATATTTCCGAACATATAACTGTTACGTGGGTTCAATTATCAATCGATAGACCTTATGATAACGTATTTACGTAAAAAACTATAAAAACCACGGGTCGCCTTACTAGTTGAGTATGAACATATAATAAAACAATATAGAGTTCAGAATTTAGGGATTCTCATCTGAGGATTTTCTTTTCATTGAAAAGTTTTCAAAACAACAACACTTTAGACAGTGACATATATGTATCTCACAAAGAAAAAGTAAAAATGAAGGAGAAGGAGATACACTCACCGAATTAATGGTCGATGGAGTGGACGGTTTTCTCTATCTACGGTCTGGAGTCGTTGCGCCGGTGCGGTGGTGGAGGATTAGGAATTGAAGATAATTTAGATTCTAGGGTTGGGCGATCGTCGTGCGCTTGTTCCAGTTCAGGAAACTGAATTAGTTATTTTTCTTTCCCTTTCTGCTTTTCTAATGTTTTTATTTTGGGAAAAAAAACTGACATGGTGGCCAATAAATACGATTGCCTTTGGGTTCCGAACTCCATATGGGGAAGGAGCGTTGTTCTTTGCTAGGTCTCGATCATTTACATGGACCCACTTTTCATTCCATTGGTGGGAATTTGATGATCTATAAACCGTCCCTAACGAACGATCGACTCATCTTTGAGCATGATGAATCATTTCGTGCCGACCTGTTGCCAATCCACTTTCCGACCTCATATGAGAATGGAAAACTTGAGCATTTTCATAAAGCTTTTTAGTTCGTAGTTAGGGACTTAGTTTCGCCTTGCAACACACTAGGCGACTAGTTGTTGGTGCTCACCGCTTTCTTCGAGCTAGGAGCTAGCGACCAATGTTGTAAAAGCTTAAGGCGGGCCGGGGCGTTTCACCTCTATGAGGCGAGGCGGTAAGCCTCGAGGCGGTCCGAGGCGTAAGCCTCAACAATAAAAACAAAAACATAAAATTATAAACTAAATATAAAATAATAGATAGCAAATCCAACCTTGCAATAAAAACAAAACAAAAATCATAAACTTATAAACCGACATAGAAAGAAAGAAGCATCTAGAAAGAAAAAAAGAACGATCTTGATAAAAAACTGACCTAGAAAGAAAGTAAGAAAGAAAAAAGTAAAAACCGACCTAGAAAGAAAGAAAGAAAGAAGAAGGAAAAACTGATCTTCTTTGAAATGGTGTCACACCTGGGCGTGGGCGGAGGTGAGGATGAGGAGAGAGAGAATGGCGAGGCGCCTCTTTATTCTTTTTTTCTTAAACTTTAATAAGTAGAACTTAGTTTTAGGTTTAATCATATTAGGCTATTATTAATTTCGTTTGGGCTCAAAACTTTTAGGTCCAAAACACCTAATTAAACCCTAAATCACCTAATTAAACCCTAAACGTCTTTGTACCGCCTCACGCCCGCCTGTCAGCCTCCGCCTTGAGGCGGCCGCCAGCCGGAGAGGCTCACGAGTGATATTTACAGAAAGAGGCGGTCGCCCAGGCGTTTTCAACAACCTCGCCTCGGCGGTAGCCTCAAGCGTTTTTTACAACAGAGCTAGCAGCTAGGAGCTAAGAAGCTAGAAGCTAGAGCTCGCTGTCCCGACTATTCTCGATGCAACGAGGGAATAGATAAAGGGACGATCGTGTGAGCTCTGCTCCGTTTTTTTCCGTTGCAGAAAAGAGAAAATATTGGCCACCATGTCAGTTTTTTTCCCAAATAAAAACATTAGAAAAGCAGAAAGAGAAAGAAAAATAACTAATTCAGTTTCCTGAACTGGAACAAGTGCACACGACAATCGCCCAACCCTAGAATCTAAATTATCTTCAATTCCTAATCCCTCCACCACCGGCACCGACGCAACGACTCCGCACCGTAGATAGAGAAATTGATGTCCACTCCATCGACCATTAATTCTGGTGAGTGTATCTCCTCTCTCCTTCATTTTTTACTTTTTTCTTTGTGAGATACATATATGTCACTATCTAAAGTGTTGTTGTTTTGAAAACTTTTCAATGAAAAGAAAAATCCTCAGACGAGAATCCCTAAATTCTGAACTCCATATTGTTTTATTATATGTTCATACGTAACTAGTAAGACGACCCGTGGTTTTTATAATTTTTCCTATAAATACGTTATCATAAGGTCTATCAATTGATAATTGAACTCACGTAACAGTTATATGTTCAGAAATATGAGTAAATAATTGATGCGGTCAATTGATGCCAAAAATCCATGTTCGAAAACTTGAAGCATTTAAAGTTAGGGGTGAGCCTGCCTAATTTTATTTAATATTTTAACTAATTTTTTTTCAAAACCTGCCTAATCAATTAAACAATCACAATCTTCATAAAAACCTAAGTACCAAATCATTCATTACAATTAATAGGTTCTTCAATCTTCATAAGACCTCACAATTTTGCACTCTCTTTCTTCTCCTCTCGTGTCTCTCTTTTTTTCTCGCAACAAATGTCCGCCTCAGATTCAATGAACTCCTCCCTTTACATATGCCAATCGGCACAACACACGAAAAGGAAAAAGCATAAAGGAAAAGCAAAGGAAAAAGCTAAAAAAAAGGAATGGGGCCTGGGTTTTTGACTAACCCACCCACGGAACTCCCTCCCCTTTCTGCAACAAATGCTTTCAGATTCAACGTAACTCCTCCCTTCGCCTAAAAGTGATGCTAACAAAGGTTGAAGTATGAAGTTCATAAAAACTTGCAATGGCCTACTGTGGAGGGTATGAAGTTCACATATTTATTTAAATTATATATATAATTATATATATATATATATAATTTGGATTTTTGATTTTTTCGGTTTTAAAATATATCGATCCGATCCGATCCGAAAATCCAAAATTTTAAAAAATTAATCCGATCCGAAAATCCTAAAAATTCGAACCGAATTTTAAATTACGGTTTGATTCGGATCGAATATTCGGATTTCGAGTATTTTGCTCACCCCTAGCTAGGGGTGCACATAGCTTAGGGGATATCTTCAAATTTATACAAAATCTATCTGTGAATTTTAAAAAATCATAAAAAAGATTTGATAATTGAGTGAAGATTAAAAAATCTAGGACTATACATTTGAAAAGGTTTGAAAATTGATAGGATAAAATAGATAGTAATTTATTAAAAGAAACTTGAAATTCATTTATTTATTTATTCTGAGGGAATTTAATACTTTTTTTTTGATTAAATACAATTTTGAGGGAATTATTTATTATAGTTGCATAAATGAACACAAAATTTGCAATGCTAAGGTTTGGATGTAGCAGTATAAACTAATTCGCATGGATCACCATTTTCTTGAAAAAAAAATACTCACAAAAAACAACAATTCAACAGACTGCATTGTGTATTTATGCGTATATATCATTGAACTCTTCCATTAAAGAGAACATCAAGAATAAGAGGGCATAAAATAAACTTCCAATATTATCATCAAAGCCAACAAAACAAGGCCTCAGCAAAGATGTTGACAAAAATAATCAAAAACAAAAGAAAACACTGAGCTGATCAATTTCAGAACGTGCTCAAAAAAACAATTAACAGCAACCAAACCAACGTAAATAAACAAAACAAAAACTAAGATCAACGTACAGAAAACGAAAGAAATTACAAGAAGAATTGCGTGAGGAGAGACGAAGAATGCACCTGCGAAATTAAGCGTTGAGCAGCAGCAAACGTAACTGAGGCTGCGATAATGATATTCATCGCAATTTTATAGGGGTAGCATAAAAAGAAGAAACCCCCAAAACCCTAGCTACCATCGCTTTGGTGGACTTTAGTTAAGCCCAGTATGCTTGGGCTTCCACCGATGACCCCTTGATAGTTGATACCATAATGTATCTTTTTAATTTAATTTTATTTATTTCATCTTTTGGTAATTTGAAACAGGTGTTTGGAATTTTGTTTATTAATTTTCTATTGTAAAATATCATTTATTGAATTTTAATTTATTGTAATTCCATATTCGAGAGAAACTGAACTGAAATTGCACGTATTCACAGAAGTTTTATATACCAAAATCAAATAGTATAGGTTTAGTTTCAGTTCAACTTTGCCACAATAAAAGCCACACTTATAAAATGAAAAAGAAAATATCACTACTAACTAGCATCGTTAAATTATAACGGATATGATCATATGACCGAATTTTCAAAAGATTAGAAGTCATGAATATTTTCTTCGTTGTTTTTGTTTTTTTGCTTTTTTTTATTATTGCTTAAGAGTAGTGTAACGTTTATGAGTCGACCGTAAACTCAAAGTACAATATCTTGTGTCAAAATAGGTAGGTTCTACTTTCCCCAAACATAAATTTCTGACGTCTTCCACTAGAGCCGATAATTTTGTATTTACACAAATAATAAAATTGCAAGTTCAAAAGGTTAAGTTAGGGTGCTTAATATGACTGCAGCTATGCATTGCAAGAAAATGAATATACAGTAATGGTAGTGGTTAATATATTGAGATAAACGGTCTCAAGTCCGAATCCAAGTGCTTAAACATTTATTCGAGTCAGCTCATCAATTTCGAACTCATTTCCATGATCATCTCTAATGTCAGTAATAATAAACTTCACTTAATATAGGCTGCTGTATGTAGCCGTAGGCATACATTTTATCAAAATTTGTGTCCTTCATACTGCTTCACGAATTGTGGCACGATTCTGGAAAGAGGCAAGATACATATGTATTTTCAAGTTACACTATGCATTACAGTCGATTTGAGTTACAATGAATTTGACAACGTTATGTAATACAAATTAAATTTTGGTACTATGAGACTACACAGTGAGATGGGTACATGAATTTTCGAGTGACAAATCACTTGGCCTTGCGGTTGTCGATGCATCCATACGCAACTTTGATCACTCTGCAGAACTGTGCACTATCGACTCAACCAGTTCGTCGAGAAACAATGAAATCTCCACAGATTCTATGTGCAACGGAATAAACTATTGTGTTCGACCCGAAAGCACAAGCTAGTCACTCGCAAAGGATCACCGTCATGCACCATATAAGTTAACCCATCCCACCATCACCAATTCAATCAATGGAATCACCGTCGTCTATCTCGTCCGGTACGTGCAACTTCTCAATGGCAGCCTGTTCAGTAGATGGCAAAATACAGAAGGCGAAATTCAGAAACAATGGATGGAAGGAAAGATTATGATAATATTCAAATGAGGCACATTCTGGTGCATCCACTCTAATTAAACTCCAATTGTGATATAAAATCCTAATTAGGGATTATTAAACCCTAATTAGAGATTAGTGCAACGTACATCCAAATGTACACAAGCATTCTACCATACATATCAGGTGATAGCAAGAAACAACATGACATTAGTTAGTTGCATTATAATAAGTACAGACGAGAAATAGGGGGATTTGTTACCTTAATAGCAGCTACGTCGGTTGCAGATGGTTTCAGATCCAATGCTAGTCCAAAATGAAGCATGGCATTATCGTACATGTTTCTCCGCTTGTAAATATTACCCATTAATGCATAAACACTACTTTCACATGGGGCGTACTCTTTGAGCTCCTCGAGAACTGCTAGGGCCCCATCAAGATTATCCATGCTCACAAGGATGTTCGCCTTCTGATATAGAGGGAGAGGGTTTTTCTTATCAGCCAATACAGCTTTTCCATCATCTCCAGTGCTTCGTCATTTCTCTGTAGGAATTTATGAGAATTGTTAATGAAGTAAAAATCATTTCCGAGCTAGTATAGTATTTTCGTTATAAGTTTATCTACCTTCAATGTGTGCAAAGCAGTCCCGAGGTATGACATTATGACAGAAGAAAGCGGATTGATTTGGAAAGCCATCCGGAAATGATGCTCTGAGAACTCGAATTTCTCTTGCCGGAGATAAATCATCCCTAGTCCATACCAGGCATTGTAGTGTCTGGAGTCTATCCGAAGGGCGCTCTGGTAGCTCATGATACCATTTTCGAAATCTTCCAAGGCCACAAATCTATAATCAAAGACAGGGTTGATAATTAAAATTGCATCACACAGCAATGTGCTACACGTAATGCAAAGGGGAATAAGATTGTGATCCGTACTCGTGACCACACAAGGTGTGGGCATATGCAAATCGTGAATTTAATTGCACCGAACGCTGGAAATTCTTAAGAGCAGTTTCGTGATCTTTCTGTAAGCTATAGCAATTCCCCATAGCACACCTGTCATCCCACATACACAAATCAGCAGCAGTAGCATATGCATTGCATCTTTTGCTCCACAAAAAGGTTCTAGAGACTTCACTAAAACTGTAACATATGCTACTGCGAGAAACAAAGCAAGGAAGCGAAGACATCTAACAGGGCCAAACTAGAACATGCTATGCGTTAATAATAAATTACATAAAGCAACATTATTAACTTATACAAATTGAGGCTAAGAACAGTTAGGTGTGATGGAAAGTACCATGATTGAGGAGCTAAACGGTCAGTTGATATCAGCTCCTGAGCCAAGTAACTCAATTTCATATCTTCTTTCAAATGCTAAAAGGTGAAGGCACATAGAGTCAACAAAAAGTAAAAGTTATGTTTAAGCTGAAACTGCAACTGAATAAGAATGTATGTAAAATTTAAGAGATTATGCGGATTTGAAGCTAAATAATGAGAACTGGATTTCAAAGTGAAAACTCACATATAAAACTGTTGAGTATATATCCATTCCGTCCAAACTGTAAGGGGAGGCAATGCGTGCACGACTGAAGGTGCGATCAGCTTCAAGATAATCAACCAATTCGAAATAAGCTTTCCGACCTGTGCTTGAATGAGATCATATACGAGAACACAGTCAGATATATGTAAAGGCCAAGTATATATCCACACACACAAGTGTTGGACCACCAATGATATTAAATGCTTGATACTGAAGTACAGAACAAACATAAAGATAAGTTCATCACGTGCTCCCAAGCTCTCCTGAACTAATCTTTCTGAAAATGAACTTGGGAAGAACTTCTGTACAAGGACATGTATGTAAAGAACTTGGGAAGAACTTCTGTACAAGGACATGTATGTAAAGAAATACTAAGGGAATGCTTGGTTAGTAGGCTTTAGGGTGGTCAAGGAAAGGAAGTAATGAAAATCCTGTGCTCGATAGTGGGAAATGATTTCTTAAATAGCGAGATCTTATCACCATTTCAGGAAAATCTTGAACTTTGGTTCCATTTCGCCACCCACATCCCCCTGCTTCCTTGACCCAAATTAAACCCATTCCTCATTCCCATACCCTTCCACTAACCAAGTTCACCTAACAGTTTGAGGAATGAATAACCAAACTGCTAATTGAGGAAGTCTCGAAACCTTCCAACTGAATTGCCTGAGTGACAAAGAAATGTGGTTTCAAAAGATTTTGACAGCACAGTGAACCTACAATCAACCAAGGTCGACAAGAATTTTAAGAAATATTTCTGTTTCACTTCATTCTATTTATTTGAGGAAAAGAAGTTGTTGAATTTTATAACTTTGACGATAGCAAGAGCAATTACAGATAATTTGCACAAATATCAGATGTACGTGTCTGCATTGAATTGCATGTATAAGAAGATTCTTTGTATTTTTAAACAGAAATTATACTGTTAACATAAAGTGAGCTAGCTTTTCACGTGTTGGAGGTAAAATAGCTAGACAAATAAATGAAGGTAACAATATAGCAATCAAGAGCACACGCACGTGCTATCTCTAAAACTGTAAAAGATGAACTGCTTACCTGAGAAAGCACCCATCCGGTATTATAATGCTTTTGTGGAAGTTTCGTGTAGGTGCTCAATGCATCCTGTCCATGACAAGCAGGATTTTACTTTACATGTAAAGTGAATTAATAATGCTAGAAAACTTGCCTTCAAGATGTGAATACTACCTGACATCTACAAAGACAGGAAAGTCTGAAGCCTTCCCCGAGAAGCCTTAGGAGACCCAGAATATCAGAGGCACCATCTGCAACTCTGGAGCTGCTCAAAACCGCTGCAGCAGGTGACCTGGTTGCTCCTTCTGGTTCAAGAGACCTATTATCACCACAAGGTGACGAGTTCGAACTAGTAATATTTAATCTAGATTCATCATACACCTCATGATGGTTACCTAAGAAAGCAAGACTTCCGTCAGGTAAGATCAAAAGATTATCAATATAACGGCATTTGGAACTCCCTCCTTCAGCTCTCTTTCCCTCTCTTAACCTTTTATTGATTAACTAAAGTTATTCACAGTTTTATCAATTAAAATATTGCAACTAATACAAGATAACTTCATCATCGTCAAATACTAGGAAATCACTTATGTAACACCTAAAGGTAAATAATTAAAATCAAACGGGAAGGATTGAAAAATAATTGGAAGCCATCCACGAAGAGTGAAACTAGTTTTCTGCTTGCTTCAGTCAGAAGTCAATATACAAAAGGGATGTCAGGGATCGATTTTTGCCACTTGCCCCACATCACAAAGGCTGGAGAACCATAGTGAAGTGGTAGATTGATGTAAAGTAGCTATAGGTGAAAGACCACTCAGAAGGAGGTCAGAATGATTCAAGATTCAAGGATAATAACTCCACAATAACCAGGTGCAATGGTTTCAAGAAAAGTCATATAAGGTCAAGCTTCACTATGCAAGTCTTCATGCATATAATTCAATAGATACAACACAAATAGAAAATTTTGATAAAAAAAAAAAACTAAGCAAGCATTTACCTTCATCAGCAATCTCGCTCGCAGAAGGGTGACTTTTTCGAATTGTCGAAGAACGTGAAACAACTGAGTTTGACTTGGATGCCCCAAGATATTTAGAAGAGTGGCTTGTTCCATTCCCAGATACTATAGATGTACTTGAATTTGTGTTGACAGATTCTCCAGCAAGTCTCATGCTTCGTCGTTGCCCGGAATCAGAAAATAGCCTCTCAGATACCTAAATGCATATTAATGAACTGATTAAATTTTAGGGCCATTTCTCAACTAGTTGTGATTTCTTTATAACAAAAAGAAATATTTTGTTAGAGGGAATGAGCACTACAAAGGGACAGATGTCACAGATCATCCAATTAAAGAGATCATCTAGCTAAGTAAGTATACAACTTCAATCTCTAGCTAATGCTAGCAAAAAAAAGAAGCACCGACTCCAAAACTTGACCCTATTTACCAATGATTCTTTGTTATTTCCAAAACTTGGTCTCTTTGCTAATGATTGTGGCAGAATCCAATATAAGACCAGCCCCCTCAATGTTTGTACCATAAGCAAAAAAAAGATGGATCTAGGCTCTCAGATAGGTTTCTGCATAAAATTAATCAGTTTGGGATGAGAGAAATTAATGGAAAGCATTTATGTGGTTTGGCACAAGTGAGTAGTTAACCCATTACCAGCAACTATGAAGAGAATTAAATATTTCTAGGTACAGAAATATCCTCCTCACCCTCAAAGAGATACACATGCTCATACGCAACTTGTTTCTAGTTATCATAAAAACCTTCCTAGTTGCACGCTCATATGCAACTGTTTTATCAACATGTGCCAAGTCAAATTTTAAAAGCACTTCAATAAAGATCAGTTATCATATCAGAATCTCAAATGATTTGCATGGAATGGTTCAATTTCTGTCGACCATACATACATTTGGGATTAAGTCCGAGCACACACGTGCGCGCACACACACACACATATGTATATAGATGTATATATATGACTTGAGAAATAAAGTAAAATCGAAATGTACTGTGCAGAGACTATTACTGAAGCCTGATAGGTTATGTCAGATATGGCAAATAAGGAAATTGTGTAGGATAGATGAAGGGGAAAAGGGAACCTGAGGAAATAAAAAGTTTGAAAGGGGAACAAAGTAAACAGTAAACTTGCAAAGAGTGGCCAAAATGAGTAATAACATGCACAAAATGATGACAATAACAGGCTACTAAAATATCTCAACCTTTCTTAGTTTTCCTTCATCAACAAATTTTCTTCTAGGGCCTGCAACAGCAGAGTTCATGGTTATTCGTTGGGAGAAATCAGCTCCATATGTTCTCACATTCGGACCATTTGGTAGTGCATTCCTGCTTACTGGAGGTGGAGCAACTCCAGATAACTGCAAGATATTAAGTAGTTTGAGAAACAAACTTAGCATTCTTTAGCACAAAAGATAAAGAACAAAGACAACCATTTCTGTCATATTATAAGTGACTGTCACTTGATCATGTTCCAAAAAGATCAACCTCAATTTACCCGAAAATAAACAAATAAATAGAGAACACCACCAAAGAAAGATGATTAATTTCAGAGGCAGACAGCAAGCACAAGCACAATAATAGATCTTCCCCAGTATCTAAATGTCATCACCAACAGTCAGCTTAAATACAATACACTGAGCATGACAATCGCCACAAGCATGAGAGCTCAAAGAGAAGAATGTAGTATCCATATGCAGCTGGTGCTATCAATCAAACAAAAAAAAAAACTGGAGAAGCTGAAAGAAAAGGAAAGTGCAACAATCCACGAATAAGCCCAAACGAAAAGAAACAGCATCAATACATGATTATACCTGAGATTGTATAGCCATTGGGGAAGGAGTACTGTAAAATGGCAAGCTGGTAGGACCACCATGCGAGGGCTGATTGGAATTTGTTCCATAACAGTTTCCAGATATCTCTCTTAGGTTATTACCATAAGTGTGTTTCAATTTCCGTGGACTAACATCATCGGAGACTGAAATCCTGTTTGAAGTAATCTCATGATCCTCATTTGCTGCGTGTGAACTCTGGGAAGCCAAACCACGTTGTAGGTATTGCTTCTGAATAAAAAGAGAAGCTCCCTCATCAAAGACTAAAGTTGCTTTTTCAGCAGCACCTGAAATGATGCCAACTTCATCTGGTTAGAAGATATAACTTTTTATGACACTGTTTAATATATAAATTAGAGATGAAAGATATTGGCAACATACTGATTGAAATGGGAGCAAACTTTGCTCATGTAAAGACCCATGCCAAAGGAGATAAGTAAGCATTAGTACCAAAATTAGAACTTTACACTGATAAAAATGTTTCAAATTCCTCAACACTTAAAACAGTAAGGCATTCCCAAATGTGCAGCCAATATCACATGTTAATATTTCACATCAGCCTAACAACAGAAGTTACTAATTTATTTTTTATCCAAATAGATATGTACATATACGTACATTTAAATCTTTAGAGCCTTTGGCCAACTTATCTGATACTCAATTCAAACAGTAAAGTAATAATCTGTATGGCAGCATTTGCCAATAAAGCATAACATAAGAAGCAGCAAAGTATTTCTATTCTAACCTTAGTCCAAGAGTGTAACCAGAAAAAGAAAAAGTGAAAAAGGCCACAAGAAAGGCTATCCAAGTGCCATTCTTTTACTAGGTGGGGTCAGCAATTGCAGCAAATTAAAAAATATAAGGTTAAAAATAATCTTCTTATATACCTAATATACAAAGCTCCTCATAAGCAGCCCATAATAATGGATCCAAAGATAAAGCCTGATTGAAGTGATTGATAGCACCCTGCTTTCTATCCGTAAACCTGTGATAACAACATAAAATGTTGAAGAACGAATATAATGGCAATACTTAGCTTGTTTTCCAAAAACAATTTTCTAATCAGTTACTTCTCCCAAAACACAAATGTATTTGTTTCATTCCGTCACAATTTCCAGAAAATTCATTTTCAAAGTTCTTCTGATATCTTCTTAAAACTCCACAGAATACAAACATACCAATACTTCTTAACACAAATTGAGATTTTTCCATTCTATCAGAGTTATTATTTTGAAATATTTGGTTGCAATTTGTAAGCCCATACAACACGCTAGACAACATGAAAGAGGCACTATGATGACATTTCCAGATTTTGCAATTGCAACTATCAGTAGCATAGCACTAGCTATAGTTGTTTTCTTCTTTTTCCTAATCATACAGAAGGTAGCACTAACCCATACAAGCAAGAACAAGAAAGAAAAATCATTTGATATATCATGCTTATTAAAAGTATTTTTCTGCACTATCATCATTTGATAATTCATCGTGATCATCCTTTCACTCTGTTCTCGAGTAGAATAAGAAAATACACACAGACTTGACAATAGACTTTCCAGTGGAATATAAAGAACTTCAAGAACTATGAATTGGGGAGACCTTAATCCTTTGCACTTATTGCCTGAGAATTAGGAAATCATATTGCAGCTTAAAAAGAAAATTTTCTTAAATAGATGATAAATTTAGGATAGAGTTGTTTGTATAGTCATTTGTAATCAAACGGAGCTAGAAAGATAGCAGCAATACAAAGAGAAGGATATGTAATTAAAGAACAAAATTTACAGGTGTATGTGGTTCACCTTGTTCCACAAGAAATGCTTTTCTAGAGGCCCAACCTAACTAAGCTCTAAGAGCACACATTTCTACAACCAGACCACAATATTGGCATCTCCTGATGATTAAAAGCAGGCACATATGAAATAACAACTAATACACAGGCAACTCGGAAATAGAGCCTCAACCTTGTTTACCTTAATGTCTCAGTTAATGAAGACAGTAAAGAGCAAATAGGATATTTCATCTTCAACCAAAAGAAAATTTCATTTAAAAATGATTATTTTTCATTTACAAGAGAATAGATCCATACAAGGACTACAGGAAATGGCAACTGCAACCCAACCCAATAGGTTGGCTAATGAAATTGCAATAAAAGATATTAAGAATTAAATAAGAGTATCATGTTAAAACCTGTATACAAGTCCAAGGAGAAAATGCCCAGCAGCTCCATTTGGAACCTGCAACAAGTAAGAAAACAACTAACTCTACACCTTTACAAAGGATTATTTCCAAAAATAACATTAAGCACAACTGATACACTCATTACAGCTGAAAAACTAATTAATGCTGCTTCTGATATACCTCCACAGAAGACTCATTAGGGGATAATGCTGCTTCTGCTTCGTTCAAAAGATCCATCTGGAAGCACGCCAGTGCAAACAAATAGCGGCATTCAGCTATATGTGTTCCTTGAAATCAAAGACAACAAAGATGAATCAGATTTATGCACTTTCCAGGCAAAGTGAAATTCGGTTCGACATTAAATATTAGAAAGATAAGAGAAGAATTAGTAATCATGCACCATCTGTTGGTCAAAAATTTCAGTTAAAGGAAGAAAAACTTGCAGCAAATACCCTTCAAAATGTGATAAGCACAGTGCGCTTGATTGTTCTGCAAATAACAGCTTGCAAGCAGCTGCAGATTTTTCTGCATTTAACAAAATAATATCAATGAAACAAAACTAGTCAAATTCAATTCAATCGTCCAGACTTCATCAATCCTATATTTACCAAATACTTGAAGATATCTCAAGTGTGACTTTCAAGAATCCATACTTTCAAATACTGCAAACATCACTATGATAAAACCAGAAATTCCCACTCCTTCCTACATAATTCTACAAGCCAACATTACCATTATACAGAACCGCATTAAAACTACATTTTCTACAAAGTCAAAAACCACAAATATTGTTCGACATGAAGTAGAAGTGAAATACAAGCAACGGACTGACATTGCAACTTAAATCATCTAAATTAATGTGTCCCGAAATTGAAATTAGAAATTAGAAATTAGAAATAAACTCCACATGGTCTTAGCAACATGGTATGCATGTATACTCCATATACAACAGGTAGGTCAAAACTCAAACTGCAAGAAATCCATCATTCAGCTCAAGCTCGAACCAAATGATACTTCAAATAAAACATAATTACGTGCAATGCGCGCACAGAAACAATTTTGCATAATATTCCATAATTCTACTGTTCCACACTGCATTTAAAATTTCATCACTAGCAAACTAACCTCGGAAGGAAATTCAGCGCAGAGACGCTCGCACATGAAAATGGCGTTTCGGTACATTAGTTGCTGGAGGCTATTCCGCACACAATCTGTAAGAATGGCCTCCATATTGGCCGTAAATACAGGAAAATTGCAAAAGCGCTTGAACCAGCCAATGCAAACACTTTATAGGCCAACAAATAAGTATTTTAGAGATCGCATACACAGTGGACACCCATACGCACACAGAGCGCGAGAAATGAGATGGAAGGAGATTGAGATTTGAAAAGAAAATCACTAGATTTTAAATTGCGAATGAGAATAAGACGAAATTGGAGAAAAATTGGTGAATTTTAGATGGATTCTCGGAATTAAACATGACCGGAAAAAAAAAACTCTTTTGTGAAAATCAGCAAATTCTACAGGCAAAACCCCCCTAATTGACAAAAACCCTAAGATTTGAAAACTTCAATAAAATTTGAAAATAAAAAATAATGTTTACTTCAATAAAATTTGAAAAACAAAATAACATTTTTAGTGCCGAAATGTGCCTTTTTATCCCTGTGTCTTGGTTAAATTACAAATTTAGTCCCTTCTTCAGAAACATTGGGCATATTTAGTCCCTTCCTTGTTTTTATTTGTTTAACTAATTATTCCTCTGTCCATAAAAGTATCATATGGTTGATTGGTACATATTTAAAAAAAAATAGTCGATAGATTCTTTTTGAATAGATAAAGTGAGGACTTTAAAGACAAAATAGAATGAGATAAAGTAGAATTATATACTAAAATAAAAAGTAAAATATTATTTGTGGATGTCCAAATAAAAATTATGAGATACTTTTCGTGGATGAAGTGAGTACTATTTTTTTCAGCAAATGCAATTAATAAATTTTCTGAATATCGAACGTTTTGTTCCAAAAAAATAAAATCAATATTATTATTTTTTATTTTAATTTTTTTAATTCATGAATTACATGGGGCACCTTACCTTCTCATACAAGACTAGGTAAACCTCGAATTCTTTTGGAATAACATGCATACCACACAGAACGGTATATCACACTTGAAAAATCAGATATGATAAGATTGGATAAACCACACGTTCATATACAATAATCTACAAACTATACGTCTTGGGTAGGGTGAGTATTCGGTTATTCGGTCGGTTTACGAAAAAATAACCGAACCGAATTAACCGAATTTTTCAAAAAATAACCGAACCGAACCAATTTTATTCGAGATCGAACCAAATAACCGAAATATATTTCGGTTATTTCGTTAAACCAATTTTAGCAAAAACAATATTTTTTCAAAAGAATAAATAAATAATATTATATATAAAAAATGGTTTATTTTTGAAAAAATAATTTTTTCAAATGAATATATAAATAATATATATTGATATTATATACATAAAATACATTTTATATATTATATATATACAAAATATTTTGCAAAAAAATAATTGATAGTATCATATAATAAATAAATAATATTATATTTTACAAATATTATATATTGATATAATAGGAGAGAGAAATGGATAGGATTAAAGTTGATATATTAAAATTATAATACTAAATAAATAAATAATATTATATATATAATTCGATTTTGGTTATTCGGTTAAAATATTCGAACCAATCGAAAACCGAATTACCAAATTTTAATTCGGTTTAACGAAATAACAATTAACCGAACCAAATTTGATTTTTCGGTTTGGTTCGGTTCGGTTATTCGGTTTTTGGATATTTTGCTCACCCCTAGTACTGGGTAAACTCCACTTGGAAATCAAGTGTGACAAGATGGTAAACCATATTTGAAAAAGTTGATGTGACAAGCTCAAGTCCATTGATGCGTTATCGGAGTTCGAACATGTGACTTTTGTTTGTCATAAAAACTCATTTATACCGCTTGATTGTCCCAAAGGGACGTAATGAATATAATTTTATTTATGGGAAATAATGAAAATGAGAACCAAACTTGGAAGGATGTTATTTCAGGAAAACATTGCAAATATGAACTTATTTTGATCACTCATTTTAACTTTACCTAGTGGTACTGGAAAATGAAGGCTATTGTATGTTAATCATAAAAGTTAAGGTGTATAACAATTAAGAATCACTACAAGAAAATTATGAAGTCGGGAAGGATGTAATTTGTAAAAACTTCTTAAGAAAAATTATAGTTGCTTTAAAATGTTTTAGTTAAGGCTGAAGCTATGGATAATTTAGCATTTTAGCCACTGATATGAATTGAGTGCAGTATTCACTGTATATACACTATTAAAATGGGATCTCTTATTTCAAAATTATGTTTTTTCCATTTTTTATAAAGTATTAAAGTTCTACTTAAGTGTATTTATTGATTTTATTTGTCATAAAATTTATTTAATATTTAGAAAAAATGGAAAAATAATAATTAGCTTAAATTGATTGATTTTGTTTGTCATCAACTTTATTTCTTACTTTTCAATGAAAAGCAAACTTGTTTATTTTATGTAAAAAAAAACTAATAATTTTGTGTTTTTATTTTATTTATCCATAATTGCTATACATCTATATATATTGTCAATTAGTAAATATAAATTGGATTTGTAGGATTACATAGTATACTATTTGTGTTTTACAATTCTAAACATTATTGATAGAAATAAGTGATAAATAATATTTTATTTATTCTAATTTCTGACGATAATTTCATTATTACATTCCTTACTTCATCAATGTGAATTAGACATTGAAATTGAAATCATGTCAAGTTTTGGATAATTACCAAATACTAAAAAACCGATCTGCTAGTATTCTGTTTCCTCTATCAAATTTCAAAAAATTATATTTCGAAACAATTTTAGTTTTCTGCCAACCAAACGAGCCCTGATAGAGAATTGAATGACAATTGAAAGGTGAAGATTAAAGAAGCGACTGGGAGATATCCTATAATGGAACTGCAAGGATCTTGCAGCACTCACCAGACACCACAGTTCCATAATTAGTTATTTAAGTCATATGTAATTGATAGGATATTACCAACCTCTCGCGCCCACTAGCAAACGAATGGCTAGCCTAACCTAACGCTCTACTTACACGCTCGAATCACGCCTCCAAACCCTAATTAAAGGCGGAGTCAAAGGCGAAGATCATGGGCAATTATGGTGAAGATCATGGTCAGTTATAGGAAGATCGTGAGCCCACCAATCAAGGGATCCGTTACAAGGTTTACGTCTGTGTATAAATAGGAGTTAGATTGAAGATAAAGGGGTTAGCAAATTACTGAATACTGGAGCTCTTTGAGATACTCATTGTAACACAATTATAGTGAACATCTTGAGGACTATCACCTCCGTGGACGTAGATCTTTCTCTTGATCGAACCACGTTAAAACTCTTGTGTTCTTTACTGCTTTCTATAAATCTTTCATATCAACGTATACAGAGTTATCAGGAATAAAGCTACCGTTTATGAAATTTGAAAAATGCATAATGAATAGATAAATAGAAATATTGTTACCCAAAAGGGCCAAAACAAGCAATTAAGCTTAGGCAAAACCATAATTATTTCAGAATGCAATTTAGTAATTGTTTTAGCATTTTTATAGAGGCGATGTTAAGAGACTAAACAATGCCCAGCAGCTGAAACAGTTTCTTGGTCTTCAGCATTAGGACATAATGAAGTTAGACTTAGAATCCTAATCCAATATTCAGACCACACGCCTTCTAAAATATTTCATACAACTTACATTACCAACCTCAGAAAAAATGAAGATTTAAAATTTGGGTTTTGTTTCCCAGTTTCGAATCATCACTAATTGAGATCTTGTTAGTTTCTCTTGCGCTTGAGCGTCTTCAGTTGATTGAAAATGTATGCAATGACTTCCTTTAGGGTGGCTTTCCTGTTTTCTTTGAAGTTCCACAGCTCCGGAACCACATAGCATCCACTCGGGTTGTATTCTTGGATTTCCTTCAAGGCTGTAGCAACGGCCTCATAGATTTCATCTCCCCATTCTTCTTTAAGGTCTACTAGCAATTCGTCATCCTCTTTCAGTACGTGCTGCATTGACAACCAGTATATACATATTATGGAAAAGTTTGAAGAATTTGGGGAAGTTCGAAAGATGACAAGGTTGTATTGAAGTTCGAAATGTGCAGCATGCTAAACTGGAGGAATTTCTCAAAGTCATTTCAAGCTACCTGGGCATTCCCCTTGCCATCTTCAACGACTCGGAATGGGTGCCATTCAGGGTTTTTTAGCTTTTCTTGCCACAAGGAGCAAAGTTCAAGAGCTTTGATCTCTGCTTCTTCAGGTGGGTATCTTTGCTTGCACGCATTTTTGAAGCCTTTCTCATCGAGTTCACCCATTCTTTTTATTCCTATATTAGCACGGCTGCTGCTAAGCATATCAGTTAAACCCTGAAAACCAATAAGAGAAATATGCGTTAAATACGATCATATAAAGCCAGTTCCTTCAAACAAAGCCGAAAAGGGAAAGGTTTATGTTTGCTGAGCATCATCAGGTCTTCAAAAGAGAAAAGAATAAGCATCAGATATCTATGCATGAAACTGTGACAATCTTTCTTTGCTAAATTAGTATTTTCATGGAACTTCTACTCTTTGGGATTATTATAAATTTATTAACTTGGAGCTGCATATTAATTACTATGTTGGAACTGAAAATGTATAATCAGACATCACAAATTTCATACCATAATTAGTTCCTTGCGAGCCTCTTGCAGCTCGTCATTGCTTTGTCGCTCTTTAGCAAGTAATTGCTGGTTTAGATCTTCTAGACCATC
Source organism: Salvia rosmarinus (assembly GCA_036937905.1). Classification (NCBI taxonomy): domain Eukaryota; kingdom Viridiplantae; phylum Streptophyta; class Magnoliopsida; order Lamiales; family Lamiaceae; genus Salvia; species Salvia rosmarinus. Next base: position 68,952,103 of record CM072823.1, read on the forward strand.
CAAATTCTCTTTCTTCTCCTGCAGCTGCTCATTCATCTGATTTATCTTCTGCTGCACAGCTGCATCATCATCACCTCCCATGTGTTTCATTACCTCCAACTTTCCTTTGAGTTCTTCAATTTCCATTTCAAGCTTTTGCTTCTCGTCCAAATTTCTTTCCAACTCGAGAACTTTTTTCAGCGCCTCTTCCTTCTCTCTCTGCACATTGCAATAGACGTCATGATATATGGGAAGCAATAGAAACGTTTTGAGTGGAGAATATGACTTTATATATGCAGAGTTTTCACGCGCATGCTATACAAAGAGGAAGAGCAGTGATATCAAAGGCCATACTTTTTGTTCTTCAACCAGCCTCAGCACATTCTCGTCAGCTTTTCTTTGCTCCTCAGAAGCCGATTGAAGTGCACTGTTCCTCATGTCATTCTGCCATAAAATATGAAAGCAGTACACCGCCAATTTAGTTTAACTATACAACTATAATAAAAAATTAGTGCACATTATAATCAAAGACGAGTACTTCTATAAGCAGAAGATTAGGAGGAAGATAATAAATTCAAGATACAAAGTACATCAGCAGGAAAAAGAAACACACACACACTTCAGATAAATGGCAAAATAGAAGCTGAAAATTCAACCGTAACATGAAGGGGATAAAAACTTAAATGAATAAATCATGACAGCAAATTTATATACCAGCCTGCATAGCAAATTATACAGAATATACCAATGTAATAAATTTGAGTCAGCATTTATAATGAGACAAAATCTTTCAAATTAGTATCAGAAGACACTAGCTTTAGCACACCCATGGAAGCTCATTCTTAGACCTAAGAAGTCAAGGAAGAACTGTGACATCATATTTGGATATGCATTCATATAGACTGGTACGCAGTATGGAAAAGTACTTGCCTTTTTCTTCTCTTCTTCAAGTTTTTGTCTGTCACGCTCAGTTAATGCCTCGCGGCTTTTCAACTCTTTGCTCCAGGAATCAAGCCTTTTCTTTTTACTCTCCAGTTCTATGTTCAGCATTTCTTGTTCATCCAAAACCCTCTTTATGTGTTCACGAGCAATGCGTTGAAGCTTTCTAGTTTCTGAAAACGAACAAGATTGAGCAAACTCATGCATATTCAGAGAGTTTCATCACAAAATATTTTGCTAAATAAACCAATAGAATATGATTATAACTTTGATCATAAACTGCCACAATATATTGTAAACTAAGCTCGGAGAGCTCAAACTAAAGTTGTGAAAGCAGATCATGTTATGGATTTGAATACTATAGGAAGAGTATAAGCAAGGTTTTGGCAGGAAATCAGAATTTTTGGAGCAGTAGGTTTGAACACAAGATTAAAACAAGTTCATAAGATTCATGAGCCATGCATACAGACACATTTAGCATTTAAAAGCTGACATGAGCATGTGGAAAAATGAGAGAATCCAAGACAGCATACCTTCATAGAAGGATCGGTGAAGTTCATCTTTCTCTTCAAGCATCCTACTCAATGACAATGTCTTCTCGTTGTACTTGGTCTGCAACTGATCCAAATTCTCATTCTTTAAATCGATTTCGTTGACCAAATTGCCAACAATCGTGTTCCTATCCATGGTCGCTTCTTGCACAAGGTCAGAAATCGTCTTCAGCTCCCCTTTCCTCCGAAGATAATCTCCCACTGCTCCTCCTGAATTATAATCATCTTCACGAGCAAACCAGCCATACAGTTTATGCCCAGGAGAAGCTCTTCGTTCTTCCCATCCTTTCTTGCTTTGACCATCAGCTTCAAAGGACTTCTCAAATTCCATTGCATTCTTGAACCCGAACCAATCATGATCAAATCTTAGAACAGCTTGTGCATTGTCTTGGTGATCATCCCAAAACATTTCAATTTTTAGAGGCTTGTATCTGGAGAATTTCTTTAACCAGTAAGCATCACGATCAGCAGAGCAACTACTCTTTGGCTCATCTTGTATGTTAGCAACTATCCCCACCCAAGGCCAACAATACAGCTCACTCTTCTCAGGTTTAGGAGCGGGTATAAAAATTGAAGGTTGAGGCATTGGCTCGGCTTCACTAGCCATGTCTTTTTCTAAGAAAGTAGCTAGCGCTAGATGGTTAGCTTTCTGTTTTGCACTTCTGGCAGCACCCTTAGCTACTCCAATGGCATGCTGAAGAAGATGATTATACTGATAATCTTGTTTCTTCTTACCAGCACAGAAAGGACATCTAAGAGAACCTTTTGGGCCCTTTACTTTATAAGTACCTGCCTTAAGTAGCTCGTATGGTTTCTCTTTATATTCATTTATTTCTGAGTCACTGATTTCTGACTCTTCGTCTGAGCTACTGCTTCCCATCTGAATGACAATCACTTAACATTCAATAAATACTAATAAAACAACAAGAAAAAAACTGAAAGAAAGATGAAGCAGTAAATCAGACCATAAAAGATACACCAAATATTGAAAAGTATAACAACATTATTTATCAATGCGTGCTGTATAATTGTTGTAGTGTACAAAACATTTCAAAGGAAATCTATTGATGAGCTGGTCATTCTATAAAGAAAATGGAATCACATAAAAGTAGTCGGTGAAGTAGGTAAAAATTTGGCAATAGCATTAAGAAATTGAACTGGGCTTTAGAGGCTGAACCTAGGAACATCTTATTTAAACAATTAAGCACAAACAATCATGTCATGGGTATGTAGCAAGAAACAAGTCTAATATTGCTGAGGCGACTGTACATAAGCAAGTGAAACATTACATAAAACCCAATTTCCAGAATGTGTATCATGGGAATCGAGATCCAAAAGAGAGAAAAACAAAAACAGAGAGAACATAACATGACACTTGTTTTAGTTCAAAAAGTCAACACTCATATAGACTGGTTTTGGTCCTGCATTACTGTGACGCGATTTTCTAAACCAAAGCAGTTTACCAGATCATGGCTTCTCAAGTGTAAAACTTTTAGAAGGGTATCGATTGATCATACAAAATCAAGCATGACTCAAATCCTTAAAAACAAAAAGGCGTCTGAAATTTGAGACCTCTAGCAGGAGATTAGAACTGACAGCCCATACAACCAACAGAGAAAAGATATGGCAGATACCCTAGGCAAAGAAGATGCTAATGTTGTTCCAACACCTTTGGGTTTGGACAAGCACATACCGCAGCAACATTACTCTATACACGTGTAACTGTATATTTTGTTGAATTTTCACAATTGTCATATTTTCATGGGATCTATTTTGCCAGGTTATTTCTGAACCAAAAATGGCAGTCTTCACCGATCACTATAACGATTCAGCTCAGACAAAATAACAAACTAGGCACCAAAAATCACACATATAAAAACTTCAAAATTGCAACCAAACTCCCCCACTCATTCTTCGCTTCCTAGAGAATCAAACAAAGCTAGCTTCAGAAATACGAAAATAATCTCACCTTCGGAGTGGTGAAGTCTCCGGTGGAGAACTCCGCCGTGGAATGAGGCTACGGTGGCGACGATGGAAATCCCCCCTACAAGTGAGAGACGGGTAGGAATCGCATTGGGAGGAAATAAGTGGGAAATTATGAGTGGCAGCTTTAGTTTTTAGGCTCTGAAAAAATGGAAATAGCTAGTAAAAGTAGAGTGGGGACCACTGCTCCTCTTTTCTTTTTTTTTTTCAGAGTTCCAACGCCTTATTTCCGACTTGAAGACTGCTAATGCCGTGACCGTTTCATAGACAAGTGCTCAAGGACAAGTTAGGCTCGACTTTCTATTAGCGTTAATTCTTGTTCGTTAATTCTTGTTCCAAAAGTCCGGAGCCAATATTCTAATTCCATGAAAATATAAGAAGATAAATTATATGATTCAACGATTAAGAAATTAGAAGAATTTTATATAATATCCACAAGAAATCATCTTAAAGAGGATGAAATTCACGTGATAGCATTAATTCTCTATCGTCCTTCATTAGTTTATACCAATCCAATTTCACATCTAGTTTTATTTAATTATCTACATAGTTCCTTCATGAGAGCTAAAGTTGACTAATATTTTAAGACTAAAGTTATCTTAAAAGTTCCATGATGCTTGAGTCTAAATTGTACATTGTATTTAGTCAGTGGTGGAATTAAGATTTTGTAATTGGGGAATTTTATATTTGCGGTTGATTTTGCTAATTTTGTGGATAATCTATCATGCTTATTCTTTTTGCCGTATTGGACATCATAAACCAATTATTTCTCGTCTAATGACAGTAATAGTGCTTGAACCACTCATTCATTGTATTTTCTTGAGTTTGAGGGGATCATTTGAAAGAGACACACTAGCATTAGAAGGATTCTCAATATTTACTGGTGAAGAGAATGAACTCCCTTAAAATTTCGTTGTAATGAATATATATTGTTGAAGATTGGTTTGTTTTGCCATTTTTATTTTTTTCAGTGTATCGCTCGTCATTCCTACATCCAATATAAAAATATAAATTTCTGAAAGAAAACTAAACCTACTAACAAATACAAACAAATTGGCATATCAAATAACCAAAAATACAATCTACAAATAATTTAAACATTTCATCAAAATAGTTGTGCCGCATAATTTACTACTAATTTTTTTTAGGGGATACAATTGTTCCCCCAATGCCCCATGCTAGTTGACAGTATAATTGATACGTCATTCATGGCTGTATTTTGTTTATCAAAATTTTATATATTTTTAACGTAATACTGTGCCTTGTTGATTTATATTACAATATTTTTTACAGATTGATGAAATTACAAGAGTTTGACAAATTTGGGATAAAAGTGGACAGATTTTGAATATAGAAAAAGATGCCCTATAAAAGAGATCAAGGCAACTTGCCAAGTTCAAAGAATACTAATTATACTATGACTATATTTTGCCAAGCTATCTATGTATTAATTGTATTATGCATGCCAAGTTTTTGTGATTACTTAGAAGATCCCAATTTGTCCTAATTAATGTATCAATAACTTAACTTTGTATCACTATTTACCAATAGTACTTGCTTTATGCTGTAATAGGAGCTATCTTTCAAAGATATTTAGTGTAGTGGATTTTTTATTTGTGATTGATGTTACAACTTCCACGATTACATATACTTGAATGAGTATATTCACATACTATCATAATGTCAAAATAAAAATCTAGTGCAATTAACTTTTATTATTCCTCTTAAATAGTGTTCAACTAATCAAATTCAAAAATTACTTTTCGATTATACTAGAATATCTTTAATATAGGCTAGCCAGATCTTTCTGTCCCATATGCGTATATTTTTGACGATATAGATAACAATTAACAACACAACATTTACAATAAGTATTTATCCGAGGTGGTCTTATGTGCATTCGTCGATATAATGCAGATTTTGATACTTTTATTCAATACAAATAATATTTTTTAGTACAAATGATACTTTCAAATTACAAAGTAAAAAACAAATGATATTTTTCTTCAACATAAATCATATTTTTGTCTTCCACACCACGTGGATGGATATACATAAGTTTTTGTGTTTCTACCAAATGGGCAAAACCCAAAGACGGTTCATGATAAAAATGACATGTCGTGACACTAGAAAAGAAAATTAATGTGTATATATGTTGGTCTAATGATAACGTAATTAATGTCTAAGGCCAAAGGTCTCAAGTTCGGATCCACCATATATACATATAAGTCACATATCTAAATGATTGAACTGGAAATTCCACAATATCTTTTTCTTTTCAAAATAAAACATTTTCTTGTGCCCCTACCACGTACATTCATTAATTATATCCTATCTATTTCCTTATGTAATTATTATTTTTACCCATATATTATGAAGGCAACAATTTAAATAGTCATTTTACCTATTAATGAAAGAAAGATATAAAATTCGACGAAATTCTTCTTCGTGCAAAATTCGACTAGGATTTGAAGGCGGATGAGATTCATTTGTGCCTCAATGCTAGTGAATCCATTGCACATCCGCCTCAGAAAATCATAAAAATACAGTTAAAGGGCTATCTCTCTCTCTTTTTCTATAAAGAATGACTACTATTTATATATTTTTTTAATTTATAGTTACAATTTATCATCTAAGCAAAATGGCTTTTTATCAACCATCGACTTTTTATTATCATAAAAAACGAAAATACGAAATGAATAATCAAATAGTATATGTGTGCTCCCACCCTTGAACACCAACCTCATGATGATATATACCCTAGCTAGTAGCTATATCCTTTCAATGATTACTTGATTAGGTCTTTCAAAAAAAAAAGAGTAGGTTTTGTAACTGTAAATTCTCGCCCCTTGCAATCAATTATCTTTAGCTATTACAGCACTTATATTGTAATCAATTATCATTTGCAAACTTTATGACACTCTCAAAAACCCCATATTTCCCTCACTTCAAAGAATAAGTAATACAAATCACTAAAATAGAGAACTTGTGTTCAAAACCCTTCATACATATGGAGTCACCAAATTTAGAACAATATTCAAATCATTCTCAAACCTCATCCACCAATGCACCACCATCATCTTCAACATCACCATGCCTCAAAAACTCGACCAAAATTATGGAAAAACAAGAGAAGATGAATCTCGTTTTGGATCTAAGCCTCTCAAGCAAAGACTTTGAAGCAAATCCATCACAAAATGCAGAAAGCCGAGTCTTCTCATGCAACTACTGCACCAGGAAGTTCTATAGCTCGCAGGCCCTCGGCGGCCACCAGAACGCCCACAAACGCGAGCGACGGGGGCAGCTGCAGCGCCACCAGGATGCGGCGGCAGCGCACTACCGCTATTCATCTCTCCCTTTGCATGGATCTTTAAGTAGGTCTCTTGCGATGCAGGTTCACTCCATGATCCACAAACCGACTGGGTTTGTGGCCTCCTCGCCTTTTAAGTACAAATTTGGCGGGGCCCCTGTGTATGGGAGGAGGCCTCTCGACCAGCAGCCAGCTGTAGGGCGGCTGGCGGTGGAGAGTGGCGGAGCAGGTAGGTTTGACGGCGGATGGACTGTGGATGGAAGTGGAGGAGTAAGATGGGAGTTGAAGACTGGCAATCAAGAAGAGTTGAAAGAGTTGGATTTGTCTCTCAAACTCTAGCTAATTAGTATCGTTGTCTTCTCTCTCTCTCTAGTAAGAATGTAAGATCTTCAATTCTTTTCCTAAATTTATTAGATCATATTTGAATTTCTTATCCCCTTTCTAGCTAGGTATAAAGTTGATCCTGGGAGAAAACAACATTCTTTTGCTATGTCGAGTTACCTTTTTTGTTTTTGGTTTAACTAATTAACTTGGTCAACCATGAGATTACATTGTCAACACTAAACTTTTGTGTTAAACTTTAATTTGGTAAATGAGTCTCAATGAATTAATTGAAATATATGGCATCTCAAACTCTTTGCATAATTTGTTCCACATCAAAATATGAATTGGTATGCGAAGATGATTTAGAGGGTGTTTGGTTGAGCTGGTTTATGCAACTTATAATTTGTGAAAATAAGCTCCAACAAATTATAAGCTCCCTAAAAATAAGTTGCTTAATCCTAACTTATTTTTCATAAACTTATAAGCAATCATGAATTTAAAAATAACCTTATTATAATTGGATCAACTTCACCTCTCGTCAATTTTATCTCTAACTATTATTTTTTTCTCTAACTCACGATTCTTTCCTAACTTATAAGATCAATTATCCAAACACTTTAACAACTTATAAGCACTTGAGACATTAACTCTTATAAACTCTTGAAACATCTTATAAGCTCTCTAAAATAAGCTTAGTCAAACACCCCTTAATGGATGGACAAGTAGGTTTTCCGTACAAACGAAACATTAAGTACAAGTAGTCAGCTAGATCCTAGCTAGCTATAGGTAGGATCTTATGATCAGTCAAAAATATATAATTAATTTTAATTCAAGTGTTTGTCATTGTTATTGTGACGCTGCAGTTAAGTTATCAAACCGTACAGAGTGGGTGCATGTGTAATAAAATCGTAGATGTGAAATGGAATTGATAGATATGCATAGAACGTGGATGGTAGGTAAATTGGTCCCAAAAAATATTATACCAACAGATATTAACCACTAAGATAATATACCAAAAAGATATTAATTAATATCGTGAATATTTTCAACAGTTATTTTCGATGTGCATTGATTGCTCGTTCATAATATTAGACGATGGTGGCCCAGCCATCCGCAGCCCCTCGAAAGGGAAAAAGAAGGGGGCTACGTGATTCCGAATGTTTCAGCAGAGATAGAAAAAAATAGGTGTTAGTGATGTGATAGAGAAGATAAAGAGAGTTGCAAATGGTGGTCTGGCAGCCAAAAGAGAACTAGGAAGATGACAAAAAGAACCAATCTGAACCCCTCTAACGATGGACCAAATTAGTTTATAGTTCTTAGAATTACAATGATTTCTATCTAAACTTATCCATAATGTTACAATCAAATTAAAACTCCCCAAAATTATCATAAAATCGAATCAATTCTCATGTAGATCAAACTTTTAATTTGGTATTCGATTCAGTGGATTAATTAGCGAGTCAATACCAACTAAAAGAAATATATATTGAGGGAATAATCTTCATCTTTTTCTCATATAATATAATACCAACTAAAAGAAATATATATTGAGGGAATAATCTTCATCTTTTTCTCATATAATATAATTAACGCTATGATAAATGAGAAAGACCGACTACTCTAGGGAGTTTAATTAGGGTGATGACTTGGATTTATAGTACATAAAATTATCTGATCAAAACATGGTTCTACTAGTTCAAAGTTGTTCAATCATTCTCTATACATGATTGATTATTCTATATTATATTTAAGCCAAATATATTTGTTTTATTCCAGTTATATGACTCATGTCAAATTTATCCTAGTAAATTGATAGTGACAATTTCATACCTATTAAATATGAAATGCTTTTGATTTTATCTCAATGCCATTTTTGGGTTCCGAGAAACCCAACTAGCAAACAAAGTGGGGCGTGGCATATTTGTTGGTTTAAACGACATTGTTCTTAATCGAACATCGTAACTCATTGTATGTGTTGGCCTAGTGATAGAGTGGTTAATGTCGGCGTCAAAGGTGCCTTGCTCGAGTCCACCGTGACGCAGCCTTTAAAATTTCTGTATTAATTGACAAAAAAAAAGAACATTATAACTCGATCTCGATTTTATCCAGAAATTTACTCACCACTAATCACAATTGATGCTCCGATGTGATTCATGGATGAATTAAAAGTTCAACAAAATAGAAACGGAGAGATAGATAATCATCACTAGAAGGGAAAAATGAAGAAATGGTGGAGTGAGAGAGGGCAGGGTCACCGTATGTCATGCTCCTTAAATTTAATTTAATTTTAACTAAAGAAAAAAACTTAATGAGCGAACTTTATTTAGCGATAACATCACCTTTATTTTTAATTAAAAAGAAAAAAGAAGAGGAGAAAACCATCTTCGTTCAACGAAATTAGTTAAATGACATTGTTCGAATTGACAAGGTATAAATTCGTATTTTTCACATCAAATTTAAAACAATGTCATTTTAGCCACCAAGAATATTACGCTTCATCCCGATTGCCCTGGATTTCACAGCACCCAAAAATGGCAGTGAGATAATTTTAAGCATTCCGTGTTTAGAAAATTCCATAGAACATGTAAGTGTACTACATTCACATCTCACATAATAATATTAATAAAATATTATCATGTGAGAGGGATATAATACATCTACATGCTCTATAAAATTTCCGTTTATGAGGTATGAGATGGAGAGATGTTAAGAGTCGAGAACATCACTAATATATCGTGATTAAATGAGCAAATGCAATGTAAGAGGAGGGGGCTATTTAAACATTCTTCATTGGCCTCACTTTATCTGAAAAATGTGTTCGTGGTGTGGGGGCTCACAATCGCTTTAAAGATATACATTTACTTTTTATTTTATTTCTTTTTCCGAGAACTTATAATTGACAAAAAATGGGCAACACGTTATTAATAACATGACTAAAGTGTGCCCTAAGTGCTTACACATGGAATAAATGAATATAGCTATAGGTAGACCAATCTGAATCAAGACATTTTAAAAATATCGTACAAGTACCAAATAAACGCCGCATTAATGTTACTACAATTAAGAAATATAAAAAACAAACACGTGATCTTTTGAAGCCAAAATATCTATCTTCATACTCTTTACTAAAAACAAAAGCGCGACTTAGATAATAGCCGACAGACACACTTGAAAAATGCAGCAGCTGAGTGAAAAAATAAAATAAAAAATTCTAACCTAGCTTAGACATGAAATATCCAAATATGTATCTATATAAAAAAATTGTGTACATCCATCCTAATTAAATCTAGACGAAATACATTCGAAGGTCCTTCTACTTTGTTGTTTGTTTCATTGAAAATTTAACATATGTACTTGATCTGTCAAATAAAGATTGGATAAAATAAAAAATCAAGTTCAAGGACTTATTAAAATAAAATAAAATAAAAAAAGTGTACAATGATCCAATAAAACAAACAAGAAAAGCAGAGAGAACTTGGGATGCATTTTGCCTCAATTCCAGTTATAGCTTAGCCAGTCCCCAATTAGAATTTATTGATTTCCGATTAAGATTTACTAATCATAGAATTTAATTATATCAAATGCACCGTGCATATGATGCACCAAAACGTGCCTCTCCATCTAATTATCTATCATAGTTTATTGTGGTTTATACCAAGAAATATTCAAGAGCAATAGTAATTTATATCCCTATCTCCATATCCAAACCTCGTTTATTTCTTAGCTTCTTCTAACATGAGATGATGCTCATACAAACCTTAAGAGTGACCAAGCAATGCAGTGGAACTACGAAGTTCTCTCTAACATGTTCAATAGAGAGCAAAGAGCTAAGCTAATATCCTAAACAATGCTGTGCAATAATCTCAGAGGCATTGCATCCTCCAATACTCCGTTTTATGACTTGTTAGCATAATCACAAAGGCATCAGGGCATTCGTTACAGACGGAGATTCATCAATACTCAGAAGAAACGACTCGTTTTTTCTAATCTACTTCTGAATATAAGTTTTCATGCTTTCCATCCAACGTAGGTACTCGTTTTTATCCTTGTACCTCATATAGGCATGCAAGAACTCAGCCAGCTTGTCATCCACACCCCTCACCTCTAAGAAATCGTAGAGGGAATCCTGAAGCTCGTCATCCAATTCCCTGCAGATCAAAACTAAAAGGTCAAGAAACAAGATGCTCACCACATTTTAACGTGATGATTAGGTGTGGAGGAATGCACAACATACTTGAATTTGGGGCCCATGTATGGCTGATCTTTTATTCTATCGTGCCCACGGGTATATACATTGTGTATCTCTATACCATCTGGCCATCCGGAGCAAACAAATTCCAATACTTTGCTGTCCTTCCCCTTCACAACATCAACTATCAAAGTAACATGAAGCCTCACGTCTTCCTTGTCGTCATGCATTTTCATGGGAACAGATCCATCAAACATAGTCACCTCTATTTTGATCTCCTCATGCTCTCCAAATTTCCTGCTTAATCGAATCCACTGCTCCCCTGATCGTTCATCAACCTTGAATGAATTGAATTCTGGAACAGGCTGTATGCATGAAAATTGTCTGGTAATTCATTTTTTTAGTGTTTTTTATATATAATACTTCTATCATCCTCATTCAAGAATAACAAATTAGATGCTTCTAGACTTGTTCAACAAGATGAAACAAGTAGCTTCTTCGTAAATCACAATGAAATGTATAATAATCTTAAATACGATGGAGATTAAACTTTTGTGATTAATTACTGACATCCAAAGTATTAATACTAATACTGCAAAGAAGAATCATTTTCACCTGCAAATCTTAGACATTTCGCACTTAAATACCTGTCACAAAGAATTAGCTTATAGCATGAGACTAAAGCAAAAATGGCAATGCACAAGGCAGTTTGGAAAGAACACTAACAAACCTTCAAATATGAAACTTTCATGCATAAATGCTTTTCAGCAATAATATAAGCCCAAATAATTGCATGACCTCTGTAGCCAAAACTGTCAGCAAGTTGAGGCAAAAACATGCCAAGTGTAAAGGATACCTATGAATGGCCAGGGAATGATGAGGACAATAGTATTGGGACAAAGTTTTCCTTGAGCTTAATTGAGTTTCAACCTTCATGAATAATTTGGGATTTAAGCTTAATTGACTTTTAACCTCAGAAAGATAGGAAATACTTGGAAGTTCTGTCCCTTCTTGTGATTATAGTGTAGGATATCATATGCTGATCAGCTAACACAAAATGCAAAGTGTCCTAAGGGGTATAAGGAATTAAATAGCCAATAAAATAGAACAATTAGGAAGACTACTGGCATAAACTATGGGTGTCTGATTAGCAAGATAATTTTCCTACCTAATTTACAGTTATGTAATTACCTATAAATCACACCTTGCATAGTTATAGCTCTATGGTTATCAGCTTAGGCTGAGGGCCAAGATTTGCATCTTGTTCGAGATCATTGATGGCTTTTATTCAACTCTTTCAAACTATTAAAACTTGCTCTATCAACTGATCCCGACCTACAGATAAACAAGATTGAGAAGGCGACTGGAGTCGATAAAGAAGAGCCATCAAATCATGATAGGAGAAATCAAAGCATTGCAAAAAACATGGCCATAATCAAATTAAGTAAAATGTTGACCATCTCACAACAGAGGAAAGAATTGTAGGCAAGTATTGGTGCCACAAAGGCAGAACTAAGTAAAGAGACAAATAATAATCAGCTACGACTTTCCTCACACAATGGAAATGGATGACTCGCAATTGATTTCAAGGACCAAAAAAAAAGAAACAGATAAATAAGTAAAGAAAAAAAAGGAACATTCTAGCTTCCATGGCACTGATGCATCAGAAGGCTTGCAAGGGATGATCAGTTTTTTGCTATATAGAGACCATAAGAACATCTAAAGTACCAATATCCTTCATCAATATGGACAGAATGGAGCTTATCCTGGTTGGTTCATTGGACAACTTAGCTAACAAAGAAATACAACTGTGGAAGTCCTATTATCACATCAGATTTTACTTTTTAGTGGAGTGGTGAACACAACCGAATGATAGAACTACTGGGGTTTGATCTTTCAAACTTTAAAAGTCAATTTTGTATTTTCTAGTCTTGTGGACAGGGCTAGTTTTTTGCTAGGTCATGAAGATAAAGATACACAATGCACCAAACTCCGACTATTCTACTCCAGCAGAAGAATGAACTGGGGAAATAAATTAGCTTTGGCTAGTATAATAATTATGAGATCTTATTAGCATGATATTTTGATCTTTGATTAGTAGAATCAATAAATAAGAGGTTTAAACTAGCATAAGTCATGGATCTATGATAAGCAAGATTATTTTCTTAACTTATTAACATTTATGTAAATATCTACAAAGTCACACCCTGATTGCACAAGGAGGCAGATAGTTCTTTGTATCTCTATGGATATTAGGTTAGGCAGGGACAAGATTTATATCTTAGTGGAGAGTTTAATACTTTAATTCATGGCTCTTATTCAACTCCTTCAAATTAACTATACCATCGCTCTTAAAGCTACCAATGGTGACACAATACCACAACTTAACAAAGTTAGCAAGAGATGATTACAGTAAACTTTTATGTCCATTTAAACTAACACAATGTTTCACAAAACCAAACACCGGTTGTTACAGAACACGAAAGTCCAGACATGTAAGAAGATAGAAATGAAGAAAATGCAGAGGTAAATCCTCAAGTTGGAAAGGAATACACTTTTTTTACTGTTAGTTCATTGGAAAAACCATAAAGCGAGAAGGCATTCTTTCTACACATTCCAACTCTCAAGGTGCAATTCAAAAAATACAGTTGAGCTTCTAAGTAGAATAGTATATGTGCCTTTTCTGTTACTATTAGGCCTCATCCTTGTTTATGCTAAGCACAACTAGCAATGGACAAAGATATCTCGAACAGATAGAATCATTTCGGCTCCATAAACTCAGACCAAAAAGGAACATAAAATGAAATGAGCAGCCATATTAACATAACATAAACAGCCTAAATCATTAGTAGATCCAAGGCAGGTTTATCCCGGACAAATTAACAAGATTGGCAAATTTACAGCTTAAAAAGTTAAAAATTATACTTCCAAAACACCCGAATAGTAGTCATCATTATCAAAAGTCACACATCAGTTAGGTAATTCATATAAATAGAAAGTTGTCGTTGATGAAAATGAGACAATGGCAGTAATTTAATACCTCAGACGGCGGGGAGTGATCGAGTTCGTATTGTATTTCGTTCCGAATGAGGCGAACAATGCTTCCCTCGAAAGCCGATTTTCGCATATCGGTGGCGTAATTTCTGGTTACAGATGTGTGAAAGTGGTTGAGGGGTTTTGTGGGTTGTTGAAAGATAAGAGTTCTTACGGCCCCTCGTAGTCCTCGAACAATACGATGAGCCATTTTCGTGTAGGTTGATGCAGCTGATGTGAACTGCAACGTAGACAAGGGTTTAAGCCGCCAAGTGTATTTTATTTGTACTTCTTTTTATTTTTATTTTTTTGAAATCGTGCAGTTTTATTTTATTTTTTGTTTAAAGCTTTTACCCTTTTGCTACACCACCAGTTTTAATTGGGCCGATCCAACCCAGGCTTGGCAAGGTAAAGCAAGTGGGCGGGCCTCCTTATCTAGGATATTTTGAAACCCAGGCCCGCGTGAGGCCCAATTGAGGTCCAGCCCAGGCCTAGTCAATTATAAATCATTATATTTGTTTAATCTTCGGTACTATATTAATCACGTGTTATGTTTTATAATTTTTTTTATATAAGTAAAATTTATTCAACAAAACGTACAAGGTGTGCAACCTCAAAAGAAGGTTCAAAAGTTACAAGACAAACACATTTAAATTATAGTATGTAAATTTAAGAAATAGCTCGATTCTATATGAAAAGGTCACATACATTTTATAATTTTAAATTTTCTATTTTCACTAAAAAGTGTATGCAATTAAATTTATTTTCAAATATTGTTTGCTTCATGAACCTAATTTATAAATTAGGGCCAATTATATAAAAATAAAAAATATACCACTTTGTTTGAGTTTAAATTATTTTTTCGTATATTATGTGAATTAAATACAATTGAGTTATTCTTATTTAAATATTTGAGCATAAAATATACAAATAAATTTGATCTTTAGAAAAAGCTATTACAAGCCCACCTCAGCCTACCTTAGGCTCACCTCATAGATGGTCATGGAGTGGGCTGGTCCGACCAGGCCCAATTTAAGATTTGTTTTGGTGCTGGTGTTCCATATCGTTTTTTTTCATTCTACTTTTTAAAAGTAATCCAAATGACACCCTTTAAGAGTGAGAATGCAAAATTCCAGTACATTAAAGTCCGGCATTCCGCATCATCTTTATGTAACCAAATTTTTTGCTCCCATGCCAATATTAAAACAAATAAAAGTTATAATAATGAAATAAATAAATGAGTATATCTAGATGCTTATACATGACTATTTATATACATATAGTAGCAATTTAATAATTTGTTAATATAGTTTTCAAAAATAAGACAACTGAGAGAGAGATTAGGTCCACCCAATAACAATGCCTAGCAATACTTGCACTCTTTTGAACCTAATCAGAGATCATTATTCCATAAGATACTATTTTAATAACTTAATAAGTCAAGTGGGCCATCAGAACCACAGGCTCCTACGCACAATATTATTAAAGTTATGCTATGCACAAAAGAAGCACTATAATTATACCCTACACTAAAAAAATGTATTATAATTATACCAATGAACACACCCACTTCACCTCATCATGAGTTTGCGCTACTTTCTCCTATAATACAATTTTTTCCCCCATATTTTACAAAAATAAAAATAAAATATCTACAGCTCAGATTCCCATCAATCACCAAAAGAAAAGTTTAGGCCCCATAATTTTCACATATTTTCCCCACACATTTAATTTATATGCGCCAAATTTTTGACACTGCGGCAACTCTTATCCGCCGCTGCGATCTCTCTCTCTCTCTCTCATCAACTCTTTCAAATTTGAATTAAATCCATCATTTTCACTTCTCTCTCTCTCTCTCTGTCCTTGGCAATGTTATGCCGGAAAAGTTCAGTGAAAAGTAGACGTGGATCGGTGGCAGTGAATCTAAATGTGTATGATCTAACCCCAATGAATGGCTATGCCTACTGGCTTGGACTTGGGGTCTACCATTCTGGTGTTCAAGGTAACTACAGTTAATTACATCTAATCTCACTACTTAGATCTGCACATCAAAATCATGCTATAAACATCCCAAGATTTTGATCTTTTAGTTGGGGGCTGAGATTCAAACCCTCATCTCTCACCCTTACAAAGATAATGAACATCACTGAGCTACAATACTCGTGTGATCATCTCAGATTCAATCTTAGTTTAGTTTTCCACTTGCCCTCCAAGGCAAGAGTAATTTATAGAAGGTTAATCCATTCATCATCACTTCAAAAGATAATCTGTTAGTAAAGTTTGTGAAATAGTAATTGATATAATATATTGATTGCGGCAGTTCATGGAGTGGAGTATGCATTTGGAGCTCATGAATATCCCACAACTGGGATATTTGAAGGGGAGCCAAAGCAATGTGATGGCTTCACATTTAGAAAATCTATTTTGATAGGCTATACTAATATGACTCCGGGGGAGGTCAGAGCAGTCATGGAGGATCTGGCTTCCAAATATAAAGGAAATGCATACAGTCTCATCACCAAGAACTGCAATCATTTTTGCAACGACGCTTGTGTTAGGCTCACCGGTTCGCCCATCCCGAGCTGGGTCAATCGTCTCGCTCGACTAGGTAACCACTGGTCTGTTTTTTTTTTTTTTTTTTTTTTTTTTAATATGATGGGGAATTCGCAACCGCTATCTTCGGTGAGCACTCAGTAAACTCCACGTTCCTTGCAATAGCCTGCAAACCACGGGTAAACGATATTTGGAAAACCAGATGCGACGAGCCCAGATCCATAAAAGCGTTAGTGCAGTTCGAGCCTATGATCTTTTGACTATAAAACATACTTTTTTACTATCGGACCGTTCCAAAGGACCGCCGCTAATCTGGTTCGGATATCATGTTGAATGACCGGTTTAGGTCAAAATGGTCAAAGAAGAGAATTATTGTTAGTGTTTGTTGATCTTTTTTAATATTTATTTATTTTTGGTTTAGGTTCACTTTGTCATTGCATCATACCAAGTAACTTGAATGCAACTAAAGTGGGACATCATAAAGTTGAAGACAAGTTGTGCGATATGGAGAAGAAGAAACTAAGGAGCCGGTCGAATAGGTTCTCTAATTCGTCGTCGAATTCGTCGTCTTCTTCGACTTCGCCTCCCTTAGCGGCGACCATCCGCGGCCGGGGCGGAAGCTCTATGCCTGTGCCATCGCCGCCTTTCATTATTGATTCAACTGCAAACTAGACGTCTCAAAAGATCAAAATTTTGACATAGTTAAAATTAAAAATTTCTTCAATTGATTTCTTATTTCTTTTTCTTTCCCCTTGTGTAATCTTATAACATTAACAATTTGGTGTGAGGAAGAAATCATGCGGAAACCTGTACATGAACATTCGCAAGTCGTAACAAGTTAAATGAGACTTCTTTTCAATTTCCTATGGTATGATATCAATCTTGTGGAATAATTTATTTTGTTAATTTGATTGAAAAATAATGAAATATACTGTATATGACAGTATGGAAAAGTCTTGCGCTAGCTATGACAAAAATCAATGGCAGATGAAGGTAGGAACCGACGGTCATGTCATGTCATGTCAATATGCAAATCATTTCAATTCGTTTACCAAACTTGAATCCCTATAATAAATGGCCACGGTAAATTAAATCTAACATTTCCATAAAATACCAAAAACCTATTTTTTAACAATTCAATATATGTTAACAGAGAACTCAGAAATTAAATACATAAATAAATGTAGATGAAATTTCCACCTATCAAAATTAACAAGTGTTACTTAGATGCCCATTTTCAACATAGTGATGAGTCCCAATGATTATTGTTTTTAATTAATTAATTGCGCCTAAATTATCCAAAAATGTCATTCACTTTATGAGTAGATTGACAGTTAACAAATTATTACTAAGCTATAAATCTCTATAATTTATTAAATATCATCACCATCATCAAGTAAATAAAGTTATATATAGATAACATAGGAAATAAGTTGTGTTGTATTAAAAACTTTAAATTTTGTAAAAGAAACAGATACTATATATAGTGTAATAATATTTTACAATTATATACACAAAAGATTTTATTTTATTTTTTAAATAAGGGGAGGTGCACTCTTGTGCGCTTTCTCCTATACCATGCGCGCGGGTCGGATTCGGGTCAAATGCGATCCACATCCAACTCATTCACTTTTATTCATAGATATTTGTCGCTTTTATTTAAAACCCATATCCAACTTTTCATTTTTATCTAGTGTCATCTTGGTAAAAGATAAAAAAAAATTACAAAGACAAATAATTGTCAATTTTCTTAATGAGAATTGTCACTTTTATTCATAACTATTATCACTATTCATATTAGATAGTTGACAGGAATATTCGTTATTTGTTTTTATAATAACTATCACATTTATTCATAGAATCTATCACTTTTATTCAGATGTCGTTTTTAATTATAAAAAAATAACTTTTATTCATAAAAACGGTCATTTTTACACAAAATTACTCACTTCTATATGATGGATCACAAATCTAGTACCGGATCAGACCCGACATAGGCGTATGGTCAGGGAGGCCGCATCCAAGTGCTCCGACCCTGACTCGACCATATTGAAAGAGGGCGCACCAAATTTTCGTATTTTAGACATAGCAATTATCTCACCTATATTAACACTCTAGAAGCTATATTTCGAATTGAGTAGACATTTCACAATTCCGTGAAACGCGGTAAATTTTTGTTTTCCCAAATAATAATCGTTCTATTAATTTATCTGCCTTTTAAAGTAACAAATCTGGACATTGTTCGTTGGAATCAAACATTAGAAAGTGGAGTCGAGACTTTATTACTTTAAGTAAATCTGATCGAATTGAAGTAACAACTAACGAACCATCAACGTGATTATGACATTAATTGATTAAATATTGAAAACAATACATAAGTAATTTTCATTTGCATCTTTTGTAATTGGTTGTCCAACTTTTATTTGGTTCAATTGACTATTTGGATTTTGCACTATGTCATACTTTTTTTTCTTTTTTTTAATTTAGTTCAATTGTGTCCATAAACTATTATATATTATTTGTTACTATATTTTCAATTATGAAGTTTAAAGATTCAATTGAACCAAATAAAAATGGTAAGGATCCATATTAAATAATGCATAATTAAAACCAATTAATCTGAATAAGAATTTATGAAATCAATTACAAAATATAAGTTTAAGAATATATTTATAGATAAAAAACGAATGAAAAGTGTAGGCACATTCATGATTAGAGAATATGTTCACATGTTATGTTGAACAACTTTGTAGCTGAAGCAAGGCAGCTTTTATTGGTTTTACCAACCACGATGGGTTTATTTAAATTTATTTTGTGAGTAAAGTCGAAAGAAATACCTGCAACCGGACCCAATTGTCAATCATAGCACATCCACCTCCACCACCAAATCTCTGTAAAATTTAACTTTGCTTGTGGTGAAATCAACATGTCTTGGGGGAAATTGTGGGGATAATTATGGCATCTACACTAAAACACATTCAATGAAGCGTCCTGTACAACGTGCGACCGGAAAATTCAATGCTGCCCCACTAATTTGGGAGATTAAATAAAGATATTTTTTTTCGATATGACTTAAGAATCAATTTAGACTATTGGTCTCTATATTAAGAGAGTAGGCAGAAAAAATTATTGATGGATGGTGGATTTTTAAATTTCAATAAGCCAGTTTTCTTATGATTCGGTTTAGTGACGGGGGCTTTTGCACCACAATTATGGACAAAATGCCGACAATTTCACAATTTCATTGGAATAAAAATAGTAAAAAACAATATTGGTGAGTGCTTAAACCCCCCCCTCCTTAGTGGCTCTACCACTACTTTGTTATCTATGATTGTTATAAATAAATTTTACGCATGTAATCATCCCAGATAGGACTGTAGTGTAGGAGGTTGGTTGGGCTACATTTTAGTTGGCCCAGTAAAAAATAGTCCCGACTCGACCAGTCCAACTTTTAGAAAAAACATGGTGGGCTCGGGCTGGCCGGCCTAGCCGGTCTTTTGCATGCTATAATTAAAGGGTGTAATCTTCACCATTGGATCGCGTCGTGGAATCAATCTGACGGTCCAGTTTCATCAAAAATCGAAATATTTGCTTCCTATTACGAATTGGCTACACCAGTTTCTGAAGAAAACAAAAATAAGAAAGAATGTGGAGAGTCGAGAGAATTTGGCAAGTGGGACTGTGCTCAGCTCTGCTTAGATCTTATCCAATCAACGAACTTGTCTTAGATCAAGCGACATCTAGAGATATGTGTAACTGTCGGATTTGGAAAGTTTAGCTGCCCATTTCATCAATCAAGCTCTTGGATTATATGCCTTCTTGCACGTCTTTTCAAGTAGTTTCATATCAGACCGCAACAGGCATATAAGGTTTTCATAATGTGATAAATACCAATTGCAAGACAGTGATGATGTTGGTTAATTTCATTGATATATTATTATGAGTTTGTTCTAGAATTTGTATAATTAATTATTCCAGTCTTATATTTCTCTTTGTAAAAAAATAGCTTAGAGAAAATAAGCCTGTGTAAAACGAGAAAATCTCGGATTGAGTCCTCACTAATTCCCTTTCCCCTCCCCAGAAAAAGGAAAAAGAAAAAAGTTCACTCTGAAATAGTTGGTACTCGTTCAAGTTTAAAAGACCATAATATATTTTATATTTTAGATGCTAAAATAGTATTCATTAGAATTGTTAGAAGGAAAATTTACAAAGTTACCTTTTGCCTTTCATGCAGCAAAAAGTAACGTCAGTCCATCTTCTTGCTAACGTATCAATTATTGTAGGATTATTTGCATTTCAAGGTATAAATTTTATGTCAAATTGTAATTATTATATTATTTTGAACCTTGGCGATATGATATCCAATCTTTTGATTTATTTCAATTGAGATTATTTTCAAATTCGATTGATTTGTTAGATTTTCAATTTCAAACAAATTATTATTACTCGAGCTCTTGATTTGAGAAATCAAATATTGAATTTGATGGGTCCAACGATAGGAGTATTTTGGCATGAGTTATGTCCAACATTTTTAACTGCGATGAGTTTCTACAGATCACTAATATATACGACATAGATAATCATTACTTGCTAATCTTGCAAAATTTGTCGTGATTAGCAAGTATAGGACATCAACCCATTTACAAAAATATTCTCTCATCGAGCCCATCAGAGTCCTACCTCCGAATCCTCGAATTAAGAGCTCGAATGACAATGATTTGTTTGAAATTGAGTATTTGACGAATCGGTTTGATTTGAGAGTGACTTCAATTGCAACAAATCAAAAATTTGGGTATCATGTTGCCAAGATGTATGAGTAGTGTTATAATTGCAATTTGCCTAAAACTTATGCCTTCAAATGCAATTAACCCATTATTGTAAACTCATTCCAATGCAATAAAAATGAAACGAAATTGTGTTGATTTCGTTGCCAAAAGCAAAATGAAATATTTGATTTGGTTATTGGATACGTAACACAGAAACATACTGCATCAGTTTGCTATACGTAACGAAAAAATATCACACGAAACACCACCACTATGAATCTAACTCAACTTGGATGCTTTGGAATATAAGTATTGATGGAATGTTACGCTCTGAATACAAAACAAAATCATACAAAAACTCAAACCCGGTACAAAGTTTATGTGGTGATTCTTAAACATTACAAAAGATTTAAAAAACAATAAAAATTAAAAAACTACTCTACAAACAGGATACTAAAACTTTCATCTCAAAGCTATCAGTTAATAAATTCTGGAAAATAGCCAAGATGCATGAGAGTGTGCAAGAACATACGCTGAAAGCTTGAAAGTTGATCAGAAAAGAAACACTTCCATTTGAAGGGATTATTGTGCCATTGCAGAAAGATGACAAGTAAAAAGTGAAACAGCATCCTGTAAATGATATGAGCGGAGGTCTTCCGGCATGGGTGCCCTAGAAACGGTGTCGAAGCAGCTCAGCTGATCCTCGCCTGTCAAACCCTCGTCGCTATCAGAAAGAAGCAGGCTGGAGATCTCTTCTGCCATCTTTGAGAACACGGCTCTGCAAGATATGTATTCAGTATATTAAAAGGGATACATTAACAGAGTGAAGTAGAACCGACGAGGTAAGACCATAGGAAATATTAGGCTTTAGTAAACATGTATGCTAGAATATGAAAATACAGCAAGATATCACCAGTACACTTCTCATCATCTAACAGTAGATTATCACATATGCTACAGCAGAGGAAAACCTAAAATGAGAAACAATCATGAGTTTAACCTAAAATCTACTTCTGGAGACCGAGAAACATCAGCTAAAATGTTATGAGAAATAAAAGAGCTTAACTTATAGCTCTTTTGTCTCCCATCAAAGCGAAAGAATACCACACATAAATGAACTGCAAAAATCTATAGAATTCTGTTCCTTATTCCTTTTCACTTTCTTCCTCTTTTATTTACATCCTTCATTCTTTTTGCTTGATAGATCAGTGACATGACGGTAAAATCATCAACTCTTGGCTAAGAAAACAAAGAAAGAGAACATGAATTACTAGGAATTCCACAAGCTGACAAGTAGCTGCTTTTGCCGTGCTTAAGAAAATTGTTGTTCATTTGTATCTTTCCTTTTCACAAATTAGCAGTCCCATAAATTCTCCAAACTCTCAACATTCATTCAATTGATATCATTTTTATAGTGTCTTCAGATTCATCTTCTAAACATGAGAGAATTTATACTTTTTGAAAGCTACATTGGCTGTCATCTCTTGACTAAAGTGGACCCTTATGTTTTTGCTACATGTCTCCCACATGACAGCCACCACTTCGATGGCCATTACAGAGTTTACCAATATAACTAATGCTATCATCACCATCAGTGCTTCACAGAAACAACCATCAACATACACAGGAAATATCCAAACCTAGTTATCTGCCACCATAGCCATCTAGATTTGTGTTACCATATCTGTGTATTGCATTTGTTGTTGCGAGCACAAAGACATGAATAACTTGTTTTTCACACCAAGGGTTTACCGTGAAACTCCTCTAGCTAGAAGAAGTCCTTAAATATTTGATTCTTGAATGCACTTGCAATGCAACAAACTCAATCGTGCCTGACACAAATAGTCCTTTTATTGGGAGATTTTCCTTGAACCAATATAAGCCAAGAAAAGTCATTATGTAAATGTTAGTAACTGGAACAAATGGTATGCTAACTTGCTAAGTTATCTATCTCAAAGACACTTGGGATGTCCACCTAAATTAGTAGCATACTTATCTATGGTGAACTTTTTCTCCAACTTGAGCTATTTACCCCAACGTAGAAACCGTGAGGTCACCACTGAGAACAGATATGGTTCGAGTAGGTTAAGTTTCAGCATGTGATGGGAAGCTAGTCATGCACTGATAGCTATTAGCATGAGTCCAGGATGGAGAGACCATTTAACAAATGATTGCACAAAGAAATTTCAGTACTGGCCAGAGAAGGATAGATCCCAAACAACGTGTAGAACAACCTCAAAACCAGAAGTTAGATGCTAATAGCGCAATTCAATGAGAAAAACGGAAAAGTTAAGAACATGACGGTTTCGTACTTTTTCTAGAAGGGATAAATATCAATACCTTGCTTCAACTGATAATTTGTTGCCCCAAACTGCCAGAGACTTGTTCAGGTGGCTAATAAAGTCAGCACATGCAGCATTCTTGTTAGCAAGAGTATCCTGCCAAATAGATGTATCAATTTGATTGTAATTAGAAACAATGTCTGCTGAACATCAGAATATATGTGACCCATCATTCTTTGGGTCATCTATACAGTTTCACAAACAAAAAAAAGGTCATTTTCTTTGGAATCTATAAATTAGAAAAACAAAAGGAACAAGAAAAAGAACAAAGAAAAAGAAAAACAAAGAAAGCCCATTTTCATTTTATGATCATGCTTTCAATATTTTAAGAATCATAAGGAATCCATTCCATTCATCAAAGCGTGTACCAGTCTTGAAACAGTGTCTCAAATAAAACTTCATCATAGTTCACATAACACCTATTAATCACCTTCTAACCATCATGTTCATTGATATTTACAAATACAGGACTAAAATAGCACTTTAAGCATGTTTGGAAAGTGCAGCTAACAATTGCAAGAAAGTCAACTAGCTCTTTCAAGAATGTAAGTATTCTCAAAAATTGCAAATGAGCTGACTGATTTGATGTGCAGAACTAAAGAATATCCATTTGAAGCTCAATGAGTGTTACAACAAAATAATCAAAGAGCATAAGTATTACAAATTACAATCATTACGTATTTCCATAACCGGACCAGTGATCTAACCAGTCTTGTTACTAGTTGTACAATTCAACTAGTCCAGCAAAAATTATCTATATCTATTATATTTTATCATTTAAAGTGATATGTAACTGGCTACTTACTATTAACTAGATCTTGAAGATCAGAGAGAAGACAAATAAACAACCAAATAAACGCCTAACGCAAACTTTAATATAACCAAATGTCATGTTCAAACTTCAATAAAAAATAGAGTAAAAACTGGTCAATCAGGTTTGACATATTTGATCGGTCTGGTTCAAATAAACACCTGTTCATGCTTTAATTCGGTTAGAACTTTGAAAACAATGGATACAGCCTTTAGTCTATAGACACGGACATTACCAGTTCAGTCATGGTGCTATTGTCTTCCTGCATGGAACTCTTCAATATATAGAACGATATATAAATTCCTGCCCCAAGGTCCCAATCTTCTATCTCCGACTTATAGTCCTCCATGGATGTTGCCAACCTCCATATTTCTGTATGTTTTGCTGCATCAAATTAATTAAAATCACTATTTATGAGAAAAGGAAGACCGAAGGAATCACTGTAGTAAAGTTTCCAAACTAAAATCCAAATGGAAAGAATCCCACTGTCAAAATCAATGCTCGGGGAAGTTGTTCATATAAACAATCAGGATGTTTGATCCAAAGGTGAAGGTGATTTACCGGTAGACTGAATGCACTCATGAAGTAGCAAATTTCCCAACTAAAAGAGAAAGTAGTTATAACTCAGTCTCATGAATTCCTTGAGAAAAACTCATCCGATTGGTTTTTTATTTTTTATTTTTATTAACCAATCCCCTGCACTAAGAAAAGCATTTCAGGTATCAATGTAGAGATCATGGTCTCAATTTTCTAATTCTATTTCTAATGGAAAACCATGCTGATGTGATGGTGTTCCAAGAGTTAGAAGATCATACCAATTTCTCAAACATCCCTTTCAATAATTAAGATTTGAGTTGAGATAGCTTCTCAAACATTTTTAGCACCTCAATTTAAACAATTGATATCCCACTCAAGGGCCACTAAAGTGACAAGACTTCAGTTGCTATGAATTTTTCTGTCATATTGTGATATCTTATGGTCAAATAAACATATGAAGCTAGAAATTCGGGAAGACACTTCCAGAGCTGTGATCTTCAGAATTTTATTTCTAGCAAACAAATGGGCTCACAAGGAGAGTATCTCTTACAGGAAACATACATACCAATTGGACACAACTTAAATGGCTTCAATAAGAAGAATAAGCCACAAACAAGCTTTACCTGACAAAAACAAAGAAGGTGCAACTGAAGTTAAGAAAATAGAGTGTGCTTTCTGCCAGATTGCACATTCAAGAAAGTGATGTAGAGCTTTCGGAAGGTCCCCAGTGTAACCATAAAATATTGCCTGCATGAAGAGAAATGAAGAGGATGTTAGCAGTGAGAAATCTAGGAGAAAGACTCAGAGTTGCTATAATCAAGAGATAACATGGTCCAATGGAGATATACTGTCTCCTAAGGTACCAGAAACATGTGATACAAAAATTCCAGAACAGGATCAAAGAGAGATCAGGCAAAGGCCAAACTTGAATGACTAATCACCAAAATGTGCAAAAAATAATGGAATTAAGGATAACAAACTCACCAAAGCCTCATGCAACCATGCCGAAGGAATGCCTAAACTTTCAATGAATTCCCATTGTGAGTCACGAGTACTCCAAACTTCACAATATTGAAAGAGGATTTCCCTTATGACGGTGGCTTGCAAATAAGGATAATCTTCACGGTGAGGCATATGAAGTACCACATAGATGGCCCAATGGCATTGCCCAAGGCAGAGCAACTGAGAAACAAATGCCATGTCAAGGACATGAAGATCGTTTGAACTGAAAGTGCCAATGGCCTCTAAAACCGCACGCTGATGCCAAATCATGTGATAGTCAAGGGGGTCATTTGTTGAGGCAGAGGCACTGAACATGGTCTTTAAAGCACCAAAATCATTTTCTTCTCGGGCATGAAGAAGCATAAGATAATAAGCAAGGTCAAAACGATTATTTAAAACCCAATTGCTCACATCTTCTACAGGTCCTTCATCTATGTAAACTGGAACAGGGTATGGAGCATCTCCCTCATTCAGAAGCTTCTGGTAAGTATTAAAAACAACAGGTAACGAAATGTCGGGTGGAAGTTTATACCACATCAACAGTCCTAGAAACCTTTTCCAGTCAATTTTTACACCATGTAAGGCCCTATGAATGTTGCCAGCCATTAATTCAAGAAGCCTCACCCTATCGTCCTCGATAAAACTAAAATCCAGTCCATTTTTCTTCCAAAGATCAAGCTGATGAGCAATATCAGCACGATTCGCTGGGGATCCACCAGCCTGGCTCAAAAGACAAGATAGTCTTACATCCCCTCTAGAAGCAGCAAGCTCTACGGCAGCATCCATCTGTCTACCAGAAAGAAGCAAAAATATGTGTTCTAGATCACTCAACTCATTTAGTGAACTGATATCTTCTTGTACACGGTGGTGAACACTCTCTTGCAGCCAATAGCTGAATGCAGCTCGTCTAATAAGTGGAAGTGCTTCCTGGTCAACATCTGGATAATTTACATCTTGTATCATATCCTCCTCCTCCTCCTCCTCTTCCATGAGCTTCAATTGCCCACCCATTTTCCTTGAGGAAAAGAGAACTTTAATTAATTCCCAAACCAAAACTTGGTGCATTAATAGAACTCGAGAGGCAGATGATAAGCTTGGCACCTCTAGTTGCTTCTCTATGATGTCTATATAACTCCTACAAATATCTGGAAGAGTCAAGCGATCGCAAACAAGCTTTTGAAGTTTGAGATCGAAAGTTCCCAGTTCAACCTTTTTTGTTTCATGACTCAGTTCCTTGTGGATTTTGAGGGGAGAACTGAAACAAAACTCAGTAAGTTCCTCCTTAACTTTGTTGCTCTCATCTCTTGTCACTTTGTCAAGTGCAACCTTTTCGATATTGATCACAGAGGATAAGACAGCTCGGGAATTTTCACTACCAACAGGCATACCAGAATGGACAAGTATACCATTTGGACCCCAACCTACTCGAAAGGATCTTCCCATAAATAGTGCTGCATCAACTATATTACAAGAATGACTTCCAGTTACTGGTGTTTTCTTTGTAAGATCCAGCTCGAAACCTTCAGATTTTCCTGTACTTAGATGCAAACCTTTATTCTGTTGGGACATTAAAATGGCTCCACGGGAGGTTGAGCTAAAACCCTCAGGGTTAAACTCTTTTAAAGCTAATGGAGTCTTGCGAATAGAAGGAACGTTTGAATAATGAACTGTCTTCCTAGATGAATGATGTAAAGGAGATCTTGAGGAATCTTTAGCAAATGGTGGATTATCATATGGAAGCCTGCTAGTAAGACCCTCTACCTCATCTTCCTGGGTAGGAAACAACAACATCCTCAAATCTTTCATCCGGACAGGATCAAGACCAAGATGAGCAGGAAGAGAATGTGACAGGAGAGTCCGGTTTGCTGAAGCATTGTCTTCATCATCTGATACCTCACTACCATTCATATCTTCAGGATCTTGAGCTCCAGGGGACACATCATCCATTGGAACGTCATCTTCATCTTCCTCACCCAGGCCAAATCTGCTAAAATGCTGTACTAAAAATTTCCATTCACGGTAAATTGGATTAAATGAAATGAAATGTGCCCCTTGACTTTCTGTCTTGCACTTCAATTTTTCCACAATTTTATTTAACTCTGCCTCATTTAAATTACCCATTGGTTTTTGAAGAAGTAAAGTTACTTCAGCTGGCTTGTTAAGACCATGCCCGACCAATGGCTTGGAACTATCATCTTCGTATATAACAATCTCACATCTTCTGAACTTGACGATGGAGTCCAAATCCAAGCATCTAACATCTGTTTCCCCAATAAACTTAACGCATCCATAACCAAACCTTCCAATTACAAAATCTTCAACTCTACTGCAATAACCAGGGTTTGAGTACTCGCGAATAGCCAACTCACTTAAGCATGGTTTTGTGTAGTAATCAGAACAACGGAGTGTTGGTAAAGAATTTTCAGCATCATGCAAGAGCTGACAGGATAGAAGAGTATCTGCACCATTCAAAGAAACTCTTCTTCTTTTGTACTGAGCCTCATGAATTGAAGTAGGCTTTTGCATAGCTAAGTTAACTTCCATATTTTAGCTCAGAAGAATTTTTCTGGAGGAGACTGCAATCCTCGAAAGTGTGCTCCAAGCCACTGATTACAGCACATAGCAGTCAAGTTAGAAAGATGAACGCACGATCAACATTGTAAAGACATGTCTGTAAACGCCACAAGCAACAAAGAAGTTCAATGAACAGAAACAAATTGATATTCATTTCTCAAGGGAAAGTCTATATTGATCCGAACTTCCGCAAAGGAGCAGCCAACAAAATCGTACGATTCAAGAATCATTCACCATACAACAGCATAATTAAAATCAAGAGGATACAAAAGCATCTTTAATCTACAAACCACACGTAAGAAATCAGAGCACCCGTCTAGTTTAGGTGCTCGGAAAAGAAGAAATCAGAGCACCCCGCTAGTTTAGCTGCTCGGAAAAGCCTAAAATTAGATCGTCCACGATTGCATTCATGCTTTTACGAATTCACAATACACGTTGCCCGCCATAACAAAACATAAAAAGCAAAATTAACAATAAAATACGGGAGTTGCAGTTGAAAGCTGCAATGGAAAAGAACCTACCGGTTTGAATTGGAGTCGTGATTAAGCAACTGCAGAGAAAAGTAGTGAGCAACGCTCACTGGGCGGGAGCGGAATAGGAATAGGAAAAGAGGGTTTTAGTTTTTGCGTTTTGACAGTAAAGGCGTTGTTTTGATTGGAATTTCTTCTTCAATTTTCAACCGGAAACGTTTTGGCCCTCAAAATAATTTTCTTTTTCTTTTTCCAAATATTTTATCAGACTTATTTTCATTTCTAACGGCCTTCAAAATATTGGGCCGACCACTGAATGAGACTATGGGCCCAGTACCTCTTTATTAAGGTGAAAGTGCGCTTTCTCCTAAACTAAAAATATATCTATATCTTGTTATTTAGGGACATGACTCATGAGCACAGTGAAACATTCTCTTTCGTAGTATAAATCCAAGTTGGGTCTTTAATTATTGTATAATCTATAAAGATTACAATGGTTATCAAAAGATACATTATTGAAACATGTAAAATGCATCATCACAAAAATGCATTATTATATTTATGAAAATACATGCAACTGTATATCACACACTAATTAATAGTTCAAATTGAGCTTTACATACTACGTGAAGGAAAGTATCTATTCGATCTTCTACCTTATTACTTATGGACTATAGTGGGGCTTATTTTGTTTCTTTTTCTTTTTAAGGTATATCATACAATAATTAACGATTTCTTTTTAATAATTGTATATCATGAAATAATAAATAGTTTTTTTCTAATTAAATCTTATCCATTGAATATCGATTTCTGCAGTTACGGCAAAAAGCTATCGACGGGTACTAGGGGGCAATCCGCAAGCCGAACTAGCATGTTGATTGCTATGGATGTCAATTTTGTTCGAAATTGACAAATTGGTCTAAATAGACCGAAAAAAGAAGGAGGATTAAGATTGAAAATTTCTACCACAACAATAATTCAACTTGAAAAGTTATTAGATTGTCAACTTACATTGCTTTGCTTTTGAATAATCTAATAGTAAAGTTGATGCTTGTGGAATGTAATCTGATTTCCTCTAATACTTGATAAAAACTTTTGGAGATGAAAATAAAGAAAGAGAATCATTTCAGTTAAATGTGTGTTCAATTCTTACCTCTCATCAAATTATTTTATTAGTAATTATGTAAGTTGATATTGAAATGACACTCATTTGTATCTGTTACAACATACTTTTGTTACAAGAATATGACTATCAAGAAAATTCATACTAAGTTAATTTTTTTCCATAAACTTTGTGATCCGACGAACTAGTCCAAAAATCGAAAGTGTATGATTAGGGCAAAAAATTCAACTCGATTACCCCGAATTGAAGATAGCCGAAACTGAGTGGACATATCTAAACCGGGTGAATTGGTCTGATTGAAATCTCTACTTATCGCTAATATAATTAGAATAATGTATAATAATTACTAACAACGATGGCAGAAAAAAGTTTAATTGAGAGGATTGTAGCATTTCAAGTACCGTTCGATTTTTGCAAATATAAATATAACCTTTTCCTTTTTTATTTCCCCCACAAGCTTTGTCCAAATATTTAATATTGCTATATATAAGGCTCAAATTACTCTCAGGTCTCAACATACAAAGTACAGTAGTAATTTAATATAATATTTTAGTTATATTATTTCATCTATGATCGTCTTTCTAAATTGGATTGGCATCTGTTTTGAACAAAAATAAAATTGTTGAAGGTCAAATGAACTCAAGAAGAACAAAGGAGGCCCTCTTCGAATTGAGTAAATATGAAACAAGGGAACACATTTATTTATTCATCCAATCTTTGTAATTTTACTCGCACGCGCAATCATCGTTTTAACTTTTTGCTGGCGCATAAAGATTTTTTTAGGCTATATGCATATAGTTCATTTATGATTTACCCCATAAATATAGTCATGTTTATTATAATTCATAAGTTTAGATATATAAAAATATTGGAGTCTTCCGTTGGTGTGTAGGACGGGTCAAGAATTGTTACATGACACGCAAGCATAATTTCGAATGCAATAAATATCAATAGAATTATAAATGTGTTACTTTTGTTACGAAAAACACACACCACAATCACGATAGAAAATAAAGAACACAATAATTGTTTACCAAGTTCGTCTTGCGACTATGTGAGGCGATGTCAAATCAAAGATTTTTAATATATATTTCAGATATAGATTACATTAAAAAACCGCTATTAAATAGATAATAACATAACCATAACCCTAAGCTCATTAGAGTTCCGCCTAGGCCCAAAAAATATAAGCCCGAAAATTTGGCTCGGGACGGTACCGCCCCGGACCCCCGTCCAATTATGCGGTGAGTTGGATCGCCGAAATCAGACTTGAATGTACAGTCCATTCAGGCTCCATGCTCTAAAAACTTTCTATGTGTTTAAATTTTAATATATAAATATTATTTTATGGATCTTAATTTATGAAAGTATTTTACACAAGTTTTTGTACAAAAATCATAATATAGGTTACGCTATACATACTTCAAAGGGGGAATAAACTTGGATAATCTGATGCGTGTTATTATATTTCAAACTTTGTAGTAATTTGTTTGAAATGTATCCTATTCTACGAGGTGTGGTTGATGAATTAGATAATTATTCGAATACTCTGTATTACATATAACTTTTTTTAAGCCCAACCAAAGACTCTTACGTATAAAAAAATGTTAAACAAATCAACTCAAAAATTAATATACCTAAAAAGGTAAAACCGACAAAACAAATTCATAATATGCTTTTATTTACTCTTCCAGATGAAAGATTTGTTAGTTTTGAAGAGCATCAAGCAGACACTTTTTACTCTAATTCAGTTGCTATTATTAAATCTGCATTCTAATGCATTACATTTTTTCACAACATCCCTAAACAAGAGCAGAATTGGAAATACGTTTGCACAATTGTCATCTATAATATAATTATTGGTTTGTGTGAATTCCAATCAACTGATATAATTAAGAATAATGGTATCAACTTATACAATTAAGAATAATGGTATACATGACGATGAAGCACAGTGGAATACGTAATTTATTGTGTGTGTGTTGGCCTAGTAGTAGAGTGGTTAATGCCCGAGGCCAAAGGTCTCGGGTTCGAGTCCATCGTGACTCAGCCTTTAAAATTTATGTATTAATTGATCCAAAAAAAGGAATACGTAATTTATAAATAAATTCTGTAACAAATAATTTCCTTGTGGTGGGGGTATTCCGGTACTTTAATTATTAATTATGAAACGAAAAAAGTAACAAATTATTTTGCACGAGTCTCTTTACATATTTATTGATTATAACAATCATATTAGATCTTATTACATCTATATTATATAAAGAAACGTAATTGCTTATAAACTTTGAAAATAAACCGTGTATAATTTAAAAATAAATATATTTATTCCCTAAGTACGATCAATTACTTAATGAAAATAAATAAAATAGATGACTACTCGGTCTAACAAAAATTAATTATAAAAATAAATTATTTCTTTCAAAGTGATTGGTAAGTAATTGATTAACTTAAACTTTTTTGATGGATCTCACATTGAACATGAGGTGGACTTCTATGAGGACGTTTGTAGGTTTGGATATTTTTATTTTTTTAATATAAATGATAATTTTCTTCACTATAATTATCATTTTTTAGTTATAGGATAAAAATAAATATGATTACTTTTCTTTAATATAAATAATATTTTTCTTAAATGTAAATGATATTTATATTCGAACTTCCCGACATAAGTTTTTACCAATAATGCAAGCGTATATGTTAAAATTCCAAGTTTTGCAACTTGTCAAATTTACCTGCAACTGGGTACGAGACAAAAATCAATATATTTAGGAAAGGAGAATGTACATAATTTGAGATAAGACAGAAATAGCAATAATTAACGTTCTTTCGAAATATAATTATTACCCATTTTAGATGACTACAACTTGTGACAATATATACAATGTAATCTTATCTACTTAGCTCCTTTAAAAGTATTTTTATCCTACATACTAAATTTGGTCACTTCTATATATATAAAAAGATTAATAGAAATACAATACAGTAGGATATCTAATTGACCAACATCTACCTAGATTCCACTATCAACCCCTTCTCAAACTTTAGGATAATTCTTTTATTTTGAAGTCCAGATTATATAGTTACATCTGAAGCTAGAGGTGAGCATTCAGATTTCGGTTTAAATTTTTGCCTAATCTGAACCGATCCAAAAATCCGAATTTTGAGAGAAAAACAATCCGATCCGAACCGATTATCCGAAAATCCGAAAATTTTATAAAAATATCCGAACCGAACCGAAAAATCCGAAAATCTAAAACCAATTTTTGTTAATTCTTATATATATTTATATTAGATTTAAAAATATTTAAATAAAATATTATCATTATATATAAATTGTATATAATTCGAATTTTTTGATTTGTTCGGATTAAAAAAATCCAATCCGATCCGATCCGATCCGAAAATCCGAAATTTTAAAAAATATCAATCCGATCCGAACAGAAAATCCAAAAAATTCGAACCGAATTTTAAATTTCGATTTGGTTCGGATCAGATATTTTGCTCACCCCTATCTGAAGCAATAAAGCACACCATGAAGAAAGGAAATTAGCTTAGGCGCAGCATGAATAGTACACTCTATTATTTCTTTTTCCAATATTTAATTTCTTTGCTTTGCAGAGATGAATAGTATACTTTATTATTTGTTTTTCCATTTTTAAATTTATTTGCTTTGCAACGACCATATGTATGGTGTCAGATACTAATTATAGAAACTTATTAATTAATGATCTTAGGAAGAAAACATTTGTTATTGGTTTGGTTCCTCAAAATGAGGCATGAATTTCCTCAATCACATTTTGTTCAAGTTTCTAGGACTTCATCACGTATATAATACAGTTCTTACAAGTTTGCTAATTATATCTCTCATAATAAATTATTTAATGGCACGCTAATATTAGAGTGAAAATTTATAATACCTACATTTGATAACCCAAATGTTAAAACTACTACTAAAATGGGTATATCTAATTTTAACTCTTATATTTATCTATTTCTATCGTAAAAGTGTATATATTCTTTTGATTACAAAATTATGTAAGACATAATATATCCACTATTATAATATATAATATATAAAAATTCCACTGTATATATGCAAAACTCACGAATATTTGAACATTTGGGTAATAGTTTAAGATATACTCCTCCGTCACGGTATTGTTGACTCCTTTCTTTTTGCACGTAGATTAAAGAGAATTATGTTTTGTGTATAAAACAATGTGTGACACAAAATTCGAGGTATTTTTTAGTGTAAAATTATTTCCTTTTTTGAACGGATCAACAATACGGGACAACACAAAAAGGAAAACGAGTCAACAATAATGGGATGAATGGAGTACTAATACTTGAATGCACGACAGAATGCTCAAATTCTGCATTCGAGTAACAACTTGTTTTGGAAGACATGATCATTGATCAAAATGCTTGCATCATACATTCAACCAACAGTTCATTTTGAACTATATATTACTCTAATTCAGGAATGCATTTGAGATAGATATTGTCACCCTCACCCCAATAGGAAGTAATCTAATTATTTAGCACGTCTTCAAACTTGGTAGCTGCTTGAGGTGCTAACTGTCATAAACTAAAATATCCAAACTGTTAGGATCGCCGCCATTACTCCGTCCAATTAGATGATATTGTCTGCTTGGCCAAAAGCTCAGACGGATTTGTTTTTGGGCCAACAATTCCAAAAGCGCCATACTAATTGGGTGGGTTTAATATATAGAAGACATTTCTTTCTTCTTCTTCCGATGTGGGATGGGTTTGCCAACATACCCAACAATCCTCCTCAAACCAAGGACCACATCATCGTCTCCTCGAACGATAATCCGAACATCTTGCACCGCTTACCAACCAACGGGACTCGCCGACCGACCACACTATCGGAAGACTTTCGACACAAGGAACCATCGGATTCAATCGTGAGTTCACCGGGGTTCTCCACCATCGGGAAAGCGCCTCGTCCCGCCCACGATTGGGTCCCGAACCGCGGCTCGATACCATCGTTAGGGATGCCGCCACCACTCCGTCCAATTAGTATGATATTGTCTGCTGCCAAAAGCAAGACGCGATTTGTTTTGGGGCTCAACAATTAAAAAGCGCCATACTAATGGGTGGGTTTAATATATAGAAGACATTTTTTCTTCTTCCGATGTGGGATGGGTTTGCCAACATACCCAACACAAACAACTTAATTAATGAGAGAATTAATCAAATGGATGCATCGGATACGGTCACATGCTTACTATGGATATATTAATATGACAATGATACGAAAATATCACACACACACACACACACACACACACACACACACATATATATATATATATATATATATATATATATATATATATATATATATATCGCGGATAAATAAGTGCTTATTTCTATCTAGAGTTCATCATATTTATTCTTATATAACGCATGACACCACATGTACATATTATTGGATAATCAGTGGAACTTTAATAGCATATTTTACAATTTGTAATTGATCAACTATATATATTTATTTTACAAGAATGATCCTGCGTCCACTACAGTTAATGTTTGAGGAATTAATTAATTCGTAGATCGGAATACTAAGAGGGTGTTTGGCTGAGCTTATAAGCTCCCCCAAAACAGCCTATAAACTGTTTTTTAGCTAAAAAATAGCTTATAAACTGTTTTTGGGGAGCTTATAAGCTCAACCAAACACCCGTAGAGTGACACCCTCCAACTGAGTTAGCTGTTAACAAAAGAAATTAAACATAACAGGCATCAAAACAACGTTGTTTTAGCATCAAGATCGGCTTGATGCCAAATCACTTTTGGCATTAAAATGATGTCTTCATGGTGCATGAGCACTTCGGGGTTAGGTCGGAAATCTGACTTCAGAATGTAATCTTTAAAATTTTGATAGTTTTAAGGAGTTAATTATTATTTTTTAGATGAAGAAGTAAGTTTAAAAACCAATGATTTAGATATTAAAGTGTGTTTTTTCCTTATTATTTTGATAACTGGATAAATAGGAAGCATGTGGGAGTGAGCTAATCTTAAGGAGTGAATGAAGGGTGGCAAGAATCAGTGTGTTTTGTAGCAGTGTTGGATTTTGTGCATTGAAATAACGGTCAAAAATAGCAGCCATAAGCGAACAAACCCATGAGGACACCATTCTGTGAATTGTAGAGAGAGAGGCACATGGGCCTTTACTATGTTAAGCAATATCTATCACATATGGATTGTCCTCACCTTTTTCTTCAATATTATATATTCACTCTATTTAACTGTTTTGTGCCATTTGCAAATGGGAAGGCCATTCCCCCATGTTAGAGAGCTTTAATGTTGGGAAAAATACGTTTCATCTACTCTTGTGCATCTCACCTAGTAAATCATGTTTTTCATTTTATGTTCCATGTCTGTACACTGTCCATAATACGTGTATTAAATCTACTTTCGATCTGAGATTTATTGTGATTTTCAAATATTTGGATATTTCTACCAATTGAGAGGTCATGTTATTTCTCACATGTGTTACACAAATCCACGTTCATAACTTATTTTTAGGGATATAATTCAGAATTTGGACTTCTTTTTTAGATGAGGAGAGAAGTATGCAACAGCTATCTGATGGTGCCCTTTATGTAAATATTGTTTTCATATTATAACCTAAAAATCACATAAAATATTCGTACTTTATGCTTATTTGACAATTTCACCTTAATTATGAATTAAAATTAATTTTTTTGTCACGATAAGACTATATAGCATACAAACAAGAGCCATTTGGAGATAGAAAAAGAAACAGCATCAAGTTCGACTCTTACCAATATCTCTATAAATCTAAACATGTTATACCTTATTTTTCAAGTGTAGTTTGCATAAAAAAGTTGATTTATTCAGCACAAATTGAATGGAATGACTATGAATTCTCATGAACACAAAATAAATATGTAATTAGTTTCTTACTCGGAGCTACTTAGTGATTAAAGAACTTATTATTATGAAAATATAAACAAGTTCAAGTACTTGACCATGGTATGTCCGAGAAAGATGTAGGTTTTCCACAACATGAAGTATGCCCTGCCCCCCACAAAACATTATATACTAAACAAAAAAAGATCCAGAATTGTTTTATTACATTCTATTCTATTGGAAAAGGAAAGATGAAGAGTGTGGAAAGTCTTGTGGGGCCCATTCTTCTATTTATTTCTCGCTGAAGGCCGCAAAGTCTCCTTACAAAATACACACACACACCCCTTCCCCTTCTTCCCCTTCACCTGCTCTCCTCTCTCTCTCCACTCCCTGTTCTCTCTGAGACATTTCACAAACACTCACCACTCCAGCACCTCCTGCTCAAAGAAGCTCCCTTCTCCGCCGCCGCAACCATGGCTCGATCGCAGCAGCGCTACCGCGGCGTCCGCCAGCGCCACTGGGGATCTTGGGTCTCCGAAATCCGCCACCCATTGCTGTAAGCCCCCATTCTCCTCAAATTCTTACTCCAATTAATTAATTCCTACTTCATATCTCTAATCATGTCACATTTCCTATTTCTATATTACTCATGCACGTCACATTTATTAGACGACATTTTAAATATATATATTTATGGATAATAATATCAAAATTAATTCATTCGTTCCATTTATGACGCCACTGACCATGCAAAATTAAATCACAATTAACGTTTTATTTTTCTGGCTAATTTAGGAAGACAAGAATATGGCTGGGCACGTTCGAGACTGCGGAGGACGCGGCGAGGGCGTATGACGCGGCGGCGAGAATGATGTGCGGGGCCCGGGCCCGCACGAACTTCGCCTACGACGCGAATGAGCCATACTCGTCGTCGGCGAAGCTTCTCTCGGCGACGCTGATGGCGAAGCTGCAGAAGTGCCACATGACGTCACTCAAGATGGCTAATAATAAACAGGTTTGCAGCAAGCAGAGTGGCGAGGCAGAGCAGCAGGCTGCAGGTAGGCCCCACGATCAGAATAGCTTAGATGAGAATGGACGGCAGCAGATGATGATCAAGTCCGATGAAGATGATCACATTGCGCAGATGATTCAAGAGCTGCTTGATTATAGCTCCATTGAGCTCTCTTCTGTTATGGACAATTAGCTTGCGCCACATTTTTCTGTAATTTTAGTTATTTTTATTTTTATTTTTATTTTTAACTCGAGTTGAAGTTATTTACTTCCACAAATTTCTTCTTGTTGTTCAAGCCGACATGGCGTTGCGCTTAGTAACTCTCTCTGTAAGTAGATGGGCCACAAAATGTTAGCAATAAGATTATTAATTAATCTAAGAATTTCTTGTTGAAATCTCATTTATCCCACATCAACTTGGTAGAAACACTGCTTTTGATGATATAAGTCGGATACCCACGTCCCTAGAGATAGCCCAATAGTTAAGGTTGATTCACGCATGGTAGTCACAAGTGTTC
This sequence comes from Salvia rosmarinus, assembly GCA_036937905.1. Lineage (NCBI taxonomy): Eukaryota > Viridiplantae > Streptophyta > Magnoliopsida > Lamiales > Lamiaceae > Salvia > Salvia rosmarinus. The sequence goes on from CM072823.1 coordinate 68,991,024, forward strand.
AACCCCACCAAACGCCCCTATGGGTTTGAGTCATCACACCGATTTTCAAATGTGGTTTACCTGTCTCCGTGTGGTTTGCGCTATCGCAGAAGAATACGGGTTTACCCAATACGCACCTTAAGATAGCGGCTGCGGGTTCCGCGTGATAAAAAAAAAATGTCGGATACCCACTTCTCTTATAAGACATTTTAAGGGGATGATGACCTCAATTCTAATTAATATTTCTTAAAGGTAGGATGTTGTACAAATTACACATTTATCTATAGTATATGTTCCATTTATTTCATAGAATATAGCATCTACATATAAAATCAACTTCGAATACTCGAAGCTGAAGCTGGCACAATATGATTATCAATAGATTGTAATGCCCTGTCAAATTGAAACCAAACTAGGAATTAGAGGAAGCTTATTATCATATAATTTGCATCAAACTCAAATTAATATTATTCCCTCCTCTTTGAGCTGGCTAATCATTCACAATCCAACTTCAAAGTTCCATCCCATATTTATGGAGTCAATTTTCACTTTTCAAGAGTTGCATGCTTCACCATTTAATGATATTGTTATGACAATAAACACCTCCTATGAGGACGTTCCCATCATGCTAACGTTCAAAAATGTGAATTATTCTAAATAAAAAGTGTAATTTAAATTAAAAGAAAATATCATTCGTTTTTGTCCTATAATTAAAAAGAATTGTTTATATTAAAGAAAAATATCAAGAGTGCATACAGATATGAGAGACGACCTCATCGACTAGTGTGTGTGTGTGTGTGTGAGAGAGAGAGAGGTTGTGAAGTCCCTTTTGTGTGTAATAACACCTGAAAACAGCTGCTCCTCACTAGCAGCAGTGCTTTAGGTTTTCCCACTTTTTGACTCTTACACAGACACGGCAATATTATCAATCTAAACCTTTGTGTTTTTCCCAAATGGGACAATACAAATTATCTAGGTTTGATATTGTCGCAAAAGCCATTTAAGGTGGAACCTTAATCACGCGCATTCATAATTCATTTTGACTATTTTAAGGAATGCATCAATACAGCTTATTTTATGCTTTACCTCACCACTAATTTCAAGTTTATGTCTTATTAAATACCGTTTTGGTTTCTTAATACTCACAACTAGGGACGTCAATGGGTGAGTTTTACCCGAACCGATCCAGAACCGCTCCAAAACCTATTAAATTGTAAAGCAGCGGTTCTGGTTCCGGTTTCGATTCCGATTCCAGACCCGTTTTAGACCCGGACCGTTTAGATCCATAGTTTGATGGTCGGTCCGGATCAGGTTCCGATTCCGGTTCCAGAACCAATACTTATTTATTGGTTCTAGTCCGAGTAAAACCCGTCTATTGACAAGCCTAAGTTTAAATAGGCTTGTCAATGAGCTAGTTTTATCCATATCGATTCGAAATCACTCATAAGTCATAACCCATTAAATTATAAAGTAACGATTTCGATTCCAGTTCTGGTCTGGTTCTGATTTCATACCCGTTCAGATCCGGACCGTTTAAGACTCATAGTTGATGGTCCGAATCCAGTGTTTATTGGGTCGGTTCCAGAACCAGAACCATTACTTATTTATTGGTTTTAATCCGGGTAAAACCCACCCATTGACATCCTTACTCACAACTGCACAAACAAATTTTCCACGCAGCGTCCTCTTTATATATGTGACACAAGAATATAAGTTTGGTTCAAACATTGTGTATTCGTATAACAATATTAAGAGTTTAAGCAAATCGTGAAATCGTGTAACCTGTGTAAAGATTATGATTTTTGTACAATTAACCCATTTTTAAACGTATTATATATAGCAATAAAATAGAACAAGTGGGTCATAATTTAATATTTATCATATAATGATCTTGCGCATGTAATTTACACCACAATTTGACCTACTTATCACGAGCATATGTAACTTTCCTGTCATTCCAAATACTTGATATCGGACTTCAAATTTTGAAGGGTTTCACTTTATAAACTTATAAAGTAAAAGAGAAAAGAACTATGCATGAAGTTTGAATATGCAATCTAGATTCAGAAAAAAAAATGTGCAATAAATTTTTACATATCTGAACTCTTAAGGGGTTATTTTCACTTTGAAAAATGCTATTTATTTCTCAAAAAGTATCTCTCTCTCTCTCTCTCTCTCTCTCATATTTTTTCTCTCCTAATGTTTGAAATGGATTACAAATAGCATATGTAAATATGTGATCACATTAATTGAATTGCTATAGTCACAGATCTTTCCAAATCCCTAAGCCCCCAAAGAAATCGAAAAATTCATATCAAGGAAGATCTTCAAGTTGCATCATAGTAATGTTACTTTCAAGCAAAATGCCCATTTCTTTGTCCTTTGTCTATAGTCATGTGATGGCATGTATCTTAGGGTGCAAAACCATGTTACTCGTAGACTTTCCCACACAATTTTGGATTTTATTGGCCATGATGTATTTACCCAAATGGGGCTCCATTTTGTGCACGATTGCATGCACATGGATCTAATTTTTATTTTCTCTTTGGAAATTTAATACAATAAATTAAAGGCCAAGAGACAAAGATACTTGAACAACTATATCTCCCTACTTATAACTTCCCAACTAACCAACGTCCTCATGCTTTCTATTTATGTTACCATGTGAGTGAAATCATGGAGACACTTCAACTCTCGCATCTTGATAATGAGATGTTGTTTTTGTCAACTTTTTACTCACGTGAACTTAAATTTGTAATTGAATTTGATTTGTTTTTAAATTAATCATGATCAACACAAAAAGTATGAATCGCGCTAAAAAATTATAAGTTAGATATGTGATTTAACTTTGTCGAGATGTGGCAGAGCTCTGGAATATTTCAAATAAAATGAATAAAAAGAACATAGCTTCGATTTTTTGTAATTCGTAAAATTAATGATGACAAAAACAATTTATGAGGTATTAGAATTAAAACAGATATATTAAACATAAAAATAAATATAAAAAGTGCTCATGCTCACAAAATATGCGATACATATGATCACTTGCATATATAGTGTGAATGTTGGAAATTGGTACTAATAAGTTGGTTCCTTTAACCAGCTTTAAACAAATTAAAGTGAAGTTTCAATTGTCGATGGACAACTGCATTATAATTCTAGATTCTATGTTTTGTGTCAATTGATTTTAGAGGATGTTTGGCTACTTATAAGATGTTTAAGAGATTTTTTTTTTTAATGTTTGACAAAATAAAATTTTAAAATAATTTAAAAAATATAAGCTCCCACTGAATAAGCTCATCAACCTTTTTTTTTGATATTATAAGTAACTACTAATTTACAAAATAATCATATTATTTAGTTATATTTAATATATACCATTTTCATTTTTTCTCTTCTCTAACTCATGTTTTTCTAACTTATAAACTCAATTATCCAAATACAAGTACTTTGATAATATATAAACTTTTAAAACAACTTATTATAAGATATTGAAGTTTATAACATGTCTAAAAACACGTCCGTTGGTGCACTTTTGCTGTCTTAAAACCAATAAACATTGAGAAATGAATACGAGAAAGTGAGTGAAGTAGTTTTGACATTACCGAAATTATAAAGAAAATAAAAAAAATGTGATGGGTTATTGATACGGAGGACGGTGAAGTAACATCGTCGCATGTGGGTTTGCTTGGCTTCGGCAGCAACGGTGTTAAAACCTGCGACTCATTCTATCTTGATCTTGGACGAATATTGCTAAGAATCCTCAGCAGTAGCACTCACGTTATTAGGTTCTCGAATATTTTCTAGACAACAATCCCGAAGAATTAGGGAAGTATAATCATTGACCTCTTGCCAATTGATTCCGAGTATATCTGAATCAAATTGTACTTGAAATATAATTAAATGAATAAATGATAACGCATTATATATATGATGGAAAACTTAACCATCCTATTAGAACCGTTATATAAGGATGTGATGAAATAATAAATTAGAAGTATAAAACAAAAGGATGCAGAAGGATCTACTAAAACAAAACATGAAAGTACAGTGTTGTGCCTTAACTAAATTAAGTGATATGAATTACGGACATGCGCAACAGAAACTGTTTCTGCTCTATTTTATCCTACTCACATTACTCTCAATTAAAGGCTGTGTGATAGTTCTATTTCTAAAGTTCAGTTGATGCTGCTGAGTTGGTTCGGCTCGACTCGACTCAACTGGATTTTTAGCATATATACAGATGCATGTATCATCAATTACATGTACACATCCATACATATTAAAATCCAACCGATTAATAGAATTATTTCTTACATCTTTCTCTTGAAAATAAACTAAGAAGGCTTCATCAAATACAACTTAGCAGAGCATATGAATAGTAGTAGAAAACAGATGTAGTTTGCTAATTTCGGCAGCTGAAGCCAGCTAATCTACAACACTAAACACATTACCTGCCATAAAAACATGTAGCATGAAAATCTGACTAATCCCAAATCAAACTTCCTTAAAATGGAAACCCAGTTTCCAACAAGATCCAAGAGTTTTCTTTGTTCAACTGATATATTATGCACTAATTTCTGCTCATTTAATTATTTTCTTTTTTCGGATTTCTCGAGCATTCTGAGACAGCGACTGCATGTGCATAGCAAAGGATTTATATGCTAAACCACATTTGATTTTCAAAATTTGGACTTACAAGCATAAATTATACAAGAAAATACATGCATGGCTTCACCAGCTGACGCCCATATGTTTCAAGCACCAGAGCGCGCCCTCCGCTGCATCCTCTGCAGCGGCTTTCTTGCTCGTCTGAGTGTTCCGATACTCTCGATGATCACGCAGCCTTCTTCAGAGTGAATAGTGACCTTGAAGGTGAACCTATATGCAAGTCTTAGAAGCTTTTTATACTATAGTCCAGCACAATGTAAAATAGGCCAGAGCTAAACAAGGAAGTGCTGAGGAGATTTATTGCTGCACCTTCATGATTTCATTCATTTTGATCATTTTTGTACCAATGATAAATTACATGTTTTTTAGTAAATTAAAGAAAATTTGGATTCCACTTGATTTAGCACCTTATTTAGAAGTCTTTTATATTTCTGAAATTTTGGACCACACTAGTATAGAAACCTAATCATAAGTGATTTCATCTTTTCCTTCTGCCTGCAAAAGGGGCTAGCTTTTAATATATTCTTTAATTAAATTAAAATACGTAATAATTAAAAGTACTTAATATTTCGAATTAAAAGTATCTCCATCAACCAGTACAACGGACATATAACATTTTTACATTTGCATAATTATCTTGCAAATATGTCTGCAAAGGGGGGAAAAGAGGTAAATGGGTCTATTGATCTATAGGTCGAGAAAATCTCATTGGTATAATTCGTAAAATATAAGACGTTTTCCGATGCAATCTACTATTACATACTAAATTCATAAAGTATTGCAATTATTCTTTTTTATGTAGCCACATTAACAATTACCTGGCTCTCAAATTAAAAACAATTACCTTTCATGTTACCGTTACCATCAGATCATGCAACAGTATCACATAGATCACGATTAAGATTTACTTTCCCAATTTAAGAATCTTTTTTTTATATATTATGAATATGGTTTTCAAAAAAATTATATTTATGCCACAAATTGACGTGTACGGATAACAGGAGATCACTACGATCGAGGATGAATTCAAATTGTTAGAAGAAAAATGTAAAAAAAAGATTTATTATATGTTTTGCTAATAAATAAAATAAAAGAATAGAACAAAATACAAATATATTTAACTCACAGTTTTTTATGAGCGGGACCTTCCTCATTGCAGCACTCAAAGAGGGGTTGTTTCCAGTGTTTCGCAGAGCAGAGATGAAGCAGACACGCCTTCGCCGAGCCCTTTTTATCACAATCTGACAAAATTTGACAAAAAATTCTTCCGATTTTAACCCAAGATATGCACTTTCTCGCTCTAAAAGGAGCTTCTCACTCTAGGTGAAACGAAAACGAGGGTTTTGCATATTCAATAAAAAAGAAGAATAGTTTTCACCCATCTAAATCAGAGGAGAGGACGAGACATACGCAATATTGGCGTTTTTTGAACAAGAAATCAAATGGCTGACTTAATTCGATTATGTGTGAAGAAAAGCAGATTAATTGTGGATGAAAAATAAGGAGAAAAATAAGGTGATTAGTTTACCTGGTTGAGTGACTGAGTCAACAAAAGCAGCAGAAGTGGGTGTTGTTGGGTCGGAGAATTCGGGGTGGAGGCTTCTCCACTCCTGCTGCAGCATTTCTTTTTTCTTTTTCTTTTTTTTTATGAGAGCAAAAATGGGAAAGTATTCGTCTCACGAGCTGCTGCTTCCAGAAAGTAGCAGAGCCAATTTAGGGAATGGGCTTAAAGGAATTTATGACATACTCGGTACTCCTTCCATCCCATCTAATACTTCCGTTTATTTTCAAAAAAAAAGATAAAATAATTAAAATAATAAAAATAGATTGAATCCATAATTTTTAAAAGATAGTTATTGTTTTAAAAAGAAATATATTATCTTCAATGGTATAGATCAAAATGGAATACAAGGACCATCTTAGAGGGTGTTGGTGAATTTAGAACATATAAGCCTCAAAAAAAATTTATAAAATTGTTTTGGGGCTTATAAGCTTCACCAAACACCCTCTTAGTGTGACCGAGGGATTAATTTTTATAGGAATAAACGAAGCTAATATCACATTTCACGTCAAGTTTGATTTTCAATATGATTTTATAGATTTGTCTAGGGGTGCTTAAACGGGTATCGGTTTTAGGTTAACCGATAACCGATTTTTTCGGTGCGATTATACCCTATTAACCGAAATTAATTAATTAATTTAATTATTAAGTAAAAATTATTTAATTTAATATTGTAATTTCTGAAATATTTGAAATAATCTCGGTTATTTTCGGTTAATTTGGGTTATTTTTTGTATTTTGTATATATTTCTATTTTTTTTTTTAAATAATTTTAATTTCGGTTAACCGTTAACCGAACCGACTAACCGAATCGGTTAATCGGTTAACAGATTAACCGATTGGTATCGGTTACGGTTAGCTATTTTAGGTGATTTCGATTTCGGTTAACCGAAACCGAATCGAATCTCACCCCTAGATTTGTCCTAAATTCAATGACATACCAATCATATAAAATGTCATTCCATTCTTGAGTTCACTTCATTCACACCTAATTACCAATCACCTACTTGAAATCATCACTTAACAACTTTGTTCTGCCAAATGCTAGTGGTGATCTAGTCAGTAGTCACGCACGATCTTCTCATTTAAAACACAAATACATAATCATTAAAAGTGAATACATAACCAATTGATTGTTCTTGAGCTATTGACAAGTGATTGGTTTGGAGTTGGGGAACAAAAAGAGACTTGTGCAAATTGATCTCATCATTTAAAACTCTCTCAGTACCCCACATAGGAAAATGAAAATAGAGAAGCTTAAGGTTTCAAGTAGAGTGAGATGATTTTGGTTGCAACACACGTGATTAATATGAGGAGGATTAATACCTACATAGCCTCCAAATCTCTCCTCTGTAAATGATAAATCATACACCCATTTGATTTTCCAAACCTCTAACAAATTTCTCTTGCATTTTTAGCACAAACCAATGCCTTATAGTTAATTCTTTAGAAATTGAGTCGTTTAACCATGCAAACATCATACAAATAATTTCCAAATTTTACTCTTTATGCTCTCTAAACCAGGTTGGCATTGATGAACATGTGCAACATACAATCTTGTCCCTCAATTTTGAAGCCCTCTCTCTCTCTCTCCCTCCCCTGCAATCTGCTTCTCTCTTCTCTTTTTTACCACTCTTCATCAACCAACTGCATGAAGAGGACTGCTCCATTTTCTGTTTAATCTGATCGTTTGATAGTAGACAGCGCAGCTGCCTTTGCGAAGACGAGTACTTGAGCTGGAACCACTTGATGGTGTGAACGGGGGGACGATCAAGTATTTCTGGCCAAGCGTGAGGGTGGTGGAGGGTGAAACCACAGCGTATGGCTGGTGGAACACGTCAGGGTGAGCCACGCAGCACTTGGGGTTGTGGCTGAGCAGCTCAGCAGCCAGGATAGGGCGGTCGTGTATCACGACCGCCTTGATGAACAATCTTCAAGAACATATTCTTGCTGGTTTTGGTGCAAATTCAGCTAGAAATAAAATACATCTTATGAATTAAAGGGCAGGTTTTGAGTTTTGAGAAATCTTCCACTCTCAAAGTGGCTGTGGTTTTTATATACAGCTTAATTTGAAAACATTATAAGTGGCTGTGGATTTTGGTGGTTAGAATTTAGCTTGAGTTTTTAGATTCTGTTGGTTTTATTTTAAAGGACTTTGGTACCATGACAGCACTTTTATTTTTTAGTGATTGTAAATTTTGCTCTTTTCTTTTTTTGGTGCCAATATTTGGCAACTCAGATTTATGTGTGTAAGATCTAAGCTTGACTGTTCAGCTAATGAGTTGAAAATTTGGCATGACTACAGTGTTTTGGCAGAAAGGGATGGAGTTTGATTTAGGTAAATTTTTTTGTGGCTCAATGTTAAGAATTTTTATGCGCCGGCTAGAGTACATTTTTTATGAACTCTTATATCAATAAGTGTTATATTGTCTTAGATTTCAATTAAAATTGTTTGCTATATGCTTGAGACAACTTAGAATACAATGTCACAAACAGAGTTATCGAGTTGGCGGGCCGGGCCAGCCAAAAGCCAGTAAGGCTGGTTTTCTGGGTGTAGACCCGCCAATGTGCAAGCTTTTTCAGGCCGTCCGCAGACCCACGCTAATAATTTAGGCCCATCGACCCACCCCGAATTTTTTTCAAGTATATACAAACCCGGCCTATAATCAGGTCAGTCCGGTTTTGACACCTCTTGTAACATACAATAGCCCAAGAAGCAAAGTTCACAACATTTCATCGTATTTCAGTTACTCATAATAGAAAAGGTCCCAACAGCGTGTGAGGATACTTATAAAACGGATTACTGCAACTCAGTAGTTCTCAGTGCCCCCATGATTAGAATCCATATATACACTGATACACACACACAAAGGCCAAGTAACTTACATGGTTCAGCTTGCAAAGCTGCTCGTTTGGGACGCGATAGAGCAATGAATTCTTCGCCTTTGTCCACTTTACATGCTGTACAAGCCAAACCAAAATATCCTTCCTGCTGATACAATCCTTAATCTGGTGCGCGCGAGAAGCAAGCTTTTTCACTTAATCAAAAAATATCCCTTCTCAGAAGGGTAAGCTATGAACAAGTCGAGACAGAAGAATCCGTTAATCTTAGTGATCCACCGAGATCTACAGGCACGAGCGGTATGAAGGAATGCAGGACATCCGTTATCAGTGGTCTATAACTCGGCTCTGGTTGCACACATAGCACAGCTATAGCAGCCACCTGCGAACACAATGACAAATCGGATTATATAGCAAAAATCCAAAAAGATGGCAGAAATGTTTCAGGTATTGATTGATTCTGTGTAATTTACTTGATATAGATGCTTCAAATCCATAGTATTTACTATGGCCGGATCAATAATATTTGGAAGCTTCATTCTGTCGGTAAGCTGAGGCATCGCCTGCTCATTGAAGAAGGTAAATATATAAGAATAGTGACTCATGAACATATTTGTACCAAATTTGACGAAGATTTACCCAGGTGACTATAGATTGACATTGAGCATCAGCTACTCTCTCCACTGGCCTTCTTCCCATCAAAAGCTCCAAAAGAACCACACCAAATGCGTACACATCACTCTTGTCAGTGAGCTTGCCTGGGAGATAGGTGTAAGAACTTTTTAGGAGCTTCTTTATTAAAAAATTTAAACTTCATTCATGAAAAAAGTAGCCCAAGAAATGTATACGAAATATTTATCATGGTACAGTTTCAGTTTAAATAAAACAACTCCTTGATGAAGTTCATACAGATACAGGAAATATATGAGTATCCTTGTTTAATAACATCTAGGTTAAATATTTATGAATACGGGTAAGGTAACTATTGCAAATGAAGTTTGAAAACCGAAGCAGTGTCAGTTTTAGGTATGAAGAAATTTCATACTTCCGATTCAAGCATTTTACATTTTACAACAATTAAACGAATTCAAACTTTGCAAAAACTATTTCGACAAGGAAAACTAACTTCTATCCCACTTACAAATAGTCCATACCAAAGAGTTATTCAGGGTTGAGCAGACTTCATCCCTCATAATAATAATAGCCTTCTTCTAAGTGAAATTTTTCTCTCTCATTTAAAGCAAAAGATTGCAGTATGCTTTTTACGGTAAATTTATCATTGATTTTCAAAAGGAAACAGTTATTGGAGTAACTTTCCAACAACTAAGTCCCCTAAAAGGAAACGATCTTGCAGGGCAGCACTAAAACAGCGTATGAATCAAAACGGATGGGACACCACGTCTTACTAATTTCAAGCCATACAGATTGCGAGAATCGGAAATGGTCCTTACCATCCAGCAGGTATTCGGGAGCTACATAACCTAAAGTTCCTGAAAGCTTGATGTTGGCCTTGTTCGAGTTCCCTCCCATAATGGCAAGGCCGAAATCAGAGAGCTGAACCAAAATGGGAATCAGTTCATGAATTCACGACTTTTCATTATATGAGTATATAATCATACCAAATTATTACCTTGGCATGAAAGTTGGAATCCAGAAGAATATTAGAGGATTTGAGATCTCTATGGATCACGGGAGGGTTGCATCGCTCATGGAGGTACTCTAATCCTCTAGATGATAATTAATGGAGTTTTGCTAACATCAGAAAACAGACGAGGAAATGCAAATATTTTGCAAAATCAATAATCAATATCAGTACCTAGCAACATCCAGAGCAATTTTCATTCTCAGATGCCAAGTCAATCTTGATTTGTTAGGTCCTGAGGCAATATTCAAGATCATTTCAGTAAAGTGAATCAAGGAATAAACCGGATTGATACTCACGATTAAACACATACTTGAAAAAATTGAAGATTACCATGCAAGTGGAGTTCGAGAGATCCATTCTCCATCATTTCATAAACCAAAAAACGTGCTTCACCATGTATACAATATCCTAAAAGAGAGACTATATTTTGATGCTGAATTTTACTCAGTGACTCGACTTCATTCTACAAAGTGAAAATGATAAATGAGCAATAACGAACATCTGCTAATAGTACACAAATCACCACGAATTTCGGATATACCTCAAACTCTCTTTCAGCTTCCAGACCACCGGCATATATTTTCTTAACGGCCGCATGGAAGTGGTCATTGAAGTGAGCTTTGTACACACGGCCTAACCCGCCTTCGCCTAGAATATTGGCTTCATCAAAGTTGTTAGTAGCAGTCACTAATAACTGGTACTCGATTGCAGCAATCGAGCCCTTCTTGCCCCCGATTCTCATAGAAGGGAACTTGTCCAGAATCGGACCAAACGAGACGCCATTTGCAGCATCTGTCAGTGCATAGTTATAAGACATACAAAAACTTCGCAAAAGCTTAAAAATTTGATGGGACTTCAATTTAAGGGATAAGGAACCTGAATTTTGGTGCCTTTTGACATTGGATTTCTTCCTCAGCCTGAAGATCCAGAAACAAGACAACAGCAGCAATATCACACCAAGAAGAGATGAAGAGACAACGAGGGCGACAAGGATTTTCTTGTTTAAATCCTGGTGGTGAACTAGATTCACTTCTGCAACTTCTGATCCCATGAAATTACAGAATCAAATTTAGCAAATATATTCTAATAATAAAACAAAAGGCAAACAGCAAATATAAATCATCATCACCACCACCCTCAAGCTCCAAATATGCCCAAAATTCAAATCAACAAAAGTGGAGTGGGTGATATAAAAAAAGGAAAAAAAAAAAGAAAAGGGGAAAGTATTAAAAAAGAAGAAAAATAAATCCCAATGAATCCACCATTATGCTTTTTAGAACACCTTTCTTGAAAATCTGCTGAATGCCACAAAAACAAACATAAAAAAGCACAGGAATAACTTCAGATGCAAACATGATCCAACTCGAGAATACTTCAGTTAAAAAACTTAAATCTCAATAGCAAAATTTCTCAAACACAAGAAACAACTCCAAAAATGTGGGAGAATTTACCTGGAGAATGAGCTCCCAGATCAGAAGAATTCTTAAAAAACGGATCTTTCTCAGTGGGAATAACGGGGTCAGAAGCAGGAGGGTCGGGCTTCACATCGAGTGGAACAGAAAGCGCAGGAAAACTCAAAACCCAAACTGGTATTAGCAGCAAAAACAAAAGATTCATTCTTTGCGTTATTCTCTTCCTTTTTTTGCCCTCTTCTTGCAAGTAATTTGAAAATGCTATCTGGGATTGTCTGACACTGTGCCAATTCAAATTTGAACCGCTTTAAAGGTGGAAGTGAGTTTAAATTTATTGTGTGGTTTTGAGAGTGGTGTAAATGTTATGGGGTTTCTTTAATGTGAGAAGGGGACAAAAGACTGGAAACAAGATTAGTCAGGAAAAAGCAATGAGGTTCCTTTTTTGCTGCCCAGAAAAAGAAACACTGCTGCCAATAGCACTACAAATCATGTGGCAGTTATTAAAGGTGTGAACCCCTCCTTCCTCTCTCTCTCGTTAAAGAAGGTCACGTTCTATGCGATGGTTGGAGTAAAAAGAAGAAAATGGAGGCAGGATGGGAGAGAAAGGTTAGTGGGGTCCAAACATATTTTCCCTCTTGTTTAGTTGTTTCAAACATAGTTAGCTATTATAAGTAAGAGAGGGGAGTTCATTCAATTTTATATTATTTTATTTAAAAAAGGTAAAAAAGTTAAATTTTCTGGAATAAAGTTGAGAGTTGAGAGGAAATTAAGTTATAAATTATTTTGTTTCAAATTACAAACAACTATATTGGATTCTAACAGTTTTAACTCAAGTCAAATTAGTTGACGGCGCAATTAGACGGACAATTAATGGAACTTTTGACCATGAGCTATTACAGAGCTAGATCTATGTGTTTTTTAGAGGAAATCTAGATCTATGTTAGTTGCATGACAAATTCTTAAAATAGATTATTCTGAACAGGAAATTAGATTATTTCCATGACAAATTCTTAAATTAAATAGGGTTATTAAGGAACAAATTATCCATAAATTATTTGAATTTCAATTTGATAAAAGTTTGTTCAAGCTGATTTAATAAAGCACAAATTAATTTTGAGCACGATTTGACTCCACTCAATTAAACTATATCTGTATATGCAATGAGTCGTCATTCATTTTAGATATATTATGTAAACTTTTGTCATTGCTGTTAAATTAGGTAATAATTTTTTCACTCAAGCATAGTACAGAGCTTCGAGTTTTTCATTATCTATTACTCCCTCCGTCCCACCCAAGATGATTCGTATTCCATTTTGGGCTGTCCCACCTAAGATGACATGTTTCCTTTTTAGAAAATAATTATCTCTTCAAAAGTTGTGGGTCCTTACTATTTTTTATCACTTTAACCACTTTATCATTTCTCCTAAATAACAAGATCTGAAAAGAAATGAAATAGCCTCTTGGGCTTTACGGAGGAGTATTTGTTGAGGGGAAGGTGGCAAAAAGTTGTTATTTTCCTGTTTTCCACCAAATGATGCAAAGTGCAATCATTTGCTTTCCAATATGCCCTTTGTCACGATTTACACACTTTTTTAGTTTCACTTTCAACTTCAAGATCTCCCATCCCTTCACCTAATCAACCGTAGTCAGTTTTAGGTTTTGATGTCCCATGAGCTCGGTTAATTTAGAGCTAACAGATTTGGAACAAATTTTAGGCTTTGATTAAAATCAATGCATAGGTGATTAAATACAAAAAAAATACTTGTTTATGAATCTAGATTTCTAAGATAATATGTAATTTCATATTGAAACTCATATTCACGGTGCATTTTAATAATAATAGCAACACACAAAGAAAAACTTTTATAGATAAATTCTTATGAGTGCATTTGACAATTCAATTATTTATAGTAACACTTATCACTTTATTTTATTTTCTGAATCAATTATCTGATAGTTTATCGAAAATATACATTTAACATTAACAAGTTAGAATATAATTTAATTGTAAAGAACACCCTCAATTTGTGCTGTATTTTTTATCTTCCAAATAATTATTTAAAAATAATGTTGATTTTCTATTAAAAATGCATCATGCAAAATTATGTGTAATATTTTGCTTTTAACTATCAAGATTCCTTTAGAATTCTTTTTTATGCTCATAGCATATCACTCACAAATCTAAATCGAAAAGCAATTTCTTTTTTAAATTCAAACAATAAAAAAGGTTTAAGTATTTGGCCCCCGTTAATTTATTAACTAGTTCCAAATAAATTATTAAGTATATAGATCTTACTTATTGTTCAATATGCAGCAAACTATTAGGATGGTTAATTTTTCCCTTATCTTTCAACAATCTTTTAAGGGGTGTTGATTTTTCAAAAATTATATCAAAAGGCTTCTTATATATAAGGTTATTTCCAATAATTTACTTAATTCAGACTATCAAACTAAATTCATTTAATTTCTGTGTGCTTATAACATATTAGTAGAAATTTTTCGATTGATTCTTGGAAAATATTTTGTATATTGAAAATCATTTGATATCCTATGTATACATTTGTTATATGAGTGTTTTTAGATATTATTAGTGTAAACTACGGAAATATTCACTTGATTAGATAATATGATAATAACTTAATTTTAAATGAATTAATATATTTCCTAAACATATAATTTACTATATTACAGTATTTCTCTTAAATTACAATATATATATATATATATATATATATATATATATATATATATATATATATATACACATATATATATTTCTACACACACGTGTGTGTGAATACAATAGTTAAACCACTAGTGGTGAATATAAATTAATTTTTAAAATATTACTATACTTATTATGAATATAATATATATATATATATATATATATATATATTACACTATTGTCCTTAAATTACATATGACATGGAAATATAATAGGCAAATAAATTTTTAATACGAAATTCTTTTATAATAGGTATATATATTCAAATACATATATCATTTTATGAATCTTGGTCCGATTTGTAAAATAGTCTTAAATAAGAGTCTTTCGTTCATAAAAAATATGATAATTTCCTGCAGAAAAATATTAAAATAATATAAAGTGGGAATAAACTAGACAGATGCATTATATTTTGTAGAAAGATTATAATCTCACTCACATTCACATGAAGTAAAGAAAACGTTGCATAGTTTGGGAATATGACAGCTTATCCACCAGAATTAGTTGAAGAAAATAGGCCTTATTGTTGTGTGTAACAAAGATAACATGACTTGTATGGCATGGCGACCGGCAATCTGCATGGATCACATCATTACAATTAATTGCACCGACACCATTTAAGGTTGCAAGGAAATTTTTTTGAATAAACCAGGATGTGACGGAAATTTATTTTATTAATGATATGGTATACTATATCATAGACCCTAAATATATGTTAAGTATTAAATTTATAAATGTAAAACTAAAAACCCATGTATTTCGGCTATATTTATCTTTATACTATTTTTAATATCTTTATTAAATTTAATAGATAAATCAATATGTGATTCGTTATATTAGCATAAATGTATATGTTTTCAAAGGACGTGGCAATAATATATAAGGAGTTTTATTTTCATTCTTTTTCTCAAAGTTATTATTATTTTGCTCCTAAAATAATAGTAAATGCTTGGAAGTCGATACTAACATATCATCTGTAGATATATTATTGTATCCAGTAGTAAGCAGGAGAGCCTCCTCCTTTAGAGACGTGTGACTAAAAGTGAGTAAAATACTAAAATTGAACCAAACTCATAAATTTGGTTAGACTTTATTTGGTTTGTAAAGATGTTTACTTACAACTTTATAAACCAAATATTTCTGAGTTGCTTCAGTTATAGCCTTAAAAGCTTTGGTCACGCTGAACCGATCGAACTTGTTATTTAATTTGCTAAATATTTTTAATTGGTGTCTCTTGTCTTGATAAATTACAAAAACTTGTATGAAATAGATCAATATTTGAATCCATATCCAATGATATATTTGTAATTTTATAAGTACTTATAAATATGTCACTGAATATGAGTTTGAATCCAAATCTTAATATGTTCTAAGAATTTTATTCCGACTCTCACAAGAATTCCCCTAGAAGAATTGATAAATCAAACAAAGCAAGTGGATACATCTAGACTCAGTTTGGCGACAATAAAATTAGGATTTTTGATTTTCTTAGATTCGGTTGGTTGCATCAAGTTGACTATTGCTAAACCCTACCAATGACAATCACCCTACATAATTCAAATATGAGAGATGAAATCTATCAATATGAGCAACTAGAATCACTTTCGCTATCATAAAATTTAATTAATTAATTCCCCAAATTGTGGACGCCTCCCGCATTAAAAATTTGGGAGCTAAGTCTCTGAATTAAATTAAATCTAAGTAGACAGTAAACACATGAGAATCCGATTGGAATTTGGAACAGAGCAAGGAACAAGAAAACGAAGTAGATAATCTGTAGCCGGATAAATTGGCTCTGTGGAAAGTTAGTCAAAATAATCACTGTCAGAAAAACAGAATGATTCAATTACAAAAATTATAAGAAAAGTTAGTCAAAATAATCACTGTCAGAAAATCAGAATGATTAAATTTCAAAAATTATAAGAGTACCTCCAAATGCAACTTCTTCCTCATTTTAAAAGATAAGAGCCAACTTTTTTACCATTGTAACAAATATGTTGCACAAAAAGTTGGCTTTATCTTTTATCTCTTTTTTCTTCTTCTTTTTTATTTTATTTTTAAAAAATAGACAATTTAAATCCATTAAAATATATTCAAGACCTATCTTGAATTAAAGATCGCGAAGAGATCTTTCATTCTACATAAAAATCGTAAAAAATGAAATTCGAATTTAAATTGATTACATAATACAAAATTGTAAATAAAAAAAATGAATATAGACATATATAGTTATAAATGTGTGTATATTATAATATGACTCATATAAAAGTTGATTTTGTAGATATATGGTTGGAAAAAAAATTATAAAGAAGTTGATGGATTTTAAAAATTGATGTGACGTCTTTATGCCGACCATTTAAATCTGTTCCACTGAAATTCATTAACCCAACATGTCCTCTTTTCTACTTGATTAATGGATTATTACATTTTCGAGATTTACTCAAAATGCACCTTCGAATATTGGTTCTTTGCCGCTTGTAGATTGCATCTGGAGTTAGCAGCATTAAGTATATCAATTTAGTAGCATGAATTTCTAATTATCAGGTAGATTGGTAAATACATGAAAAGACATATAAAGCAAGTTGTTGAAATCATGTAACCATATTAGAAGGAAAAAAATCAAGACAATTAAACAATTTTATGTTGGCAAGCACATGATGCCGTCATTTTCAACTCATCATCATGTTATCTTGTGATAAGAAATCTGATTATTTGGTAAGTACATGCACTACTTGCACCACACGATTCACCCAAATTTAAATCTAAATCTAAATCTCCAATTTGCTTCAAAATCAACTGTCAATATTTTATTTTATTTTATTTTACTGGTTTTGTGAGCGACTTAATTTGGTTCTAACATGTTTTTCGATCGGTAGTATTGATTAATAAGATTGTCAATGATGTTGAAAGATTTGACTCAAATCAATAATTTTTTTTTCTTGTTATCACATTAGAAATTAATCATCTATATTATTGAAAAATAATGATTTCCCAACAGTCCAAATTAATGGCCTCGTGGCTGATGAACTTTCGACAATAAGATTTTGCTGGATATATAATAACTTATTTATAAAGTGTGAAGCGGTTGAAACTGAAACATCTAGGGCACTAGAATTTCCTTATACAGGTAGTTTAGACAGTACAATCACATGAATATGACCATAATTTAACTTTTATTTAATACAATTTTTTGAGGACATATTCAATACATATATTTAAGTTAAGCCTTTTGGCAAAACAAAGGAAAGATGAAAATGCTGATTATGAAAAATACATATTTGATGCTTTTTGCAATTATATTTATAAATAATGCACGTGGAACACTTATATTTTCACCCAAATAATGCTTCTTTTCATTGTAACGCTTCTTTATATATATAAATTATGATTATATTTATATAAAATACGTTAATGCTTCTTTATATGACAACTATAGATCATACAAGGATCAGTGATCCATATTAATTTTGAGTTACTAGTGTATATACAGGGGTGTAACGTGAATAAAAAATGATGAATTCGGTGTGAAAGTTGATAAATCAATCATAAAAGTTACTGAATCCAAAAAATAGAATTTTTGCTCCTCATAAGATTCGAACCGAGACGAAAATTCCGAATATTGTGGATTCAATATTTTTTCTAAAAAAATCATCAACTTTCTCAGCGAATGCATTTGGTTATCATGTTCACACTTTGATTTTTATTTGAACTTCACACTTTCTCTCTCTGTGGATGAGATATGATAGTATCCAAATGCTAAGTAGTACTCCCTACATCCCAATATTTATGGTCTATTTCTTTTTTGTACGTAGATTAATGAGAATTGTATTTTGTGTGTAAAGTAGTGGATGACACGAAATTCGAGATACTTTTTAGTGTAAAAAATGTTCTTTTTTGGAAACGAGTCAACTTAATGGGACAGCTCAAAAAGGAAAACGTGTCAACAATAATGGGAGAGAGAGTATATAATTAATTTGAATTTGAACCACATGTTATGTTTATTTGAACATTCTGGATTGCAAATAGACCCACACTTTCAAATTTCATATATGGAGCAAAACTCAAGTATCAAATATAAGTAAATTCAGACTGAAATTGGATATCCTGTAGCGAGATGACACCTCATAAACTTTAAGAAGCTAAATAAGAGTTCGATGATATGGACCATTATGTGGAATTATGATATTCACGTAACGAATCATTAATTAAATAGTTGAAGTTCCCAATATTCTGAACTTTAGCAAATTTCGAATCATTACTTCCATTCCAGTAACATCTAATTTCCAAATGAAGTTTTTATGGATAGCTCAAATCTCCTATAAGTTCATTACTACCCTAGACTCTAATTATGATGCCAAAAAGTGTTTCTCGTTATAATTCACATCAACTTAAATTTCGATAATTGAGGTATGATTAATTAATTTTTTTATTTCAAATTTACTAGCTCTTAACCAAATGAATTAAGTTCGTAGGTATTAGTTATTCTCTTCTCCCGTGTATGTGTGGACATGTAATATACATAAGCATTTTGCATGCATGTTTAGTTTATCTGAATTAATTTAAATAATATAGCTCGTAATATCTGTGTCGATTTAACCAAAAATTCTAGATTAAAACTGTACGAAAATTAAATATTATAAAGTTTATGGGGAAGCAATTATTGTTTGACAATTTTGTTTCAATATATTTCTACCGTAATAGATTACTAAAAAGAACAATAATATTTTGTAATATTCAGTCCGATATAGCCTAGTTGTATCTATTATGCT
The DNA here is from genome assembly GCA_036937905.1 of Salvia rosmarinus. Taxonomy (NCBI): domain Eukaryota; kingdom Viridiplantae; phylum Streptophyta; class Magnoliopsida; order Lamiales; family Lamiaceae; genus Salvia; species Salvia rosmarinus. The sequence continues at coordinate 69,010,630 of CM072823.1, forward strand.
TCGATCCATCACAATAAATTAAGTCTATACTCAACGCGTAAATAAATAGTGCCTAGTTCGTAACTTTAATTATCAGTTTTTCCACAAACTTTAACTTTTATTATTCAATCAATCGACAATATGCAACATATATTATATTTAAATAAGTTCCACTATAATAAAGAAACATAAAGATTGCATACATACATATCAACCACCACATTGAAGCTGTTTCGTACTTGCCCTCGTTGAAGACGAAACCGAAATGCATGCATGTGAAGAAAAATTGTTCACAAACCAACAAAAATTGAAATAAACTAGTAATATGAAAATACTAGTATAGTATATAGGATCCACGTATTTAGGTGAATAATGTGAACGACAAAATAGTGTGATTATTGAATTTGACCATAAGTCTAGTGCTGGACTAAATATGTAATATATAAATATATTATGCATGCATTATATGATTGTCCAACTGGTTTGCAGTAGAGGACAAAGATGCTGTACCAACTTGTAATCGGTGTTAAGACTCAGATCTTGCTAAACTTTTTTAATACAGATAAATGAATACTTCATATCTTCAATATTATTTAAGTTGTTAGTTTATTTGATATTTATCCTTAAAATCATGCGATACTATGTCATCTCGATTATATATTGCTTTTATATATTTTTGAAATTTTATGAAACGAAAATTAATCTTTGGCATCATATATATATGATTCATATTTCTACATTTTTCACCCTTGCTGACTTCTTTGATTTGAAAATATCCAAATGTAAATTAGATTTTTGAGCGCGTTACGAAATATGGATCTCTTGCTATATATATGAATATATATCTTATATTTTAGCATCATTAATATACTAAAAGAATAAAATAATAATTTATAAATACTATTCTTCTACTCAACAAGTAGAAAATTGATTCGTGATATAGTAATATTGCATGAAGCGTCACATGTTCACTATTGCAGTCAACAAAAGTAACAAATTTTGTATGAAAATATATGTAGCTTTTTACGATTATTTTAAGTTTTTAACTATTCATAGTCTAGTAGCTTTTTTTGCGTGATTGTAAGTTTGTAACAAAGAATGGATGCTTTTAGAGTGCGAGGAATTAGGAAAAGTGAAAAGCACATAGAAAAGCAAAATAGATTGTTATTATCACAATTTAAAAGTTGATAAAAGAAAACTTTTTTTTCTGGAAACATGGGTCGCGCGAGCCATTAGAATATAGGAAAAGACAGCTAATAATGGTTAGGGATGGTCTCCTGTGCGCGCGAGCGCACAGTGAGACCACCCTATTAATTAATTAATTAATCTTAACTAATTACTTATTAATTAATTAATCTTAATTAATTAATTATTTAATTCTTATTAAAATTAATTAGTTTAATAAAATTTAATTGTAAATTAATAAATAATAATTTTGAATTAATATATCTTAATTTTGAATTAATAAACTCTAATTGTGAAATAATAAACTCCAATTGTGAATTAATAAACCCTAACTTTGAATTAATAAACTCTACTTGAAAATAATAAATCCTAATTTTGAATTAATAAACCCTACTTAAAAATAATAAACCCTAATTTTGAATTAATAAACCCTATTTTTGAATTAATAAACCCTAATTGAAAATAATAAACCCTAATTTTGAATAATAAACCCTAATTGTGAATTAATAAACCGTTATTTTGAATTAATATGAATTAATAAACTCCACTTGTGAATTAATAAACCCTAATTATGAATTAATAAACCTCAATTATGAATTAATAAACCATAATTATGAGTTAATAAATTCCAATTTTAAATTAAAAATTAATAAATTTAATTATACATTAATAAAATCTAATTATCCTTACTCACCATAATTAATATATAATCATTTTAACAAAAAACAAGGGAGCTCGCGGTGGTAGCTCACCCAAGTTTTTGTCTAATGGTTATAGCATATGTATAATTATCTGCATGATTGAGAAACCTAGCTAGCTAGCGATAATATATATGCAGTCAAATTATGGGGCATTACCTTTCTTTAAAAGCACCAAATTTACTTGGAAAAGATGGAATAATTTGATAAATATGAAAATGAAAAGAGCCAAAGCAGAGATATTCGTCTATTGTGAAATGTGTAGGAACAAGATTGTGTTATCCCACTGTCAGAATAAGACAACAGCACCATCTTGACTTCTAATATAATGGACAAAATGTTTATTTTAATATTCATATTTTCAAAATGAACAAATAATAGAAACATAATAGTACTTGTCCTCATGGAATCATCATTATTAATCTGTATATTTTACATAGAGTAACTAAAACTGGTATTAGAAGTTGACCCATTCGATAAAACAACAAGACATCAAACACACAATACGAGAGGCAATGTAAAAAAGTCATGAAATACTACAAAATTATTAGACCCTAATAAAATAATAAGTAAAACAGGCATATAGAATATATGATTTTACATGCGTCCTATATTTTTTTGTCAAATTTTTATTTACCCACCGACAACCTATAAAAGTGTAAATTTTGAATGAGAGAGACAGAGAAATTAATTTTCAAGGGGCGTACACGAGACGAATGGATATGAGTCGGTAAATTTTTGATAATTTCAAAATATATTGCAAGTAGAAATTTAGACTTCATGTGAAAGTTGAAACCATTACTTTTCTTCTGGTGGCAGTAAATATACGTAGAGAGATAAGAGATCAGGTAGAGATTTAGTCCCTAATAGAAACTTAGAAACTATAAAGATTTTTTTCTTATACGTTAATTGTCTGCAAAGCAGCAAATGCACACACTATGACTATTTTTTAATTTTTAACGCAATAAAAACAGTTGGAAATAAAATAAACAAATATTGTAAGTGTTGGGAATTTGATCCAAGTCTAAATTTTGGTCAAACTGAACTCAAATACTGAACCACAATCGGACTCCCTCGGCCTATATTATCGATCTTCCAAATTGGTTTTTGGATCTAGTGGCAAATTTATTGCTGGAATTGTAATTCAAGTGTTGCAAATTCTAGCTCAATTTCCCAATTTTTCTATTTAATTACTTTATTGTCGGATATAGATGAGAAACTGAAAACATGGTCGGACAATCCACACCATGAACTTCAAAAGCACTTATGCACATTTCAGTTTTGACATCGATATGACGTCAAGTTTCAAACTCTAAACCCACGGTGAACTCGTGTGTACAACTTTGGTATCCAAAATTAGCCGACCAATAATAGATCGTCCAAAGTTCGATGGACAATTCAAATGTACCGTAGAAAAGCGCTTGATGACAGTTTTCTAATGGTACCCATATTATTGGGTTTTGTTATCGGAGGTAGTTGGAGAATAGGTTGAAATTTTATACCTTGACACATTATACATTTTTTCGATCGAAAATTGAATTCGGACTAGATTTCAACTACACACAAAAATTGTGTATAATCTCGCTATCTTTGATTGAAAGTTAAAATTTACATGCAATTACCCATATTATACCTATTGACTATATTAATAATATTTTTAAAATAAAAAAATCCATTTCCAAATTAACATTGATTTCCACCACAAAAGTGCACCCTATAATACTACTTAATTAACATTGATTTCTTCGTTCATAATTCTATAACCTTTACCAAACCATGTGTACAGTAATTCTTTCCAAGTTTTCTTTTCAAATTCAAACATGCTAATAAATGTAAAGATAAGATCAAAAAATATTTCTAATCCCTAGTTGAAGTAGACAAAGATAAGACCGACCTCTTACTAAGAGTTGGTCACGCTTACCCTTATTTAACCCTCATAAATATGAACATTTATTGGGTTAGAATCGGTGGCTAACGAAATATGGCAGCATTTTAATTTGTAATAAATCAGTTCATTCTCAGTTTCTTCTTGTCTTTAAAAAAAATAAAATTAAAATACAGAATAAAATAAAATAGGGAATTCATTCTCAGTTTGTGCAGCTTTATATATTAACTTAGTTGTTAAGTGAATATATAAAGTCGCGATTTTTCTATGTAACGGGTAAACATTAAATGCTTGTTTCAGGTTAGAATGCTGGATTATCTTTCTTAGAGATTATAGGATTTCAAATTATCATACACCTGCGGGCATTCAATTTAATGCAGCTTTCAAATACTTTTAACTCTTCTTTGGAATTATTTTCAATGTTGATATCTTGAAATATCTCCGCTTGAATAGTTAGGCGGGGTCCTGCTCTGGGGTCCGAGGCGGAGGCGCCCGTCCGACAGTATGTAGTGTTGGGCCTTAAATCTTGTTTTGGGCCTTACTAGTCGTATTGGGCTGCCTATAGGTTTAATCTCTTAATCTTATATATATGGTTTTGAGAGTTGTGTCAGAACATCCAAACCCTAGCCGCTAATAAATCTGTTCTCCGTTTTTCTGCCCGTGGACGTAACCAACACATTGTTGGTGAACCACGTAAATCTGTGTTTGCTTTACGTTTCTGTTTATTAATTGCTCAATTATCCTATTATGTCACAACACTCACTTATTACTACGAATTTAATTAACCTTCATAAAGTTTGAGTAATTTTAAGTAGTTGGCTGTAAATATATTATATTGCAAGTAATATTATTAAGAGATTCACATTATTGCACGAGAAGGAAAGCCAGATAAAATTACAAATACATCATTTTGAGGATAAGTAGATTATATTATTAGAGTTGGGCCGCGAGTACTTATGATCACTTAAACTAAGTAGTTTGTAGATGACATAACTAATTAAAGTCCAAGACTACTAAAACGGTGTTTGTTCTTACATTATTGTCAACCTCTTTTTAGATGAAAATATATGTATAAATTAGTAAATAAAATACAAAATAAAAGTTAGATACGAAGTAAATAATCATTTTGAATATCCAATATAGCCAATATTTGGTGATAAAATATTCACATAGGCGCAACTACGCAAGGAACACATTCTTTTCAATCTTTTAAAGTATAAGGAAATAAAAACTCACCGTGATCCATCTTAAATCTCCTAGGCTTCGATTTATTACACATTTTGTATTCCTAATTATAGGAAAAATCCAACACATACGTCTTCTATTCCCATATTATTTATCAATATCATGTATTCCGAAACTCCAACACATTAATTTGATAATATATGGGAAAAATCCAACAATGTTGAAAGTAAACTGCCCAAGCCTAAGCTGGACATAACTTTTAATAGAGAGCTCATATGCTTATAAACTCTTAAGGGTGTCAAATGGGCCTAACATCAACCCGCCCATTTCATCAAGGTTGAAACCCTACTCACGTTTAGAGCCCAATTGTGCCAATTGAATTGTTTGAGGTATTATTATCTCAAAATATTTGACAATTATTTTTTAGGGAATCATCAATTTGTATATAGGAAAGAGTCAATAGTAAACAATAAAGAAATAAAAAATCTACCCTTTTAATGAAAAATAGCAAATATCGTCAAGAGACCAAATTATTTTTCATGAAAATGAATAAATATAAATTGAAAATTAAAAAAAAAAACTAAAATCCTAATCATCAACTCTATTCCATAAATCCTCAATCATACCACTTATGATCCAATATTCAACTTTGACGTTCACTCCGTATTCCACTATTTATTAACTCATATTTTTATTTTATTATTTTTTCAGTTTCAACATATTGTGATTTAGTTTAATTGTATAATTATTAAGTAGGTTCACTAATACAATTAGGATAGATATATTTTTGAAGGCGATTGACCAAGTTTTTAGAAGCTAGCTTATAAATTGTATTATTGGCCGAGATTCTGCTACCTTATGTGGCTTAGTTACTTTTCTTAGGACAAAAGTAATCAGTGTCTTGTTCCAAGTGAACAAAATATCTTCCGAACGTTAAAGTATGCGCGCTAAGTTCTTAATATATATAGGGGATGGTTAACGTGAGAATAATTTTTATCGTAAGAACGTGAGAACCAAAAAATGATGAATTCATTGTGAAAGTTGATGAATCCGTTGAGAAAGCTACTGAATAAAAAAAATGAAATTTTTGCCCCCTATTGGATTCGAACATGGGTAAAAATTTCTGAATTTTTGAATTCATTAACTTTCATAACGGATTCATTAACTTTTATAATGAATTTATTTGGTTCAAAATTAATTGGTTATATTAATTTAAAATTAACAAGCCAACACTGCAAATAAATTAGGGTTGAAGAAGGGAACGACATTTAAATTTGATTTGATTGGATGGGGAGGGAGAATGGAGGTCGCCGGATGAGAGAATCTAGGAGAGTTTTTTATTTTATTTTATTCATTCTATTCATTTTTATTAAGGGCAAGTTTTTCTTTCAACACCTAAAAAGTAGACAGTTTTTAACTTTTTATATACTTTTTAAAGTATGGTTAAGTTTTTGCTAGAGAATATATGATACTATCTGCTATTAACGCGTATGATTATCTCAAAATAAAAGTAAATATGAGCCAATTAATAAAATAATCATGTTAGGAGTACAAGATAAAAATAATCATTAAGATAAAATTTAAAAAAGAAAAAGACTTTTACTGTTATACAAACATAAATTCATGAACTCCAACATAGAGTGTTAATTCACTTATTTACAAGCTTGAAGCTCGTTAAATTAATTTAACAATGTAACGCTAATTGACAAGTTTATGTGTGTGAATTCGTGAATCACTTACTCACGTACTCATTGAGTTTAATGTTCTCCAATTTGTGAACAAAGAACAAAATATGGCCGATTCATTAATCATGCTCTTTACTCTCGTGAATTATTAATGATTCGAGACCTAAAGAGCCTATTTTGTGAATATAAGAACAAATAAAAAACTTTAATTAACATTGATTTCTTCGTTCATAATTAACATTGATTTCTTCGTTCATAAATAAAAAAATCCATTTCCAAATTAACATTGATTTCCACCCCAAATTTATTAACGTTTCGAGAACTAAAAAGCCTAATTTGTGAATATAAGAACAAATAAAAAACTTAACTCGTGTTCAAAGCAAACTACAATAAAAAAAATTATAAATTAAGCCATTGTTTCTTGTAGATAAAACTCATCAGCAAAATGAAGTCGTTGGAAAATAAATTCCCACTTCGACATTTGAACAATATATGAATTTTCGGTGAAATTTGCTCGTCTAAAATGTACTCCTCACATCCCATTATTGTTATCACATTTTCCTTTTAATCGTCCCATTAAGAGGTGTTTGGTGAACTTATAATTTCTTTAAAGCATTTTATAAAATTTATTTAGGAGCTTATATCTTTGTTCATAGTGTTTGACAAAATAAGCTCCCAAACGAACTTTATGTTTGTGAAAATAAGCTCCAACGAATTATAATTCTCCTAAAATAAGTTGGTCAACCCTAACTTATTTTTCATAAACTTATAAGCAATCATGAATTTACCAAATTAACCTTATTTTAGTTCGTTATTTCCTACACATACATACACTATCAACTTCACATCTTGTTAATTTTATCTCTCTAACTATGATTTTCTCTCTCTAACTAACGATTCTTTCTCTAGCTTATAAGATCAATTATCCAAACACTTTAACAACGTATAAGCACTTGAGACATTATCTCTTATAATCTCTTGAAACATTTTATAAGCTCTTGGAGCTTATAAGCTCTCTAAAATAAGCTTAGCCAAACACCCCCTAAGTTGGCCCATTTACAAAAAAGAAAATATTTTTTACACTAAAAATTATCTCGAATTTCATATCAAAAAAGAAAAGGAGCCATCATTATTGGGACGAAAGGAGTATTTGATAGTAGGATACAAAAGTATATGTAGTAAAAATCAGGGGAGGAGCCCGAAATATAGTATGAAGGAAGCTAAGTTAAAAAAAAATCGACTATTAGTATTAAAAAAATCTAAAAAAATATCAAAATTATTATGTTAAAAGGATATTTTTTTTTTATTAAGAGGTACTTGAGCTCACCCTAAATCATCGTAAAATCAAAGAAAAATCAAGCAAAAAGGGCATCAATCCACCACTGCCAGAAACTCGCCAGAATATCTACCGAAAAGGTCGGATGAAGGTGGCGATCAAGACTTTGATATTTTCTTGACGCGTGTTTTAAAAAATAGTAATAACTTTTAAATTTTTTGGGATAAAAAAAATAGTAAGAAACTTAAAGTAGCACAAATAAGTACTTTAACATTAAAAATGATAAATTTTCTATTTATTTTCATTCTAATCTTTTATATAAGTGATTATTTTTTATTTCTACAGTAACAAATTAACTACTTAATTTCATTTTTTACGTATTATGTCATTAATATTACTCACTTCATCCCATCCAAGACGATCCATTTTTTTCGGTACGATTATTTAGGAGAAGTGTATAAAGTGATTAAATTGATAAAAAGTAGGCAGATTCTATAACTTTTGAAAAGATAATTATTTTCTAAAAATAAAACATATAATCTTGAATGGGACGCCCAAAAAGAAAAATAGGCTATTTTGGATGAGCGAGGAATATAAAATTTGGTTGTAAATTATAGTGTGAAGTTATGAGTAGGGATGGCAATGGACCGGATCTGGATTGGATTTTGCTTGGTCCAGATCCAGATCCGAAATTTTTCGCTTGGGTTCGGATCCTGTCCAGATCCATTGGGTCCAAAAAAATTAGATCCAGATTCAGATCCATAAGATCTACAAGATCCAGCGTCTAGACCCGGATCCACATGTTTTCTCTTCTAAAATAAATCATAAATCAACTATAATTCACAGTAACACCATAATAATAATAATGATAATCTAAATACATATAACACTATAATAATTATTTAGGAATTCTACAATCATTACTATACAAGAAAATATTATTTACAAATTTACTTTTGTTTTTCATGACAACAAATAATATTTTAATAGTAATAGAAGAAGTAACACACATATCTTAGCAAATAGACCATTCATATACAAAATTTTCTCAAATACAAGGTACAAGTTTCTAATATTATTGACATACCATCCAATTCTGTAACCTAATTTATTCAACTTCTTTTAGAAAGAAAAATAATATAATACACTTATAAATATAAATAAAAATTATATACATATATATATTACATGGATCCATGGGCCGGATTTGGATCGGATCTGGATCTCAAAAATCGAGATCCAGATCCGGATTTTAAAAGAATGGTCTGGATCCGATCCAGATTCTTCGTATCCTATTTTTTGAAGATCCAGATCCTAAAAAATGAATATGAATCTACGAATTTGTATCCGAAATCCACTACCATCCCTAGTTACGAGCGTAGGTTCGCTTTCATGAGCAAGGGAGTTTAATGCTAGTAGGATAGACGTGAAGGGATGGCACGTAATACTAGGCCATCTTCCCAACTGCAAATTTTACTCTATTGACTTTCGCACCCTTTAATTGCTTTAGCTGTAAATCCATCGACTCCTGCATGTGTCGCATCGCATGCATTTCAAAGCTAAACTAAAATAGCAAATTATATTAAATTCATGTTTATCATAAACTCATTTGTGTGAGATACGACGAATTATATTGACCGATTAAATTATTAAACAGATCTTCAAACTTATGAAATCATTAATGTATTCTGCATTCGAATTAAATCGATCGTTAAGACTTAAGAAACGCATTTAAAATTTTCTACTATCTTTTAGTGTGATATTTTTTATTTAATTTATGGATAAATCCATATGTAGTAATTCTAATGATTTATAATTATCAAATATTATGATACATATTTTCCTTATATAATAATTAAATACTAAATTCTTAATATTTTCAAATGTCAGTTATCCACGAACGCAAAAGAGTCCGGATTGAGAAATTAGCCGCTAATTTCTGACAAAAATAGATTGAAACAGTTCACTAGTTCAGTACACCTAATTTCAAGTTTGCTTTCAGTCCTTTGGCTTTGACCAAGAGGATAATAAATGTAATAAGTTTTAAAACTTATTCCATAAAATAATTATTCATTTATTTCAAATCACCGTATCTCATTATTTAAGCGGGCTATATATTCATGCAAATCTGAAAAAGGAATTCATCTACGAACGAGAATGAAAGGCAATTTAGTATTAGTGCTGCTCTTTGCAATACTTGTAGTTGCTTCAACTTTAGCTGAATCAAGAAGCATCAGTGCTCATCCAAATCACAACCAAAATAATACAAAATTAGAAGAGGAAAAACTAAGAAGCTCAAGAAGAAGAAGCAGTCGCGGCGGAAGGGGCAGAAACGTTGGCGTCGGCGGCGGAAGAACGGTAGGACCCTCACCAAATTGTGACCCTTTATACTCGTACCTATTTGGAAACTGTGGTCAATGGCCATTTCGGCGCGACTCTCCTAACAATCCTTTCAGGCCAAGATCTCCCCGCCGCTCTCCGCCGAGACCGCCGCTCATTCCCTTGCCGCCGCCGGTCCCATCTTCTCCACCGATAGTAAATCCACCACCTGTAACACCCTCTCCGCTAATACCCCTCCCGCCCCCAGTTGCTCCATCGTCTCCCCCACCTTTAGCCGCCGCTCCGCCGCCGTCCTCCCCTCCGCCAGCCCCACCACCAGCATCTCCACCCCCAGCGCCACCACCAGCATCTCCACCCCCAGCACCAGCACCAGCATCTCCTCCACCTCCGTTAGTTCCGTCTCCTCCGCCTCCAGCACCTCCACCACCTGAAGTAGTCCCCATAATATATCCCCCGCCCTTGGTTTCTTCGCCGCCGCTCCTTCCGTGGCTTACCCCGCCCACGGCGGGAACAGACACTCCACCTCTAGTATTTTCTCCGCCGCCGCTCTTTCCATGGCTGACGCCGCCCGTGGTGGGAACTGACACTCCACCGCTAGCAATTTCTCCACCGTTGCTGCCGGAAATTGTCTTTCCACCGCCTTTACCGGAGACTCCACCCGCTTTTTCTTTGCCACCGGACTTGTTTCTTTCGCCGCCGGCATTGCCGTTCACATTTTCACCACCGACGATTGGGAATCCAGATCTTCCGATGCCTCAGTTGCCGGGCTTCTTTCCACCGCCGGTTATTAATGATCCCGATACGCCGGTGCAACCAATACCGTTTGTAACTGCGCCGCCAACGGTGGAAGAGCAACCGCTGCCTCCGCCGCTTCCTTTCCTCCCGCCGGTTCAGTTCGCGGCGCCGGACCCCGATTCTCCTCCAGTACTAAATTAGGGTTTATTTATTTTAGTTAGATCATGTTTTTGTTTTTTTGTTGCTCTATGCATGCAACTTTTGTTACAAATCTTGTGTATATCATTGACTATCTCAATTTTAGCCCTCTACTTCACGTGACTAAGAATACATTTCCGTGAAAATTGGTTCCCTAGTTACAACAATCTGCTTAAACCGATCTTAATTCTACTAATTTTTATAATCCTACAAAAATGATAAGAAATCCTGGGCTCACCAAGTAATTCTCTCAGCCCGTGAAATTTCTAAGGCCCAAAACATTACAGGCCCAAGATTTGAGAAGAATAACAAGTCCAAAATTTTATTCTATAATTTGGCCCAAAAAGGCAATGTCCCCTGATTCAAAATTCAAAGTTCGTTTTTTTATAATTGTCAGTTACCTACTAGCGGCGTCAGGCTTCTTTGCAGTAACAGTAAAGATAATTTTGTCAAGGTTTCTTCACATATATAGGATTAACAAGCCAACTATATATGTTATTCACCTTACATATTTCAACAGTTAAACATTGGAGGATCCAGAATTCTAATAGATTACGCGAGTTATTTCCGAATTAGGCCCATCATAAGATACTAATATGGAATCGAAACCAGTATATCTTTCTTTAATATCACCAGACTTTATATTATCAGGACACAACTAGATGGTACTACTACTACTACTACAGTAATTATGACCTATACATTTAAGATACGACTTTACATCCAATATTATTATTATTATTATTATTATTATTATTATTATTATTATTATTATTATTATTAAACTAAAGAACGAGAGAGGGGTTTAAAGTCCTACTATTTTCCTCCTTTCAGACAAAAGAACGAGTACAGAAAGGGTTCGGCTACGCCCCTGAGGGCCACGAGAGAGGGGTTTTATTTAACTTTCCTCTCATTCATTTTCTTTATTTTTTTACAATAAATTGTGTGCATCCACCTTTAAGGAAATTTAATGAGCATTTATTTTGAGTGATATGGTATATTGATAAAAATATTATATTAGTGTGTGTGTTGGTTTAGTAGTAGAGTGGTTAATGTGTGAAGTCAAAAGTTTTAGATTATCCATTGTAACACGGCCTTTAAAATTATTGTTTACTTACCAAAAAAGAAACATAAGATTGAGTATTTGAAGGATAAGGAGTATTTGAAGGGTCCCCTAGGGACAGCTCAATGGTTAAGGTGGCCACAAGTTCGAATCCCACCAAACGCCTCTATAGGTTTGAACTTGTCACACCTGGTTTTCCAAGTGTGGTTTACCTGTCCTGTGTGGTTTGCATGCTATTGCACAGGAACGTGGGGTTACCCAGTGCGCACCTAATGTAGTGGCTGCGGGTTCCCCATGATACAAAAAAAAGAGGAGTATTTGAAGGATAAGAGGTCAAATTAGTTCAAAATTAATAAATACTTCAAAGTAAATGGTAAATCTGCCTAGATTATTTTTATCTATTCATTATATCCCTCAAAATAATTTTTTTAAATCTTTTAAAAAGCATCTCTTTATCCCCTGTTAGTAGGTCTGGCGTATGAAGTGATGAAAACCATATTTGCTAAGATAGTGGAAGTATAAAGATAAACCAAGGAAGGATGTTATTCGTCGTGCACAATGTAAATAAAAAATATATAAACATGTTTTGGAAGATCCATGCCATATTTCAGAACTTCGGAACAAATTAAGTTTCACTTCGTCTGATGATATTCATATTAGGATCATATTTGGTGACACTTAAAATATTGCTTGTGTTTGATATGATTATGTATCGTTTGATAGGTCTTGACATATTAGATGGTCTTACATGATACTCCATAATCTATTGTTCATCTCAATCAACAAATTTTTAAAACAAAATAATTTGAGTAATATCACATGACAAGTTAAGATGCATCAGACATTATTTCTGAATCCTAATTAATTATATTCGATAATATACTCATAATTTTATATTTTTTCTCAATCTTGAAATATGATTCGTCTTTTCAGTATCTTGGTCGTTTCATGACACAATACTCTCTATTTTCATAAAATTATATATTTACTTTCTACTACGTGGGCACTCGGAAAGATCCAAGACTTCAGTGGCACGCAGCATTTTGATTTGAGGCAACGCAATTTCGGAAGTGGTGTCCCATTTAGGAATTTTGAAGTAATAATGCGGAAAGCAGAGATAGATGAGCTTTTTCTAGATTCCCATTTCGATTCATTTTCTTTTCTACCTTTTTTTTGGTTGAAGACGGAAATATATTTATTTAGTTTACAATTTTCCACAAGCTATTAGACTAATATATGTTTGCCTGTTTGGAATGTCATTCGTAATAAATTTGACAAATAGTGTTTCGGTATTTTTATGGATTATCTACGTCCTGCTTAGAAGGTACTCATAAAAATAAATAAAAATTAAAAATGTTACTTAAGTATCACAAGAGCATGTATGAGACTATATATGATAGGGATATAAATTCAATCTAGCTCATACGTTGTAAAAGCCCAATAGTGAATCCGATATTTTTATGGCCCTAGTATCTTAAATGAGACTCCCTCACAAATAATTTGCAAAAGACAAAAAACTCACGGGATAATCTTATACTCCCTCCGTCCCAATAATAATGGCTCCTTTCTTTTTACACGTAAATTAATGAGAGTTGTGTTTTGTGTATAAAGTAGTGGATGACACGAAATTCGAGACACTTTTTAATGTAAAAACTAAAAAGTGTTTCATTTTTTGGAAACGGACCAACTTAATGGGACAGCACAAAAAAAAAAAACGTGCCAACAATAATGGGTCGGAGGGAGTATGAAACTACATCACGATCAAAAATTTGTGCAACAATTAAGATTTGAATCTAAATATATAATAAAATACCAAAAGATTACAAATGAACTATGAGTTTGAAGTTTGAATTTTAATATGCTTCATAGATTTTAATATACCCAAATTGTTATAAAAGTAAATGCATATAGGATAGGATATATGTGCCACACTCTGTGGGGAAGATAAATAGGATGTTTTTTCTGTGTCAAATATTATGAGGCTATCCACATTAGACTTTTTTAATGGCCACTTTAACAAAAGCCAAAGTAAAGTTAGAAACTTTGAAATTTAAAGGGTAATGCAACAAAATGTACATAGTCTAGGGGTTTAAAATGCAAGTAAGATGTAGATTTCTATCCGCGTTTGCCAGCAGGAGCGGAGATCTCACTGTGTCTTTACAAAATTTTACTTTTAAAAAAGGGGTAATAATATTAATACCCATCATCAATCACATGGTACTTTCAAATGTGAGTAATGATTCTTGTAAATTGAATATTATACTCGAATCATCCCAAATTAAACCACTCAAACCTCGCCATTCAAATACAACTGCATCATTCAAGTCAATGTTGGAGCCATTAATATTTGGTGTCGGAAAGAAAAAAAAAAGTATTTTTAACATTTAGAATTGAGATTAATTCTTTATGGGGTTGAAAGATTCCTGACTCTTACTCATAGATGATAAATTATCTTGCCAATTAAAATATGGGAGAAGTTTATAAGTAACCAAAAGAAATAGTGGGAGAAGTTTTATATCCACACCATAAAAACATGAGTTTATAATAATTTTGAACTTTAAAAAGACAAAATGTCCCAGCCCATCATTTAAAATAATATATCTCTCTCTCTCTCTCTCTCTCTCTCTCTCTCTCTCCTCTCTCGACTCTCTCTCTCTGTGCCTAAATTAATAGGCGTCCTCTCTCTCTTCTCTCTCTGAAAAAAAAAGAATAAAGGAATGCAAAATTGAATGTTATTCTCTGCCAAAATTGAATGGAATTAAATTAAAGTTGGTAAACATTAATTGTAAAAAGGTTGGTAAACATTAATTTGAAAAATCGGTAGATATTGAATTCAAATCACAAACAATTCATTTGCAACATTACAATTTCAAAGAGAGGAAGGAAAGAAAATAATTAATAGAAGTTGTTACTGCGTTTTTCAATCAAGCGGTGGAAATCGAGCATTGCTAGTTTGGATTAAGGTAAATTAAATCCAGATAGAATTTTTTACGTGTTCTTGAGTACGGTTGTACAGTTGATGATTTACACCTAAATATGTTTTTAGTACTTTTATATTCTTGGAATGATAAATTTCATGTTTTGAAGAAAAAAAAATGTGTTCTTGAGTACGGTTTGTACAGTAGAATCATTATCGTGACATATGTTATTTGTGTTGATTTTATGTTAATAAATTGATTAATTTAATATTTAGGATCATTTAACAAGTTAAATTTAAAATATGAGATGCTAACACCGAACAGTATGCGATACGTCTATACCGTGTACTTATGAACGCATAAACCGTGCACGGTCGTGCGTGCAGATGCGTGCATAGTGCACGGTGCGTGCATCGCAGCGATGCGGTGCGCGCATGCGGCGGTGGGTACTGCACGTCACAGACGGTCTGTGCATGCACCGTGCTGCGAGACGTGCGGTCTGCGGCGTACTGCACTGCACGATACGCATGCATAACGATCCGGCAGCATTGCCGTGCATCCGTGCATCCTATGTATCTCGTCGTCCTATGTATATGATGTTATCTTTTATGTCTTATTTTGCAGCGGATGTCTTGCAACGTCTTATTATACGTCATGGTGGTAGTTGGGACGAGGCGAGTATATAAGCGTGACGAGGTTCTCGTATACATGGTCAGAGAACGATTTCACGTGCTAATTTGCTAAGAGATTCATGAGCAAGTAGGCAACAATGGTGGATCGGATTATATGCTTTTCTATCGACGGCGCTAGTGATGGAAGAAGAATAAAAGTATCGTTGGCCGACGATTTGTTCCGATTGATTGTGGAACAAAGGATGATCCATTGTGTATGTGATTGAAAAGGGCAGCGATGCGCAACCACGGTACACACGAGACACCGGTATTATATGGTTCTAACGATCTGATCTTGCCGAGTCTAATGCAAGATGTCTTGGTTCACTATACGAAGATGAGCCGTTGTCTTGAATGAGGAGGAAGGCGAGCTGGTGTATTCGGATGAAGAGGAAGACACGAACCGGCGTGAGATATATTTGATTCATTAGCTCTGAATTTGGTGCTTGGATTCGACAACCGGACATCTTGATAAGGTTATCGGACGGTGAACTTCACTTCGAACAAAGACATGATGGTGAGGCTCATGCTACAACTTCACGAACCGAGATGATGATATAGCGCATGAGTTACGCAGAACAGGTTATTCGATGCCCAGTTGTGACGATGCATTGCCATTAGATTGGGTTGAACCTTGTGGACCCCATACCGACCAATTATGCGTTGATTCGATATTTAAGGCGAAAGATGACTTGGCGATAGCGTGGATTGTACCACTTGGAGAATCATGTAGAGTGCGTGGTCGATCGGTCAAGTAAAACACGTTTGGGGTATGTTTGCAAGCATGGCAACGGTTGTCCTTTTAAGCTACGAGCCGTCCGGAGGCAACGATATGGAGAGTAATTAAGTTGAACAACAATCATACTTGTCACTTGGATTTGAATCGCCTTGCTCCACGACGGTGCTGCTAAGATTGTTGGCAAGTATTTTGCACGAAATTGGTCGATGAAGGGTAGTGCAAGCCGAAAGAGATGATTGGAGATGCATCGACAATTTGGCATTGAGATGGATTACGACTTTGCTCTCCGAGCAAGAAACGTCGCTATAGAGATGACATATGGCGATTTCGAGCGGTCCTATCAATTGCTTCCATCATATTTGCATATGTTGAGAGAATCGAAACCCGGGACACTATATGATATTGAGGCGGCTCATGATGGCGAATTTCGATATTTGTTTCTTGCTCTTGGGCGGTGTTTGTATGCTTTCAAGCATTACCTACGGCCGGTCGTCGTTGTAGACGGACTCATCTTAAGGGAAAGAACAAAGGAATTTGTTTTGTCATTATTACGAAGGATGGAAATGAAGGAATCTTCCGATTGCTATTGGGTTAGGTCCGATTGAGGATGAAGAGTCATGGACTTGGTTTTTATCTCGGTTGCGTTAGTGCATTGGTCATCCCGATGATCTCTTAGTTGTGTCGATCAACATAAGGGCATCGAAAAAGTGGAGTCCGTGTATCCGAGCGTCGCACATGTGTTGTGCTTTTACCATTTGCGAAGAATATGGCGCGATTTGGATCGCATGTTTGTCTGATTATCAAGTCACCGCATATGCCTGTCGATCGAGGATTTGAGAGATTTTTTCTGCACGTGGATGTTCTAAACCGACACCCACCATCATCTACTTTCCATTGGCGAGCATAGGTGGTCTAGGTTGAAGTGTCCTGTACGACGATATAGTTTCATGACTTCGAATGCGGCAGAGAGTTTCAATAGTCGGTTGTTGTGGGCTCGACGTCTACCTGTTTGCTCGTTGCTTGAGACTTTTCGATCTATTACGGAGAAATGGTTTGACGTCTGACGAGCTAGTGCGCAACAAGGTCCGATGAGTTGACTGAAGTAGCCGCGTCGAAGCTACATGCCTCTGTCGAAAAGGGGCGTCGCTTGGTTGTTCGTTCAACGACGACACACATGTTTAAAGTCGAAGAGGAAAACACATCATACGTGGTTGATTTGCAGAATGGGACATGTGAATGTCGTGAGTTCGATTTGGACGAGATCCGCTTGTTGTCACGCTTGTCTTTGCTATTAGGTACGGTATTTATCTAAACGTCAGTCCAACTCATATGTTGTGGTTAATTTATTTTGTGATTAATTTCTTTTTTAGGCGTCTTTGGTTTACAAGTCACCGACTTTGTGGCTCAGTATTATCGACAGTCTGTTTTTGCGGCGACTTATTCTTATCGAATTGCATCTGTATCACATCCCGGTGCATGGATTGTACGAGACTCTGTATCAACTTACATTATTCGACCTCCAATCATCACACGTCGGTGGGCGTCCTAGATTGAGTAGGATGCAATCGGTTGTTGAGGGTTCGTCGAGATCGCGTCGTCAAATATGCACACGCGTTGGTCGAGGCCACAACAAACGCTCATGCACACATTTATTGCCATTAGTGATGAAACATGTGGAAAGGACACGGCGTAGGAAAAATGTAGTATTTGTCGAGTGAAGAGCATCTGAAATTTGTGTCCTCAACGGCCTCGTGAGTAAGGATATTTGTTATATCACGATGATATTCGTTGTTTTGGATTTTGTTGAATTATGTTGGATTTGGTTGAATATTGTTGGATTATGTTGGATTATGTTGGATTTTGTTGAATATTGTTGGTTTTGTTGGATTATGTTGGTTTTGTTGGTTTTATTGGATTATGTTGGATTGTTGTTGGTTTTGTTGAATATTGTTGGTTTTGTTGGATTATGTTGGATTATGTTGGATTGTTGTTGGTTTTTGTTGAATATTGTTGGTTTTGTTGGATTATGTTGGATTTTGTTGGATTTTGTTGAATATTGTTGGTTTTGTTGGATTATGTTGGTTTTGTTGGATTATGTTGGTTTTGTTGGTTTTATTGGATTATGTTGGTTTTGTTGGATTATGTTGGATTGTTGTTGGTTTTGTTGAATATTGTTGGTTTTGTTGGATTATGTTGGATTATGTTGGTTTTGTTGGATTACGAGGGTGCAGGCGTGCAGGGGTACAGGCGTGCAGGGAGGGCAGGCGTGCACGATCGTGCACGGTACACGGCGTGGTACCCCGTGCGCGGTACCGCCGTGCACGATCGTGCTGCGTCGTGCGACCGCGTGTGCTGCGATCGTGTGTCGCGGCACGGCGGCATGCGCCGTGCACGATCGTGCACGTCGTGCACGACCGTGTCTTGTGCGCGATCATGTGCCGTGCACGATCGCAGCAAGACACGCGGCACGACGCACGCACGCCTCCCGACACGCCCGTGCAATCCCCTAATCCAACAAATTCGTTAATTGTAAATTCGGTTAATTGAATCCAATTCAATCCCCCTATTCGGTTAATTGCAAATTCGACAAAACTATTAAACTTACAAACTATACATGTAATATACAACATTCGGTTAATATACATGTAAAAAAACGGGCAGCATAACCTCTAAAATATGGATAAGCCAACCTGCACTCAGCAAATAGCCAACAACAAGCAATAGCCAACAACAAGCAATATCTGAAGAGGTCACGACCTCCACAACATATACATAGAGGTCACGACCTCTAATACAAACAAAATATCACTAACACGGATAAAAATTCTACAATATCCGTTATAAATACAAAAGTCAAGAAACTAATCAAAAGCGAGACAATGTCCATATCCTACGAGCTATCGTCATGTCTGTTTGAATCTGTATGTAACGCCGACTATGATGTAACCTCCGAGGTATACATGATGAGGCGATACATATAGACGCATGCAAAGACACCGCAACTCACCGAGTCTTTACTGCTGAACTGCCGATCATGGGGCACCTCCGCCAATGTCGATCTTGATTGTGTGGCGTCCTCAATGGATTGTTGTTCCAAATCCGACTACCTCATCGATCGAGGAAAAGCGAATAATGGGCAACATCGGTAACGTCTCAACGCGAGAGTCGGGGTTGTCTGACGTAGTCGTACACCTCAAGAGTCCACTCAACGATGATATCTGACTGTGACCCGGTGATTGCCCCGACGTTACGGATGGCTAGTATCTGCAACATTGATAATTTTAAAGTTTACATTCAATTGGATAGAAAAAATAGAAATGAGGTAATAAATTTACCGTGTCGGTACAACCACGATGCGCTATGCTCGCATCGCTCCTCGTACCATCGCTAACAAGTCATGGTGCTTGCCATCGTGGATATGTGGTGTTTGATACCACCCAAAGCCCATAGGATCATCCGGATGAAGCGGGTGAACTCACGCAAAAGCGCTTCTTTGCATAAATGAATAAATTTAGTCAGGAATAATTTAAGGACATTTCAAACTCCATAAGGACATTTAGTCAGGATCATCTGGATTCAAACTTACATAAAATCCAATCGGTGCTACAACGCATCGAGCTTCATTGACCGAGGGCAATAATACATTGCCAGGATGATGTGGGTTGATTATTTTCCAATGTATATACAAAGTGTACAACTCCATAATCTAACACACATAAAAAAAGAACACCATTAATTGAATTATAAATATATAAACAAAATTTGAATAAATGTTGTAATAAAGTACCTCGCCCGTGAACTCAGAATCTGGGTCGGTGATATGATCAAACAGTTTTTGAGTCATGACATGCTGATTCAAATTAGCCACGACAAAAACATCTGGGCCCGCCTGCCTAAAGACCTCGAAGGCCCTTGGTCGCGCCTCAGGGGTACCATACTCTACGGGAGCTGCATGTGGGGTCTCCGATGCAGCATCATCCCCACCATCAGACGATCCATCACCTCGAGCACGACCGGCTCTCGAGCCGCCGATCTCCGCCGGGTGGCGTGACTAGACTCGACGACCCGATCGTCGGTGGCTAATCTTGGGCCCTCCTCTCGGATCGACCGCCGTGAAGCGGATCGTCGGTGGCTAATGTGAGGCACCTCCTCCGGATCGACTGCCGTGAAGCGGATCGTCGGTGGCTAATGTGAGGCACCTCCTCCGGATCGACCGCCGTGAAGTAGATCGTCGGTGGCTAATGTGGGCACCTCCTGCGGATCGACTGCCGTGTAGCGGATCGTCGGTGGCTAGTCGGGCCCCTCCTCATCTTTGGGAGGCGGCGCCTCGGCCGATATGCTCGAATAGCCGGCGTAGCTCCATGTGCGAGATATAGAGTGCGAGATCTACGTCTCAAGATCTGCGCCAAGAACTCCGTCAATGCTCGAACACACGTCGAGCCACTCGAGCTCTGAGGCCCTCTCCGATCGTCGTCCACAATGGCACGACAGACGGTCTCGATCACAGCGAAATGGAGGCCTCGTCTGTCGAACACTCTGGCGTGTTCGCAGCACACGTGGTCTGGCTCTGGCGCCTCCTCATGTCTACGACGCTTCGACTGCGATCGAGATGCGCCAGGTCGACTCGGCTCAAAAACCCGAGATGTATCTCCGCACTTCATCTTCCCGCCCGCCACTCGCCGCATGATCGGGACATGCTCTGCGCCACCTGCGGGCACTCTCTCACGCACAGCACTCGCGTGGTCATGCGGCTCGTCGTGTGCGCCTCGGCATGCCGCCCAGCAGTACAAACCGAATAGCCATCGGATCGCCTCGTATAGGCTCAAGTAGTATGCCTCGACAACTCGGTCTCGGCGGCTCCAAGCCTGCGATGACATAAACGCTACAAAAACACATACATTATTGATTATAATGTATTTAATAAATATCTGACAAATACTAAACATGACATTAAAATTACGCTCGTCAAAAATCCGAGATATCTTTGGGTGGGGACTTCCATGTAGTCCACATCAAGCATCTCGAATCCGTATCTCACCTGCTCTCGGCATCCACATGCGTCCTAAGTGGGGATGGCCTCATACGACCAAATCAGTAAGGCCCAAACAGGACCATAGAAATGGTACGTCTTCCTCAAAGCCACCTCGCTCGGGTGCCTCTTGACACATCAATCCGTGACAGAGGACACGGAATGAATAGGAGCCCCAAGGAAAACTACGCCACATATCCAATCCTCGACCAACGCCCAAACCCATGGCTCGATGGCTTCCTATCGCGCAAAGGGCGATGAGGTAAGCTACTAATATGAAAGCCGCCTTGTAGTCTGCGCATCATCACCCGGCCGTTGTTTGATGAATCGGCTACGAGCTCGAAATAGTAGTCCTCAGGCCGAAACAACCTATGGAACATCTTTGGTCGGGAATCTCGTGCCTCAAGTTCGGATCAAGGAAGACGGCCCAAAGCGCAATCCGGAGACCGTGGCAAACTCAATCATCCCAATCGTATATCGGTTCCACATCGTGAAACCAAATCTCGAACTCCGCAAAACTAGGATCCACAATCAGCCGGGCCATCGAGTTGTGCGGCGCGATTATTAGCGCTTTCCCTCTCGAGATGAAGAAGATGCCCAGCACTCTGTCTAAATCGTCGATACATCCGCGCTGCTCTGACATGTCCTCACCTCGGCTAATACATCAATTCGGATGTATTGGTTGATCGTCCGTGTAGCCTTGCATATGTGGTCGTAACCACCTATAACGAGGTCAGTAATGCACAAGATTAATCGGTATACACTAAGCGAAGTTCTAACGGTATAATACACGATTCAAATCATACGGTGCTAGTGCGGTTCTTGATTACGGTGCTAACAGTGTCTTTGAATCGATACTGATTAGCACCGTGTCTTGGCGAACCGATGCACCGAGTTAGCACCGTGTTACGACCAACCGTGCAGCACGTTCTTGATGACACGGTGCTAACAGTATCTTGAAGATCAGCTGCAGTTAGCGCCGGTACGTAACAACCGTCTGCGGTTGGTCGGGACACGGTGCTACGGTGTGCGGATCTTCGATGACGGTAGAACCGTGTCTTCTGAACCAATCTAATTTTAACGAATTTCAACAACATAGCAATCGATTTTAATTTATAAGTTTCTAAACACACAAACTATCGAAATTTCATCACTATCGTGTCATACATGAAAATTATCGTGTCAAACATGAAAACTATCGTGTACATAGTAAAACCAATTTTAAATGCACGATTACTCACCGGAGGCGTGGTGCTCCTAAATCGGTCTTGGGAAGTTCGTGGGCCAGGCGGAAGGTCGACGGCGTGCTTGCGTCTTGTGGCGACGGCTCCGGCGTGAAACTTCTTCCGCCGTGGAGGAGCTCTCTCTTCGGCCGCCGCTGCTCGGCCGCGTCCGAGAATCTGTGGATCCATATCCGTGTCCGTATCACTCATGTTGTTGTTTTGCGTGAGTCGTGAGAAGGTGTCGTGAGTCGTGGGTCGTGGGTTTCCGGGAGTGAGTCGTGGGTTTTCCGTGGGTTGTGGGTTTCTGTTTTCTGGTGAGAGAGTGAGTGAGTCGAGTGAGTATTGAGAGAGAGAGAGTGAGTGTGAGAGAGGTGAGTGAGAGGCGAGAGAGTGGTGAGTGAGTGTTACGGTGGGTGAGTCGTGAGAGAGAGAGTGAGTGCGGTGAGTGCGAGAGAGAGAGAGTGAGTGCAGTGAGTGAGAGAGAGAGAGAGAGAGAGAGATCTTTTTTTTAAATTTTCCAGGATATTTTTGTCTTTTTAAGCCAAAATGGTATATAAACTCATGTTTTATTTAACTAGGTATAAAACTCTTATTCCTATTTTTTTGGCTACTTACATATATTAACACTTAAAATATCTAATTTTTTTATTCAAGAAAAAATACCCCCAAATAGTACAAATTTTTTCTGTGTGATATTGATAGTACGAGTAGTTTGAGTCAATATGAAGTATTTTTACTTAATATAATTATCCAATGCACATTGAAACCGTAGGTAGGGATTGTAGATTTCTCATGATACAAAATCAAAAAAAAAATACATTACTAGTATTCAATTTCAATCCAATTTTCTAAAACAAAAAAAAAAGTTAAAACTAAAATAAAATGATGAGCCCATCCGTCCATTTAGAACACGCGCGCACATTGTATAAGCATCTTCTTCACCACACACACACACACAAATAAAATGTAACAGACACTCTCATGTCATACCTCTCCCATTTATTATCGTTACTATAAATAACTCATAACTCACAACACACACAAAAGTTCTTTGCCAACACCATTCCAGTTTCCCCTTTTCATATCTCCCACACAAAAACCCTTCTCGCTCTCTCTCTCTCTCTCTAAAAGTGAACGGCCATGGGTTGCGCCGACGAGGAGTGGGTCAAAGCCGCCATGACGGACGACACGATGGTCGTGGACCTCCTGGTGCGGCTACACCGCGCGCCGCCGCTGAAGCCGGCTGCCTTGTCGCTGGAATGGAGCGTGCGTCAGCGGAGGTCAAAACCCACGATGACGGTCAACAGCAATCCGAGGAAACCGGGTTGCAGCCACAGAGCCAGCCCCACCACTCCGCTCTCGTGGAGTGACGCCACGTCCTTCAGCGGCGGCTCCGAAGAGTCTGGCCGGCCGGTACCCTTCAAACTCTCCGGCTCAACGAGATCTAAGGTATGACACCTCAGCTATAAGCGCCACGTGCGTATATAGTATATACATACATGTATACGTGTATCTACACACGTATATATGATTATATGAGTATCTAATTTTCCGGTTGCCAGCGGCGGCGAGTCGGAAACTGCGCCTTTCCATTTGTCTACGTGTCAGTTGTCAGCCGCTAACTTCGTGAATTTACGATAATATCCCTCCCGAATTCGGATATTTGTTGTGAAGGAATCAGATTCAGCCATTGGAGGACGTCGTGTGCTTCTTCTAGCCACTTTATTTTAATATATTTTATTTTCCGAACCGGTTTTCGGTTTCAAACTGACAACAATACCCTCCCCACCTGCATGGCCGGATCGCAATCCGGCGCCGGTCGGTTGACCGTAACGCCTGCCACGTCTCCACCTTCAAACTTTTGGAATTATATTTTTCATTTCTAAATTTTGTGAAGAAAAGAAAAGAAAATAGTATTGACTTTGTTTCAACGCATATTGGTCAGAAGGGCACCACGAGAGTAAATGACTTATCACGTTTTTTGCTCACCACTTTTCCGCTCTCACGCCTATTACTATGCTTCTTGTGGCCACATCGGAAAAGACCAAAATATCCTTCGATTCTAGGGGCAAGCTCGTCAATTCCCTCATAGACGTGACCAATCCATCTGATTTTTAGTTAAAAAATTTATTGAGCGGAGAGTTAAATTAAAAATGGGATTCCTTCTTCTATTTTCATTTTTTGATTTTAGAAGGTTTTAGTTGGAGGGGTAGTTTGGTGAATTGAGGTGGGGATATGTTGCCCCAGTTGAAGCGGTGACGTGTAGTGGTGGCAAATGTGGTGCAGTGGTGGTTTAATTAATAAGGGGAAGGGAGGGATCCCGTGCGGTGGTACCCCAAATTTCTAGTTTAGTTGTACGCCCACATCTGTTTGTCTCTTTCCTCCAACCATGAAATGCCATTTGTCAACAACACTTAGCTAGCGTGAACTCCGAGGCACATCTAAGCTGAACTGCATAGCGTGATTATTATACCGACATGCACACACAGACACGCTGGTGGGGGAGGCGTGGGGCTTTCGTTGTGCGAGTATAGCTTGTGTTTATATAAATCATGTAGTAGGACAAAAAATTAGTTAAGATGGAATTAAGAATGTGACAGCTTTGTTACAACCATTTATAAGAGGTATGTCTAGAAGTGTGCACAGTAATTGGGCCTTTGTAATTTAATCTATAGAAAGTTGAAAGGGGGTGTTTAGGGCTGTAATTTTCTGTGTTAACGTGGGCCTGTTGCTGTTACGGTAATTAAATAATCATCCGTTTTGTTACTCCAAGAAAGGTTTAATTTTTTTCTGAATAAAGGTGTATGTTGATGATGGGGTTTGAAAATAGCATGTGTGATTTTTCTGACGTGAAACAGGCGAATACCATTCGTAGATATATCATTTGGTAGAATATCTGTGGGAAATGGATTAGAGTGGTTGGAGTTGGAGATGAAGTGGGCCGTTTTCTTGTCACCAAACTGTTTTTTTTTTCATTATCGAGTCATTTTCCACACTTTCTTTCTTTGTAAGTGGTCTTAGTACATAACAAATATTTTGTGGAGTTAGTTTTTGATTGAATACTATTAACTTAGGAATAATACTTTAGATATAATCACTTATAAAAATTTATTTCAAGTATATGGTCAATGTAGAATATGCCCGACTCTGAGCTGTTCTAATTTTCTGTTGCAGGTTAATATAGACGGTGAAAAGACCAACTCCAAGATCTCAAGAAAGAAGAAGGTGAATTTATTAGGTTTATATAGTTTTGTAAGGGAATTGTATTCTTGCACTCGTTTGCTGTATATTCTGCCAATTTTTCGGTGTGTCATATCTTTGTGAAATATTAATTGCCTTCTGAAAGTATATGGCTTCAATTGTCGGAGAAATTGCATTCTTCCTGGCCAGCCACTAAAGATACTAGATGTAGATGGATTTGGAAGCTGCAAATAACTTGTCTAACTAATATAATTATGTGCACTTTGATATTTTTTTCTGATCATCTTTGGGAATTTCTCTTTGCATATATAGTAGATAATTTGAGTATGTTCATTGTGTACTTTTTTCATCACATATAGGAAGTTGTTTCTTTTCTAAACCAGTGCATTTCTTTCCAGAGCCAACTCACTGACATAATCATTTATGTACATAAACATGAGCCAAATTAATGAGCTCCATCTTTGTGTATTTGCAGACTTTGGCAGAACTCAAAGACGAAGAGAGCTCACTGCTGAAGGAAAGAAGAGAGCTGAAAAGGGTACTCCATATTTCATCTATGAGACCGCATTAACAATTTTTTCTGCTATTAATCCCTAACTTTTTATCATTACCACTGTCTTTTCCTTTTCAGGAAATGACAGCCTTACAAATAAATTTGGTGAGACAAAGGGTTACGAATGAGAAATTAAAGAGGATGAAGGTAATTAATACAGAACCACTCTTCTTTTCTTTTTCCATGTACTAGTAACACATTCTATTGTGTTTATATAAATAATTTGCTGAGTTATATGTGGTTTAGACCCTAACTCTCCACAACTTTCAAACGGAGTTGAAGTAATTTACTTTTGACTTTCCAACCTTTTGCAATTCCTCTATCTTATGGCCTTTCGCTATCGGATGTTAATTCTTTCATTATTTGAAGACAGCAGCTTGAAATCACTGATTAGTACTCGACTTGAATCTTGTAGCATCGTGCTTATATTTATTATTATTAATGTATGCATATTTTGTGAACTGGAGATTTATATTGAATCTATGAAATTTTGAAATGGTGCTTTCTTCTTCTTCTTCTTCTTCTTCTTCTTCTTCCTCCTCCTCCTCTTCCTCCTCCTTTCGAGTTATAATAGAGGCTTATAATTACAAAACATTTAACTCGAGTTGGATGAGAAATTGAAAATGTTGTTCTAGATTATTTTCTTCCCCAAACTTTGAAACTTTCCATTATCTTCAACAATGACATTCTCTTCTGTACAGATTGATCTGCAACCCTCTCCAGAATCAAGATCCGTAGCCAAGGAATCCGTCTCTGGTCAACTTCAAATGGAATCAACAGCTTGTGATGCTGCTACGACTGCAACAATTACTAGTCTCACAGTGCCAGTTGTCTCAACCAACGATGCCCCTCTACAATCGTCTGTGTCAAATGCTCCTAACAACGCAAACACAGATGCAGCATCTGGTTCTAAATTCATCCTCCCTGATCTAAATGTTGAATTCGATGAGCCCAGCTACAGTGCTACTTACTGAATCAGCTAGACCATCAAGAATGCAACGGTGCACCTGTGCTCGACTAAGACAGAACAGGTACGAGGAATGAAACACCTATACTTGATAAAGACTTAACCTCTTTTAGGAGAAAGTAATGTAGTTATATGGTAGAACCAGTTACCTCGTACACGACAAACTGGCAGTGGCAAGGTACTGCAGGTGGGTGGGATCTATTCTTTTGTTTAGCTATTACCAATGGACTAGATTGGAGATCCTAACATGTTAGACGAATTCATATTCTTTTTTTCTTACTTTGGTGGTAATTGAGGGTCTCTTCCTCTTACCCTGTATTTTTCTTGAGATTTTTATAGGTGAAAATGTAAACTGTCTTTTGTATAAGACATATATGTGTTATTTCCTCAAAAGGAAATATTTGTGACAGATAGAAGGCTCATTTTATTAGATATGTATCAAATCATATCTATAGAAGCAAGTTGATAGTTGAAATATAAATTTGGCAAAATTTTGTCGGACGTTTCCGTGACAAAGAATGGACTTGGAATTATGGAAGGGTTTGCGGGTAGGCAGACAACAAGTGAAGCCCGTTTTGGGATGAATTTGTCTTCCTATTGGACTTGTATATATGATTGATCATTTGTTCTAGCCAATCAATTTTATTTATTTATTTGATATTGGATTTTTTACGAAATAGGTGCTTGATGTCATCCACAATTTTTTTGTAATTCAGTACATGATTTAAAAGGTGAATTAGAGCACATCAAATGTTCAATTTACATTCTCTATATAATCACTATAAGATGGCGCTACATGTGACTTCGGTTAGTGGAATAAAACAATAAAATACAAAGTCGATAAACATCAACGATTTCAAGGAAATGAAGAGAGTTGATTGCATTTTATCGACGGTAAAATCGATCAGAGAGAGAAGACGAAAGGGTTGTTGGAAGTAGGGGTAGGAAATGGTTCGATTTCGATTAATCGAATCGAATTTGTTCTAAAAAGTAAAACCCAAACCGAATCACATTTGATTTTCAGGTAATCGAAAATCAATTGGTTATTATGGTTTGATTTTTGATTAATCGAAAAATCAAAATAAAATTAATTAATAATTAGAATAATTAAATAAAAACGGTGTTTCAGTTCCAAACTAATTGAAAAAAAGAACCGAACACTGAATCGAGTTGAATTTTTTATTTTCAATTAATTGGAACCGAAAATTTAGTTTTAACCGAGAACTGAACACCATTTGGACAGCCCTAGTTGGAAGTATTGAAAAGAGAGAATCAAATCCAGGGCTACCCTTATTATTATCAATTTTATCGGGCCTTCCTCTTTTGTATATAAATAGATGAAGCAGAATTTATTTGGGCCCAAAGATGTATCATAATTAAATTGCATATGTTTCTCATGTTATTTTTTTTATATGTAAAATCTATTACTTTGAGTAATTTATATTTGAATTAATAATTTATGAGATGTTCTTTTTGGAGTTATACTATGTATTCTATTAAGTATTATTATTTGTTTGGATTTATGGAAATCGTTATACGTATTCTGTTGTGGGTGTTTTAGTATTTGTTTTCTATTGAAACATGTAAAATAAAGCATTTTAATTCTTGATTATTCCTGAGTAGAATTCGGTCATCATCATCATTGGGTAAGCAAAAAAGATCGAAACATCGAACCCACTAACAAACCGTATTGAAAATGTGGTTAATCGAACCGCTCGGTTATGTTTTTTTTTCAAATTTCAAAAAAACGGAGATACCGTTTCGATTTTAATTTTTAAGTATAAAAATCCACAGTTAACAAAACCACACTGGTACTCATAAATAATTATAAAAATATAATTATATATACTAAATAGAATTGATGGACTTAGATAAATTTGTTTCCATGCATTATTTAAAGATTATATATATCTTTTGCTATATTTTACTATATATTTTTGTTTGTTTTGTAGAAGAAAATCACACACCTTTTAGCCTTGATGTTTCGTCATCGGTCCATAATCAATTGAAGATGATTTGATTGTTAATTTAAGAGGCTTAGAAGATTACCAGATGATTTGTTTGAAAACATTTTTTTTATCATTTTTTTTATGTTTGGAATTGCTATTTATACGTTTCTAAAAATATACAACAAAACATTGTAACTCTTTTTTTATGGTTAACCAAACCGATTTTTAGGTTAACCAATATAATTGTTTTTTATTTTTTATTTTTAACGGTTAAACTAACCGATAAAAAATTTAATGGTCAGTTTTTTATATGATAAATGGTCGGGTAACCAAACCGTGATCACCCTTAACTAATACATATCTTTTGCAAATTGATAAGATAAGTTTATAAAACTCCATATTGAAATGTTTAGCATCAAAAATAAATGTAGATACGTTTTGTAAAAACGTGAGTGTTTTGTACTTAGCCTATGTGAGGCATCCTTTGTATGAACTTGTGAATAATATAAAGGTTGGGAGTGAGTTATCCCGTAATATTGTGCGTGCTTTACATTCATTCTAACCCCGCCATCAATATACACGAGTGAAGTGAGATTGTGGGCGTAAGAGAAGGCTCAGTTTTGCTCCCTAAAAGATACTCATATTCAGAAAAGTATTAGTACTGAAATTTTGTACCCATATAAGACGAATAGAAAAAAATGAGTACATGCATATGAGATTAACTAGAATATATATTATATATATAATATCGAATTGATTTGCTTTTCCCTTTTTCCATATCGAATGAAATAATGTTGGCAAGATATATTATAGATAATTGTTTCCATGTCATAAAATTTGAGAAAAATACAAAAACGACAGCTTTCTGAGTAGGGTAGGAAAAAAAAAAGAGAATATCCCCCATGAAATTAAAGCGCGTCACTTTCTTGTTAATCATTTAATTTAATATGCTCTGCGTTGCAGTGTAAAACTGAATTTACTTTCGTATTCTGATTAATTACAGTTTTCTGACTAGGTTTACGTACTACTAATTTATTAATTGAAAAGGTGAGTGTCCACATCTGCTTGTATTAGTTGATTTACTGCTACTGCTCTTTCATCTTTTACTTCTAATCACTTATTTTTATTAATTAATTGTTGGAAGCAAATAATTTTGGACTTATAGCTGACAACTACAGTAGTGTTGTCACTTTGTATCAGTCTTTTAATTAAGTTCTTGCCATGCTGCACTGTTCCGATTAGTCTCTTCCATTTCGAACTTTTGAATTGGGAATTACAATCTTCTGGATTTATTGTACTCTTTTTCTCGTCTAATTATGCTTAAATAATTTACTTTTGTCATTTAGGTGGAGGTATAATTATGCTGTATAAATTGTACGTTTATAAATTCGTGCGACTCATTAAGTCATCATAAAGTTAATATATCAGTTTCAGAACTTTTGGTTTCAAGAATACAGACTATTATTATGTTATTCCCGAAAAGAAAAACCACCACATTTATTTATAAGCGTCGAGGCAGAAGATCATTACCCAATTGCCTCGGCTGTAGGAATTATGTTTTATGAAATATGTAGTTGCATTAGAGCAAGAAAATATGATAATATTTTATTAATTTAATTTATATTAATAAAATATTATTATATGTGAGATGATGTTACTTCTATATATTCTATAAAATTTCTCAGTAGAGTACGTAGCAAATACTAAATACAAATCCTTAATTCTGGATTTTCCATGTTGGGATGCAAGCAGTGGGACTCTATGTCTTCCACACTCTCTCTACATACCTTTCTCTTATAATTAAGTTGTAACGCATTTCTAGATAATCAGGATATAAATATCTATTACAATGTTTTTAAGCGTCCTAAAATGTTTCTCCTGAGTCTCCTATAATAGGAGGCTCGGTGAGTCTTCTCATACATAGAGCCGGCAAAATTGGCCCGGCCCGGGGTACCCGTAATTGGGGTCGGGTTGGGCTCGTAAAAATAGTGGCCCGAAAAAAATCGGGTCTAAAAAGCCCGTCCACATAGCCCGGCGGGCCTACCGGGCTTTGGGGCTAAAAAGCCCGGGGTTTTCGGGCTAAAAAGCCCGCCCACATATTTAATGTTTTAATATTTTATATTAGTAGTAAATACTAAATAGTAAATATATAGAAAATAAAATGAATGACTATTAAAAACTCCTCATTTCGTCCATCCTTCTCTCTATTACATTTCTTTAAGGTCGATGTTTGATGTTTGATGATATTTGTAACTTTAAGTTTATCTTATTTACGTTGAAATTGATATTAGACTTGTTAGTAGATTTAATTTATTTTATTTATTTTGGATTTGATGTTAGTAGACGTAGTTTATCTTATTTACTTTGAAATTGATGTTAGTAGATTTAATTGATTTATTGTTATCATATTTTTTTGAAATTAAAAATAATATCTTATTAAATTAAATATTGGGCGGGTTTGGCCCGATGGCCCAGATGGGGCTGGGTTGGGCTACCGCATTTTCAGCCCGATAGCATTTCGGGCCGGGCCAGCCCAACCCGGTAAAAACCACAAGCCCGCCGGGCCGGGCCGGGCCAGCCCGACCCGTCCCTTTTGCTAGCTCTACTCATACATATACGACACACACAAATAGGAACTTCATATTATATATGGACTATAATTAGCTGACTTCTAATGATAGGTTTTTTATTTCTTAAGAAGTTGAAAATCAATTTTTAAGTATTGAAATGGAGATTATGTGAGCAAAAAATTGAGAGTCAACTCTTCAAATGGTAGCTTTTTCTTTTAAAAAGTCGGAGAAATGAACCTTTTACCATTGTAGATACGACTACTTGATATTTTCTATAAAACGAACTTCTGAAGATAAAAATTGACTTTTTTTTTCAGATCTCATAACGATTTTTTATTTTTTGACTTTTTTAGGATCCTACCACTGTCTTATAGATATATTTATATGTAAGTTATGGTGAGATCCATGTAAAAGTTTGCTTTATAGGTATATAATTTGAGAGAAATATAAAAAGAAATAGCTAAATTTTAAAAACTGATATGACATCAAAAAAACTGAAAGCCAACTTTACCATTAGAGACACCCTTAGGCCTCCTGTTATGAGGAATAATAGACCATTTATGCACGTTATCATTAATTTTTTATAGAATTATTAACATATAAATATACGAACTTTGCATATATTTTGATTCTTCATACAAATTTTAAAAAGAATATATATTTAAATATACTAATTTATAGGTTATAGTAGTTTTATTACGATTTATATTTTAATTCTAAATTGAAACAGACGTGCCAAATGGAAGGCTTAATTAGCTATTGACAAATGAAGAATATACATGTGAGATCTGTATTTTGTTTTATAGGCGAGAATACCTAAAAATATGTGGACAAATTACGAATATGAAAACCCCAATGTTCCTAAATGACCACCTACTACCTAAATATGATGCCCCATATTATATACTGATTCAGTCCCAATATTTATAACACATTTTTTTTGAACTATCTCATTAAATTGTCCCGTTTTCAAAAATTAAAATATTTTTTACACTAAAAAGTATCTCGAATTTCATATCATCCACTACTTACCTACAAAACATAATTTTCTTTAATTTACGTATAAAAAAAACGTGACCATGAATATTGAAACGGAGAGATTACAACACAACGCAATACCTACGCAAAGGAAAAAATAATAAACATCACATCATCTAAAAATTGGTAAGTAGTAGCTTTAAAACTATTTGACGTGGTTCTCATACTAGTTTTGTGACATATGGAGGCTTAATTAGCTGTTACACGACATAAAAGAACTTCAATTTTCTTTTTCTTTTTGGTTAATTTAATACATAAATTTTAAAGGCTGCGTCACGGTGAATTCGAACTCGAGACCTTTTGGCCTCAGACATTAACCACTTTACCAACACACACACACAACTTCAATTTTCATCACTTGATATATATACCAAGTTGAATTTCATAAGAGTTTCGATGATAGGTAGGTATAGTAGTATTAGAACAACTGTACAACACACAATGTTATGAAGAGATAGAGAATCTCAAGTCGAGGTTGATACACTAGAGAGAGTGTCTCCCGCCTGAAATGCAGCAAAACGTACAAAGGCCCCCACGCACAATCTCAAAATGAAACTTCTTGTTAATTTCATCACTCGGATTCCTCTCGACAATCATTAATTTCACACACAAAATGTTCAAATAATCAGACAAGACGAGAGGTTGACGACATAGGTCACAATTTCACATAACGATGCGAAGTTTTATAGATATAGTGATAGTGGCAAAGGGAAGGCGTAACATAGACAACGACGCCAAACAAAACCCTAAATAACCGAAACACTAAAAACAAACCAAACAAAATACTACTACTAATTAACTCATAAATATACAGATTTTGTTAATTAATTATTACCATACACCACCAAACCGCCATCGTCGATCTTCAAACCAAGCTCCAAACGAATCGCCCTTCCGCCGCCTTCAACCACCGGATTCCGGCCAAACAGGTGCGCGGCGGATGTCACAACCGAACACTTCCGCGCCTTCTCTCCAACATGAGAGACTCTCTTCTTTTTCCTCTTTTCAGACGACGAATTGGAATTCGACGAACTCGAAGACGGTGGCGCCGGCAAGACGGAAGGAATATGGAAGTTGGTCCTCGCTTTGGACCCTCTCATCCTCCTCGCCGCAGCGTCGTAGGCGCGCGCGGCGTCCTCCGCCGTGTCGAATGTGCCGAGCCAGTGGCGGCACCGACCTATGCGGTCGCGTATCTCCGCCGACCACCGCCCCCAAGGCCGCTTCCTCACGCCCCTATAGCTCTTCTTCGCCCCCAAACCGCCGCTATCAATTTCACCATTCTCAACCGGCGGCTTTTCTCCGGCGGCGTGAGAATTTTGATCGGTATTGGCGGCGGCGCCGAACAGGATGCGTTCGCCGACAACGGCGGCGATCCCTTCGAGAGCGGGAGGGGTTTGGCGGAAATAGAAGTGAAGAGGGCATTGGTGCAGCATCTGAGGTTTTTCTTCAAATGGAAAGAAAGGGAGCATTTCGGCATTGCTGCGTTTCATTGTTTTGACACTGCTGTGAGTTTTGTAATGTTTGCGTTGGGATGGGATGAAACATATGCAACTATTTAAATGTTAATTTTTGGACATTCAAAAACCACTTTCGGAATCTAACAATTTTTATACCTAGTTTTTCTATATCAGCACTTATCATTAATAAATGCATTAAAAGGAAGTGAATATCTCCGCTAGGGTATATCCAACCTTACACCAAATAGGGTAAGAAGTGTATTCCAATCGTACTTTATTGGAGCATAGATTTTTGAACAATTACCTATATTTTCACTGTTTAAATAATATTTTACCTAATGAATTGAATTTGTACCAATTTTAGTCTAATAAATCAATCAAGTCTATATAATTGAATTTTACGATAATCTTTAGTCCGTAAGTGATTTTTGGTGATAGAAAGCACAGTCGACACCCAAAAATGATATATTGAAAACACACGTAAGAAATGGCGTTGGAAATGATTTACGAGTTACATGTAATTTTGTAACAATTGTGTTTTCCGACATCGAAAAATCACTTACAAACTAAAATTTTCATAAAATTCAATTTATTAAACTTGATTAAGGTATTATTGCTTCATTAGGCTAATATTATCACAAAGTCAATTTATTAGATTATGTATTTTTCCTTCATAATATAGCTATAATTATATTATTGTAAAAACTTCTAATTTTATATTTATTTTACTCGTATCATTTTATTTCATATATTCCCTATGTTTATTTATATATTTTATGCATTTGGTGTCTATCAACGAAAATATACAAAAGTTATGAGAAGAACAATATATAAATGCATTGCATGTATTATTATGAATACATGCTCACTTCTTAATTGAAAGTCTATTTAGTTATCTAAGTATTATAATTTCTTTTTTACTAATTATTTAGTGTTTGTGATATGTTCCGGGACATTACAAATTAAATTGGGTATGTCCGATATGTGATGCTTTTGTATCAAATACTCATTCCGTCTATCAAAAGTCTGTATCGTTTTTGGTGCAATGAGTTTTAATAAATTATAATGAATGTAAAATGAGTGAATATAATAAATGAATAGAAAAAATAAACTATGTGTAAATATTTTTATAAATAAGAAGATAGATTAAAGATAAAAATTATAAAATTAATGTTTACGTAGAAAGAAAATACAAGATTTAAAGTAAATAGATTGAATGATAATGAATTAAATATAAATTTTGATGGTTAATAAAGTATACAGTATTGATTATATATCTATATAACGTGTATTAGTAAATAAAATATATTTACAATATCAAATCAAAATATTTATTAGATTTAGGATAGATATAGAGAATGAGAGATATTCCCGTCAAATTGGACAAGACCAGAATCCGTGGTACGCATTTACTTGCACAAAATCCCAATCCGTACTTTGCTTGACGGACGGGATATATTTATCACCCTTCTACATCACTCCACCTACTAAAATTTAATCCTAGCAATATTTTAAATATAACTAATTATTTTTATAAGAAATATAAGTGTTAGTGAACTTATAAAAACTAAAAGAGATACTTAAGGAAGTGTCCTACAAAGAGTCCGACTCTACTCACATAATGCAACTGTAATTTAGAGAACTTATTTCTGTAAAATATTCGTAGGAAATGAATCACATATACTTTTTAGTATAAGAATTGGGATTAATCATAATAATCGATCTTCATATAATTTACGGTTTAAAAAAATCAATCTTGATTATTTATCAATCAAGATTTACAAACCAAATTGATTACTAGTTATTTAGTAGACCCATCCTCCTCTCTCTCCATATATATATAGGTTTCAACTATTTAACGAATATAGGTTTATAGTAATTCAACAAATTGTTAATATAGTAACGTTAATTATGCCTTTGTATTTAATACATTGATATTAATTGTGTAATGAAGTCAATTTAAGGGGCATTATATGAAAAAATA
Organism: Salvia rosmarinus; assembly: GCA_036937905.1. Lineage (NCBI taxonomy): Eukaryota > Viridiplantae > Streptophyta > Magnoliopsida > Lamiales > Lamiaceae > Salvia > Salvia rosmarinus. Next base: position 69,047,158 of record CM072823.1, read on the forward strand.
GGGTATTGATTATATGTTCAATATAATAAGACTAAGAGGGTGTTTGGTGAGCTTATAAGCTCTTTAAAATAACTTATAAGTTGTTTAGGAGTTTATAAGCTATTGCAGTGTCGTCAAAAAAGCTCCTAAAGCATTATAAGGCTTGTGAAAATAAGCTCCAACAACTTATAGCTCCCTTAAAAATAAGTTGGTCAACCCTAACTTATTTTTCATAAACTTATAAGCAATCATGAATTTACCAAAATAACCTTATTATAATTGCTATTTCACACATACACTATCAACTTCACCTCTCGTTAATTTTCCTCTCTAACTCACGATTATTTCTCTAACATAATATCAATTATCCAAACACTTTAACAATTTATAAGCACTGAGACATTACCTCTTATAAGTTTTGAAACATCTTATAAGCTCTTGGAGCTTATAAGCTTAGCCAAACACCCCTAAGTAGTCCGTTTTTATATAAAGGAAAGAAATGGTTCACTATTCTTTCTTTCTTTTCTATAATATACGGTATATTATGTTACAATCTAACTGCCTATCGCAATTAAGAGGCTACAAATGATATAATTGAGAGAGGGACAGAGAGAGTAGTAACATTAAATCGATGTATATATCAAAACTAATCAGGCTCATAGCACTTACATTTTGTGAGAGGAATTATCATTTGTTTTATTACTTTTTCACAATAAAATATATTGTCTCCATCCGTAAAAAATATTTACTAAATTTCATTTTGGTTCGTCCATTAAAAATGTTGATTTTCTATAATAGACATGATATAATCTCATAATTTTTACTCAAAATTATTCACTTATTTAAAAAAAAAATTATTCATAGTTCATATTTTATGCTCACATAATACATCTTATAATATAAAATTATTTTTATTTATTTTTTTACACTTACTATATTTATTAAATTCTGTACACCTAAAATCAAAGAATATATATATATAAAGACCGGAGAGAGTATTCGTAAATAGTGTCGAAGGTGGACAAGTACGTGTCATCGCTCTGTCAACCCAATCTGAATTGATATGAGCTTAATTAAAGGCTTAGGTTGAATGATCTTAAGAATCTGGTAGCTCTGCAGCCGTTGGATTACGTGAGTGGTTCCATGCTAAACGTCACCGTTACGTCATTATGAGGCAGTAAATGGATTGTTAGGCTGCACCTGCATGGCTATGATCACTCCGTTTAACCGGAGGAGTGTTTGGTTGGTGTTGGGTGCACGGATGTAACCGTGTGCTCCCACTTAAAACCCACCATGTAAAATGCGAGGTTTCTGACAATCAAGATCAGCAGTTTTGTGCATGGCAAAATGGAGGGCTGTGATCATCTTTCAGCAGTAGGGTTCAAATTCTCGTGAAATTGCGATTGTAGACTAATTCAATGTTTGGGGGCAAAATCTGGGGTATTAACAGGATTGATAATCTTATCGGAAAGCGACGTTTTGATGGTTACCTTTGCTTGTAATTTTAGTTGTTTGGGAACAGAAATTAAATATTTTTCTAGATAGATTTTGTTTCAATAAATTATTCATTATTTTGTATTGTAAATGATCGGATTATGTTCGGGTAAAAATCAATTTTATCATGTTAGTTGTGAATAGAATATTATTATAATATATAATATTATTTAATGTAAAAATAATAATTATAAAAAATATAATTTAATTGATAATCAATCACAATACATAAATATTGATTTTTACTTAGCAAAATAAGGACGATTTGTATTTAATCTTTTACTGAATAACTTCTACATAGAAGTTGTATCGTGAGATATATGATTAAGAGAGAGAATTTCGTGAGATAATATATTAATAGTTGAAAGACCAATTATTAACAAATTGAAAAGATAATACCCACTTGGTCTCCCAAAATATATTTCTAAGAATCTTTAATGTAAGTTTTAATAAAAATTGTTAAGTGTTTTGTGGGTAGAATAAATGTTTTATATTAATATAATGTTAAACTAATTAGTACTAGGTCATGAATGATAAAATGTGTAAAATATATTTTGTTGTTGAGGATAATAGGTAGGGATAGTGGTGAATCATAAATGATAAAATGTGTAAATAAATGATATTGTTAAAAGTTGAAAGTCAAAAGTATGTCACAAAAAAACTCTTGTATAGTGTTGATGGATAAAAATATTATTTATTTTTAAGAAAAATATTTTTATAGTGAAGAAGTATAACATTTTTTTAACTTGCAATTAGCAACAATTATTTTCAATAATCAATAGTATCATTTGTATTGAAGAAAAATATCAATATCCATAGATGTAGTCATCAACATAGGAGACTACAAAGTAGGGATGGCAATGGGCCGGATCTGGACCGGATCTGACTAGGTCCAGATCCAGATCCGATTTTTTTTGCTTTGGTCCGGATCCGGTTCAGATCCATTGGATCCAAAAAAATTAAATCCAGATCCAGATCCATAAGATCCACAGGGTCCAGGGTCTAGACCCGGATCCATATGTTTTTGCTTCTAAAATAAATTATAATCAACTACAATTCACAGTAACACCATAATAATCTAAATACATAATAATACTATAATAATTATTTAGAATTTATACAATTATCACTATATTGGAAGACGTTAGTTATAGATTTAATATAAAGTAGGAAGCAACAAACAACTCGATCGTCGGTGGTGTAAGTAACGCGATCCGCCGTGAATACCGATAGATACATAATTGAGAGTATTTGAAATGAAATTTGGAACATATTTGTTTTGGAATAATTTGAAAAAGAAAATTGAAGAGTTTTAAGTTGGGGTTATGTATTTAATTATAATAAAAATAATATATATATATATATATATATATATATATATATATATATATATATAAAAACTAAATGGATTTTGGAATGGAAAATTGGGAATGACGGCGAGACGCACGAATAGAAATTATTTAGGTTAACTAATTTAATTATAATATATATATATATATATATATATATATATATATATATATATATATATATATAAATTAGGCGGTCCACGGATCGGATCTCGACCGGATCCGGGTCATAAAACCTAAATTCCAGATCCAGATTCGAAATATTGATATATGTTCCAGATTCGATCCAGATCCGTCGGGTTCAGATTTTTGAGGATCCAGATCCTTAAAAATTGATCTGGATCTACGGATCTGGATCGGGTCCTGGATCCATTACCGGGATACAAAGTATGAAATATTTGTATGATAGTTTTTATAAATAAAAATGGAATAAATTTGAGGGATGTATCAAAAATGAAAATGAAAAAGAAACTCTGGAGAGAGAAAGAGTATTGAGGAAATGTGTGAAACAAAAAAAAATCAATTTCGTTCTCCGATGTCAGTGTATTTATCAATAGCAATTTGGTACGATTGGCACTTCCAAGATTTTGTGAAGTTTGTGAGCTGATTAAAAAATAATATATTTTTGTGAGAGATTCTAAAATGAAAGATAATAACATAGAAACTTAAAATATTCCCATAATTGGTGCGGTTAAATATCTCGTGTAATTTGTGTGCGGTGAGGAACGCGCAAAGCTTGAATCTGTCTACCCTCAATTTTTATTACAATTAAGATATTGTGAATACACTAGTGAAAGTGATAATGATTAACAAGAAACCATGTACCTCAAAATAGACGAAATGTGATGTTTAGTTGATTTTGGCAGGTTCGGACAATAACTATTTTATAGTTTATGTTAATTAAGAATTAATTTGAAGTATTGATTGTATGATCGGTAATTATTATAGAAGAAGTGCTATTATAGTATGTAAAAAATATCAACATAAATCATATTGTGAAGATCGACACAAACTTACCAATTACAAATGACCTTTAACCATACATTATATCCATTTATTTGATTATATCAAATCCCAAGAAACGAACAAATGAGAAAAAGAAAAAGTAAAGATGTTGTCAACCACAACTACAAGTTAGCTCACTCCAAATTCCAAACTTCCAAACACAAAATCCACAATCTTTCCTTTGGCAATGCAAAATTGTTTGCTTGTTTTGGGCACATTCCCAATGAGGTGATGAGAAATTGATCCATCCAAATTTTGAATATCCCAACAAGAATTCACAAGGAACAAAATGGAATGTCGGTCTACGTAGTCACCTGCCCACTAATGAACTGATTAATAATATTCTTTGAGAAATGTATAAAAACAAAATAATTGATGATATAAATATGAAAGTTTGGTTTCCCAAGAGAAACAGTCTTTGGACTGTAAGATTTTATGCTTGTTTTGTTTTGGTGGGTTGCGAAAGTTTCGGGCGTCGAGAAATAGAAAATCCCAAAGATGGAAAACGACAACTTATTTTCTACTACACATTTTGATGGAAGGATTTGAAATTCATGACATATAGTAAATCTTGTTGATAGTTATTTGGATTGATTATGAAATTTATCACTATTATTTATATTATTTTTTAAAATAGATTTTGTTGAAATTAAATTAACGTCATTCTAATTTTGGTTATTTTACATTTCATAAATTTGGTTGAGCCTAGTTGATAATAGTTTCCTTTTCAAATATCCGTGTTCACTTGTAATTTGTAATGGGTGCATAACATAAGGGTTGTGATGGGGGAATCCACTCACTTTTATATTTTTGTTATCTAACACTTGGTCTCATTCTTGCTTGGTGGGAAAGGTCAAAAGATTTGGCGTGGAAAATGAAACCGTGTTGCAATTTTGGAATTTTCCTGCAATGGAGTCATTCATATTTTCCTACATGCATTGATTAATGCGTGTAAAGATCTATTAATAAAAGTGATTTACCCGTCTTGTATAATTTGTATGCTATTACACAAAAACATAGAGTTTACTCAGGTGGTGTTTACTTTGCATGATTAGATTTTGAAGGATTGACTATTTGATGGATGAAATATGTGATAAGATAATTTTTATCTATCAATCATTTGTTTACTACAAAGGATTAGTGAATGATTAAAATTAGGATAAATAATTCTCCATTTATTTTGAGGATTATTTCAATCCTACCTATATTGGTTGGATTAAAATTAGTGAAGAACAATTCAAAGGATTAAAATAATCCCGGACTTTGGGATATCCTCAAATATTAATCCTTAAAAGTAAACACTTGATTAGGTTGGATTAATTTTATCTATCCAACCTAATCATGCAAAGTAAACACCACCTTAATGTGCATCGAAGATAATGATTCGGGTTTTCCCATGAATTAAAAAAAAAGTGGGCTCACAATTTAAGTTTTATTTGCAAACTAAATGACAACGATTGAAATTGATAAATTATAATAATATAATATTTTATAATTTAATGCCTATAACAAGAATATGTATGGTTAATTTACATACATTATTAATTTCACGTGACGATTCATCAAATCATATGATCTAGAATAGAACAATAAAACTTATTGATACATCATATTTCAATTACTCATGGCAAAAAAGATCTGAGAGTCGATATTTCAACTTTAACAAGCCAAAATTAGTTGGCCTACAGTTGTTCCATGCCTCTTAAAGCTTAAAAAAAATATAGCATCGACTATCCGATTGAGATATTTTTGCAATGTAGTACCGTCGCTGATTCGTGATACGTTAGCAAAATAGAAATGCAAAGTGTATAGTCCAACAATAATAATCTTAAATTAGACACTGAGTTTATGAAATTCTAAAATAGTTTATGCTATAAATATAACTACAAATTGCCCACACTTTTTATGTCTGCGATACACTTGGGTACCAGGGGAAAAAGTAAATACCTATATGTTGTTAGTTTAAAGACCAAAAATATACGTAGACAAATGTGACACTTGTCTACATAATTTGTTTGGAATTAGGCTTCGCGAATAGTAGTAGCATCTCACTTACCATCTACGATGTTATAGGTTTAAGGAATAGACTATACAACTCATAATGATCTCTAAGCTGTAAATCCAAAAAAATGAACCATGAAATTTAAAAAATTATGGACTCAAATAATTGAGTAATGGGCCTCCCAAAGTCTTAACTAACAGACATCAAGTATGACAGGCTCAATGCTAACTCACCCTCTATACATGTATATGTCTCCTTGAAGAATCATAAACATCAGTTATCCTTTCTCGTATGAGTAGAAGAGAGTGGGGACTGTGACTGGAAATAATCAAATCTCTGTGCGGGTCCAATAGAGCGTCTGGTGGATCTAGGAGATTCCGACAAGAGAGGTTCATATACAGAAGTACGGTTCTTTGGTTGTGTTATAGAGAGAGGGGCAAGATCTTTGTCCACGGAGGATCTTGACTGAGGCTCTATGATTCCCAACGACAGGATCGGCCCTCCCAAACGCTCCGCCTGCTGGAGTATGTTGATTTTGCTCGACCTATATGTGTATCTCAAGTACTTCAGTGCCAGAACAGGCCCCATTCCTGTTGCTACAATAAGCTGAAAAGCCAATTTCAGCGTTTGGTTAGCACATACACCAAGTAGTGGAAGCAAATGTGGAGAGAGAGAGAACAATCAGACAAAATGAGATCATTGATTATTGAACATTACCATGCAATAGTATGTGTTATAGTGAGTGTGGCAATATAGTCTATATCGTTAAGAGCAGTAAAGGAACAAAATAAGGAAAAGAAGACTCACAAGCATTGTAATCCAATAAGACGGCTGCTTGCACAAGCGAAACATTATCGTGTACATCCCTGATGCTGGGATGGCACTAACAATCCAGTTGATGACATAAAAACCAACAAGGTTGCCCCATATTGCCATGTGTTGCAAAATCGTGAAAGAACTGTAAACACCAAAGGAAAGTTGTCTTTCAAACTCTAATATAGTCGGTGCCTAGCAAGATGATACAATACAAACTATACAGCTAATCTAGTAATCAACTACCGATTCAACTATTTTTTGCTTAGACAACTTTAAATTGGAAATATTCAATTCTACAAGCTCGCCTGTGTAGTGCAATGAGAGAATGAGATGCATCGTCAGAAAGCTTTAAACTTTGTTTTGTTTGGGGGGAGGAATAGAATCTGACAGACCTAGTGCTCAATATAGACAAATCTGTAAAGTAAGGTCAGCCAAGAATGTAGAATTTTTTTCACATGCTCATTGTAGGCACATTTGGTAAGTAGGCATAAACAAGTGCAAGAGAAATAAGCACTCACTTGGTCTCCATTGCAACGACAAATGCCTGCAACCAAATGCATCCAGACAGTGCAACCATTGCTACCTCCTCCATCTCACTTTTCTCAAAAGCATAGGAATGTATCGTGATGACGAAAACAACAATAGCCTAAAGAATCATAGAGTAATATCAAGTACCTTATCAAGGAAATATGAAACTTCTTGCACAAAAAAAAAAAGGAAAAACACATCGGCCACATACTGATAGATTTTATAAGGCGAGTTGTTGGACTGACAATACTCATCATTTGCTCTGAGGCATATATTTGCTATGAGGTGTCATACTTATAGTTGGAAGCTTCATGCAAGATATAGCCACAATTCTTTTAGACATGAGGTCTCAATTTTCTAGTTTAAGCTTCATGGCAAAATACTACTTTCTTGGAATACTTAATCACCCAGTTTATACACAAATTAATTTGTTTTGCAGCAATGATGAATAAAAAGGACCGAGTAGTTTTTTGGCGTAGCAAGTGCAAGTTGCACTAATACTAATTAGCTAAGCTATATTATTCATCAAAAAGAGACGGTTAAAGACATATTTTCCACTGTCTGACCTCCTCCATGTATGTGTGTGTGTGACTGTGTGTGCGTGTGTGTCTCTCTCTTGCTTGATCAGTAAAAGTATATTTTTAATGAAAAATCACAAACTGACTGTAGATCAGACAAAGATAAGTCATACATTCACTTGCAATCTTATCAAGGCATGTTTATATAAGAAAAAGAAGAGGGAAAAAATATCAAATTCAAAAGACACTCACATGGAAAAGAGACCGCCCAAACCATCCAGCAAATGTGCTTGGATTAAGAAGTCTGTTTCAATTTTACTTTAGTCAGCCAAAGTACAAGAAGCAAATAACTACAAAGAACAGAAAATCCATGAACAGTAATTTACTGCAAGTGCAGTCCCTTGGAAACAAGTGAAATAGCTTTTAAGAGAGCACGGAGGCAAACCTTCCTGCTTGGCAGTAAAATAGTATCTGGGGATGTTGCATTACAGTTCTTTCACTAAGATCTTTGTCGAGAACACTGACCAGAACCGGAATACTAGTGTAAAACACATTATAAGCCATCAAGCTGACCGAGTTGAAAAGACTGGTCCCCGAGACACCTGAAATGAAAGAGGAACTGGAAGTCGTACTGTTAGCACACAAGGAAATCATATACTCATTTGCTATTCAATACAATAGCAATAAGATACAGCAATTGAATGAGAATGGACATCAGCAAGTTAAAGAACTCACAAAATCTGGATAAAACATATCAGCAACGACTTATAGAAGGAATATTGGGAAAGAAACGCTGTACGGTTGTATGAATAGCGTCCATGCACAAGTATCAGTCTTTTCAAAAATCTGAATTCTGCAAGGGAAGAATATAGGGATATAACAAATAGTAAGAATATACTAATTACTGTGAGTCCAGATATATAAATTTCTCAATCAATACTTGCAAGTATGGAAACATAACTTCAGATTCGGGTTCAAGCAAAAGTATTATTGTTTCTTAAAGGAAAGAACACTTATTTTTTAGAGAAAAATGATTTGAAAATATTTCAACAGTACAAAATACGAGTACATTTCAGTATCATAGCCCATATTAAGAACAAAAACATAAAGTATAACCACATTGTACTGCTATATCAGGATGTAAAAATGCTTATTAAAAGGACTATGCAATTTGATATTGTGTTTCGCATTTAAAATTCAAAGCCAAATCAGACAAAGCAACTCATTGAATTTTAATTTTTTTCATTACTAACCTACAAACATACATGGATACCTCAGTGAACTAAATGTTTTTGCAGCAAGTCAGAACAAACAAGGCAGATAGATCCACCTAGCTCTCATCAGCAAATACAATCTCGTTTCACTGAATAATCTTCTGGATATGTTAACTCTACCCATCAAACAATCATGAAAGACATTAACAAAGATCTTACTTCCAATGCTATAATCAGCTGCCCTGGCTGCCTGAAGTCCTTCTCTTCCACTTATGCCAACCCCTATGTCAGCTTGTTGAATCATCCTCACATCATTTCCACCATCTCCAATGGCAAGAGTTCTGTAGTCGCATAACTTCAAAAGTTCTACAAGCTGAAAAAAAATTGAATATATAAAGTTTCAGTGATATTTTACTAATGAAACGACAGCGAACAAGAGTAATGATGGTCAAATGGCTCTTCCAGTTAGAAAGATAAACAAAAGGAAATTTCCCCCCTCTTGGGATTCGAACACGCGTGAAAATTTCATTTTCTTTGGGCACAATAACTTTCTCGACGGATGCATCAACTTTTACAACGAAATTAGTGGACTTTTATGGTTCTTAGTTTTCACGTTAAAATGATTTTTACGTTAACTCTCCGCTATCTATATCTATATCGATATCTATATCTATATATTCTATTTTCTTTCTTGGGGTTCGGCAAATGGACTCAAAACATCCCATTTTGTATAGTCACATAGGATAAGTAGCATGACGAGACGACAGACACCAATGTTTGCAAATTATAGCAAAAGAATATAAGTTATAGTGCTTTCTATAGCTTTTTCAAACAATACATTTTTAGACAGAACTTTCTTGCCCTGAACATAAATTTGGGAAAGTATGGTGATTCCAGAATAATTATTAGTAATAAAGAATTAGTTACAGCTTAGAGATGCATAGTTTTCCATGGTATTTAAAAATTCCATTTCATAAAATCTAAGAAATAATTAAAGCTTGAAAAATATGACAGTTTTTAAATATCACTTAATGTACTTGGTTTATGCATATAGTTTTCTTATTATTATCCAATAGAAAGTAGTTACAAGCCTACAAGAGTTGAGTCACACACCTGTGCCTTCTGGGATGGAGTAACACGACAACAAATTGCTGTCCTTGACAAAATCGCAAGTTCTGTGAATGGTTTACGATAATGCTTGAGGGCAATTTCAAGAGCCCATCCATCAACAACAAAAGCTACATCCTGCTACAACAAAATATCTCACATAACATGTCAATTCCAGACATAAAGTAACAAGTGCAGATAGGGGCTCTTTGCTCCCCAGTCCCATTTCTTTTGTTAAGAGAACTCCTCGGAATCTTTAAAGGGTACAAAATTTATAAGATGCAGATACAGTTGGATCATGTAACACTTGTTTACTGGGCCATGCTGCTATCAGGGTCACAAATATCTTTCACTGCTTCTAGTACTCAACTGAAGATGATAGAATTTTAGGCAGAACTCTATGATTTTAATTGTACCACTTTGAGGATATAAAAATAAAACCAATTATACTTCACTTGGTACCAGGAACACTAAGTTTTAAAGCTGCAATGTTTCCTGAATTCACTCCTGATGGCTCATAGAAAATAAACTCGAAAAGGCACCAGAAATAAAATAATATGGAAAATTTTAGAATGCTTTTCTACCCAGAAATTATAAGATTTTCAGGCAAGCCTTAGAAAAGCTTATAATTCTATTTTATTCAAATATAACTACACATTCTCAATTCTCACTATGCAAATTATAAAACAGCTGCCAGCAGTCATTTTATGGAAGAAGGTGCCAGAATTCCAGATCAGACACGCTAACATCAAAACAGACAGGGGCTCATAGAAACAGATGGATAGATGAGAGAAGAAAGAAGACAGTCATATAAATTAATGTAGAACATCAGATAATTGTGTAAGCTACAAAACTTTTTGGTATATGTTCTTGAAAAGACAATTGCATTACAATTTGCACAGATAAAAAATAAATCACTAGAACATGCGATATGATGAACCACTCAAAAATTGAAGCACAAAACTAAGTTGGCAAAAATTGCAGTTAATCTAGTTTCAGAAGAAATGGAAAAATCATACCTTGGGTTCAGACACTGTGATTCTCGTAGTTAGTAAAACCCTCTCCAAGCTCCTACATACTTCATCCTCAGTTTTCCCATCAATAATCAGAAGCTGACCTTTAGGTTCTGTTAATGATGCACAAAAGTAGTTTGAACTACGAAAAATTAGTAGCATAAACAAAAAAAGCTGAAAATATAGAAGCATCAGTTGCAGAAGGTCCAGCAAAAGGCCAAGACAATAAATGAATCGTTTAGAGAGTACAGTTAATGTGAAAGCTTAGTATGAAGCACCAGATTCAGAAGGTCCACATGTCTGAGAACAGCAGATGCTAGTTAAGACTTAAGAGAGTACAGTTGTGTTTGTTAATAACAAGCAGAAGCAGTTTGGTCCATTGCAAAGTTCTTTTTCTTATCTTGCTGTCATATAACTGATTCCCTATAGTCTAATACCTTAGAAAACATAAACGACCCATCAGGCAAGTTCATTTATCTTAATCAATCACAAAGTGTATTTTATACACCCTCCCCTAAAGAAAAAGGAAATAGAAAAAAGAATAAAGAAAGATTCATGGCATGATTCACTAAATTCACACCATCAGAGATGCTATCTTCTTTACTGTTCTCCTCTGACTAATTCATGCAGAATGCAAACATCATCTCTCAATAATTTTCAATCAGCAAAGTACACAAGAATTCATCATTAGTGACATGCTTCTTTTGTTATCACTCATGGTACATCACTGAAAAAGGGATGAGAGTTCCTAAAATCTCCACTTCAGAAGTCAACCATGAGAAACAAAAGGAGCAGAAAAAGAAGGTTCAATTGCTTCCTGAAGAGTGAAGGGTGTCAAAAGTTTCTGTGAACAAAAATTCCAAAAACTTATCAACAACTCGGAGGGAGAAAATAGAAATTGGAGGAATCAGAGGGATGAAAGTTCTTCCTACTCTATTTTTTACAAAGCAAGTTGCTCCTTGATAAGCATACAGAAACAGGCATGAAGTGCATTGCCGGAGAAAAAATAACTTTTGATAACCTAGCTGAAATGGTCTGCATTGAAATATAGAGTAAATAGGTCAGATGTAAAATATTAAAGAAAGAAATGTATTTGTTAGGTCTTGGAAATCTGTGGTACTAGGAAAGAGTTACTGATACCATTCATGCAAGATGAATTTTTGTGTCAAAGATTAGAAATTGAGATAATTGTTACATGGGTTTGCTCAAGTTCTCTTTGGTCTTTGCATATATGAACAATAGCAAGAATGAATCATTGGCGAATTGGAGAAGAAATAGAAATTCTACAGATAGTCCATAGATCTCTAGTAATATCAATGTTTATATAACCCAATAATTAGATATTCTTGCAGGTACACCAATTTCTGGACTATTTTTCTTTTATCTCTTACATATTTCTAGAAGGTCTCCAGATTTGACAATTTCTGCAATAATCTTTAAGAAAATCCCTGAATTTTGTGTCCAAACTTCAGAGAGTTGTCTATGCATAACTCGCGAGATCTATCTGTTGAACTGTTCATAATAAACTATTATTTGCACCAGAATATGTGAAGATCTGAAAATAACATAACCTGGGGACACAAAATTGCAAGAAAGAGCAATTTGTATAGCTGTGTTCATCTTGTCCCCGGTCAGCATCCAAAAATTTATTCCAGCTTTCCTAAGAGTTTCAATTGTCTCCGGCACACCATCCTGCATCGTTACCAAAGTAGGAACAGGTAAAACATTTGTTCGACAAATTACATAGGTTTGTGACAAATGGAACTATATATTATCATCAAACTGTAAGGGGTACTTCATGAGCAGAAATTGTCACCTGTAGACGATCCTCTATCGCAGCTACACCAAGGATCTCCAAATCATGCTCTAATCTTTGGCAGACTTCAGCTACTCTCCACTGCAAATAGAGCAAGTAGTGTAAGTAAAATTTCTATGGCATTCAAACAGACAACTGACCTAATGCAGACTGTTGGAAATCCATAGCAAATAGAATCCAAGAAAATAAAAGGAAAATCGAAAGTATTGTCTTGTTTTACCTCTCTATCAACTAGAGTACTATTAGCCTCTTTAAACATTGAGGCCCATTCCTGATATTCATCCTCCTCTAATTTGCGCCAAGCAAGGCACAATGTTCTCAGACCCATTTGAGCATACTGTTCTACAGCTTCGGCAAAAGTCCTAACCTGTTGCCCTGACACAATCTATCTGTTAGATATTACAATAAGATTCCATCCTAGTGAAACACAGATTAATTAAATGCAGACAATGCCAAAAGCTAAGATGTTCTCAGAAGAAAGACAAGAAATTGGAAGATACAGATCAAATGTATCCAACATATTGTGCAGACATGCCAAGAAGCTTATAGAAAGATAAAAGGGAGAGAGAGAAAAAAAAAAAATTAAAATGACTTTGAGACTCATATGGAGGATACTAGTTTTGTTATGCATCTTGCTTTTTAAGTCAGCATGAACCATAAATATTAGATAATAGTATGCAAGGAACAACATTATATGATGGATATTTGGAGAAAAGTAACAAACAAAGATCGACTGGACATGAATGTATCAGTTCATGTTGAAGGAAACATGTTTTGTATAACTTCAATTATATTTAAATGCACGTAACCTTTTCACCAGTCAATAAAGTCTAGAACCGTGAAACGAGCAGCAGACACAACCCAGAGTTATTCAATACAGATTCATACACACCCCCTCCCCAAAAAAAAAAAAAAAAAGAAAAAAAAACCAATCTACAAATTTGACACTTGTTTGAAAGTCCAGAAGCAAGCCAACCTGGAATGCTAGCTACCCAACCCCATCTCCCACAAGACACATCATAATCTACGTACTATGAATGCACCGACTCTCTTGATCAACATAGTGAATATAGAATAGACTATACAACCACAATAATATGTTCACTAATCAACGAATCAGCTACAAGCTTCAATGTGATTAGAAGTAAAAAGATCCTTGGAAATTCCAATAATACACTCGTTTTCAAATCTGCAAAATGTACAAAATCTCATAGTCTTTTGACCACAAGTTGCAGCTGATGATAAAATGCTTCAAGATACTCAAATGAAATCATTATTATATGCAACTGAGATGAAGCAATTATTTTTTGCCATTGACCATTTATATGCCACATTTTGGTTTGTATTTCTATTCTTGATATCAGGTTCTATCAAGAGGATCAATATAGTCAGTATTTTTAAATAGTAGTGAGAAGATAGACATTTTAAACTATTGTGAGAAGATAGATATTCTGAACTTTGCTATGTAAAAGAATGGAAACTAAGCACTGATGCTTTTAAGATGTTTATGGACAGTCACCGGCTTTCCTAGCTGATCTAAATTCTAACTCTAAGAATAATTTCAGAGCTACAAAGGGCTGGCATTCATAGACCAAGCAACACAAAGTTCCCCTGCAATCAACTATGGCCAATAAAATGGAAATAGAACCCATGGAAATAAAAATGAGATTACCAGAATAGGTAAGAGGAAGAATAGTTTCATCTGCTCCTTTAGACAAGAGGCAGATTTCCCCAGTTTGGCAGTCCCTAACCACCACTGACATTCTTTTCCTGTCAGACGTGAACTCCAGAGTGTCTAGCACTTCATATCGGATTGGAGATGCATTGAAGTTAATATCTGCAGTCAGGAAAGTTTATAAGAAACTCGTGCACAAATTAAGTTTGTGCAACTTTGACAACTGTAGAACTTCAATCAAGTTGAGTTTTGATTAAAAAATGATTATGTTCAAGTTCAACTGTCCCAATAATCCTTTACAAATTGTACATCGGAAGAGGAATGAGGCCCCTTTCTTGACATCAAAGTTATCTCAATGAGAAGTGTTCAAAATTTTACATAATTTGTTTTCCAAACATTAAGTGTTCACGATGACTAAACTAAATGATAGACATATATACATATATCTGTGTATGTGTGTGTCTACATGTTTGCTGCAGATGATCTTGGAGGCCAGGCAGCAGGCCCTCCAAGCCCATCACCCATCCATCACCTAATATCATCTAAGCTTACCAAGAATATTCCCGTTTTTATTCTCAAAAACCATGCGCAAACGAGCAGCAGCACATACAAGGGCTTCTTCATCTTGGGATAGTGCCTTGTATGAAATTGCCCCACTTGTGCTGTACAGAGTCACAGTAAATGTAGGCCAAAGATCAGTAGAGGACAATATAATTTTTATAACCAGATAAAAAGGAACTCATAATTCTCATTTGTGTGTGTATCATTCCATCAAGCATTTACGTCTAAATTGCTATAGTTACCTTCGTACAGGAATTACAGTATTGCATATTGCCATAACTTTGAGAAATTGAATGACATCAGCAGACCCCGTGGATACAGCATTAAGCAGCTGTGCATCTGTATAGCACAGAATCTGGGTATAAATATTATGAATAATAGTAGAGAAACACCAGGCATCAGCCAGTTATGATTTTCTCTTAAGCTGACAATACAGTATCATGAATCTCTCTCACAATTTTGTTATGGAAACTAAACCTACAGTCAGATACTAAATCTGGATGCACTATATGGCGTCTCAAGACTCATCCATCTATTTTAGTAAAATCCTATTTCTAATCCAAGATAATGTTTTCCAAATGAAGCAGTAACAGTCAGAAAACTAGGCCCACTAACTCATGAGAGAAAAGCCTCATAAACTTGAAAATATTCTGTCTGCCTCAGCTAAAATTGTTTGAAACATGATTTTGACAGGTGCGTGATGAGGTTTCGGTGGCAAGACTAGATGAAGAATCTAAACGTACAATGCAAAAGAGAGTTCTTTCTTAATTGAAACTCGCAGTAAATTATTCTCCAGAAACACACAGAAGAGTTCATACAATATTCAAATTCAATATTTTTGGGCAATATGCAACAATAAAAAACAAAAAATAAAAAAAAAACCATAGACAAGCAAACTGATGTTTCTTTAGTCACTGTATTTTAAGTATGCAATTACAACCACAGTCACAACCTAACTAAAAAAGTTTTAGAGCTGTGATCAATGACATGGAGATTTACAAGACCAACCTGTCAAGGCATCCCCATTGTCATTCCCATAGAATCTTCCAGTTATGCAGCATCTTTTGAAGATCATTTTATTTTCTGTAAGAGTTCCCGTCTTATCTGTCAATATATACTCAACTTGTCCCAAGTCCTCACTGATTGCTGTACTGCCAACAATAAGAAAAACAATAAGTAAACCAGAATTGCATGTATATTCAGGCAACAGTAACCATGAGTGCATTCTCAGTTTCTTACTTAGTTGCATTAGACCGAATCCCTGTTTCTGGATCAACCATCTGGTCATCCCAATCGATAAATTTGGCATACAAGCTTTTAACTAGATCTAAGGACACCTGCAACAAAGACCATTTGACAGTCCTCATCTATGTTATAGAGACATGCAACAATGTTAAAATTCACATCACGAAATAGATTTATTCTGTCTTAGTTTCTTTTAAGTGTGCTGTGTACATTGTTAGCTTTAGTCATAAGCATCCCTAAGGAGAAGCTGCTTAAACTCGAAAGCTTACCTTTATTGATATAGGAATCATGATGGAGCAAAGTAGTTCAAATCGAAGCGGGATGACCAGAAGTTCATACCAAGGACCTTCTTTGGGATATTGAACATACCACAACTACAA
Organism: Salvia rosmarinus; assembly: GCA_036937905.1. Classification (NCBI taxonomy): domain Eukaryota; kingdom Viridiplantae; phylum Streptophyta; class Magnoliopsida; order Lamiales; family Lamiaceae; genus Salvia; species Salvia rosmarinus. The sequence goes on from CM072823.1 coordinate 69,063,860, forward strand.
GGGATGATCAAGATGTTTACATCAGATGCTAAAAAGAACTAAGGCGCATTAAAGGCATAGCGTTTTAGCAATGTATACAACAGATCTAAGCACCATAAAACATATTATTCTCATAGTTACATAGATTAACAAAGATGATCATAATCGTTCATCTCAACAGGTACTTGAACAAAACTTCACCAACAAAGATAAATTCTATAAAATTTGCTTCCACAAAGTCTTTCTTGTAGGATTCTCAGTAAAGTTCACATTCTCTTGCACATTGCACTAATAAATTAAGAATATGAGCAAGAACTTTAATAAGCTATTTTAAAGAGATACACCTTCCTCCCTTCTGTGTCCTTCCAAACATTCCCAGCTATGCCCAGAACAATGACAACAACTATCTGGAAAACGAATATTGCTCCAGTCAATTTATCAATCATGGCATCTACAGCTGTAAGCTTTGGTTCAGGTATACCCCTACACATGCCCAGCTTGGTTTGATTGCCTGTAATTAGAAATAAATGGAGAGTTAGGCCAGAAATTACTTTGATATTTGATAAATAAAGAAGCAAAGTAATACAGCTTGCAGAAATAAAATGTACGGCCGAGAACTTAAGAACTATGACACTATAACATATAGTACTAGTGAAAATTCAGGTATGTGCCCAGGTAAGAACAATGAAAACAAAGCAGAAGTGAATTGTACAACTAAAAAAATGTGTATCTTGGTACAAGTATGCAGAAGCCCCCTTCTTCCCATTGACAGAGATGTAGGAATTTTATGTATAATCAATCAAAAGCATGTCACAATCACCTTTTAACCTATGGGGCCAGTTAACCCCACCAGATCCAAGGTACCACTACCCACTATATTTGCATGTATGTTGGGGAATTAAATTGTTTAACTTTAGTATTTGATAGACTTGATAAAATTTAAAAACAAAGAAACACAAGTTCGAGCCAAAAGTATAATCAAGTAAACAAAAATTTATATAAAATCACTTCCTGAATTGTAAAATAATTATGCAGTATGTCCTTGTAAACATGTTTATGTCATAGTAAAGAGGAAAGACTCTAAAAGATGGATGAAAACTACTCAATGGCTCCACTAATGAATCTTTGGGCTCTGCCCCTGATCATCACCAGATATACAAGGTAGAAATCCTATACTTACATTACCTCACTAAGCAGTAGCTACTTCAACTAGGTTTTATCTGTTCCAATGATGCCGCCAGAAAGATGACTTTTTCAAATATTTGTCACCAATAGAGAAAGGGTATGTCATTCAAGAAACTGATACAAGTATAACAAACTTGGTTTTAGGTTTAGATGCCTAAAGGTTTACAAACTTACCAGTGTATACAGCAACTCCACATGCCCACTCTGTGTTCCTTAAGTAGCATGATTGAAGAAGTGTATTTTTTATTGTCAAGGGGAAAACATCATTATCAAGAAATGGAGGAAACAGTCGCATGTTTGCATCAAACCTCCTAATATCTTTATCTGGACTGGGACACTCAATTACACCCTGGCATGTGAACAAGAATTAATGATGTGTATAATATGGTAAAATAATAATTCAAAACATACAAATGTCTTGCCTTGATTTTGTGCAACAAGTCAACATCTATTCCCATGCAAGCAGAAGGTATTGACCGCGTCTTTAGGTCAGTTTCACCATCTAGTGCTGCTGTCTAGAAAACAAACACATCCTTATCATCTAAACATCAGGTGAAGATACACATTCAGATTGATTTTTCCCCAGACCATAGAAGAAGATAAGGAAGACCTAGAAAAGGCCTTGAGGCAACTAATTCAATTGCCCTGGTCAAATTTACAAGGACACCACAAACTTTGGTAATTTTAGAAGAAAGCCCAGAAATAAGATCCAAATTGCCATGGAGATTGGAGTGCAAGAAGAAAACCAAGGAAAAAGAAGAAAAGGAGAAATACAGAAAGAAAGAAAGAAACTAGAAGGAGAAGTGATTAATGGTCCTGGAGAAGGATAAAATCAAGACAAAAACAGCCAGAGGCATTTATCTTTTTACATTCAGTTTTTGGCTGCAGAAAAACCATTTTACAAATTAATCCATATAGGGATTCTTTAGAATATATCTCATTCGAACAGGGATAACATATGGCATATATGTTTGCCTTGTTAATTTGTGATCCTCAAACAACTCGGTGTCTTTCTGTCAAACTGGAACAAAAATCTGAGCGAAAGACACTCGACATAACACTACTAATTTAGCTATGTCTCAGACATTCCACATTAGTGCTCATCTAAAAACTAACTCAATGCATAGTTTAATTTCTTTATAAGGTTAATCAGCACAGTTAATAACTATAAAAACACGGTGTTGCAATACCCAGAACATATGGTTCCAGTAACACTGCATCAAATAGATATAACTGAGTTTTGCAAAAGTTCAAAAGCAATCCTATGGTACAGATTAAGTTCTGGACAGGATCATCTGTTAAGTGAAATGTTTGTATAGCTAATCAAATAGCAAGTATGAGTCTGAGAGCATGTGTGGTTTCTGTCCTCAGAGAGATGAACATCAGCATTTATTAGTAACTTAGGACAATAAAGCCAAACACCTCATAATAAACAAATTAAATCTAAACAGAGGGAAGAAAATTTACCTCCACATAGCAACACCCTTGTGGATCAGCTGTGCCAAGTAACACAAGATCACAAGGAACTTCATCATTTTCACGGAGCCATACTATGTTTCCAATACAAATATCTTGGGCTTGAATCTAAGGGGGGAAATGCCCCAAAATGAGAAAATCGAAGGGACAAAGACAGAAATGAAAAGACAGTCATAAGTTGAGAAATCAAAAGCATTTCTCTGAAAAACAATTTATAGTAACAGTGACCTAAAAAACATATATATATGTTCAAAAGACCTCTTGGACACATATAATAAATTGAGTGCAAGCAGTTTCTACAAGTAATTACATAATAAAAACACAACATTTTTATGCCAAATCAAAATGACTAGTAAATGGAGTATGATGGGAAGACCAGGGCAACCTTAAATGTTGCATGACGCCTTTATGTATATGCATAATAAAGAATTGGCAATCTCCCTATACATTACATACACTTCTAGTGTGATAAGTACTCGATTACTAATAAGAATATTACAATGAACAAACATGTAAGGAAATAGGAATATAGGATGAAGCATACAGTAAAAGATTGAGAATGGGAACTCCTCCATCCATCCTTCCCACCCACCCCCCCATTTCCCTCTCCAGATAATTAGGGAGGCAGAAATTTTGCAGCTAAAACCATATTTTGGTGATCTAGAATGAGTACCCATCTGACTCAATTCATAACAGATGACTAGATAGAACTGTAAAATGAAATAGAAGAACAAAAAAAAAGCAAATCAGAGGGACAGATACGTACAAGCTTTCTGATTCCCTGCCTCACAATCCAAACTTCTTTTTCGTTTGCTTTCTTATCTGAGAGATATCTATTGTAATCATCCCATGCTTCTTTACTTGCAGAGACTGCAAATATGAATACAAGAGGACCCCAAGTACTTGCAGGATTCACAGGAGTAATCAGCGACCACAGTTGAAGGCAAGCAATCAACAAAAAGTATTGATTCATAAAACGGCTGCAAATAAACAATAGAGCTCACATTAAGTAAAAGGACACGAATGGAAGGATAACAATTAATACACATGCTGCTAACGGTGATAATTGCACCTATAGAATCCATAAACATAAATCATGAAATTGGTCTCAATTGGGCAGGGTTTGCTGATAATAGCCAACGGAACATAGCAGGAAAAGAAAAAAGAAAAGCAAATGACTGAAAATTGAACGTGATGTGTTAGTTAAAACGATAAATGGCAATACGAAATCATGTATCTCCATGATCCAGTGAAACAAATGCTGCAGGGAATCAAAAAGAAAAAGGTATAGTTTAGAGCAGTGATGGAGATACTACATCACCGGCTAAGAATTTTAAGTTTTCATGTATAAAAAGGTGCTTTGACTTTTGCAGACTAAAGACCAATATCAGATAAAACTTAACTCAGTAATTTTATATGGGCAATGTAAATGCTAACCTGAATTGTTCCCATAGATTTTTGGGGAGAAAATTCCATATAGTATACTTTCTATTAGATATACGATTGTCACAGTAGATATCTTGTGCTAGATTGTCGTCGTTTATGTATACATATCGCTTCATGATCAACTTAATTGCATGTGTCAAAGTAACTCGGGCTCACAGCAATGCAGACAGGAATCACAGGGACAGTCAGTATGCAGCAATTGCCCTATGAATTTCAGAAATTTGTACACCTGCAATATGTATAAACTCTTATTAGTACTAGCACAATAAGTCTACTAAAAACAGGACACATATGGATGCGACTAAATCAGCCACAGACATTCAAGAAACTGAAAAAACAGCGTTAGTTGAGAGGATCATATAAGTCCTCCCAAAACGATTGAATGATCATGATATGGACAGAGGATCAGTAACATGAGTAATCTAAAATTTGTAGTTTTAGACGCTTAACTGCCAAAAAAAAAGAAGAAGAAGAAATAGAAAGCATGTTTTGCCTGGCCGCCAGGGTATAATCGAGCCGAGTCAGAACAGTTACGTGCCCGCCCATTACCAAATTCTTAAAACTCGCAATCTGCTCGAGCTAGACTCAAATTACACCAATTTTAGAAGATCCTTTTAATAAACCAAAAATATATATAAAAGAAAGAGTACATAAATCAATGCTTGAGCACGGCCCTTATCGTTTAACCAATAAAACAAAGACGCTCGATAAAACCATGAAAGTGAAATCTGAGATCAGCTGGTACTGGTACCTTGAAATAATGAAGATGTGCGGGAAGTGAATGAAAAGGGATTAGCAATAGAGAATGTGATTAGGAAAATGACGAGGCATCAATTATTTCTATTTAATCAACGCGGCGGGGAAGAGGGCGGTACCGATGAAAGGGGATCATCGGTGGCTCTATTGGTATAGACATTACTCGTATAATCAAGCTATACACTGATATAGGGCTCTTACCTTTTCCCAAATGTATTAAGGAAACAAAACTCTCTTCAGCTCTAATTGTTCATTCTCTTTTCTGCTGTTGGAGAAATCAATAGCAGCGGACGAAGAGGTATTCAGTCGTCTCAAAGAAAAGGAAGAAGATGATGAGCCAGATGTTGAATATTTTACATTTCATATTATTTCTTTACCATTAATTTTTTACTTGATATTATTTCTTTATGAGAAAATGGAATATACCAATTTTCACATAATATACCCACTAAATATTTAAAAAATTATCTATTATTAAGAATTTATTTTTCATAGCGCAACATTTGGATGCACGAATGCTTAAGAGTTGAATGTGTCAAGCATTAAAGAATTAGCATGAATGTTCTAATACTCGAGTGGGATGAATTCGAGTATTATAATATTTTTGCCAAGCACTCAACTATATGAATATTTAAATATTACAATACTATAATACACAAATATATGTACATTCGTTCGGATATTTCGAAATAGTTGCAATTCATAAAATTACAAATTTTGTATATTTGAGTTTGAGAAAAAAAGTGAAAAGTACCAGTAAAGTCAACATTGTCTTTTTTCTATATTAAAGTAGCTATATCAAGTTATCAACCATTAGCTTTTATTTTTAATGATTTAAAGGACATTATATTATATATTTTGTCAAACGAGTTTAATTGTGTCATGTCATGCATCTATAAAATAATCACTTAAAGACTATGATAATGAAGCTTGGCAGTTGGCAAAATATTGTATCAAGTAGATACCAAATATGTTCTAAGCAGATAATTAATATTTGATTTATAAGGTATATAAGATAGAATTATAATAGTTCCATCTAGAAATGATGCATAGTCTATGAAAGTCTTTAGCTAAATTTTGGTGATAAACATTATATTTTTAATATGATTCTTTTATTGTCCCTTTATAATTTAATTCATATCTATCAACTAGATACATTTGATTAAATATTTCATTTGTAATTATGGATCAAGAAAACAAAGAATGGTTTTTCCTTATATTATTTATTGATTAGTCTTCACTTAAATTTTCTTTTATACTGTGCTTTGTCATTTTAATTTTGACTTTCAAATATGAAGAAAATGTAGATAATGGAATAATTTTAACTCTAGGTCGCTATTTGTTTGACGTAATAATAAACCTTAACGGACAAGACTCGTTATATTCAAACATGTACAATTTTGTTTATTTTTAGTACTCTATTGGCATAAATTCATCCATTGACTACACAAGCATATAAAAAAAGAAAAATTATACTCGAAGAGAAAGAAAATAAGAATAAAGGGAGATAACTACAGCCTAAACTAAAACTAATACATCCATGATAGATCCTGCTTAAAACAGACCGAATCCGCAGCTCCTTGAACGCCCCTCTGCGATACCTGGGGACAGTCATCCACTGCTAAAACCTTCAACTTACCCGACCCGACGAGCGGCTTCAATCCGTCATCGCTCACCCCGAGACATTTGCTGAGCTTTAAGACTCGCAGCTGAGGAAACTGCGCCGCAAGCTCCAGCCCTTCATCCGTAATCTCCTGGCACCTGGTCAGCTCCACCATTTCAAGATGCTCTGCTCTACAAAGAGCTTGCATCCCCACATCATCAAACGAGTACACGTGCTCCAACGCAAGCTCCCTCATCGGGCACTTGAGCGCCACCGTGAGGATCCCCTGCAGAGAGAAAGAGGAAATGGAAGGAAAGTCGCCATCGGAGAAAGACAACCTCACGGACTCAAGGCGCGTGCAGTTCTGAGCCAACGCCTCTAGGCATTTGTCTGTCAGCCTTATGGGATTGTTCATCAGGAGAGGGAGTGAGAAATCCGATGGCACTCGGAGCGAGATGGACCGGAGGCTGCTGCCCGAGTTGCGAGCCAAACCTATAATGTCCGGATCTCTCACCCCGACACACATGTCTAAGTGAATCTTTCCCAAGTTCCGGCATTTCCCCAAGATGCAGGCGAGACCTCTCCCGGGGCTTATGATGCCGTTCACCAATCTAAGTTCTGTCATGCTGTCACATGGAACAGACTGCTTCTGCCACTGGTCCACAGCTAGCCGGTCATAAACCTTCATGTACCGATAGTTAGCATCCACCTCAAACTGCAGCCGTTTCAATCTTTGCCAACTTTGCCCTAATCTAACGAGATCGCCTTCTCCTATTGCCCTGCAATTCTTGATGCAAAGATCCTCAAGCGTTTCTACCTTGCCAAGATACTCCAGCCATTCCATTCTCGTAATATTGAGACAACGAATAAGGTGCAGCAACGCGAGCTTTTTACATCCCACCACCACCGACAATATTCCACATCCACTAATTCTCGGAGTGAAGATCAACTTCAAGGCAGAGAGATTAGAGCAGGAAGCCAATTGACTCAAACCAGCATCAGTGATAAAAGTGCAATAACTTAAGGTAAGATCAGCAAGGAGAGGGCAGCTAACAGAGAGATTATAAAGGCCTCTATCGTCCAACTGTTTTCCTAACTTGGACATCCAACCCGAGTAAGATATCTCGACTTTCTCCAGATTCTGAAACCTGTTACATAGAGAAACCAATGCCTCATTGGCAGGGCGCAAGCCACAGCCAACGCGAATGGATTTTCGTTGCACATTGTCCAATTTGTGGAGGCGTTTACAAGTTAGAGATACAGCACTTTTATCTGCAGTTGTGGTTATCCTCTCCAATATGTCCCAAGCTACTAGGTCTGGCAATTCATCCATGGATACTGGGTACATCTCAAGGGCAATAATAGCCTGTAACGATGTAAAAACTAACTTACTCCTATAAGCCAAGCTAACAACAGATGGGGAAAATTAAAAATATATGTATAAAAGAAAAAGATAAAATTTTAGGACAGACAGAAAACTGATATTATGAACGAAAAACAACTCAGGATTCTTACGATTTTAAGCTACATTCACTAAATAAATCGACCTTTATAAAAACCAATTGATATAACTATAATAACATATTCGGCAGAGTTCTGCTTCTGTAGATAAATCACATGCCTCAAATAGAATATTCCTCAATTTAGATAGTGAAAGCAAATACAATTCATCATTCAAGGCAGAAAACTCAATTTAAGATGATGACCAGGATAATATCGAGAGGTTCTGACAAACTAGGCGAAACGGATTGCAATCTTTCACATCGAAACTCAGATTAGAGCAATAAAGATGAAATCAGTCATTCATCTATATAAATGATCAACTCAAACAAATAAATCAGGGTTGGCGAGAAATACACCTACCAAAAAGCAATAATAATCAAGAAGATCTATACCCCCCACTGGAAAGAAGCGATTTTGTTTCACTTTTATGATGGTTCTCGAGGAAATCAAATTCTCCGCAGCAATAAATCAAAATCTAGAAGAAGAAAAAGATGAGAAGAGTAAATGGAGAAACAAAAGAGTGGAATTTACCTGATAAGGATCGCAAAAGAGTAACGTGGCGTGAGAGAGGATAGCGAAACAGGGAGAGAAACAAAGGCGACGACATAACTATCGATACATTTGGAGAAATTTAAGTGTGTCCATTGAAATGGATCGTAAATAAATAGATATTTGGGTGAAAATGATTGCTAGATATTTTGGGTGACCCAGAAAAAGGTCTGAAATGTGCACCAGTCTATTTTTAAAATGGGTTGGTCTCCTGTGCGCGTCCGAGACCATCTCTTAATTAATATTTAATTAATTAATATAAATTAATTCTAATTAAAAATTAATTAATTTAATAAATTTTAATTGTAAATTAATAAATAATAATTTTGAATTAATAAATCCTAATCATGAATTAATAAACATTAATTTTGAATTAATAAATCCTAAGTGAAATTAATAAAATCTAATTTTGAATAATAAACTCTAATTTTAAATTAATAAATCTTAATTTTGAATTAATAAACCCTAATTAGAATTAATAAACTCTGATTTTGAATAATAAACCCTAATTTTGAATTAATAATCCCTAATTTTGAATTAATAAATCATGATTATAAATTAATATATTATAATTAAAAATTAATAAATCTTAATTATGAATTAATAAAATTTAATTATCCTTACTCGTCATAATTAATATATAATTATTTTAACAAAAAATAAGGGTGAGCTCACCCAAGTTTTTATCTTTTAAAATTTATTTTATTTGCTAATACTGTGTGTTTGCCCTTCCATTTTACCACAAAAACAATTCGCTGGAATTAATTCGCGGGATTGAGCATTTATCCGCATGGTCAGGTTTGAGAAATTTCATACAACTAATACAACACTATTCTTTTATATGATAACATTTTATTAATATAATTTATATTAATAAAATATTATCATATGAGAAATGATGTATACATATTCTATATAATTTTTCGATTCAAACATTATCTTGGCACAGTTATAATCAAATTGAATTTGAATCTTCTATATGACGGCTCACAGACACAAGTCTAAAACATCAATTTTTTATTGAAGAAAATTGTGAGCGACTCTTTTCAGTCGCAACTGGTGTTAACACCAACAAATATGGGTATCATAGGAAAACTCTCTCTACTGAACTTTCAAACTATATCTTCAATTCGACATCGGGCGACAGAATAAATGGGAATGTAATTCACACATATGGAATCAATTATTTCTTAAGAGATTTATGAAGACGATTCCACATTTGTTAGTTCTGAAATTTAGTTAGACCATTTTATGTAAATTGTGAGGTCTAGGATTTAAATTCCACTGTTCCCCTCTACCCAAATCATAAAGAAAAAGAAATTGAATAGTTAGAAATCTCTAATTTGTAATGAATTGACCGCTCAATGTGAATTACTAGTAATTAAAAAATTAGTAGACTAATATGATAGATACCATTTATACATATAATTTCTAAAAACTGCATGCTAAAAATAATCGAATTACAACACAACATAATCGTGATATTGCCATATCCAATTCCTAGTCTTCTTAGGGGGTGTTTACTTGCCATGATTAGGTTGGATAGATAAAATTAATCCAACCTAATCAAGTGTTTACATTTAAGGATTAACATTTGAGTATATCCCAAAGCCCGAGATTATTTTAATCCTTTGAATTGTTCTCTATTAATTATAATCCAACCAATATAGGTAGGATTGAAATAATCCTACAAATAAATAGAGAATTACTTATCCCAATTTTAATCATTCACTAATCATTTGTAGTAAACAAAGGATTGATAGATAAAAATTATCTTATCATATATTTAATCCATCAAATAATCAATCCTTCAAAATGCTAATCATGCAAACTAAACACCCCCTTAGAGACATTTACCATCGGTGATTAGCTTGTTATATAAGATACTACATGCTAATATTATATTATTACTAAAATGGATTAGAAGCTTGAAATATGCTAAAATTCTTAATTATTTTTAGGATTTGAGACAATTTAATTGATTCATATTCCATTGAAAAGACTAGAATTTCAGAAATCTTTTTTGATGGAAATAACAATAATCAATTACGTATATTGTCAATCATGAATAATGAATACATTTTAGTAGAGATAGAAAATGTCCTCAATTGAAACAGAATACAGCATTCTCTTACCCTTGAAAATTCAAGACCACACAAACAGAACCTCTTATTCCAACCATTATCCATTTCTGCTACAGTTGAATACCGTTTCTCAGTTAATAGAGGGTCCAACAAATAAGACTTCGGTACAAAAGGAAAACCTCAAATTGCACAATGCTTTGAGTCTTTGACGGTGGTGGAAAATGGCGTGAAAAGACGGTATACTCGATCTCTTCTCATACGGCAGTGGCGACTTTACTATCTATCGACTTCATAACTTGTTCGCCCATCTCCTTGCAGCCCACTAGTTTCTGGAATCAATAGATTGTCCAATCGTGAACATTGTAGCAGTCAATGTAATCCAAATACAATGATATCATATGAATAGTGTAACCATTATAAGGTTCGAAAAACAATTGAAAACAAACAAAAAAGATTACACACTCGATTTTCACTTGGTTCACTTTTGCAATTTCAATCAATCAGAAAAAGAGAAACTTTTCTAGAATTCACATATAACTAGACTTAGCATCTCAAAATAGTTATTATTCTATGGTGTATATAGGACTAGGGGTGCCAATTGATAGGATTTATCCGAACCGATCCGGAACCTCTCATAGCCCATTAAATTTTAAAACAACGGTTCCGGTTTTGATTTCGGTTCCAGATCCGCTTTAAACCCGGACTTTAGATCTATAGTTTGATGGTCCGGTCCGGTCCCGTCTCGGTCCCGTCTCGGTCCCGATCCCGGTCCGATTCCGATTCCGGTTCTAGTTCTTGTTATTGGTATTAGTCCGAGTAAAACCCGTCTATTGACAAGCCTAAACTTAAGTAAGTTTGTCAATGAGTCGGTTTTACCCACACCGATCCGGAATCACTCATAGCCGATTAAATTCTAAAGCAACGGTTTCGGTTCTAATCCGTTTGGTTCCAGACCCACTCAATCCAGACCGTTTTAGACCCATAATTGATGGTTCGAGTCCGGTCCGGATCCGATATCTAATGAGTCGGGTCCAAAACCAGAACCGATACTTATTTATTAGTTCTGATCCGGATAAACCCACCCATTAACATCCCTATATAGGACTACTACTCACAGCAGCAATAATGCAAGACTAGAGGCAATAAAGAACAAAAAGAGATGGTAGAAATAGAAATGAAACTATACTTCATCAAAGAGCTGTACCTGTCCAGCTGAGTAAATATCTCCCGTACGAAATCCTCTGTCTAGGGTGTCTAAGACAGCAGACTCAATCCTACGGGCAGCCTTCTCCTCTCCAAGACCGTACTTCAAAAGCATAGCTGCACTGAGTACTGTTGCCAACGGATTCGCTTTGTCCTGAACATTTTACTGTTAATCCCAAGTAATAAAAATAAAAATGAAAGAGAAGGTACTCAATCAACCTGCCCAGCGATATCAGGAGCAGAACCATGTATTGGTTCGAATAAGCCAGGTCCCTACAGATCCAGTTTCCAAATGTTAAAATTAATAGAAAGGAAAGGCAAACTGCATTTACTATTAACATTAGTAATTTAAAAATGAAGAGAAATTTGCTCATACCGATTCACCTAGACTTGCAGATGGAAGCATCCCTATACTACCAGTGATCATCGATGCTTCATCGGATAAAATATCGCCAAATATGTTATTTGTAACAATAGTGTCAAACTGCAATAACAACGGAGGCTTGTGTTTTAGGTTTTATTCATGTCTTCTGACAAGTCTAACACGGAATATCCAAAGGCTTGAACCTGCTTTGGGTTTCGTACAAGCTGCATGGCAGCATTGTCAACATACATATGCGAGAGTTCAACATCGGGGTATTCTGAGGCTAGGGCCGTGACTCTTCTTCTCCATAGCATGGAAGCCTGGCCATTAAAAATCACAGTGAAGCACATTGAATATGTTAGGATATAATTATTTGACTCGGATATATATGAAGCACAGTTGAAACCAAAACAATATCTACATGTTTATTTTCATAGGAAATCCAAGATTGAGTGAAGCGCTTTTTTTAATCATGTAAGCTAACAGCATCAGTGAGCAGCAGGAACACAAACCATGTGAATGCACAACACGTTAAGAGAGATCAAAGACCTAATAAAGTTTTGCTCTGGGTGGTACCAGTGGATGATTATGCTCCACTAGACAACTAGTTTTCTCATATATAATTCTAATAGAAAATTTCAAGTTTGATAATCCCTTATTTAAAAGATAAAAATTAAACATGAGGCACATAGTGAAATAAAAATAGTGGAGAAAAGTTTTCTGGTATAGTCAGCAGAACCAAATCAAATCTAATCAGTAATCACTATTTTAGGGACTACGGAGTTAACGAGTAAATCTTCCAAATCTCAATCTCCTGAGTCCCAAGTGTAGTAGTTGTAATGGTTGATGCACAGGCCTAAAATAGCAACAATGTTTAAGACACTTTCACATAAAATTTCCGATGGTGTATCTCAAAACATTTGTAGCTGAAGGTTAAAAATCATTCTCAATGGATGTCCCTTAATTTCCCCCTAACTCATTTTATATAAAGATAAGTAAATAACAGCTCCAGTCTCTAACCCTACAACTACTAAAATAAAGATTAAAGAATGTGGAATATTAGATAAAAAGTCTCAGTTACCTCCAAAACATTAGCTTTGTCAACAGAACAAAGTTTTCCACCACGTTTTCGAGCAGTTGCAAATGCAACCCGAGCAATGCGATCAATCTGAAAAAGGATATTCACATAAGAATGAAAATTACACGGCATTCTAAAATGTTCATTGAGATAAGTCGAAGTGAGCATTATTGGGACCAATGGAAAGTGTATTTATTAAGGAAGTAAAAGATATATTGCTACCATAGAAGACTACCTCATGAGTACTATACACCTCAGTGTTGAACCCGATTTCTTCACCATTTTCATTGGTGCTAAAACCCCTTGGCTTGCCAAAATAAATGCCTAATCAAATGCAGTTACCATGAAAATAACTAAACCATCACAATGATATCAAAGAAATATTTCAAATTCAAGTATTTTTAAGATCATTGGACAACTAACCTCCAGTAAGTTCCCTTACCACCATCAAATCTACGCCATCAGCAACATCTTTCTTCAAAGTTGAGGCATTTACTAACTGATACACATACATAATATACCATTAATACAAATATAAGAGCACCCTAATACAGAGAAACATTTAATGTATTAACAATAAGACATAGACTTTAATAAAAAATGTCTGATTACTAATCAAGAAATCTTGGAGATCCATTTTTTGTCATGGGCCAAATGCTGAACTGATCATAGAATTTAAGACACCATTCCTAAATTTAAAACGTATGGATCCCTAAAACATGAGTGATGCTTATCCAGTAAATGCTATCGAAACAATGTGCAGAATGCCTACAAATGCACGATGCCAAAATACAGACCTAATTCCACAACAATCCTCATTAAAGAGGAAGGAACCTCTTGCAATTTTTTCATGTCTTCAGCTTCTCTTTCAGCTTAGTTTACTCAAGTCAATTTACTATCGACTGCCAGCATTCTAAATATAATTCATACCTAGAAAAGGTATCAAGTCAAGCAGTTACACCACAAGCATAGTAGAGAGCTCTCATATGATTATATTGGTTGACGGCACAACAAGGATACAGTTTCCATTTGAACTACCAGTGCACCATAATTTCTTCATCTAAAAAACTGATCCAAGATCTGGTTTTGAAGAGGGACAGATAACACTGAATTAATTTTTAAAACAATAAGAATATTGTATTTAAAGAGCAGTCACAGCCTGCCACAACTAAGATGACTTGAACGTGCACTGCCCAACCCAACAAGATCAGAACCCTATTTTAAGTTATTTCTGGCACATATAAAGGCCCAATTATATGTCAGCTATTTACTCTATAGTCTCTATAGGCAATTATTTCAAAGTGCATATTAATGAAAGACCAGAACCTTAAGAAAGTGGAATGCTATGCACACAAGCACAAACACAAGGTAACTAGACATCTGCAGATATTGCACAAATCTAGCATTTTTTGTTACTCCACTATAGAAGAAAAGTGCATACTACGATGAACATCAATTATAGCATTTTGACTGACCTAACCTCGCTATATTGATGCAAGGCCCAAGAAAACTGATGCACAATATCCATTTTCTTGTTTCCAATTGAATATGTGGTTTGATTTGTTTTTCATTGTATTTCAGCCCAAAATTACAACTTACGTCTGTTCTGACTGATCAATAATAAGACAGCAGAGAAACCTTGACCTTGAACTTGTCCCAGAAATGAGGGCCAATCACAAAGTTCAGTGTACATAATTCAGATGAGGATAAAGTAGACACCCAATAGTTGAAATCCAGTAAATACATCCGACGTCCATCTAATCTAATCTAGTCTGTGTAGCCATTAATATTAATTCATCTATAAATGACCAGAAATATCAAATTTATTCAGGCCAATACGGTACAAGCAACAAACTCAGCTCAAACTTTTACCTGGGGCAAAACGGTAGCTGGCCTCAAGTTTGCAAAAACCTTAAGACCTGCTCGAAGCTGAAGCAGCCCTGTCTCCGGCTTCAAATGCTTCTCATTGTTATCCCACTTATACCTTCAGATCAAGTTCACAAAATTAAGTTATTCAAATAGTTTACATTAGAAACAATATATAACCAAAACTCAAAATCGTCTTAATTTCTCATCTTAACCTATAAAAATATATATTTTTACCCTCCAATAGCTCCAAGAAGAACAGCATCAGAATCCTTTGCAATTGAAAGGGTCTCCTCCGGTAAGGGAACTCCGGTCAAATCCAAGGCAGCACCGCCCACTGGCACCTCCTTGAACTTAAACTCAAATCCTGCAATTAAGTTCTTCTCATTAATAAATTAATTTGAGAGGGAGAGATTTCAAATGAACCTGGTTGCAATTGTGTTTTGACCTTCAAGGGAAGCGACCAGCCGGAGGGCGTTCTTAGCAACAGAGATGACTTCGGGGCCAATGCCGTCGCCGGGAAGGAGGGTGATGCTGTAGCTCTTGGATGGCGCAGCAGCGGAGCAGCGGACAGTGGAGAATTTAGGGAAACGTTTGGAGGCGGGTTTGGAGTGAAGCAGTAGAGGAGCGAAGGGTTTGCAGTTGAGTTGCAGAGAAGCCGCCATGAGTAAGTGAGATTGCTGTAGTTAGAATACACTACTGACACTGCTGATCGATTTGCGGGAAACGGTGCGAGGATTGCCGAAAAAGTGGAGGAGCGCCGGCGATGGCGGATTGCAGATTATATGGCAAAGGGTTTCCAATAAATGGCGGCGAGTTGCAGAGAGAGACGAACCGAAGAAGAAGAGGGTTTTAGCAATTTGAGGATTTATTCAATTGATTTAATATTATAAGCATTTTTTTATCTAACGTTCTTCAAAATTGTTCAAAATTTATTACTCCCTCCATTCACAAAAATCGTTCATTGATTTTGATCACACGAGTTTTAATAAATTGTAATAAATATAAAATAAATGAGTATAAAAAAGTGTACTATGAGAACAATAAATGAATATATTAATGAATATTGAGTGTAAAAAGGTGGGTCATATGTGTTTTTTTTATAAATAAGTATATAAGTTTATAGTAAAAATATAAAGTTGATATTTTAGAAAAAGGAAAATGAACATTTTTTATGGACGGATCAAAATGAAATTAAATACATGAATTTAGTGTACGGATTGAGTATATTTTTATATATATATTTATTATTTAAATTCATAAATTTAACACATGGACCATTGTAAATTTCCTTGAGATTGATGAAAAGTCTTACTGAAGGAGTATTAATTTTGATACAAAAAAAAAAAGAGTCTTTTCTCATATCGATTTTATGGAAACTAATCGTGCTAGCTAGTTATACTGAAGGAATTAGTTTTGAGGCAATTTTTATAAAGCATGAGGCGCATTTAAATCTAGTCTATATGATATAATGAAAAGAAAAATATAAATTGTTAATAAAAATATTAAATACTAGCTATTCGTATCGTAATATCCACAATCATATAACAAATGTAAATAAATGATTTTTATGAAATCATGTAATTGTCTCAAAATTGTGTAACAGTCACAATTTAACGGAAAATGACGGCATTACTTGCGTGCATAAGTGCATTAGTGATCATGAAAGGATTTAATTGTTATCCAAGTTAAGATTGTCAGGACATTGAAAACATACCACAAAGATAGTTATGAATTAGAGAAGACAAGTGAATGTTTAAATTAGTTAAAACTTTATGTGTAAATAGTAAGATTTAAGGTTTAATTCCACTCTATTCCATATAATGAAAAATATACGAGCAAAATTGGTCTAACACTGCATATGACATTTACAATTATGATAAATAGCGTTTTATGTCCTATCGTTTGAGCGGTTTTTCAGAAATGTCCCATCGTAATGGTATTTACAAAACAGTACCCATCGTATTCGAAAAATAACACTATATAACCCCGAAATTTTTTCCGACGCCAGAAATTTGACGTGTACGTCGAAGCTGCTATGTTGGCATACCGACATGGAAAAAAAACACACGAAGACGGTGGTGCGGCCGTTGTGGTTGATGGAGTTCCACAGTAGGGTTTCGTGGGTGAGGTCGAAGACGAGGAGGTTGCAGGGGCGACGTAGCGGCGGAGGACGACGGCGACGGTGTTAAGCTCGTCGACGGATATGCGACCGATGGAGGAGGCGTTGAGGGCGGCGTAGTAGAGGAGCGCGTCGAAGAATGGCTTGGGGAGCTCGTACTTGGACTTCGCGGCGACGGCGGATATCCTGGCGGCGAAGGATGAGGCGTCCCTGATAGTAAAGAGGGTGAAGGCGAAGGTGAAGATGAAGAAGAGGACGAAGACCAGGATTGGATTTTCTGCTTCTCCTTGTTTATTCCTTCTTCTTTTTTTGTTTTTGTTTTCTGATATGTAAAAGACGTCGTTTTAACATGTTTTGTGTTATTTTCGTGTTTTTTCCCCACGTCGGCATGACAACATAGCAGCTCAGACGTACACGTCAAATTTCTAGCGTCGGAAAAATTTTCGGGGTTATGTAGTATTATTTTTCGAATACGATGGGTACTGTTTTGTAAATACATTTACGGTGGGATATTTCTGAAAAACCGTCCAAACGATGGGACATAAAATATTATTTACCTTTAAATTACAGGGTGCAAAATGCTAATTTTCAAAAGTTTAGGGTAAATTCTACAATTCAGCAAACTAATCTCCTTCAGAGGCTCGACCTGCTGCAGAATTAGAACTTGAACAAAGAGTTGCAGACATATCATTCGCATCATTGTATCAATTCAATAGTTGACCCAAAATGATGCTTTCTATCATCTCAAAACTCCATCATTTTTGTTTACACCGCTCCATTCTTCTCCCGAAGCTTCAAATTCTTCTCTTTTATCACACTTCTCCGCGCTCAAATCCTCAATTTCCTCCCAGAGCAACGTCGCATCCCTCTCAAAATCACCCTATAACCAGTTTTCCAGTGAACCCGCCTCCGACCCACTTCGAAAAATCGAATTTTGAACCGGAAACGGTTCTGGAAACCCTCAATTCTTATGCCAATGACTGGAAGCTCGCATTGGAGTTCTTCAATTGGGTCGAAACCGAGTGTTGTTTTCAACACACAGCTTACACTCTTAATCGGATTATCGATATTCTTGGTAAATTTTTCGAGTATGAAATCGCCTGGGATCTTATTGAAAGAATGCGGATAAATGGATGTTGTTTGCCTGATCATACGACATTTAGGGTTTTGTTTAAGCGTTATGTATCCGCGCACCTTGTTAAAGAAGCAATTGATGCTTTTGTTAGGTCGAATGATTATAATTTGAGGGATGAAATTTCATTTTCGAATTTGATTGATGCTTTGTGCGAGTACAAGCATGTGATAGAAGCTGAAGAACTATGCTTCAAGAAAAATTGGGGCGACCAATGTGGTGAGGATTTGCTTTGTTTCAATGTGGAAAATACGAAAATTTATAACATGATTCTACGTGGTTGGTTTAAAATGGAGTGGTGGAGGAAGTGTAGGGAGTTCTGGGAGGAGATGGATAAGAGGGGTGTGGAGAAAGACTTGTATTCGTACTCGATATATATGGACATCCAAAACAAAAGTGGGAAGCCATGGAAGGCGGTAAAGTTGTACAAGGAGATGAGGAAGAAGGGTATTGAACTGGACGTGGTGGCATACAACACGGTGATTCGTGCTATTGGGATTTCTGAAGGCGTGGACGTGGCAGTGAGGCTTTACAAAGAGATGACCGAGTTAGGTTGTCAACCAAATGTTGCAACTTTCAACACGATTCTAAAGCTGTTGTGTGAGAATGGAAGGTATAGAGAGGCACATAAGTTGCTCAATCTCATGGCTAGAAAGGGTTGTCAGCCAAATATAGTTACATACCATTGCTTCTTCACGTGCCTTGAGAAGCCTCGCGAGATTCTGAAATACTTTGATAGGATGTTAGAAAGTGGTGTTCGACCAAGGATGGACACATATGTCATGCTTATGAGGAAGTTTGGGAGATGGGGTTTCCTTCGTCCTGTTTTTATGCTCTGGGATAAGATGGCAGAACATGGGCTGAGCCCGGATGAGTTTGCTTATAATGCTTTGATTGATGTTTTGCTGCAGAAGGGTTTGGTTGATATAGCACGCAAATATGATGCGGAGATGTTTCTGAAAGGGCTTTCACCTAAGCCAAGGGCTGAATTGCAGTCAAAATGGATAATGAAGGATCCAGCAATGGGTAATTTTTAATCTTGTTTATCTATTTCGAATGTATCTATTATACCTGGGTTGAAGAATGAAGTCACGAGCATGATGAGGGCAGTATGAACAAGTGGAGGGATTCAGTCTTATTTTTTAAGGCTTGGTCGGTGTTAAAATTAGGGGAAAATAGTTTCCTCTCATCTTTGTCATTTAACATATACATGATTCATTTGGGGAAAAAAAGACTTTTAATTTGGCGAGAGTATTTCCAGGATTCTTTCTTGGTCGGTTATCAGTTGTAGTATGTAATCTTTGGCTGGGATTCAGAGACTTTTCTTCTCCCCTTATGACTTTCAATTCTTTGGTTTGTGCAAGGTAATCTTTTAAAGATTTATCATTTATGCTATCTGTTATTCCACAGAAGAGCTTCCTTTTAATTAATATTAAATGTTATATGTTATCTTGATATTTCTGTTTTCTAGCTTGTTAAACAACTTCCGGTACTTCTATTAGTACATTCTAATTCTATGCTTGGTTTTGGTATTCATCATGATTCATGCCACACCTATTTTTCGAGTCATTTTGGTGTACTATTCTATCAATCCTTTCCCCATATTAGATCCTCAATCTGAGAGCAACCTAAATGACGTGGAAATCTGTTCAATAAGTGAAAGAAGTTTTAGTTTTGTCATTGATAACTTTGAAACAGAAGTTGTAAGATACCAAAAATGGCTTTTTGGTACATGATTGGTTCGGGTGAAATTCAACTAAAATTTGGCTTTTGTTCTGGACATACTACCAGTATCAATTATCTTATCATGTAGTAGTTATAATATCATGTTTGCTAAATTATTGGGGCTGTTATAATTATAGATCAGTTAACTCGTAGGACTATGTTAAGTTGGGCTAGTTTTCCTGTGTGCCAAGCCATAAAATGTCAGATGTCTGTATGAAATTTACATGCATGAGATCGGCAGAGTGGCCCTAAAGAAAAGAGGTTACATTCATATGAATTGTCCCTGGTACTTCCTGAAGAGTTTGATACTCCAGTATATAATTTTCGATTTTGTATCCGTTCTTTATATTGGCTCTGGCAAATATAGCTGTTGATGGTGCATAAACTTTATTTTATGATGCTTTAACTTTCTGCTTACTGCTTTGACCACTCTTGCTTCACTACAATACTTTGCTTGCCTCCCTGGCTCCAAATTTGTGTCAATTCATTCTAAAATCAAGAATCCCATATGCAGATAACTACCTTTCCTTTTATCTAATTCATATATTTACAAGTTCCCTGTTTTTTGGAATTGTCGTATTCACAGGCTTGACGTTAATGATAGAATCACTTGAGCGTTTTAGCCACGATCATCCACTTGATTCCCCTCCATTAAAGCAGATTGGTGAGACGAAGATGAGCTGTGATGCATGTATGAGACCAGTATCAGAGCCATCAACATAGGCTGTGGTAAGGGTAGTATCATCCATAGAAGATGTGCTGAACTAATTATCTACATTGATTGAACATCCTACTTTGAATGAGATACTATTCACTCTAACTGTACAGAGTTATGAACCTGACTTCAACAGTCTTACATACCATCTTTGTGGGATGGACTTCGAGGGATTTTCATCCATGGTTTTGCCAGTAAGGACTTCAAGTTTGAGATATCAATATCATGTAGATGTGATGGATATGGGTTCCAAGATTGGGATTTGGCATTCGTATGCGACTTACTTGAAAAAGCATCAGACACTCTCTTCCTCACCTATTTTCTCCCACACATTATTCAAGATTCGGGTTCTACTGTGTCCTCTGCCATAATCAGTTATCTCTGACGAATTGGTTTTTGCTTGTACGACGGTTACAGATTATTTGCCGATGTCGGATGTGCAGCTCATTAGAAGGAATGTATTTGGTAAGACTTTCTGTTTCTATAGTTAAGTGTTACCAATTTTGAATGATCCTTCACAGATGTATCTCAAATTATTGAGGGAAAAAAATTACACTATTTTTCTTGAATAATAATGTAAGATATTTAAAACTCTGTAATTTTGGTTTAAGGAACACAGAATATGAAGATGTGCGAGCAGTTTATCCACCTCAACTTCATATGTTTTGTTATCAGGTGCCTGTGCTACTGTGTAGCTTCCTTATTCTTCTTGAGAACTTTTGTGAAGGACAATCTTTCTTGCATATTTCCAAAGTTTTAATATCATTTATTATATACATTGAGCTTCTTTATGAAAAATGAAAATTAGTTAGTTAAAGGCATGTATGACACCTCATGCAGATGAAAAAGCAAAAGATGTGTGTGTGTTGGCCTAGTGATAGAGTGGTTAATGTCCGAGGTCTAAGGTCTTGAATTCGAGTTCACCTTGATGCAGTCTTAAATTTCTACATTAAATTGACCAAAAAGAAAAAGCAAAAGATGTACATGAAACTCGAAAGATATATACGCTAATTTTAATATATAAATTTAACTTGGCGATGCATTTTTATTTTATCCCTATAGGTTTCAAGACTATTTTCATGTTCCACTATACAATCAACTTCAATGACACAACTTTTTTTTATTTAAGATTATTTCTTCATTATTCTGTACCTGTATGAATGTACACTCAATTACAAGAATGTTAAATTACTATGAGATTTAATGGAATAGAGAATATAATCTACTTAATTTACACAACTTTTGTATTTTAGATTACTTCTTCATCATTCTGTACCTGTATGAATGAACACTCAATTACAGGAATGTTCAATTACTATGAGATTTACAGTTTCTTTCAAATTTACACCGTCAAATACCTCAAACTAGTCCGAATGAAATGTGTTAATGATCTACATGTGAAATTATTTATAGAATTCAAATATGGATCTACACTTGTAATTTTTTGTCCTAGGCAAAATTAGTAAAAGGACCTAGTGAAATTATATATAATTATACAAGGACCTAGTAAAACATAGAAATAGTAAATGAATATCTTGAAACAAAATAAAATAAATATAAGAAACTTAGTAAAACAAACATTGAAAATATAGGGCCTTCAAATATGTGTTTTTTTTTTACTATGGTGGGTAGGGTATATAGAACTGATTAATAATTTCAATAAATTAATGGGATGATACCTCTCCTAAAAATAATTACTTAACTATGTCGTCATGTATAACGTTAGATATCTAAAAACTGTTTTAATATGATTATATATTATAATAACGATCTGTTTCACGATGTTGAATGGGTTATTATTATATTCATATTCGTGCAAAGCAGGAGAATACTCTAGTATGATAACGATAATATATAATATTGAGTATAACCTGATTTTAGTTCTTATAACATTAATATGACCGTGTTAACAATAAAAAATCTTATTGTGTTATCTCATTTATTTCTTTCTTTTTTAAAGGTGGATCGGATAAGCACTTAATTATTTGTCTAGTTATGAATTAAATTGGGTCCCTTGAACTTATAATGCCTATGATTAGACTATATATGTGGCTGCAAGTAAACATATCATCTACTACTATTTATCTTTATTGCCGACACCATCATCTATCGCTCTTATCTATATCGAAACTTTCACAAAAAAGTTACTTTCAATCTAATGGGAATTACTCAACACACTTTAAACGGATTAAGATGAAAAGTATAGTTTTGGATTGCATATTTTGGTGGATTAGTTACATGTTCAATTAATTAGTTTGATAAAATAAAGCAAATTTAATTGGTCAAACATGTATTTACTCAATTAAAAATGTCATTTTAGATTAAATAACATCCAACCGTTGTGTTGATAAATATAACGAATCCTAACTAGTTAGTTGTTTTTGAATTCACTCCATAAACTAAGAAAAAGAACTGTTGATTGTCAAATGATTAGTTTTTTTTATTATTTATTCTTATAATTTAATTGAGATTCATTTTGAATCACTTATTTAAATTAGACGAACTTCACGAGAAATTAATATTTACACCACATAAATTTAAGTACGATCAAAAAAGAGACTTTAGCAACTTTTGACTTTTAAGCGTAATCATTCGCATCACATCACATCACATTATTTAAAAAAAGAAACATTTTAGAACGTGAAAGTAATGGTGTTGACGATAAGGCCCACTTACCACCATTCATATAGTATTAATTAACAAGCTATAATTCAAAATTGCACCAAAATTGGACATACCAAAATCGTGATTCCACTTTCTTTTCTTTTTTCATTTTGAAACGAATGAATAAATGATTTAATTCCTTTCTATTTATTTCTTTTCTGATAAGAAGAAATTTTTAACAATTATGCAAGGTAAGCGGCATTGGGTTTGCTTAGGCTGTGAGTCCTTAGTGATTGGGTTGTAACTATCTCTAAAGAAGTCCAAATCATGCAAGGTTAGCGGCATTGGAAAGCTAGCCCAATCATCTTTCCAACCATATATTATTTCTTGTATTGTTACTATATTTATTATTAGTTATTATTATCATAATTTTTACTATTATTATTATATGTTATTATACTTTTATTATTATTATTATTATTATTATTATTATTATTATTATTATTATTATTATTATTATTATTATTATTATTATTATCATATTAATTATATTTTTATTAGTATTATTAATTACTACTACTATTATTATTACTATAATTTTAGTACTATTATTTATTTTATAATATAAAATAAATAAGAATAATTTTGTTAGATTAAAAAAACTAAATTTGACTAATCTCATATTTATGGGAATAAGCATTCCTTAAAAAATGATGATTCATACTGTAAAAATCTTACCAATTGAGAATGAATACGAAATCACCCTTTTATTTCTACGTACTAACCGCCACCTAAATAATCCACTAAAAATTTTATGTAATGAAACATGACCCGACACAACATTACAAAAAATAAAATGTTAAAAAGCGTTTCGCATGCATTTAAAGATAAAAAACACTTTGAAGATTGTTAAATATGCTACATAATTAGATTAATTTGGCCTGAAATGAAATGTTTTGCATAGAGTCGATATCTTTTCTTCAAATATTAGAGTTCGAGTTGCTATATAATAATGAATTTTAAGATTTCAAATATTTATTCATATATCGGAGAAAGAAACTGATAATCTGATCGTAGGAATAAGATATATCGTTAAGTAGTCATTCGCACCTTTTTTATTAGTTTTTATTAAATTAGATCTATGGTGGGAAACCGATTAAATTTGATTGAAACATTCATTTAATTGCATTAATGAAATAGGGCCCTAGCGATGGCGTTCCCGAAACAAGTTCAAATAAATAGATAATCGTCGGTTATCCCGACAATCTAAATTCCTCTAACAAGTTTAATTACTTTATATTTAAAAAAAACATGTCATTTAACAATCTTTTATTATCTCTAATACACATAATTTAGATTAAGAACTTAATTATATTGTGATTCGGATATGAAAATGTAACGGTGATGGCGGCTGGAATCTCGATTAATGATCCAGATATATTATCTAATAATGTCAGTTTATAAACAACCATGCATGCTCGCACTAAATTTGAAAATAACTCACCTCATTAGATAGAACTTGCAGTCTACCACGAGAGAAAAAAACTGCTTTAATTATTAAAAAAACACTATAATTGATTTGATACCAATTACAAGTTAAGAATCTCGTGGAAAGAATCTTTACAACAGGAATGTCAATTTCTAGACGAATTTTAAATTAAGGGGCAAATGCAATGTGCCATAGATAAATCATAATGGCAGGCGATTTAGTTAAACTAAACTTAACAAAATGTAATTACTGTTTCATCGCGTACCTGTGAAGCAGTGAAGGGATGCATATTGATATTACCACCATTGCAAGTAAAGTTTATTCATAATTAAAGTACACTTAGATATACATTAAATATTAAATCATTCTTTTCTGTATTACATATTCTTGTTAGTATGTGCGTAGAATTAAAAAAACGAATGCGGACCCAAAACATACTTAACATTTGTCCCTTAGCCAGGATCATTAATAGTATAAATCACTAAATTGCAAATGATATGCTTTGAGAGAATAAAAAACATATATAAAGATGAAAATCATAATTTTATATACCAAAAAGAAAATGTGAAGATTATATCTGTATGATTAGAGTTGGCGCTTTTGGAGAATCATTTGAAAACGGGAGCATTAAAACACGTCATGTATTTTTTTTTAAAGAGTGGAAAAATACAAAATTTTAGCTTGATAAATTAATTTTATGTTTTGTGATAATTTTAGCACATAGGTGATTTTTGGTACAAAAAAGCACACTCAGCACCGAAAAATAACATATAGAAAATACAATTCAGAAACATCGTTGGAAATGATTTATAGGTTACATGTTATTTCTGGTGCCACTTGTATTTTTTTATGCTGAAAAATCACTTACGGACTAAAATTGTCACAAAATCAATTCATTAGATTTAATTAAGGTGTTATTGATTTATTAGGTTAAAATAGTCACAAAATCAATTTATTAGACTAAATGTTGTATTTTCCCAAAAAAAATGTGGTTAAGAATTCTTATGGGCCTGCAGAATATATTAAACTTAAAATAGACCTGGCACACAATAATTTTAAATAAAAAAGATATAAATTCCGGGCAGCGAATGAATATCAGTCTGACACGTAAATGCTTACATGAAAAATAAGCAACTAGTGCATTATAATATTATATGATAAGTTGATTTCCACACATTTTTATTTTTATATATTTTGGATTTCCATAAGGACATCGTTACGAACAACTGACACAAATATACAAATATAGCTATTATATATTGTTTTCCAATAAATTGATCGCTATCAAGAAATAATGATCAAGATAATATATATACACACACAGACAAATATAATTTATATGGAGCGAGACTAAGACAGCGCATATGACGGGGTACCCTTTTCTTTATAAGAACAATACAAATACTAAAATAAAAGTTTTCTCACACCTCACGAATTAACTACCCATTATCGGAACTCCGTTGGGGTCGGAAGGTGGAAACATATGTGTTCCTACATTTCTTCTTTTTCCCCCACCTTTTTATCTTTTCTAGTTTGTTCTTTGCTGATTTTAGCCCATGTGAATTCCAACTTGATCTGCCTGAAATTCGTGCAAGTGATATTAGTCCTACTTTTCTAAATAATATTCGAAGGTTATCATCATATGATCATACAATCGTAACTTATATACGTATACTAATAGAAAAACTCCAATCTTCGACCACGAAACTGTTGGAAAAAAGGTGTACAAAAAACAGTACAGAACTTGCCGGGCGATTACAACTCGAAAAGAGAAAATAGAAGAAGATCAAACTAACAATGAACTTAAACGATATAATAGAATTACAAATAATCAGTATTCTAGATGCCGAAGTCGAGAGTCCTCTTCCATGAGACGAGATACGCCCGAGAGTGCTCTCGGTTTTGGCGTATCGTCCCCAAAGATGAAGCGGCAACGTCTCGTAGGTGGCAAAGACCGCAAACCAACGAGCTCCGTGAACCGACTAAGCGGCGACGAGCTTGGACACAAAATATGAATGCAGAGTGCTCTTAGGTATCTTGGAATGCTTTTGCAGAGGGTGGCTTATCTTTGGGAGACATGTCCTATTTATAGGCGTCGTCCCCCATGGGAAAGCATCTTTGAGTCAACACCGCATTGATGTCGGGTGTTACGGAAAGATGTCCCCTATTGAGTCTGCAGCAGCTTACGGAGACAACGTGGCACGCTTCCGCAGAGCCATCATGTCGGGCGTTACAAGCGGTTACAACGAATCGGACAACGCGTGCGTCCGGTTTCATTGGACGATCCGGACGTCTCTTCAGTGCACAGCAGCAGACCCAACGGATTGGGCCACACGAGTTGGGCCTCGGACCAACTCCATCGCACAGCGAGCCCAAAGGATTGGGCTACACGAATGGGCCCCGAGCAACTTCATCTTTGGGCTCGATCAAATGTTGATCCAAAATATAAGACAATGGGCCACGGAACCGGGCCCACGAAGCAAGCCCACCAACAGCCCAAAGAATGGCCCAAAGACCAATCGCAAGATCCAAGATCCAAGATCCAAGATCCAAGATCCACGATCCACGATCCACGGACCACGGACCACGGACCACGGAACCGGAGCCGGGCCGGGCCGGGCCGCACGCAGCACGGCGGCGGGCGGCGGCGCCGGCACGGCCGGCGCGGCGGCGGCGGCGGCGGCGCGTGGGCTTTCCAAATCATCACTTGTGCACATAATTATACTAAGTGTTCAATGAACCACTTATATGACAATTAATGAAGGTACATTAATCAATGTGGGATAAGGATTAATTAATCCATGCTTATCCCTTAAGCACAAAACTCCATGTTTAAGTGACCAACTTTGATCCACTATTTCTCACTCACCGGAAATCGGATTTGAGAATGTGAATACACCACGATCATCTACTCAAAACGTAGATCGATCCTATGCCATTTAATTTCACAAAATTAAATGTTACGTCACTCAAAATCTTGGTCAAAGTAGCTTCCTGGCAACTTGACCATATATATAATATATATATATATACGCATAGATTTCCAACAATCCCCCACATGAGTGGAAATAGCCATATGCATGAATGCGAACACATTTCGATCCTCGAGATGTTAAAATATTTGGACAGTGGTTTATGACTTTGAACCTTCCATAGTTAGTACCATCGAGTACACAAAGCGGATTAGTGGACATGATGCCTGAACTATTCCCCACACGCGTAATCGAGACAATGGTATTAACACTTTAACACCTCAACCTCATCCGTTCTCACGTTTGATTCCATTTGGCCATGGACATCCACTTTGGATTCATAAGTGTTTTGTTTGAAGCGGCCCCACTGCACTTACATAGGTGATTCTTTACCGAGTATCTTGCCATACTCAACCTCCCGAGGTATCTTAGGAATCATTAAGAGTCAACGACTCAACCTCACCACTAGGCAAGTTTTTCAACACTCGTTTGCTTTCTAGGAATGACTAACTCGAGTGTTTATACACGAACTCATATAGCTTAGTTCTCCCATTGAACCAAGTTCTTGGATCTCCATCATCATGGTTGGGTTACCACTATGATTGTTCTTAAGATGTGGATTTTAGTCCCATTCCTCTAGAACTTGATCATTTGATCTCGGTTCAACCCTTTGGTTAACGGATCGCGGATTATCTATTGACTTGACATAGTCAATTGATATAACCCCACTGAGATCAAATGCCTCACGGTATTATGTCGTCGACGATATGTCGAGACTTACCATTATACAAACCACTTTTCGCCTTCCAATAGTCGCTTGGCTATCACGGTGAATCATCACCGGTGGCACGGGTTTAGACCAACATGGAATATCTTCCAAAAAATTACGGAGCCACTCGGCTTCCTCACCAGCTTTATCCAAAGCTATGAATTCTGATTCCATGGTGGATCGAGCTATACACGTCTGCTTCGTGGATCTCCAAGAAACAAGACCTCCAATCGTGAACACGCACCCACTGTAGAAAGTGAATCTTCGTGTCGATATCCAATTGGCATCACAGCACCTTCAAGTCCGGGATATCTCGTGAATGCACCCATGATTTTGAGTATACTTGAGTACCTCAAAACTCTCACTAAAGCCTTCCAATGCTCCTTGCTTGGATTGCTCGTGTAACGACTCAATTTGTTCACTACGCAAGCTATGTCGGGTCGGGTGCAATTTGTAAGATACATCAAACACCGATGACCTTAGCATAGTCTTCTTGCCCAACGGGTTCACCCCTGTTCTTACTCAAGTGAACATTGAGCTCCAATGGGTCTTAGCGGTAAACTATCAAACGCGTTGAATTTCTTAAGCACTTTCTCGACATAGTGAGATTGTGTCAAGACAATTCCGTCGATCTTCTTAGAATCTTGATTCCAAGAATCACATCACTAATCCCATGTCCTTCATGTCAAAATTTCTATTTAACATGCGCTTTGTGTCATTAATGACTTGAGTATTGCTACCCATGATCAACATATCATCTACATACGGACACACTATAACATAACCATTATCGTTGTTCTTAACGTGACACATTTATCACACTCATTGATCTTGAAACCATTTGCCAACATTACATTGTCAAATTTCAGTGCCATTGCAACGGCGCTTGTTTCAAACCATATAGAGACTTCACGAGTTTGCATACCGCCTCTCGACTGTGTACTACAAACCTTCGGGTTGCTCTATATATACCTCATCCTCGAGGTCACCATTCAAAACGCAGTCTTAACGTCCATTTGATGAATCTCAAGTTTGTGCAAAGCAAAGAATTGCGAGAAGCACCCTAATAGACGTAATCCTCGTCACGGTGAATAGGTATCGAAGAAATCGTACCCTCTCTTTGTTTAAACCCTTTGACAACCAAACGGGCTTTATACTTTTCAATTGATCCATCCGTCTTGTACTTCCTTAAGGATCCACTTGCATCCTAAGGGCTTACAACCTTCGGCAAATCAACCAAAGACCCAAGTGTGGTTTTGCAAAATGGAATCAATCTCACTGAACGACTCTCGCCGAGCATCCCGTCTGGCCGAGCATAGCTACTGATTGAAGTTGGTTCTTCGTCCAACATGAACGCAATATAGTCGGGACCAAAATCCTTTGGCGTTCGACTCTCCGCCACGCCTCGGTTCCGACCTATCCGGATCGGACCTCGATCGCTTATGCGATATCGGTTCTTCCTCCAGGTTTAGAACTCAAGCTTCACCATCAGTTCTATTGCTAGAATTGGCTTCACTTTTATCCTTATCTTTACTGAGGATAAACACTTTCAAAGAATATAGCATTCCTTGACTCAATCGTCGTCCCCACAACATATCCGTACCTCGACTTGGATCGAAAACGATAAGTACATTGCTCGATCATACCAATAAAGATACAATCATTGCTTTAGGTCCAATTGTAACTTGTTTTGGAAGAGGCACCTCAACCTTCGCCAAACACCCCACACTTTGAGATATTTGTGCGATGGCTTTCTTCCTTTCCACAACTCGTAAGGAGTGACATCCTTACCTTTGAGTGGAATCTTGTTCAAGATGTAGTTGGTCGTCAAAACAGCTTCCCCACAAGTTCAGGGCAACCTGAACTAATCAACAAAGCATTCATCATCTCCTTAAGTGTTCGATTTTACGTTCAAAGAACGCCATTAGACCGAGGTGAATAAGGAGTCGTCGTTTGGTGTATTATACCACTTTCGTTGCATAATGCCTCAAACGAGCTACATATTCTCCCCTATCACTTCGAACAGTCTTAATTCGACAATTAATTGATTCTCGCTTCGTTCTTGAAGTTTTTAAAAGCTTCAATAGCCTCGTCTTTACTTCTTAGAAGGTAAAGATAACAATATCTTGTCTGATCATCAATAAACGTGATGAAGTACTTTTACCACCTCTAGTTTGTACAAACTTTAAATCACACACATCGGTGTGAATAAGTTCTAGAGGCTTAGTGCTGCTCACCGAATGAAGCGGTAACTTAGCCATTTTGGCTTCCACACAAACCTCACATTTCGTTTGTGTATTAACTTCATTTAACTTTAGTAAATCTAAATTTACTAATCTTTTATTGTATTTAGATTAACATGTCCTAATCTACAATGCCATAAATCGAGCACTCGGTCAGTAAGAGGAAGTAGATGCTTTTCATTCATCATAATTTTGGGTACACGGCGACAACCATTACATTTAGTTTGAAAAGACCCCGGTGAGATAACCTCTACCAAGAAACTTTCCAAACTTAGTCAAGACAAACTTGTCCGACTCAAAACTAGTCTAAAACCTTTATTAACTAGAATAGAGCGACACTAAGTTCTTGCGAATGTCGGGACATAAAGACATCCTTCAATGTGATCTCAATGCGGACGTCATCTTGAGCACCACATCACCAACTCCGGCAACCTCGGACGAAGCTTGGTTCCCCATGTTGAGCTTCCTCCCCTCAACAGGCTTGTAGGTGGAGAAACGCATCTTTTCGGCGCATACGTGCGCAGTTGCGCCAGTGTCGATGAACCATCCACCTTGATTCTCGACGTGGTTGACTTCTTCGGTCACCACAGCAGCCAAGTCATCCTTGTCCCATTTGTCGAAGTCCTTCTCGACAACGTTGGTAACTTGCTTAGCCTTCTTCTTCTTAGGCTGACGGCAGTCCTTACTCGTGTGGCCATGCTTGCCACAATTGTAACAGTCCCCGTCAAACTTACGGGAAACCACCTTCCTTTGCCTTTATCTTTGACATTGGGACGAACACGTTTGTTGGAGGACCGCCTCTCTCAACAGTTGGCTCTAGCATCGATCAAGCCTTTCCTTTAGTTCTAGCTTCTTCACGTCGACTCGATCGCGATCGACGATCAAGTCTTCAGTGTCATATCCTTTCGCTTGTGCTTAAGGTAGACCTTGAAGTCTCTCCACCCCGGGGGTAGCTTCTCAATCACTGTAGCGACGACAAAGCCGTCCGAAATAGTGTGCCCTTCGGCTTGAACCTCGTGCACAATGAGTTGAAACTCTTGCACTTGGTCCATGATCGGTCGGGAATCGACCATCTTGTAGTCCAAATATTTGGCTACAATGAACTTCTTAGTACTGCATCATCACTACGGTGCTTCTTTTCTAACGCATCCACATACTTTTGGATGTCGTTACAACAAAGATAAACACTATACAAGCTATCTTCTAAACTACCAAGTATAAAATTTTTACAAAGGTAGTCGCCATCGCCGATTGTCATATCTTTGCTCGGACGTGAAAGTCCGTCACTTGACCGGGCGGCGGGCTCATCTTCTACCAGAAGTTGGCGAAGCCCAACGTCGTGGTAGAACAACATCTTTTGCTGCCATCTCTTGAAGTCGGATCCTCCAAACTTCGGTGGCTTCTCGTCGGGCGGCATCATCCTTGCGGTATGAACAGGCGTCGAGATCGATCCATGACCGGATCCACGAGTGTTAGATCCCATGGATCCAACAATCGACCCACTGAAAAGTGCAGTCGTCGAACCAAAGGAACCACTAAAAGTGGAACCAATTGTTGAACCACTAAAAGTGGAACCAACAGTCGACCCAAAGGGTCCAATGGTTGACCTCGAAGGCATCGAACCAAACATGACCGAAGCCATTGTGCGGTGGCGGCGATGGCGAAGGCAGGCGGCGGCGGCGGCGCGGAGGTCGGTGGGTGTACGGTCGACATCTCCAAGCAAAGGTATTATGTTTCGAACGTTTTAAGTCAATTTTAAGTTTGACTCCTTCGTGGCAAGTAATATCTCGTCTTGCGATTGTTGGAAAAAGGTGTACAAAAAGCGATGCGTAACTTGTCGGCGATTACAACTCGAAAAGAGAAAAATGAAGAAGATCAAACTAACAACGAACTTAAAGCGATATAATATAATTACAAATAACCGTATTCTAGATGTCGAGTCGAGGAGTCCTCTTTCCGAAGACGAGATACGCCCGATAGTGCTCTCGGTTTTGGCGTATCGTCCCCAAAGATGAAACGCAACGTCTCGTAGGTGGCGGACACGCAAACCAACGAGCTCCGTGAACCGGACGAGGCGGCGACGAGCTTGACACAAAATATGAATGCAGAGTGCTCTTAGGTATCTTTGGAATGCTTTTGCGATAGGTGGCTTATCTTTGGGAGACATGTCCTATTTATAGGCGTCGTCCCCTCATGGGAAAGCATCTTGGAGTCAACACCGCATTGATGTCGGGTGTTACGGAGTTATGTCCCCTATCGAGTGCGCAGCGGCTTCGGAGACAACGTGGGCACGTTTCGCGAGCCATCATGTCGGAGCGTTACCGACGGTTACAACGAATCGGACAACGCGCGCGTCGGGTTCATTGGACGTATCCGGACGTCTCTTCGAGTGCAGCAGCCCAACGGATTGGGCCACACGAGTTGGGCCCGGACCAACTCCATCGCACGCCAGCCCAAAGGATTGGGCTGCACGAATTGGGCCTCGAGCAACTTCATCTTTGATTACGGAACCGGGCCGGCGCCGAGCCGGCACGGGCGGGCGGCGCGGCGGGCGCCGGGCAGCCGGCACCGAGCCCGGCGGCGGCGGCGGCGGCGTGTCTGTGGCGATGGGCTTTCCAACCCATCACTTGTGCACATAATTATACTAAGTGTTCAATGAACCACTTATATAGACAATTAATGAAGGTACATTAATCAATGTGGGATAAGGATTAATTAATCCATGCTTATCCCTTAAGCACAAAACTCCATGTTTAAGTGACCAACTTTGATCCACTATTTCTCACTCACCGGAAATCGGATTTGAGAATGTGAATACACCACGATCATCTACTCAAAACGTAGATCGATCCTATGCCATTTAATTTCACAAAATTAAATGTTACGTCACTCAAAATCTTGGTCAAAGTAAACTTCAGCAACTTGATATATATATAATATATATATATACGCACGATTTCCAATGAAACAATAATATATATATAGTAGGTTTGAGTTCTATTTCACCTTCCAATCCATGGCCGGACCTTTTCTTTTCAAGTTGCTGTTGTTCGATTACGTATTTCATACTTATCAATATATGGCCCCCATGCATGTTTTAATGATGTCAAATAAAATATATATGTACTAGTTTCTCATAAATACTCATGGTTCACATTGACAATATGAAAGCGTAGCCTTGAAAACTCAATAGGAAATCCCACACCGTTCACTCTAATACAGACAAATAATTCACTTTGAAATAATCACCATCTTTTAATTTTACAATTCACGAACGTGAAACACATTTTGCCAATGAGATCATGACAACTTTCATTTTCCGAGTGAATGATAAGATTTGAGTGAATCACAGCAAGCCACTTATCCCCTATAACTAACTCATTTTCAACTTCTTTACATAGTTAATTACCCTATATATATATTCCTATAACATAACTCCATACCACTCCACTCCACTCCCCATACACACGCACGGCCATCAACCATGTCCTTCTTCCAACAGAGCATTCTAACAACACTAGGCTCGAAATTCGACGAGAAGCAATGGGTCAAAGAAATCCGAAAAACCCTAGAAGAAGAACTCGAGGAAGAGATTGAAACACCAGTAACAATCTTCGGAGTTCCGAAAGCCCTAATGATGACTGATCCGGATTCCTACACTCCGCAGGATGTGGCGATCGGGCCGTACCACCATCTCCGCCTCGAGCTCTACGATATGGAGCGGTACAAAGTCGCCGCCGCGAAGAGAATCCAAAGGGAGCTCAACAACGTGAAGCTTCAAACCCTCGTCGACCGCCTCATGAAGCACGACCTCCGCATCCGGGCCTGCTACCACCGGCCCATCAACTTCGGGTCCGAGGCCCTCGCGTGGATGATGGCCGTCAATGTCTGCTTCATGGTCGAGTTCATCCGCGTCTGCGGCATCCAGCAGGGCAAGATCCTCGGCAAGATCCCCTCCGGCCTTTCCCACCTCATCGACGCCTCGGGGAACAAGACGTCCCACAACTCCATCCTCAGAGACATCCTCATGCTCGAGAACCAGATCCCGCTCTTCGTCATGAGGATGCTGTTTGAGCTGCAGTTTCAATCCAAGGAAACCGCGGATCAGACGCTGCTCGCTATCATGACGGCCGTCAGCACCGATCTCTCGCCGTTCAAGGAGGCGGAGACGATGACGGCAGTGAGGGACCACGCGCATTTATTGGATTTTTTATATCACTTCATCGTGCCGAAAACCGATGTATCGTTTCCGCCGCACGAGATCATCGAAGGCGGCGGAGAATTTGGCGATAAGGAGAAGGAAGGGCTAACGGCGGAAGAGGCGTTTGCGAAGCCGAGTCACCTGCGGAAGCTAGTGGATATGATATGGGCGATGCTGTCGAGGTTAAGGCTGATTGAATGGATAAAGCGCGTGATCTTCTCCAAACCGTTGAAAGTGGTGGTGAAGCTGCCGTGGACGATTCTCAGCAAAATCCCCATAATCAAAATGTTGAAGGAGCCCGTTGAGAACGTGCTCAAAACCTTCCATAATAACAAGAAGGAAGACGGAGAAGACGAAGAATCGGGTTCGAAAACAGACGAGAAGCCTCCGCTGCTGGAGGAGATCAAGATCCCTTCCGTGACGCAGTTGGCGGAGGCCGGGGTGCAGTTCGCGGCGACCAAGGAAGGGATCTCGAGCATCAAATTTGACAACAAAACCCTAACTTTCCACATCCCGGTGATCAACCTGGACGTGAACTCGGAGGTGGTGCTGAGGAATCTGGTGGCGTACGAGGCGTGCAGCGCGTCGGGGCCGCTGGTGCTGGCGCGGTACACGGAGCTGATGAACGGGATAATCGACACGGAGGTGGACGCCAAGTTTCTCTGCGGGAGGGGGATCATCGTCAACCATTTGAAGAGCGAGAAGGAGGTGGCGGATCTATGGAACGGGATGAGCAAGTCGGTCAGATTGACCAAAGTGCCCTCGCTTGATAAAGTCATAGCGGATGTCAACAAGTTCTATAGCCAGAGGTGGAAGGTTAAAATGGCCAAGTTTATGAAGGAGTATGTGTTTGGGTCGTGGAAGATTCTGACGTTTCTCGCGGCCATGGCGATGCTGCTTCTCATGTTTTTGCAGGCGTTTTGCCAAGTTTATTCTTGCAGTCGGATTGTTCCCATTGAAGCGCTCGAGCCCACTGTTAATGAGTAGGAAAATTGGTAGGGTTTCTTTGATGAATTATGTAAGTCCCATTTTGTTTCTATTAGTTAACAGAATAGAAAAAGATTATATATATATACGTATATGTAGGTAGGTTCACTTTGCGTTGGGTTGTTTGTGTACGTGAGGTTGTTGTGTGAGTTGGTGTGTGTGCAAACCCACCTTTTCTTTTCTTTTTTGGTCGGAGGGGTTTTTTACCTCATTCGTCACGTTTGTTGAGAAACACCAAATATGCTTGTAAATATTGTGTTGTGTGTGTGTGTGCGCTTTTTCCCTAAAAATTTGTAATATATGATGAAAGAGTGGTATGAATTTTCACCTCTTTTCTTTCCAAGTGACGAATACTTTAATTAATATTTTCATCTTTAGCATTAAATGTCGAAAATATTACTCGAACTTTCTTATTTTTATATCATTTTTCAACCATTGCGATTACAACATCTCCTCTTAATTTGTTGGTAATATTGTAATTACAACCTGATAATAAAACTGTTGAAATTGAAATTCTAATATTGTTATATTATTTTGATAGTTAACTTTAGGGACAAAAGTATTAACTAATTTAAAGTTAATTATTAGAATTATCATTTTTTAATTAAAATTGTTAAATTATGTGGATGGACACACAGGAGTGCGAACCCATATCGATTATTATCAATATGGAGCATTTCATAAGACTATTGTTTAGAGTTTATTGTCTGTCCATCTATCAATAAATTGTTGGACATCTGCCTCGACATGTGGAATAGGTCCTCCTCAGAGACTTAGAGCAGTCTTTGAAAAGTCTCTTACTTGACTTTTTAGCTCATGTTTAATTCAGCTATGGCCTATGGGTGTCAAAGATAAGAGAACAGCTTAATTATTGTTAGAAAGGGTAAAAAGCTTAAATTAATTATTATATATTATTTTATATTTTTGCGGCTATAAAATTACACATGCGGATATGCATATTGAACTTAGTATAACCTTCTTGGCCGTTACTTCATTAAACTGCATAAAAGATACAGTCAACTTATTATAACTAAATACGAGTGTATAACTTGTCGATTTTCGGCAAAAATCACTTTATGTCATAATTTATAATAATACTTGTTAATCATCAAAATTTGTTTGAACTTATAAATATAACTTGCTATAATAATTGATTATCCATCGTAGTATCAACTCGAATATTATAAAGTAAATATTAATAATAAATATAATAAATATAAAAGATTAAAAGTTAGAGAAAATATAATGTAAGCATGTCGATTAGTGTTCGGACGTGTTTAGAATTTATATATTCATAAATGTCTCAAACTCGATTTTAAAAATTGATTTTACTGTCGATTCTCGT
This sequence comes from Salvia rosmarinus, assembly GCA_036937905.1. Classification (NCBI taxonomy): domain Eukaryota; kingdom Viridiplantae; phylum Streptophyta; class Magnoliopsida; order Lamiales; family Lamiaceae; genus Salvia; species Salvia rosmarinus. Next base: position 69,101,256 of record CM072823.1, read on the forward strand.
CTAAAACTTATATAATAATGTCAATTAATTGTTCAAATTCATTTAATATCTGAATAATCAAATATAAGTTGTTACAATAATTAGTTATATATTTCAATAAAACCATAACATTACAGAGTATATGTATTAATAATACATAGCATAAATACCCACTAATAACCCATCATCGTCTCAAACCCGCATAGCAACACTCACTGACTTTCCAAATCTATTTGGATTTATAAAATAAGTTGTTATGGTCAAAATCCAAACATTATAGATTAAACATTTTTTTGAATACAATAATAAATATTATAAATACCCGCTAATTATATATCCTTTCTCGTATTATAAGGCTACGATTCAGCTATCCAAACGGACCAAACCTATTTCATCTCAAACCCATATTATAAATATTACATGTATAGTACCAATTAATATTAATAAAAAATTATAAATACTCACTTATTCTTCGTTCTCATCTCATACTCATATAATAATGTCAGCTAACTTAAATCCAAGACTACTGTTTAAAAATGAACCTTAAAAATATATCTTTTTATTTAAGTTTTAGATCGATTAAATCATATGACAATACTCACTAATTATCTATAATGTTTTTCTTATTAAATAGTGTAGTAAAAACTACAAATTGACCAAATTAAATTATAAAAATATTTATTTAGTCAAAATTAAATTAAATAAACTATTTATATAACCAAATTGAATTGATGGTGTAGTTTGAATGACATTAATATCAATGACTCTAACGATTAAAAGTGAAAATTTGGTTAGGATGTAAGCCTTTGAATTTGGCTAGCATGTAATCCGTCGAATTTTGACAGGAAACATTTTACGTTGTGTTTATGGTTATGTTAAATAAAACATTCTTTATACCAGGGCGATAAGTCTGAATTTGATATATTTAATGAAATAATATTTATATTAGGACAATGAGTTTGAATTTTATATGTATATGTCATATTCCGTCGAATTCTAATGGAAAATAACTTTATATTGTAATTTATGCATAGAAAATTAAATATTCATAGACATGTTACTTACTCCCATTTAGAATGTATATACACGTACCCGTCTTAAATTTGACTAATTATCCAAAGTTGTTTAAATTTATAAATATAATTTGTTATAGTGATTGGTTATTCGTCTCGATAAAAATCGAATATTACAAAGTAATAATTAACAATAAATAGTATAAATAACGAAAGATATAAAATAGAGAAAATTCTTTGTATGCGTGTCGATTAATTTTAAATTCCTTTAGAATTTATACGTTCATACATATCTCAAACCTGATTTAAAAGTATTTCACTACTCATGCTCGTCTCAAACCCGCATAGTTAATGTTTGCTAACTAAATAATATACATAAAAGCAATAATATAAATAACAAAAGATTAAAAATAGAAAACATGTCTAGCATATACATATCCGCATCCGTCAAAATTTGATTAATTATCCGAAAATTGATTAATTTTATAAATATAAGTTGTTACAATAATTAGTTATTTGTTTCAATAAGACTTGAACATTGCAGAATAATTATTAATAATAAATAATATGGATAACTAAAGATTAAAACTAAGCAAATTTCACATAGACGTATTGTTTAATGTCTTGACATGTTTAGAACTTATTTACATATAACTATCACAAATCGAATTAAAAATTGATTTTATTATATGTTCTCATCTCATTCGCTTAGTATCCATTAATTACCTAAATTTATTTAAATTTACAAAATATCTAATTAATAAAATATATATTTATTCCAATAATTGGTTATCCTCTCGATAAATTTTGAATTTACTATTTATTTCAAAACAAATTATTAATTGTGAAATCTCACAAAAAATATTATGAGCTTCAAAATTCATATATGTATGTCGATAAATATTTGTACCCGTCTAGAATGTATATTCTTGTACCAAAATAATATAAATAACAAAAGACTTAAAAATAGAGAAAATTATATTCTCGTCTCATTTTCGTATAGTAATATCCGCTAATAACATGAATTCATTTAAGTTTTAAAACATATAATCAATGAAATATATATTTTTTATATTAAAATTAAAAAAATCTCACATTGACATATCAATCAATGTCTGGATTAATACATAATCTATATACATGTAACTATCAAATTTGATTAAAAATAATTTTACTATATATTTGTTCTCGTCTCATTCTCGTATAGTAATATATGTTGATACCTAAATTCATTTAGATTTACAAAATCAATATATAATAAGATTAATGATTAACGTAATCTCTCTCCTACGTGGACTATTTATTTCATTTTTTTATTAATTTATGAAGTCTCATGAAAAATCGATATGAGTTTCAAATTTTATTTTTAAAAAAGTACAAAATATATTCTTTTATTTTGATTTTCAATTTGTGAAGTTCATGAAAAGTCGATGTATGATTCAAAATTTGTTTATAAAAATTATACAAAATATATCATTCAATATGTCTTAAAATAGTAAGGTATAAAAAAAATTAAAAAATAATATTAATCAAATTAAATTATTTTTTCAAACAAAATATAATTATTTATTTGGCCAAGTAATTAACTGATGGACCAAATAAAATTGGTAGATGCAAAATAATTGTATATTGGGGATGACAAAATCTACTCACAACTATTTATATATGTTTTATTTAGGGTGGAGTTTGATAAGAAATAAATGTGGGATATGAGATGTAAATAATAAGAATTAAGGAGATTTGAGAAAAATAAAAATGGAGAGATTATATGATACCACATAGAAGAGAGAATCATTAATCCTATTATATATTGATTGGAGTAGGATTTATTTATTTATTTTGAGTAAATATTGGAGTACGTTTGGAAACATGGTAATCGAGAATGCGCAATAATGTAAAATATTTGCACGCCTATATGTTATTCAATTACAACAAAAGCATGTCAGGTCTAGATTGAAATCATTTCGGTGGGACTCAGGATTCTTCTTTTGTTGGTTGTAAAGAAATGGATGAACCATCTTACCAGAATAAACTATAACAAAAATTAAAGTAAAGATGACAAAAAAGGAGTTTGGCGATCCCTTAATTCGCTCTAATCCACTGTTATTGCAGTGTGGGTATCTTAAATTTTGATCAAAACTCATCAAATATATGAGAAACAATACTCATTCGCTTGCTTTCTGTGAGCACATTTCATGAACAACGTTAACATTTAGTTTATGTTAGTAATTTTTATATACATTTATTTTGATTCTATCTCATAAATTATTATTGACATTTAATTTCATAAATTACACAAAAATTAATTAAAACTCGATTTGTTCTTGTAATTAATTTATTTGAAGTTAGAGAAAACAAAAACAAACTGAGCTTCAATTTTATGTAACGTGTGAAATTTATAATACCAATAACAATTTTGAGGTATTAGAATCAAAATAAGTATGAAGATTCGGAGGTTCGGATTTTTGTCTATCAACCGATCCAATAAATTTGTGAAAGAAAAATCCGATCCGAACCGAATATCCGAAAATCAAATCCAAAATCCGATGTTTTATACAAAATCCGAACCGAACCGAAAAATCCGGAAAAAACGAAAATCCGTTTTGTTAATTCTTATATATATTTATATTAAATTTAAACATATTTGAATAAAATATTTTTATATATATAAATTACATATAATTAGGATTTTGGATTTTCATTTAAAAATCTCCGATCCGATCCGAAAATCATCCGGATCAAATCGAATATTCGGTTTTGGATTTTTTTCACGCTTTTAAGTGTATGAAGCTAACGTGGACAAAAGGTGAATAACATATCTCTTTCCTCTATATATGTGCAGATAAAAATTTGGACCATTTTAAAATTAACCAGCTAAATGTTACATGGACACACGTAAAAAAGTGAACCAAATAATATACATTTATATAAAATAATTATTATTATTTTATTTAAAATAAATAAAACCTAGCACACTAAATTTCAAAATTGTCCTTCAAGATTTAAATAAGTAAGAATATTATAATAAATTAACAGTCTCATTACTGACATTTTATGAATTTTAGTCAATATAAGAAATAAAAGCTACTAATATTTTTATCATATCATATCTGCATAAGCTTCTTCCAGTTGAGTCCAATTAGAAGTAATACATAAAATAGACTATCACTTATTACTTTATTTTTTTCAGTATATATAACAATGGAATCCATGACCGAACCTAATAATAAATATATCAAAATTTGCAAAAATATCTACTTTTATAAGAATAATAGATAATTAGCACTACCACTACATATTAAATTATGTATGACAGATTGAGAGTCTCATGCTACTGTTTAACAATTAATCAATTGGCGCGGGTGCAGTCTAAGAAAGTTAAAGCTGTCCTAAAACGAAGGACTTCAGCATGTGGCAAAGACCTTATGGGGCTTGGAGTTGGGCCTAACAAATGCATCTAGAGACAGGAGTTTAAGAGTAGGCATAGGAGGTATTCGGGCCTCTTCATGCATCTAGAGACAGGAGTTTTTTTCAAGAGTAGGGACATATTTAGGAAAATGGTGATTAAAGTAATAAAAATAGATATGATAAATTTTGAAGAGATAATTATTTTAAAATAAACAAATTATCTATATAAGCTTGTGATACTAAAATGAAAAGCGTTTTATTTTCAAATTGTCTATTAAGCTTGTATCTTAAAAATTTCAGCACTTTTATTTTAAATTTGTGTACTGTACTTTAATTTGTGGGATGGAAGAGAATTATTGCTATATGATTATCAAGTAGATCATTCAATGCTAACAAAAATGCAAAATGATCATACTGCCTGCCAGCCATTAGGAATCTGGCCACCAATTTTACAAATCAATAATGTTAAAAAAAACAAACACATCACACATAGATACACCACATAGAAAAATTAGTTGAGCTATGATACAGAATCTATTTTGTCAGGAAAAATATATATTATGGGTGCCAGATCATCTCTCATCAATTTGGTTTCGACAGCAGCTTAATATACTCAAGTGGTGTTTATTTTAAATGATTAATATGAGTCGAAAAAAATAATACTCGATAGTCATGGATGAGAAATATTAATTGGGACAATGCTAGCTAGAGCACGCTATAATTTCTAAAATTTGGGATTACTGACTTGATATTTATCCGATTAAAAGGATATTGATTGGAGAAATCTTTCGAATAAAAAATAAATTGAATGACTTCTATTAGAAAGACCAATTTAAGTCTGTTTGCTTTTATTTACTTTGTCATTTATTCTGATATTTAGCTCTCTCGACCTCCCTCTCTCTGCTTGTCCCTAATAGATTATGATGACGCAATCCCATATATTTGGAATTTATAATCTATTTGCTTTCAACAAACGGAAAGTTTGGGTTCTCTAGCAAATGAGAAAGTTGTGCTTATGTAATTATGCCTATACTTTGAGATTGGTTAAACTATCTTACATTTTAATCATGTTGTATCCAGTCATGCTTGCGGTTTTATTAAGACGATGAGGGTGTTGGGCTACTCATACTTTTATATACATCTATTCGATGCTAATCAACTGATGAACGAAATATTAGTATTTAGGGGTGTTTGGGTAAGCTTATTTTAAAGAGTTTGTAAGGTCCAAGAGCTTATAAGAATATGTTTTAAGATTTTATAAGAGATAATGTTGTATCCAGTTGTTAAGTGTTTGGATAACTGATTTTATTAAGAGAGATCTTGAGTGTAAAGAGCTACTCATACTTTTATATACATTGATTCGATGCTAATCAACTGATGAAGTTATTACTTAATTAATTTTATAGATATTAGTATTCAGCCTATTTTTATTTGACCAGCAGAGATTGTGTGCATTTGTACAAGATCCATGAATTTCACCTTAATCAATTATTTTATCAAATATTTTCAAGTTGCCAAACACCCTAGTCTATTTTATTTGACTGAAGATTTCACATAATTAATGCATAAAAATTACTAAAGTTGAATAAATTTTAAAAAAAAATCACATAATTAATACATAGAAATTTGAAAATTTATTAGCGATGTAGATGAAATCCATTAGAACTTTAATGAATAATGAATTAACGTATTCCTTGTATTATTTTAATATTTATATCATAATTTAATATATTCTTCAAATATATAATTGTATACAAGTGCCCTTAATATTATAATAGGTAATTTATATTTTGTAAACAAATCACTTTCAAATATTAGAACAGATGGTTACATTAAATTTTGCAGTCTTGTGGATTCATACCAGCTGAAGTGGCCTAGCTAGTGCATATAATTGATAATATTTTTTTATGGCTCCTTTCATATATTAATAGTGTAATAGTTTTTTTGAGCCCTAGAAGGATAATTTGATAAAAGATAGATAATTTTTGGAGTAAATAAAAGATTGATGGATAAATTTTTTTATATTGTCCACATAATCCACCAAATACTTAATACATCCTATATTTTGTCAATATTAAAAAGTAGGCGCCCCTTATATTTGAATTGTCGCACCATACATGTTATTTTGGCTATTTAAGTATAAGTTCTGAAATAACTTGTTTTTGTGACTTTTGTTGAGACTACTATTCACAGGGCTTGTTTTTGTGACTTTTGTTCAGACTTCTTAACTAGGGTTATCTACTGTTTTAATATATAAAAAGAGCAACGTCACGATTGGATATAGTTGAAAAAGATATTGATTAATTCACCATATCCTAGTGAATTAAAGATGAATGTGGAATATATCATGCATTTATTAAATATTGAACTTAGAGATGGCAATGAGAAGTTTAATATTGATTAATTCACCATATCCTCTAAATAAAAAGAAAGGTCTAGCGTTCAATTCTCACGGTTTTCCTTCCTCCAATTCAATAAAAAAATTATATAAAAGTGAAGTAGTTTGGCGAAATTTATATAGCATTTTCCGTAACTAAAGAATGAAATATACTCCTTAACCATAGTGAGAACTATAAATAGGTTCGATCCAAGATGATCATATGTTTTACCAATAATTATCTTTCAAAAGTTGTGGTCTTACTTTTTATCACTTTATTCACTTTATACAATGTCCTTTATAACCGTCTTTGAAAAGAAATGATCCGTCTTATCGGACGAAGAGAGTATAACTTAACCATAGTGAGAACTATAAATAGTATGTGGTGCTAAAACCACGTCATATGAAAGCCGAGCAGAGCCCACTTGTGTAAATTAATAACAATGAAATAAATTATTTATTCAGAATGATATGCATCAACAATGAAGCATCGCAGTCCCATTCCCCATCCATAATTAATACCTCAATAATCACACATGCAAGAACACATGGTTCCTTCTTTAATATTTTCAATTTGGACTTTTCTTTTCATATCCTACCTAGCTACTGGAATCTCTCTCGTGAATGCGTTGTTTTTCAAAGTAAAATACAAACCAAGAAGATTTGACCGAGATTGCTTCTTTAATTTTAAACATTCACACTCATTTCCCATATATATTTTATTGTATTAATGAGTAACGAGAAACTCACTTCTCCCACTTAAGATAGTACTATTTAAACCACTACTCCCACCACACAACTTGTTCATTCAAAAATTCAACCTACTTCCATCCTTCAGACATGTCGTCGACACAACAACGACCACACTACGACGAGACGCTATGGGTGAAGCGCATCCAGCAAACCCTAGACGAAGAGCTCGACGAGGAGACTGAAATCCCGGTGACGATCTTCTCCGTCCCAAAATCGCTAATGGCGACCGATCCGGAGTCCTACATCCCACAGCAAGTGGCGATCGGGCCGTACCACCACCTGCGGGCCGAGCTCTACGACATGGAGAGGTACAAAGTTTCCGCCGCCAAGAGAAACCAGAAGGAGCTCCAGAACGTGAAGCTGAAGCACCTCGTCGAGCATCTCATGAAGATGGAGCTGAGGATCAAAGCGAACTACCACCGGCCGTTGGGAATCGGGGCCGAAGCCCTCGCCTGGATGATGGCAGTCGACGTCTCCTTCCTGTACGAGTTCGTGCAGGTCTGCGCCGTCAAGGAGGGGAAAGCCATCACCAGAATCCCGTCCAGAATGGCGCATCTGATCGATTTATCGGGTAGAAAACCGCGCACAACGAGATTCTGAGAGATATTGTCATGCTGGAGAATCAAATCCCTCTGTTTGTGATGAGGAAGCTTCTAGAATTGCAGTTCTCATCTCTGGAGATGGCGGACGAGAGGGCCCATGCTATGCTCACCGGCCTCAGCAAGGACCTCTCACCTTTCCGGATGGCCGCGGAGTGTGTGGCGGTGAGCGAGTGTGCTCACTTGCTCGAGTTTTTATACAACTACATCGTGCCCAAAACGGATCGGGAAAAGCCCGCGTCAGTCGAGATCGACGTTGCAGAGGAGGAGGATAACGACAAGGAGGCAGCGGAGGGAGAGGATGCCCTCGCGCAGTCGACCCACGTGCGGAAACTACGTGTGATCGTGTGGCACATTGTTTCCTCCTCCATGAAAAAGCCTGTGATGTTTATGAAAAGGGTGGTTTTGTCCAAACCTCTCAAATTAGTAGTGAAGCTGCCATGGAAGATTGTTTCCAACATCCCGATTTTGAAGGCCTTCAAGCAGCCTCTCGAGAACATGTTCTCCACCTACGGGGAGAAGAAGGACGACGGCGAGGGCGGCGATGAGGAAGGAGCAAGACCGAGAAGCCGCCACTGCAGGAGGAGATCGTGATCCCCTCCGTCACGCAGCTGTTGGAGGCCGGGGTGCAACTGGCGCCGACCAAGGAGGGGATCTCGAGTTTCAGTTTTGATGAGAAAACCCTAACGCTGCACATTCCGATGATCAAGGTCGATATAAACTCGGAGGTGGTGCTGAGGAACCTGGTGGCGTACGAGGCGTGCATGGCGGCGGGGCCGATGGTGCTGACGCGGTACACAGAGCTGATGAACGGGATCATCGACACGGAGGTGGACGCGGCGGCGCTGTGCCGGCGGGGGATCATCGAGAACCACTTGAAGAGCGAGAAGGAGGTGGCGGATCTTTGGAACGGGATGAGCAAGTCGGTGAGATTGACCAAAGTGCCCTCGCTCGACTGTGTGATTGCGGATGTGAATAGGTTTTATAGCCAGAGGTGGAAGGTTAAAATGGGGAAGTTCATGAAGGATTATGTGTTCGGATCATGGCGGATTCTGACGTTTCTAGCGGCGGTAGTGATGGTGGTGCTCATGTGTCTGCAGGCGTTTTGCCAGGTCTATAGCTGTCATCGGATTCTTCGCATCGAAGCGCTTGAACCTGCGGGGAACTGAATGACTAGAATTATTTATTTTTAATTTTTTTTTCTCTAAATTTGGAGGAAGAAAGAAAGTTGTGCTTTTTAATTCTTATTTTTTATATTCTTCTTCTCTGTTGTCGAAGTGTGAACGTTTTCTTATTTGTTAATTGTGTATAAAATGTATTATATTCATGATGAGTTGGTGGGGTTTTAATATTGTTGATCAATTTGTCTTTGGCCCTATTTTATATGGAGTAGAGACAAATTCAGAGTCGAATAATTTTATAGGTGTTGGCCCTACCGAAAACATTATCCAGTAATATAAAGGCATGATGATATTGGAATTCTTGAGGTGGGGGTTGAAGTTAGATTGAATTTGCAAGCAAATTATTGGAGGTCATTTAAAGAAAAATTGAAATCTACTCGACAAGTCGAGCTTCAATTCGATCTAGTTATTCGAATAGCTTTTGATCCTGTGCGTAATAGTGTTTCATATCCTTGCGAGATTTATCATGCTTGATAGAAATTATAATTTCACCCTTAATATTTTAGTTAGTTCATTAAATACATACCCTGAATAGTTTAGTAATCGTCACTTTTAATTAAATAAAAGTTGAATTATAATTTTGTCGGTGTAATATTTATGAGTATAAGGTCCAACTCAAAAATAGCATTCCAACCTAACTTATGACTACTCAACTCGATCACACTTCTATTTTTGGGGAGCTTGAAATTTATTATTTTGACTGAAGGTAGCAAATCGGGTGGGCTCGAGCCCATCGATTTTTTTTTTCTAGAAAAATCAGGTCAGGCTATGCCAGCCCGAAAATCACTCGTATCGGAGATAGTTAAACCAATCGGTTTGAAATCTTATTTATAATGCAAAATTTTGTGGACAGACTAGCCAAACTCGAGTCCACCGGGCTTTTGACCCATTTGGACGGGCAGTCTTGATCTAAAATTCAATCGAGACCTATATATAGGCTCAAAATCGAACAAATCCGTGGACGGATCGTACTGGACCGAACTTGTTTTGCTAGCTCTAATTTTGATCTAGCCAAGCCAAGTGATTTCAAGTTGTACTTTAGAATATTTTGTTTTTTTGGGGGGGCATTGGAAATTTTTTGAAGAACCAAAAAACTTGAAATGTTCAATTAGCCCATGTTCTAGAAATTAATATTACTTCAATCTCGAAGAGTCTATTGTTTAAGAAATTGGGTGATATATATAGTGGGCCGGTAGGATTTAGTACGCACAACATTTGTCAGGTTTCCATTCAATTTTATCATCTTTAAGGTTGCAGGTAGTTGTGTTTTAATTTAGATTTAATTAATGTGTTACACATGAATTGTTGTACAAATATATATGCTATATACATAACAGCTTAGCTTCATGAGATCATCGATGCTCCGATAGACGAAGATGCGAACAGAATTTACCTTTAACCAATAAGTGTTAATGACATATTGACATGTTTGTATTTTGATTGGTGTTTAAATGGATTTAGATTTCAAGTAAATAATTTGGGCTATTACAGAAAATGCAACCTCGGGTTTAACTGAGCTTGGGCTTTGAGTACGTAAGGATTTTGATTTTAAATATCTGGGATTAAAAATATAAACTGAATGGGCTAAGGTGAGAATTTGTGGGTTGGGTTACAGCCACAGGTATGATGTCAGTAAATTGGCTTTAATAAATTATAATTGGACTAAATGTGTTCGTGTCGGATCGTGTCGTTTCACGATAATATTTATATATATTTAATATTAATTTCATTATATTTTATATATTTTATTTTATTTATTTATTTTCTAATTTTGATTTAAATTTATTGTTTCAGATCGTCCGAATGTAATCGATAGTGTCACAATCAATGTGAACTGCAAAAGTAACGCAATATAATTTGTATACTAAAGTACACCTATTAAACTACAAACACCAATACAAATTACATTATTAACATGATATGATTTTAATTGTAACAAATTAAGAACCAAGATACCTATACATAATAAATCTCTTAATTATGTTTTTACATAAATTAAATTTATATTCATTGATATAGTATATATATGCATAAGAGGAAGTTTATGAATTTTCTCCCTTTAATTTGTTGACAAATGAACATATTTTGTTTTCCAAGAAGAAAAATACTTAAGTATAAAATCAAAGATTATACTGTTTCAAATATTACTCCTCTATCAATCAAAATCGAAATTAAATTAATATATTTTGTAAATGAAAAAATGATAGATATATGAATGCACATCATAAAAACCGAATAGTATGTTAGTGAATAATATTTATTTGCATTCCAATTGTAATTACGGATGTCAACAAAAGGGATAACAAACAGTATTTATAAAAAGCCCTTTAATATTGGGAATCTACAAATATTTAAAATATCCTAATTCAATCAATAATTGTTCCTTGTTTAATATGATTTACTTGAGAAACCCCCAAACCATAAAAGTAGGAAATGAGATATTTTCGGAACTCCTTGAACATAACAAAAAATCTTTTGCATAAAATATGTAAAATCGCAGCAGTGAACACTCATTTCTTGATTATTTGCATCACTACAGTTGAGAACACATTAAGAAAAACTATAAAGCGCCAAATCTTTTTCCTCTACACACATTAGTACTTCTTTGTATGTATTTTCCGTGCATGAATCTCACGCTAAATCTTTCATTTATCATTTATTTTCTCCAATAATTGAACGTCGTCTGTGATGTTATTCAGACTGGAAAATGGATAACAAAGACATAGGAAACACAATTCGGACGATGACTGAACAAGATGATCGGGAAGTTACTGCGGTAGCGACAGTGGATGTGGAGAATAGGTTGGAAAAAGATGGTGGTGTACATGAAGGGGTGATGTTAGCCGTTAAAAACTACGACCGTGATAGTGAGTGAACTGAATCTATAGTCTTTTTGTACAGAGACACTACTAAATACACCTATATGTGAGTGTATAATTGGAATGCACATGCAACTAACATGTTATATCAATAGATTTTCAAATAGAGATCAAAATCGTGCTTTGGAAACTCATGGTGGTAGGGATGCAATGAAGTTGTGTGAGTATCAATGGATGCCAAAACCTGAAATTTATAGGTACAAAAATAATATAAAAATGTCAATGAAATTATGTTGTAATTAATTTATTTCCATGAGTTATGCTATTGTAACGTCTACATCAATTGATTGATAGTTATTAAGAATAAAATTTAGAATTAAAAAGACAAAAAATAGAGAAGTTAAAAAAAAATCTTAAAATTCCACATAGGATCAAAGATAATTGTGATGATTGGAATACGTAAACAGAATTGATTATGGTGATATGGGATATATAATAACAAATTTTAGTGTAGCATATTTTCAGATATGAATTTTAAAGAGTACAGTATAGTTTTGATCAATTAACGTTACTTTTGCAATTAGCATAAATTATTAGTCCATCTATACTATCTATTTTATATTGAAAATGAAACTTTATATATATATATATATATATATATATATATATATCATATTTAACAAAACAAATATAGATTCACAGAACATATAATTTTATAAAATATAATACATATATTCTGAAATTCTTAGTTGTATAAAATATAATACATATACGATCAAATATATATGAAACATTATATAGAATATATATGTACATAATTTCTGCATTCTACAAATTTATATTATATATATATATATATATATATATATATATATATATATACATAATTATATATATATATATATATATATATTTATATATATATTATAAATGAATTACTAAAATCTATTTCCATATAAATGGAATACCCTACATGCACATAATGTTGTAATAATATTATTTATTAAATCGGCTATAGATTCTCATGAAAAAAATTATTTATTACATGATACAAAACTCTTGTAAAAATAAAATTATCATTCGTAACAAAAAGTCCCTAACAAATATTGCGCTCCATTTGTTTCTTTACGCTTAATGATTATTCTCACAACTTTTCTATACCAATGCCATGCTCTATAAACTATCTGGGGAGACTATTTGGATTCAAACAATCAATTGTGTTTAGCAACAAACTAATGCTATTTGTAGATACACATGTTTATTAATAACATATAGATGTACAAAGAAAACACCATTTTATTTGTGACAGAGGACAATACAAATATAGGGCAAGTGATAAAACAAGACGAATATGAATGGAGTATGAAGTAATTAAGAAAATCACATCAACTCTCTAACGCTTTAATTCCACATTTTCGGCACACAGCGTAGTAACAAGATGCACATTCGAACCCCTCTTTGGTGAACCCAGATGAGCCACAACACCTCCTCTTGAAAGTAGTTAGATTGAAGGTGAGAGGATGAGGGTGAAGACCATCTAACTCAAATTGCTGCCCATATTTAATGTTTCGATACCACCCAGATGTAGCTTCTAGGCAATAAATATGGTAAGAATTATCGCATTCGCAACAATGATACATCCATGACTTGGGATGCATTTGTATCTCACAGATATCGCAGTAGAAATCAGTGGGATGGTTGAAGGAGGCATCACATGTCAGCAGCGAACGGGTGCTTGTCCAATTCCCGATTCATTATACTTTGCGGCAGCTGAACGCATCTCGCGTCCACTTTAAAATCGCAACCGTCAGTTGTGCAGCGATATCCAAAAGCATCGACGACATAGTAATAAAGTCCACAACAGTAGCACTTGAATTCGCGCCATTCTTGTACTCTAACCTTGATTAATTTGTGATGCGGGTGAAATGCATGTTTGATGGTAGTTGGTAGAGATGCGCACTTGACATCTATATTCATCCTACACTTTTCGCATGCATAAACCATTCCATTGGTGGGATAACAACAGATGTGGCAAATTAACTCGGAGTAGCCTTTGTCCGAGCTTGTGTACAGCGTGAATTTGTGGGGTTCTCCTTCTCGGCAGTCGCCATAGAACTGAGACTCTATAGATGATAAAGAATTGGGCAACAAGTAGCAAGTAGAGTGGACAAAGTACTTACACGGAGCACACTCATAATAGGGAGGAGAGGATATAGGGGATATGCATACATCACATATTTTTATCTGAGGTTCCTCATCCTCATTCTCGTCCTCATCTTCCCCTGCCTCCTTGATTGTGTCTGAAACCAAACTCAATGAATGCTTGAGATAATTGTATAACAATGAATAAGTCGATGTGGTTTCAGGCATTTCTATGAAAGCCGGCAGGTCTTTAACGTCTGGGATTTTAATTTCTCGCATCACCAAAGGTGTGATCAACTCCTCAGAAATGTCGCACGCTTGTAGTGGGAACTGAACGACGTCATCATTCTTTTCTTCGTTTCTAAATTGACAAGATTTCATTCATATATTAATTCCAATGACTACTACAAGTTTACAATTAAGATGATGAACAAATTAAATATAGCGACTTACAAATTAGAGTCTTGTTCGGTGGGCGATGTAGCACACTTGAAATGGGCAAAGTACCTACAATCATCACAGTAATACACCCAACATGACATAGCAAATATTTGATCACAAACATCACATTTGTATTCAAAGTTGCGATGGTGGAAAGGGAAGCAGGAGGAGAGAGAGAGGTGGTGGGGATGGCGGTTTGTGAGGAAGCGGAGTGGAAACAAGGCGCAAGTCTTGTGTATGAACAAGTCACATGTAGTGCAGGTATATGCCATATCCTGTTTTTCAGTATTGCAGGCATCGCAGTTGAACACAAGGTGCGGTTTTCTGATGAGCGTGAGAGGATGAATGTGAGTAGGGTGCTTCAACTGTCTTGTTGCCTCTCCGAATAACTTATCCTTGCCCAATTTTTTGCATCTTATGTCCAACTCAAAATCGCACCTATCACATCGGTATACAAACCTCTTGTGAAGACCATGATAACCACCACAATGTTTACACTTGGGCCAAAACAGTAGTGGTGATTGACTGGAATCAACAAGGTGAAGAGGATGGTGGGGGTGCAAGGAATGCAGGATTTGTGTAGGTAATTCACCGCATCTTTTGTGCAGCCTAGGCTTTCTACCACAACGCTCTTCTTCCATGCAAACATAAGCCCTCTCCATATTCTCAATCTCACTCCCACACACAAAACAGTCTACACTCTCCACATTTTCACTTAGGATAAGCGGATGTTCGTGGAATAAGAAACGCTCAATCTCCTCCATAACTATAAATCTCTCTCTGGCTCTAATGTAGCAGATGTGTATAAAATATGATTTAATGTTGTGAGATAGATGCAGTTGAATGAATTACATGTCCGGACCAATTTATTACACGATCAAGTGAAGAACAAGTATGGTACTCACTGAAAGCAAGAAGTGAGGAATAATCTTTTTTAAAGTAAAAGTAGCATAATAACTGTAACTTTTTCATATGAGTTTTTCATTATACGTACTTCTTTATCGTTAAATTTCTAGCAATAAAATAAAAGTAGCATAATAACGTTAACTTTTTCATATTAGTTTCCCATTATACTTCTTTATCGCTAAATTTTTAGCAATAAAATACCGTAACTAAACGATGTCCATTGTAATCTAACAAATAGAATATCGTATCTACATGGACTGAAAATGTAAAAATACATCAAGTAATTAATTGATACACTTCACAGTTATCCAGACTAAACTATGATGAAAATTTTTAATTATCCCTAAACAAATATAAGATAAAACACAAAATAACAAACTCTGAAAAATTTAAAGAATAAAAGGCTGATCATAGAAAATGTAATAATTCAATAGAAGATTACACCATCAACTATTGCCATATTAACCAATTTAATTTAATTCAAATGAAGAATCGCTCAATTAAATACAATCTCTCTCCTAAGTAGCTTCTGACAGTAGATCAATACAATTCTTCTCTGCTTGTTTCAAGGAATATGCATCAACTCCTAATAGATCACAAATATTATTTCTACTACAATCAATTTTAAACATGCTAAGTGTTTAAATTAATCGTATTATGACATCTATATTTGACTACTTAACTAAACCCACTAG
This sequence comes from Salvia rosmarinus, assembly GCA_036937905.1. Taxonomy (NCBI): domain Eukaryota; kingdom Viridiplantae; phylum Streptophyta; class Magnoliopsida; order Lamiales; family Lamiaceae; genus Salvia; species Salvia rosmarinus. The sequence goes on from CM072823.1 coordinate 69,117,569, forward strand.
ATATACAATCAAACAATTATCATGCATCAATAGAGATCAGATATCTACACTGATATTCAGAGTCTTTTTTCTTCCTTTTCAAATTTGTTTTTATGTATTAGTAAAATGTCTATTATGTATGTTTTTACAAAACATTGAACATGAGAATAATTCCAAGTTCTAACCATGAAATTTTTTTCTAGAAAATATTGTATATGTGTAAATTAAAAAGAAATACAGTAGTTTGCTTTTTGACTTAGTTCTTATATATATGGGTGAGCAAAATATCCGGAAACCGAATTACCGAACCTAACCAAACCGAATATTCGGTTCGGTTATTTCGGTTAAAACCGATTTTTTATTCGGTAATTTGGTTTCGGTCGGTTTGATTTTTAACCGAATAACCGATAACCGAAATATATATATATATATATATATATATATATATATATATATATATAGGGGTTGGTTAATGGGAGAACACATACTTAGTTAAGAAATGAGAACTACTTGTAGCCATTGATTGCATTCAATCTAACGTCTCATATTGTTTCTATGCACAAAGATTGAAAATCAATTTATTCGGCCGAATTGGAGATTACTCAATACAAGAGGGTAATTCAGTAATAAACGGTAGTGGGTCCCACTTACCTACCCGTTTCCCTCAATTAGTGCAGTGCAACGATTTGGTTTCCTTCTATCATTAATATTTGTTCATATCGGTAAATGGGAAGGAATATATGCAATATTTGATGTGAATCCAGAAAATTTTATTATTATATCAACGAAATCAAATCTTGTGCACAAAACCAGAGGAAAGTATATCAAACGACGCTCTGTAAAATCTAATTCGCATTCATTACTCTTAAAATTTCAACACAGAGAAATAGTGTAATTCCCTGCAAAACTGGAGACGATTTTGAAGAGTTCTTGTTCATCGTGTGAAAAACAGTAAGTTAATCGGCTAAAATTATTGAGTAGTGCTTCAGGTTTGTAAATACCCTACAAAATTTTGTATTGCTTCTATTATATATTTAAATATGCGTGAATATCTTTGTTTTTACGACATCGATTACGCTTTGTTTTCGAAAACTAGTTCTGTAATCTGCACAAACATGGGTTTCAGCAAATAGTGTATTATTCATTTGTTCTGATAACTTATTTTTCGTATTCTTGTTCATATGTCGGTCCCTCTTTTTGAAATATTTTTTTCATTGTTACCCTACATGTGGGAGTTTATTTGTGATTCGATTATGTCGTTAGTTGTTTTTTGGTGTTTCGTGGTCCCCTGCTCGATTTTTGTTTTTTATCCATAACTGTACATTCTTTTGTGTTTGAATAAAAGTTAATGGACATTTGTGGTAAAGGATAATGATAAAAAAGGGTCTGCCATTGAATATTTTTTTATGATAGTTCATTAACCCAAAAAACTGTTATTTGTTTAAACATTGTTAATGTTATAAAATATGTTCTTGTTTCTTTTTATTTATAGTATCGAATACGGAATGTTTAAACACATGCATAGTTAAGACAAATTCAATGAACAATTCGGATGTTTTGATGTTCACTAATATATTATTTCCATGCAGTAACTGCTATGACGACTGAAGATTCAGGGGATAAACATAGTGTGTTAAGACGTAAGTGTTATCAATAATAATTGTTGTTAGATTTTGGAATTAAGAAATACTTGTGATATGTATTAATTATTATTTGTATTTAGGTGGAAGGTCTCAAGGTAAAGCTTCTGCACAGAAGCTTGGCATAAAAATGAAACTACCGAAAAAAAGTGGAACAAAAGGTATTATCATTAATAGATTCGTGACTAATTTTATCTGTTTTGTTCATAAGTAGTTTAAGCAATGTGCAAGGTACGTAAAAAATATTTATGTTACATTCACGAATTTTTTTATGAATTGATAGTAATTGTTATATTAATTTTAATATTATTATTTATGAAGATGGAAATAGTCATAAGGTTACGTCGGATATCATGCCCGCGTCTTCTGTTCAATTAACTGAAAACCCATTACCAGACACAGGTAAAAAGATATCTAATTAATAATAAAAAATATATTATTCATTCTGCTAATAACACCGTACAAATTCATTTTGTATTAGCTGTGAACAAAGATCTATGCACGGTGGGCAGTGGAAAAAGATCAAGGGAAATTACTTCTATTGAAACTGATGTGCAAGGTACAATCAAAAAATAAAATATGATCTCTTCGCATTGGGCATGAATTTAAGTGATTTATGCGTAACTTGTTCGTATGTGGTTTAATATATTTATCTGAATTGTTTCGTTTTTTTTAGTTATACATAATAATTTTTAAATTTGATAGCGTTGCTGTATATGAATATATAATTGATTTCAATTGTAGTTTCCCTTACCTGTGAAGATGAATAATGTATTTGTGCATATTAAGATGTCTTCTGACTTTGGGCATGAAAATAAATGATATATGCGTAACTTGTTTCTATGTGGTTTAATAAAATTGCTTGACTTGTTATGTTTATTTTAGTTACCCATTATAATTTTTAAATTTGAAAGCGTTGCTGTATAGGAATAAATAATGGTTTTCAATTGTAGTTTTTCTTATTTGTGCAAATAAATAATGGATTTGTTCATATTCTGCTGTATTCTGACCTTGAGCATGAATATGCATGATATATGATTAACTTGTTCCTATTTGGTTTAATAAAATTGTCTCACTTATTATGTTTATTTTAGTTGAACATAATAATTTTAAAATTTGATAGTTTTGTTGTAAGGAGTAAAATAATGGTTTTCAATTGAATTTTTGTTGATTGTGGAAATAAAAAACGGATTTGTGCATATTTTTTTTGTTTGTTTATTATTGCGAAAAACCACAAAATGTAGGTTCTGGCCCATCCAAATCAAACAAGAAAAAGAGATTAACCCGTGTAGACAAGGGGAAAGCTATTATTCCAGGTACTATATACTAATTTTAAGTTTGTAATTTTAGTTTTATTATGCACGTTTAATAACAATTCAATATTTTATAGGAAATTTGTCTTTAATCAATGTTCAACAAAAAACTGGTGATTGCGGTGATGATGATTTCATTGATATGGTGCCCAAATTTAAAGTTAAGCGCCCAAAGGACGTACGCTGCAGACGCAGAAACTTGAGTAAAAGTATTGTTCTGGGAGCAGTATCCGATGATCAGTCACAACCAAGACTGAAAACACGAACAACACCACTATCTTTTTGTGAAAGCTTGAAAGAACTGAATGATTTACAAAAGGAAGAGGTACGTCAGATGGGTTTTGAGCAAATACTGGAACTAAACATAAAAGAGCTCCCTGGACACTTGGCATATTGGGTACTAGACCATTTCAACTCTCGAAATTGTGAGCTGGAGATGCCAAATGGATGTAGCGTGAAGATCACACAGGATGACGTGATGCGTGTGTTTGGATTTCCTAGAGGAGATCAGGAGATAAAAATATTTGGGAGAACAGAAACGAGTGAACTATTCGACCAATGGGTTGCATTCTTCGGTGGAATAAGCAGGGATGAAATTAAGATAAGAAATGTCTGTACGACTATGATTGGATGTATAGACGGAGGATCTTGGTTTAAGCGACACTTCATGATTGCATTAGCATTCTCTTTTATGGAAAGCACATGTAGCGGCACTGTGCACCCTTTTATTATGAACTGTCTTTCTGATGTTGGTTCACTTCGCAAGTGGAATTGGGCAGACTACATACTTCAGTCGCTCATTGATCACAAAAGGTCATGGTCTATAAAGAAGACAGGAATGTTTGCGGGGCCAACCCTCTTCCTTGTGGTAAGATCGTTACTTTTAAATATACAAATTATAATTGATATAAAAATTTACAAACTTAATTATCTTTTACTATATGTGCAGCTCTTTTATGTTGATAGATTTGAAATAAACCGAAAGCCAGAGACAAGGAAATATCCATTGATTTGTAGTTGGACGTCACAAACACTAAGAGACCGGCAGAAACGTGAGCTGGAAGATGGTTATTTTGGAGGTGGTTCCTTGTGTGAACCAATAAAAATACCAAAAGACTGTATTGCTGAGGTTCATGGAGTGCCATTAAAAGTCAGCAATGTCGCACAAGATGTTACTGTTCAAAGCTTGGGAAGTAAAATAATGAGTGAAACCATAGATATTGCTCAACGTATATCTAAACTGAAGAGGATGATTGAGGATGCACCTATATCCGAGCTCAAGGATAAAGATTTCAATGACAGTGTCGTGGCAGCGCGTAAAATATTGGGGGTTACCATAGATATCCATAGACCATTAACAAAGAGTAGTGGTATCGATGTTCCACTAGAGGATGACGCATTCTTCTACCGAGATGATGTCCTAGACAGTGTTGATCAAGCTTCAAAATCTGCCCAAAGCTTGGAAAAGACACCCATGGTTTTGCCCAATTTTGACTTGGGTTTGGCATATGAATTTGGAATGAATAAACAGCCCATAGGAGTTGAACCAAACTTAGAAACCTCAATAACCAAGGTAACCAAAAACATACATTCATTAGTTATTTGTTTATGTAATATTTCTCTGTACATCTACTGACATTATTCTATAAAGGTTAATGTTGCGAAGGGTGATGGTGGTCCTATCATGAGAGAAAAAAATCTGGATTGTCTGGTTGCAAAGGTAATTTGATTGTCATTCATGACTGTTCGTATGAGTGTTTTACTTCATTATCTAACATATTGCTATTTTATAACAAACATAATAGGGTAAGTCTGGAGAGCTGGGATGTGTTTCGGGGAAAAATATCGAAGATCAAGCAAGCTTACAAAAAATGGTCACAAATGTTGAACAAAGCATGAACAAAGGGGTATACATCTATATGCTATTTCATATCCATGCATTTAACGTACACGTTATTGATTGATTCTATGGATTTTGTGTTTTTATATTGCTTAGTTAATTGACGTGACTAACTGTAATATTAATAGTGATTAACTGGGTACAAAGGTTATTGTCTTACGTAATAATTGTTGTGTGCACGATTGTCTTTTTACATATGCATAAGATCTGAATGATTAGTTTAAATTTAGTATATATATATATTTTTTAATTTCTTTGTCTCCTTTGTGAGTAGTTTGATAATTTTATCTATTGCATGACCTAGTGTGGAAACACCAATGGTGTGTGAATTTTGGGTTGTCATATGCATGCGTTTAACATACGCGTAATGGAAGTTTTTTCAATTTTGTGTTTTTATAATTCGTAATAAATTTACGTGCGTAACAGTAAGATTTATAGTGAATAGCTGAATACAAATGCATATTGTCGAAATTATTATTTGTTGTATGCACGATTTCCTTTGTACGTACGCATAATATTTGAAATATAAGTTTAAATGTATTTTAGATTTTTTTCATTGTTATTTATCCTTTGAGTACGTTAATATCTTTATCCATTGCATGACAGAGTGTGGAAACACCAATGGTGTCTGAAAGGGAAAGAATTGGTCAAGAACAAAGGGGTAAAGAAGTTATGTCTCCTGAAAAAGTTGGCAACCCAAAAGATAAGGTTATAAATTGTAGTATATTAATACTTTATTCTTATATAAACAGTACATGTGTCTATATGGTAATCTATGTTTAATGTGCAGATGAATAGCAAGCTTGTGCACATGTCTGGGAAGGAGAACATTGACGATCCAAAAGGGGTAAAACATACATATGTTAGGAGGTCTTCTAGGAGGAAGTAGTTCGATATGGTTGTAATTATTAACTGATTATAATGGTACTATCAGGTTGAAAAACATGTTTCAAATGCAGATGGACTCAAACGTCTTGTTTTGCGAAGTATGGCCACAAACGTATGTATTTTATATGGCCTGTATAACTTCTTTTTATTATCTAGTTATGGTTACTATGTTTATTATTAGTTACTGATTTGCTTTATTTTCTTTTCTTTCCTTTTCTTTTATCGAGGATATGCACTATAAGCTCAACTATTATTATGTTATTTGTTTTTTTGAAGCGTGATGAGGAATTCTCAAATAATGAAAATGTCGGAAAGAAGGTGATATTGGCCAAAACAATGAACTTTCGTTCACCATTTATGCAAAGGGAGATTTGTACTTCTAAAAGGCTTAGCAAATCAGAAAAGGAACTGGGGTTGTATGCAATGTACAAGACTGATGATGCAGAGTATGATTTTTGAATATTATATTTAAATTCGTTATAAAAATAATTTCTATTTTTATTATCTAAATATTATGTTCGTATATTATTAGAGAAGAGGTGATGTTTTCATATGAGTCAGTTGAGCTAAGGAGATTTGACATGTACTCCTTGAGGAAGGGCAAAAGTTTAGGTATATTTGTAGTGGATGCATGGGCAATTGTACTTAACTACAAAGAGCAATATCGTTCAGAATCATCTCCATTGCGATTATTTTTGACGACGAGCATCTACGTAAGTATATTTAATCATATCATTATTTATTATAATTTGTTTATGTTTGATATGCGCACCCACTATGTAACACAGTTGGAAGCAATTAGACCAAATGACTTGACGTATGAGAGGCGAAAAGATACTTTCTTTGGTTTAATGACAGCTGAGCTAGAAGAGTATCAACAGAACCCATTAAGCTTAATAGATATGGTAATCGTTATCAAATATTATACAATTTATGCATAAAAATGTTAAAATTCAGATTTATTTATTTTATTTTTTTGGCAGATATTTGTTCCAGTGTACGAAAATAACAAATATTATGCGTTGTGCGTAGACATAAGGAAGGAGAAAATATTCATCTTGGATAGCACAGTTGACAACAATTCAGAAAATGATCTGATCAAATATGAGAGAGTGTGTAATGAGACTGTAAGTATTTAACATATGCATGCACATGAATATTTGCCTTGCATAATGTCCATAATATTGAGCATATCATTTCTTCCGTTTATATTGAAATCCTGTAAATTCCATATCGAAAAAGAATTGATCATAACATTTGTTCATGCATACTGCATCGATATAATCGACATGAATAACTATACTTTGTTCCATGCATATTGTAACCGTGTAAACCAATTACTAACAACAATAACTTGTTTATGTTGCAGCGTATTATGTTATCAGAGTTCTTTGTTCATCTTAACGAACCACATAAAGCAAAGACAATAACCAAGACGAAGGTGCATTTGGTGAAGATGAAATGGGCCGATAAAAGAAACTCAATTGATACTGGTGTATATCTTTTGAGACATCTGGAAACATTTATGGGTGATGCAAGTTCGAGTTGGAAGTGTGGAATGTCAGCAACGTCAGCCCGACAACTAATGCGAATGAGAGCAAGGTATTGTGCATCCATACTAGATTCTAACATAAACGTCGCAAAAAAGGATGTCATGAGGAGAGCGTCTGATTACTACCGTGAGTTGTGCATGGACCCCAGCTTCAATGCAGAGATGGTTTTGCTTGGATGAACAATTGTTATTTTTACACTGATTTCTATATTTTATTAGACTAATTTTATGATTTCTGGAATGGCAGACATATTTTTTATGTTATTACAATGAAAGAAGTTTTGATTTTTTGGTATGCGCTTTATTTAATATCGTAACCATTATGATTTAGTTGTTCAAATATATCTAATTACGAATATATTGAGTTTAAAATCGCAATATTGATAACTGCACCAAAATATTGATAACGTGTAATGTAAGACTAAATAATATATATTGGGGAGATTATCTAATTAATACCGTCATTGATTTCTTTTAAGAATATAAATTTATTTAGTTCTTTTTGGCTTATGACAATGTATTTGTGCATGCTATTTAAAACGTTGTACATGATGTATTATTATCAATGCGTATTTTTTAAGTGTATAAACAATCGTATAAATTTATAATTTACTAAATTTATCTGTGCCCATTCGAAAAATTTATATTATCTGTACCCATTCGAAAAAGTCAGTGTAAAATCGCATTCATTTTATGGAGAAGTGCATAACATTATTGATACACGTGTAAGATATTTCAACATAAGATGTCTTGGGTACATCATATGATTAATACCATGATTTACTTGTATAGCTATATATAAATAAGATGACATATAACATTATATTTTGTTCACGTACAAAATAATCAATGTGCATGAATTATCTATATTACTGTAATCAATGAATTTCGTGTATTTTAATGTATATATTTCAATATGTATACATATCCGAAAACTATTTATTGTATAACATAATAAATTATTTATGAATCATTAAATTGAGTAATAGTTAGAATTCAGTACATAATTATAGGAGACATAAACCGAATGAAAAAATAACAATAATGCATATTCATTGGATAATCATAAAAACAAATGAACATTAAACAAAACAATCAGACATCTTCATCTCGAATTGGACAGTTCCTAGAATCGTGGTAACCTAGCTCATTGCATTTCCTGCATTTTCTTTTAACTTTTTGTGCTTTTTCTATAGCCTGTTCTCTGTTAGACTTCAACCTACGTCCACCACGACCACTACCTTTCGTTTTAGAAATATCAGGGGAAAGTACATCAATGTCTGTGGGGATTGACATTCCATAATACTCTTCAACCACCTTATCTTTGCCCTTCAAGGAGCATATTGGTTGCCCAAGCTTAGAATACTTGTCAGTGATAGCTTTTAAATCATCGTACAAGCTATCCTTTAACTCCCTGTTGCCTTCAACATGACCAATCATCTTACATACTTCAGAAAACAAGTGTTTGTTACCATTAAAGGCTTTTGGGTCTGAATTGGTGGTTGTCAAACTCGTTTCTGACTTCATCCAACGTCGACAAATGTACTTTTGGGGGATATCCTTCATTTTCAAATTCTTCATGACAAAGAATAAATGTCTGCACAACAAACCTTTTCTGATGAACAACTTGCATGAACAGTATATGTGATCAGCAGAAACATCATGCACAACAGTGAATGTGCCATTATCTCTGTCGTCCACATCAAAGTACCTGACATCTCCATCTCTATGCATGTCATCCATAATACACCTTCTATCAGCTGCTACAATCTCAATCTGTAACTCAGAAAAAATCTTATTCGTATAAACTGATGCTGCATGACGCTCCATTTCAAGATCTGTTAGCATATCAGGGCAATGAGTTTGATCAGCATATGTCATCTCGTCGTACCCACTACGTTGTGCCTCCATAGCATTGTTGTAGTGCATGTACAAATCAACAAGGTTAGAATCACTGTTCAAGAACAATCCAAAAAAACTATTTTGACTCTCGGAAGAAGATGTAGTCCTGAACAATCCACTCATATGTATGTCGCGAAAAAAGGCTGGAATCCAATATGAACGAGAATTATACATATCACCAAACCATTTATGCCCAGATAGATCGTATTTCTTCATAACTTCGTGCCATTTTTTATCAAAAATATCAGGTTCATCCAAATCAGACCAAACAACCTCATCAAAATCTTGTTTAAATTCGGTACTATCTCTCAGACTAATAGGCAACTTCTCAACAACCTTCATGGTGATATGCCACATACAAAATCTATGGGAAGTATTTGGCCATACACTCGCAATAGCAATCTTCAAAGCTGGATCTTGGTCAGTTATTATAATATTTGGATGAGAACCCATGCAATCAAAGAATTTTGACAGAACCCAAGAATACGATTCAATATCTTCATTCGAAATAATAGCCGCACCAAACGTAACACTCCTACCGTAATTGTCTCTACTAGTGAATGGTGTGAAAATCTTTTTGTACCTGAAAGTTAAATAAATATAACCATTACAGTACATTAAATGCTATGTATGTCTAAATAATGTACATAATACTTTAGATTAATTATTATCGTATACGTGCATCAAATGAATGTATCATGTGCATATTAATAAAGTACCTATGCATAACCCATGTCTGTGACGTTATTATCAAGAATATTTTCTATAACACGAACAAATATTATGTGTACATGCACAGAGTAATATAAAAACATATAGTAAAAATTAGAAACAATAGAATCACCTATTCATACGATATGTGGCATCAAACGATACAGCGTCACCAAAAATCTTGAAATTCTTTATCGACTTTGCATCAGCCCAAAATAGACGTGTTAATCTGTTTCTATTATCGACATCATAGAAGTACATAAACCCATGGCAATTGTCACTTTTCCATTTGAAGTTATCCAATAGCATCTGAGCATCAACACCGGCAATAGACAACCTTATATCCCGCTTATAATTCTTGAAGTCAGTCAGGTGCAGCCAACGTCCTCATAGCTACCAACAATCTCCTTAAACATTCGAAAACTTTTACTTGTACCAATGTTTGCTTTTATACCTTTCTCAATGAATATTTGATGCATATAATCAACTTTCCTATTTTTCTTCATTAGATGTCGATATGCATCCGGTACCATGGAATGTGTATGACCCTCAACAAACTTGTGAACTTTATATCCAACACCAGCCTCAAAACGAAGCACCATTCTAGCCATACAACCCACTCTGCTTGAATATCGAACTCGTTTCTGCTTGGACGAACTATCATCTAAAGGAACGATTGAACTATCTTTTGAACCTTCACGCGTACATAAAATGAATCTGAACAGAATTACCGTATTGTCTCTTGAACGTTTAAGTGTGCTTTTACGAGTTTCAAACCCACATGCATCTGCATAATCATCGTAAAATTTCTCCCCTTCATCCAAGTTGCGAAAAGCCCTACCTATTTTTGGCTTCAGTATATCATCACAAAATGGAAAAATCCAGTCATCACACTGCACTATGTCGGATTCATCTTCGATACCTGGAAACATAAAATATCAACGTTTGTTATAAAATAATTATACGTTGTTTGAAATAATACTGAGCAAAAAAAAATATCGACTATAAATGTGAACACATGACTACTTTGTATGCACGTAATCTTTAATTTAATGCACAATAAATGGGGTTTTTAATCTGTAATAGAATAGTTAAGCAAACTAAATTGCAATTCATGTGCAAATCTGGATGAATGAATAAAAAAGAATTGAATATGTGCGAGCAATGAGAAACAAAAATCGCCAACATAAATAATCCATGTTTGTTTTAAAATATATACAGCATACATGTTGTTTTAAAAACCACGAGCATACATGAACAACTATAATTGACTATCGATGTGAACATAAAATAAATTTCTTAACACATAATCTTTTTAAATTTCTTAACACATAATCTTAAAGACCATGCACAAAATATTTTTTTCCATGCACAAAATATTGTCTGCATATGTTCTCTGTAAAACATTAATAAACAAAACAATAGACACAAATAATGAGCAAAACACGATGAAGAGATAAAATTACTTGTTGACGCCATTACTGCAGAAGACAATCAGTAGCTTTCAGACGCCAAGAACTCACGCATATAGCATTCCAAAATTAACGAAAGCAATGCAAAAAACTTAGAAGACTACAATCTGAAAAGATATGCAAAAAGATATTAAGTATGATAACAAATAAATCGCAAATTTCCTAAATTAAAAGATAGAATCCCATAAAAAACTGAACATTACGGTTATAATATATTTCGAAATTACTATTATAACCTTATTTAAATGCTGTAAAATATACTTACTAAATATAACAATTAAATTGTGACCTTTAGATCATGGCAAATTAATGAACAAGATTGGTTCTCATTTCTTATAATATATAGGGTTCTCATTTGATCCATCCCCATATATATATATATATATTGTGCGTGTCTCTATTCACTCCTAATTTAAATCTTCTCAAAGTGCCGCCGCCGCTTGTACCCACGACCCTGCAACCTTCAGCTCCATCGCCTCGTCGCTGCACCAGCACCAGCACCGTTGCACGCCTCCAGCTCCGTCGTCTTCTAGCCTTCATAGCGCCGATGCACCTGCACCTATGACATCTCCATCGCCTCGCCGCTGCACCTGCACGCCTCCAGCTCCGTCGTCTTCTAGCCTTCATAGTGCCGCTGAACCTGCACGAGAGGTAAGAGATTCATCTTTTGATTGTCAGGGAGATAATTTATGAGAGAATCGCAGTAGTTTCTTTCATATAGTTTGTCAATTTTTTCCTAGAGTTTTTCTTTCATTCTCAGTTTCTCTGAAAATGGTCTTGACCGCATGACACTATGTTCAAAAAATAATTCTTTGATCTGATAGCAGAACAACAGCAGCGAAGAACATAATTTTTAGGGGGTTAAGTGGTTAACTATTAACACTACATAAATTCTCATAATCATTCAACTTCTAGCAACTTAGCACGGGCCTTTTACAATACTAATAGCAGTAGTACATAATAAAAAAAATCAGCTGAATTTACCAATTTGATTAAGTGAATTTTCTAATATAAAATAAATCAGCCGAAATACAACTTTGCATTATATGAATTTTCTAATATAAATGTCAAAATACTCTTCTGGGTAGCTCTGTAAATGCATTAAATCAATATGCGTCTTTGTGTTTATGTGTAAATACATGACAAATTAATAAAGACCTGCTATTTCACGCATCCAAAAAAAAATCATTGATTTGGATGACTATGTCATTCTAAACTATAAAACATTGTCAATTTAATAGCTCTCTCTCTTTTTCTCTCTGGTTGCAGTTGGGAGCAGATTTTCGTTGGCACATTCAGATTTTCGAAGGCTCTTTATTCTCTAAGATAGATTATTCATCATCAAGTTGCAATGTAAGTTTCAATATCTATCGAATTCATTTATATTTTGGAAGATGTAGACAATTATTTTGTTGTAACTTTGGAATTTTATTGGAACTTTGGAACTTTGTTGGAGCTTTGGTGATGGATTATTTAGTATTTTGTTATATTCTTTATGAGTATTAAAAATCAATTATTTGTTGGTGTTGAATGTTGATTTAAAATGATATGTTTGTATGCATTGGTCCAGGGTTTTATGAATAATTAATTGTAATGAAATCATGTTAATTTGAAACATGTTTTAAGTTTAGAATAAAAGCATATATATTTTTTATATAAAAAATCGGTTAAACCGAAATAACCGAAATTTATTTCGGTTATTTCGGTTCGGTTACCATATAAATTTCGGTTCGGTTCGGTTATTTATTTAAAATTTCGGTCAATTCGGTTCGGTTATTTTTCATCCAAAATCGACCGAATAACCGAATGCTCACCCTTCTTATATATTGTTCATTTTATTTTAAATCTTTGATTGGTTAATTATTTTTAAAAGGTAAAGGCAAAAAAATGCCCTACTAATGCAAATTGCAAAGTTCTTTAGAATTTTGAAAATCTTTACGTCTAATGGGAGTAAGGAATAAAAAACTAAATCATTACAAGAAAAATCTATGGATAAGCAATGGATTATACATCGTTAAAATAGAAAATTTTGTCGTTATCAATCACTAATTAATTTTATCATTAAATGGTCGCCGATGATTTTAGACTTTGTGTTTGTTTTTCTGTATAATTATTTACGTTGTTGCAATCATATATAATGTATGTGATACTGAAACTAATGCATACCGTAAAATAAAAAAAAATAAAGGAAAAAGAAGCTAATGCACACAGAAATATCTGAAATTATTCCTCAAACAAATATGTGCACATACACATTAATCTTATTTTAAATTGATGTATAAATAATGGATAATTGCATCTAATATCATTATATTTGCAAAAAAAATTGTTTGTAACATGCCTTTTGAATCATTTCACAAAAAACATAATTTTAACAACTTTTGCATTTATAACACACATTCAAAATTGGATAGAATTAACAGTGAAGTAGTTGTCAGAAAAATACATGTGAATTGACCATTAGTCCGTTCGAGTGTTTCTTTCCGCCATTTCAGTTTGTTTCAAACTTCAATCCTCAAATGAAATCCGTTTTCCAAATTTATTTAGAGGTTATCAATTGAGAATAGAAAGATGGGCTCAAAATGTAATTTTAAATGCTTAACAGCATAATTATAATTACTGTTTCTCCTATTCCCGGTGAATGAAACAAAAGTTGCTCTACTTGGTGATTGGGCAGTGGAGGGAATCAAGCTATAATTTAGAAGTGATAGGTTAAATACCAAAAAAAGATATAGACTAATTCATCTCATAATTTTAATATATTGAAAAAATTTAAGCCCTTTTGATAAAGTAATCCTTCAAAATATTATGTTCAAAGAAAATGCCCCTTAAGACTAGGTGATTGATTTTTTTTAAACTATAATTTAATGTAGGGATGTCAATCGGTGGGTTTTACCCGAACCGATCCAGAACCGTTTATAGCCCATTAAATTTTAAAGCAGCGGTTCCGGTTTTGGTTCCAGACCCGCTTTAGACCCGGACCTTTTAGACACATAGTTTGATGGTCCGTGCGAGTCCTTTCGTTCCGAACCGAACCGATAATTATTTATTGGTTCGGTTCGATTAAAACTTGTCTATTGACAAGCCTAAGCTTAAGAAGGCTTGTCAATGAGTCAGTTTTACCCATACCGATCATAAATCACTCATAACTCATTAAATTCTAAAGCAACGGTTTCGGTACCAGTTTCGGTTCTGATCTGGTTCTAGTTCCAGACCCGCTCAAATCCTGATCGTTTCAGACCCATAATTAATGGTCTAGGTCCGGATCCGGTATCTAATGGGATTTTAGAACCAAAATCGATATTTATTTATTGATTCTGGTTCGAGTAAAACACGTTTATTGACATTCCTAATTTCATAAATAACTATTTTGTGAGTATTCTGATCAAGTGAATAACAAGTGTGGTATTGATTGATAGCTAGAGCCAAGTAAGGAACAATCTTTAAAGTAAAAGTAAGTACTGTACCGCATACTTTTGTAGCCCTTCTATTTTGGTTAACTTTAACAAACGCAGGAGAGTAACGACGTTAACTTTTAACATGAGTTACCCATTATGCTTCCGTTAACTTGAACTAAAAGAAACTAAGATGTTTAATGGAATTCTAAACCCACCTAGATGCGTTCTACTCCATCTAATCTAATTTTTCAAGTGTAATTTACTTATCCTATATGGTTTATAGGTTATTATATAGAAATGTTGGGTTTACGGTTTAACTAATGAAGATAACGGTTGTAGGTTTCCATGAATTCAAAAAAAAAAAAATTAACTTTGTTAAATAAATATATATTTTATAAAAGGCATGGCAAAATGCCTTATTAAAGAAAAGATTTTTAGCACTTTTGAAATCTTTACGTGTAAGGAATTAAAAACTAATAATTTACAACAAAAAATTATGGATAACAGTGGATTATACATCGTTAAAATAGGAATGGCGATCACTAATCTTATCATTAATTGGTCATCCATCCATTGTTTTTGTCTTTTATTTTTTGTATACTATTTTCACCTTTTATCACACTTATGTAATATTGAAACTAATACACTCCGTAAAATAATAAAGGAAAAAGAAGCTAATGCACACAGAAATATATGAAATTATTTCTCAAAATAATATGTGCGTATATACATTATACATAACTGTTATCTATAAATTTTGTGCAGAAATAATGGATAATTGCATCAAATGTAATAATACTGGCGCCAATTTTGGTTTGTAGCATGACTTTTTTTTTGTATCATTTTACGAAAAACATAACCTTAACAACTCTTGCATTTACAACTCCAATTCAAAATTGGACCAAATCTATGTACTCCCTTCATTATTTGTAAATTTCATCTGTAGTCAAATCATACAAATCAAAAAAATAGATAAATTTACATTTATAACCTTATTAATTAACATGATAAATATATTTATATAATTAATTATCAAATTTCAAGAGTATTAAACAGGGTAAATAGGAAATGCATTATAATTTTACTTTTAAATTACGAACTATGACACTTATTAAAAAACAAAAGAAAAAAAATACTAATAGGACATTTAAAAAGAAAGAAGGGAGTATTATATTAAAAAAAGTTATTGCCATATAAATACACGAACTTTGATGTGATTTTGGTTTTGTACATTAACTTTAAAAAGAGTATATAAATACACGATCTTTGATATAATTTTGGTTTTGTATACAAACTTTAAGAAGAGTACATAAATACACGAACTTATTAATTTTAGTAATTTTACCAAGATTTATTTTTTCGACCAAATTGAAACTGACATGGCATTAAATATGATGAGTTGATAACGACATAGAAATAAATTAATAAATAAAATATAAAATAAATATTTACACTTGGCAAAACACTCACATTGGCTCATTAGCACACAAAACACATATACACTTCACGAGAAAGAAAGAAAAAAAATAAAGGAATATAACACAAACACACAAAACGAAGAGAGCACTTCAAATCTTAAACTCATCATTTATAAATTGAGTAAATGACGAACAAGTAGGCTACTACAAATGTCTTCTTCTTCTTCTCACATGAACTTTAAGATTTTCACATTATTGTCAACTCATCATATCTAATGTCATGTCAGTTTCAACATAACCGAAAAAATAAATTGTGGTAAAATTACTACAATTAATAAGTTCGTGTATTTATATACTCATTTTAAAGTTCGCGTGCAAAACCAAAATCAATCAAAATTCATATATTTATATAATCCTTTTAAAGTTTGCGTACAAAAACCAAATTCACATCAAAATTTGTCTATTTATATGTCAATAATCCTAAAAATAAAGTTTTAACAGTAATCTCTCTTCTACACATTCTGCTCGCAATCTCTCATCTATCCAACTTTGAATCATTCTTTCTCGTCTATCCAAGCATTATGCGTCATTTTTGCAATTAACTATTCTCTTCTGTCTTCTCTCTCAAACTTTGTATTCTCTATAATAAGTAACCATACCCACATCGGATATCTATGAGAGAAACGACGTAATAGTTTAGTAGCTAGCGGTACATTATCACCACGACTTTACTTGAACAAGATCTATTATATAGGCATGTCTAAGGAGACAAGAAACCAATTATATTAAGACTTGAGTGAACAATTTGGCTTACAAAATATTAATGATTTTAATTTCAATTCAAACCTCTATCCAAAAATAATCTTTTCTGGTCAACAATTTTAAGAATTAAGAGTATAAATGTTACATCCACATTTTTTTCTACTAGGGAGGTATACAAAAATAATCCAATCAAATCCACCGTTTATTTTGATATATTGATGATGGATTGATCAATTTTGAACTTCTATGATAGTCTTGTTCTTGAAATACTTAATCATATATTTTTATCATGAAAAACAAACGTTCCCTTAAAGTGTTATTTTTATGTACTGAATAATGGATATATTCCATTTCTTCTTTTTAAATACATGTTTTGCCTTCTGTTGGAAATGAACCACTAAAATTAGGTTTGTCTATTTTTAGAGAAACTGAACATAAGACAATAGTGTGAAAAAGATTGCTGAGCTATCTTGTTGGATATTCCTTTTTATACCATGGTTAGAGCTCTTCAATTACTATTGATAATTTTATTGGATTTTGTATCATGCAACAAATAAAATAAAAACTCATGAAATTAATAATATTATTACAACATAATGTTCATATAGGGTATTTATGGTGTTAAATTAGAATATGAAATATATTAGTATGCACGAATCTAAAACTATTGACCGTTAATATATATTTATAAGTGCTAAATTTTATCTGACATCACATCCATGATAATGTTTATTTTTCTATGCTTTTAGACCTACTCAGACTTGGAATATATAAATATATATGATATATTATAAAAATATCATTTGATATGTTCTCGGATCATTTATTCCAATTATAATTTTTGTAAAGCCAATTTACTCGCATCATACCTGTGGCTGTAACCCAACCCATAACTTCTCTCCTTAGCCCATTCAATTTATATTTCTAAGCCCAGATATTTAAAATCAAAATCCAATTATTTACTTGAATCTAAATCCATTTAAACACCAACAAAATTATAGTCATGACATATTAGACTATTAGTACTTATTGGTTGAAGGTAAATTTTGTTGGCATCTTCGTCTCTCGGGGCATTGATGATCTCATGAAGCTAAGTTGTTATATATATAGCATATATATTTGTACAACAATTCATATGTAACACATTAATATAAATCTATATTAAAACACAACTACCTGCAACCTTAAAGATGATAAACTTGGATGGAAACCTGACGAAATATTGTGCGTTCTAAATCTTACCTGGCCGCTCTTAATATGACTCAATTTCTTAAACAATGGGCTCTTCGAGATTGAATTAATATTAATTTCTAGATCATGGGCTAATTGAACTTTTCAGATTTTTTAGTCCTTCAAAATATTTCCAATACCCTCCCAAATTATAGAAAATCTGAAGTTCAACTTGAAATCACTTAGGCTACACTAAAATTAGAGCTAACAAAATAAATCAAGAGCTGAAACTTTGGCGACATGCCGGTTTATGTCTTTTTCGATAGAATGAGATTGTCTTCCTCTTTTTCACGGAAATTGGACACATTTAATGCTACATTGAAATCTTGATTTATTTGTAGTGTAATTAATACAGACCAAAGCAGTCCAATCCAGCCTCATACATTTGTGGACAATTTTTTGGGACATTGTTAGAAGTCTATTTATTCTTAAAATATTTATCTACATAGTTGTTTTGAAATACTTTTTTCATTTCTTTTTCTTTTTTCTTACAAACGATACCCTGTTTTCATTATTGAGAAAGTAAGAGTTCAACGAAAAACAATTTAAATCATATTGAAATTGAATCAATTTGAATGTACGAAACCAATGCAAAACCTTTGGTTTCAAGTTTAAAACTGATTTTTTTGGGTCAAATCAAATTCGATTTAGTCCTATTAAGATCACTCCAAAATTAAAAATATCGATATACACAATGCATATTTTAATTTTACGAAATTTCGGATTAGATATATTGATATTGACATCGGTGGATAATTATTTGAATGTTTTTATATTCTCTTGACATTTGTTGCGCATATACTTACATTAATCGATTTTATTATTATTATTATTATTATTATTATTATTATTATTATTATTATTATTATTATTATTATTATTATTATTATTATTAATTAAAATTTTAAAAAGAATATTGAAAAATGTATTTATTACATGGTACAAAACTCTTGTAAAATAAAATTATCATTCATGTCCCTAACAAATATTTCGCTCCATTTGTTTCTTTACGCTTGATGATTATTCTCACTACTTTTCCCTACCAACCCCATGCTCTATAAAGTATAAACTATCTGGGGAGACTATTTAGATTCAAACAATCAATTGTGTTTAGCAACAAACTAATGCTATTTGTAGATACACATGTTTATTAATAATATATAGATGTATAAAGAAAACACCATTTTATTTGTGACAGAGGATAATACAAACAGAGGGCAAGTGATAAAACAAGACGAACATGAATGGAGTAGGAAGTAATTAATAAAATCACATCATCTCTCTAACTCTTTAATTCCACATTCTCGGCACACAGCGTAGTAACAAGATGCACATTCGAACCCATGTTTGGTGTACGGATACGGGTGATCGCACCTCGTCATGAAAGTAGTTAGATAACTTAGATTGAAGGTGAGACGATGAGGGTGAAGACCATCTAACTCAAATTGCTGCCCATATTTCATGTTCCTATACATCCCCAATGCAGCTTCTAGGCAACGAATGTGGTAAGAATTATCGCATTCGCAACAATGATACATCCATGACTTGGGATGCATTTGTGTCTCACAGATATCGCAGTAGAAATCAGTGGGATGGTTGAAGGAGGCATCACATGTCAGCAGCAACGGGTGCTTGTCCAATTCCCGATTCATTATACTCCGCGGCAGCTGAACGCATGTCGCGTGAAGTGTAAAACCGCAACTGTCAGTTGTGCAGCGATATCCAAAATCAATGATGTAGAAATCGTCTTCACAACAGTAGCACTTGAATTGTTTCCATTCTTCTTTTGGTATTCTAACCTTGATTAATTTGTGATGCGGGTGAAATGCATGTTTGATGGTAGTTGGTAGAGATGCGCACTTGACATCTATCTGCATCTCACACTTTCCGCATTCATAAACCATTCCATTGGTGCGATACGAACAGATGTTGCACTTTAAGTAGGAGTGGCCTTTGTCCGTCCTGTCCGAGCTTGTGTACTGCGTGAATTTGTGGGGTTCTCCTTCTCGGCAGTTGCCATAGAACTGAGACTCTATAGATGATAAAGAATTGGGCAACAAGTAGCAAGTAGAGTGGACAAAGTACTTACACGGAGCACACTCATAATAGGGAGGAGAGGATATAGGGGATATGCATACATCACATATCTTTATCTGAGGTTCCTCATCCTCATCCTCATCCTCGTCCTCATCTTCCCCTGCCTCCTTGATTGTGTCTGAAACCAAACTCAATGAATGATTGTGATAATTGTAATAAGTCGATGTGGTTTCAGGCATTTTTATGAAAGTGGCGGTCTAGGATTTTGATTTCTCGCATCACCAAAGGTGTGATCAACTTCTCAGAAATGTCGCACGCTTGTAGTGGGAACTGAACGGCATCATCATTCTTTTCTTCGTTTCTGAAATTGACAAGATTTCATTCATATATTAATTCCAATGACTACTACAAGTTTACAATTAAGATGATGAACAAATTAAATATGGTGACTTACAAATTAGAGTCTTGTTTGGTGGGTGAAGTAGCACACTTGAAATGGGCAAAGTACCTACAATCATCACAGTAATACACCCAACATGTCATGTCAAGTTTTGTATCACAAACATCACATTTGTATTGAAAGTTGCGATGGTGAAAATGGAAGCAGGCGGAGAGAGAGAGGTGGTGGGGGTGGCGGTTTGTGGGGAGGGGGACGGGAAACAACGCGCAAGTCTTGTGTATCAACAAGTCACACTTAGTGCACGTATACGCCATGTCCCGATCTTCAGAATTGCAGGCATCGCAGTGGAACACAAACGGCGGCTTCCTGATGAGCGTGAAAGGTTGATTGTGATTTGGGTGCTTCAACTGTGTTGCTGCCTCTCCGAATAACTCGTCCTTGCCTAGCTTTTCACATCTTATGTCCAAGTCAAAATTACACCTATCACATCGGTATACTAACTCATCACCAAAACTATGAAGACAAAGATTACAGTATGACAATTGGAATTGACGGTTATCAAAAAGGTGAAGATGATGGTGGGGGTGGGAGGAATGCAGGATTGGTGTAGCTAATTCACCACATCTTTGGTGCAGCCTAGGCTTTCTACCACAACGCTCTTCTTCCACGCAAACATAAGCCCTCTCCATATTCTCAATTTTATTCCGACAGACATAACAATCTACAGTCTCCACATTTTCAGTTAGGATCAGTGGATGTTCGTGGAAGAAACACTCAATCTCCTCCATAACTATAAATCTCTCTCTGGCTCTAATGTAGCAGATGTGTATAAAATATGATTTAATGTAGTGAGATAGATGCAATTGAATGAATTACATGTTCGGACCAATTTATTACACGATCAAGTGAAGAACAAGTATGGTACTCACTGAAAGCAAGAAGTGAGGAATAATCTTTTTTAAAGTAAAGTAGCATAACAACGGTAACTTTTTCATATGAGTTTTCCATGATACTTCTCTATCGCTAAATTTCTAGCAATAAAATAAAAATAGCATAACAACGTTAACTTTTTCATATTAGTTTCCCATTATACTTCTTTATCGCTAAATTTCTAGCAATAAAATATCGTACCTAAACGATGTCTATTGTAATCTAACAAACAGAATATCGTATCTACATGGATTGGAAATGTAAAAACACATCAAGTAATTAATTTATACACTTCATAATTATCTAGACTAAACTATGGTGAAAAAGTTTAATTATCCCTAAACAAATATAAGACAAAACACAAAATAACAAACTCTGAAAAATATAAAGAATAAAAGGCTGATCATAGAAAATGTAATAATTCAATTGAAAATCACACCATCAACCTATTGCCCTATTAACCAATTTAATTTAATCCAAATGAAGAATCGCTCAATTAAATACAATCTCTCTCCCAAGTAGCTTCTGACGGTAGATCAATACAATTCTTCTCTGCTATGTTTCAAGGAATATGCATCAACGATCCCAACAGATCACAAAGATTATTTCTCCTACAATCAATTCTAAACTTGCTAAGTGTTTAGATTAATCGTATTATGACTTCTGTATTCGATTACTTAACTAAACCCACTAGATATACAATCAAACAACTATCATGCATCAATGGTGATCAGATATCCATGCTATGATATTCAGAGTCTTTTTTACTTCTTTTTCAAATTTGTTTTTACGTATTAGTAAAATGTCTATGTATGTATTTACAAAACATTGAACATGAGAATAATTCCAAGTTCTAACCATGAAATTATTTTCTAGAAAATATTGTATAGTGTAAATTAAAAAGAAATACAGTAGTGTACTTTTTGACTTAGTTCTTATATATTATTCATTTTATTTTAAATCTTTGATTGGTTAATTGTTTTTAAAAGGTAAAGGCAAAAATGCCCTACTAATGCAAAGCTCTTTAGAATTTTGAAAATCTTTACGTCTAATGGGGGTAAGGAATAAAAAACTAAATCATTACAAGAAAAATCTATGGATAAGCAATGGATTATACATCGTTAAATAGAAAATTTTGTCGTTATCAATCACTAATTAATTTTATCATTAAATGGTCGCCGATGATTTTAGACTTTGTGTTTGTTATTCTGTATAATTATTTACGTTGTTGCAATCATATATAATGTATGTGATACTGAAACTAATGCATACCGTGAAATAAAATAAAAAAGGAAAAAGAAGCTAATGCACGCAGAAATATCTGAAATTATTCCTCAAAAAAATATGTGCACATACACATAAATCTTATTTAAAATTGATGTATAAATAATGGATAATTGCATCTAATATCATTATATTTGCAAAAAAAATGGTTTGTAACATGCCTTTTGAATCATTTCACAAAAAACATAATTTTAACAACTTTTGCATTTATAACACACTAACTCAAAATTGGATAGATTAACAGTGAAGTAGTTGTCAGAAAAATACATGTGAATTGACCATTAGTCCGTTCGAGTGTTTCTTTCCGCCATTTCAGTTTGTTTCAATCCTCAAATAAAATCCGTTTTCCAAATTTATTTAGATTTTATCAATTGAGAATAGAAAGATGGGCTCAAAATGTAAATTTAAATGCTTAACAGCAGAATTATAATTACTGTTTCTCCTATTCCCAGTGAATGAAACAAAAGTTGCTCTACTTGGTGATTGGGCAGTGGAGGGAATCAAGCTATACTTTAGAAGTGAAAGGTTGAATACCAAAAAAGATATATATATATATATATATATATAGACTAATTCATCTCATAATTTAATATATTGAAAAAATTTAAGCTCTTTTGATAAAGTAATCCTTCAAAATATTATGTTCAAAGAAAATGTCCCTTAAGACTAGTGTGAGTATTACGACAAGTGATTGATAGCTAGAGCCAAGTAAGGAACAATCTTTAAAGTAAAAGTAAGTACTTTTGTTGCCCTTCTATTTTAGTTAACTTTAACAAACGCAGGAGAGTAACGACGTTAACTTTTAACACGAGTTACCCATTATGCTTCCGTTAACTTGAATTAAAAGAAACTGAGATATTTAATGGAATGCTAAACCCACCTAGATGCGTCCTACGCTTAGGTTAGGTATGTCTAATCTCATTTTTTTAAGTGTGATTTATTTATCTTATGTGGCTTATAGGTTATTGTATAAGAATGTTATGTTTACGTTTTATCCAATGAAGATGGCGGTTGTGAGTTTCCTATGAATTCAAAAAAAAAAAAAATTAACTTTGTTAAATAAATAAAATAAATATATATTTTATAAAAGGCATGGCAAAATGCCTTATTAAAGAAAAGTTTTTTAGAATCAAAAACTAATATTTTACAACAAAAAGTTATGGATAACAGTGGATTATACATCGTTAAAATAGGAATTTTATCGCCATCAATCACTAATCTTATAATTAATTGGTCATCCATTGTTTTTGTCGTTTATTTTTTGTATACTATTTTCACCTTTTATCACACTTTTGTAATATTGAAACTAACACACTCCGTAAAATAATAAAGGAAAAAGAAGCTAATGCACACAGAAATATATGAAATTATTTCTCAAAATAATATGTGCGTATATACATTATACATAACTGTTATATAAATTTTGTGCATAAATAATGGATAATTGCATCAAATGTAATGATATTGGCGCCAATTTTGGTTTGTAGCATGACTTTAATTTGTATCATTTTACGAAAAACATAGCCTTAACAACTCTTGCATTTACAACTCCAATTCAAAATTGGACCAAATCTATATACCCCCTCCATTCTTTTTTAAGTGTTTTCTGCCGTAAAATCGTACAAATCAAGAAAGTAGGTAAATTTACATTTGTAGCCTTATTTATTACCATGATAAATGCATTTGTATAATTAATTATCAAATTCGAAGAGCATTAAATAGGGGTAAATAGGAAATACATTATAATTTTACTATCAAATTACGAACTATGACATTTAAAAAACAAAAGAAAAAAATGCTAATAGGACACTTAAAAAAGAACGAAGGGAGTATTATATTAAAAATGGTTATTGGCATATAAATACACGAACTTTGATGTGATTTTAGTTTTGTACACGAACTTTGATGTTATTTTGGTTTTCACACAAACTTTAAGAGGAGTATATAAATACACGAACCTATTAATTTTAGTATTTTTACCATTATTTATTTTTTCGATCAAATTGAAACCGACGTGACATTAGATATAATGAGTTGATAATGACATGGAAATAAATTAATAAATAAAATATAAAATAAATATTTAAACTTGGCCAAACACGCACATTGACTCATTAGCACACACAAAACACATATACACTTCACGAGAAAAAAAATAAGGGAATATAACGCAAACATACAAAACGAAGAGAACACTTCAAATCTTAAACCCATCATTTGTAAATGGAGTAAATGACGAACAAATAAGCTACTACAAATGTCTTCTTCTTCTTTTTCTTCTTCTTCTTCTTCTTCACACATGAACTTTATGATTTTCACATTGTTGTCAATTCATCATATCTAATGTAATTTGTAACACACTAATTCAAAATTGGATAGAATTAAGGGTGAAATAGTTATCAGAAAAATACATGTGAATTGACCATTACTCCGTCCGAGAGTGTTTTTCCCGTCATTTCAGTTTGTTTCAATCCTCAAGTAAAATCCGTTTTCCAAATTTATTTAGATTTTATCAATTGAGAATAGAAAGATGGGCTCAAAATGTAATTTTAAATGCTTAACAGCATAATTATAATTACTGTTTCTCCTATTCCCAGTGAATGAAACAAAAGTTGCTCTACTTGGTGATTGGGCAGTGGACGGAATCAAGCTATACTTTAGAAGTGATAGGTTGAATACCAAATATATATATATATATATATATAGGGGATGGTTCTTGTGAGAATGAAAATAAGTGTAGGAAATAAGAATAGATATGTAAATCTAGCATATCTTTCATATTTGTGTAAGACAATCGAATTACTATGTTGCATATTAGTTTAGTACATATTTCATCTTTTCAGTAGACATATGCTAAATATGTTAGTTTAAGACATCTTTCATCTTGATAAGACAATAAGGGTTCTAGTCTTTTGTGATATTCCGCAGAAGACACACAACATAAAATCAGAAGATAATCGAAATTAAATCTCAACCATTGATCCAAATGAATCAAAGGTCCAGATTCATTCCTATTTCCTACCAAATTATTCATTCTTATTCGATCCATCTCCTATATATATATATATATATATATATAGAGAGAGAGAGAGAGAGAGAGAGAGAGACTAATTCATCTCATAATTTAATATATTGAAAATATTTAAGCTCTTTTGATAAAGTAATCCTTCAAAGTATTCTGTTCAAAGAAAATGCCCCTTAAGACTATGTGATTGATTGTGTTTAAACTATAATTTCATGCGTAACTATTTTGTGATTATTACGACGAGTGAATAACAAGTGTGGTATTGATTGATAGCTAGAGCCAAGTAATGAACAATCTTTAAAGTAAAAGTAAGTACTTTTGTGGCCCTTCTATTTGGTTTAACTTTAACAAACGCAGGAGGCCCATTATGCTTCCCTTAACTTGAATTAAAAGAAACTAAGATGTTTAATGGAATACTAAACCCACCTAGATGCGTCCTACGCTTATGTCTCTCTAATCTTATTTTTCAAATGTGATTTACCTATTCGATTTATAAGTTATCGTATAGGAATTTTGGATTTACGGTTTATCCAGTGCACGTTGAATATAATGGTTGTGGGTTCACATGAATTAAAAAAATATAACTTTGTTAAATAAATAAAATAAATATATATTTTATAAAAAGCATGGCAAAATGCCTTATTAAGGAAAAAAAATTTAGCACTTTGAAATCTTTACGTGTAAGGAATAAAAAACTAATATTTTACAACAAAAATTTATGGATAACAGTGGATTATACATCGTTAAAATAGGGATTTTATCGCCATCAATCACTAATAATCTTATCATTAATTGGTCATCCATTGTTTTTGTCGTTTATTTTTTGTATACTATCTTCACCTTGTATCACAGTTATGTAATATTGACACTAATACACAACGTAAAATAATAAAGGAAAAAGAAGCTAATGCACACAGAAATATATGAAATTATTTCTCAAAATAATATGTGCGTATATACATTATACATAACTGTTATATAAATTTTGTGCATAAATAATGGATAATTGCATCAAATGTAATGATATTGGCGCCAATTTTGGTTTGTAGCATGACTTTAATTTGTATCATTTTACGAAAAACATAGCCTTAACAACTCTTGCATTTACAACTCCAATTCAAAATTGGACCAAATCTATATACTCCCTCCATTCTTCTACCGTCAAATCGTATAAATCAAGAAATTGTGTAAATTTACATTTATTCCAATTATAATTTTTTTTAAAGCCAATTTACTCACATCATACCTGTGGCTGTAACTCCAACCCATAAATTCTCTCCTTAGCCCATTCAGTTTGTATTTCTAAGCCCATATATTTAAAATCAAAATCCAATTATGTACTTCAAAGTCCAAGCTCAGTTAAGCTCGAGGTTGCATTTTGTAACAACCCAAATTATTTACTTGAATCTAAATCCATTTAAACACCAACAAAATTATAAACATGACATATTAGACTATTAGTACTTATTGGTTGAAAGTAAATTCTGTTGTCATCTTCGTCTCTCGGGGCATTGATGATCTCATGAAGCTAAGTTGTTATATATATAGCATATATATTTGTACAACAATTCATGTGTAACACATTAATATAAATCTATATTAAAACACAACTACCGGCAACCTTAAAGATGATAAGCTTGTATGGAAACCTGACGAAATATTCTGCGTACTAAATCTTACCGGGCCGCTATTAATATGACCCAATTTCTTAAACAATGGGCTCTCCGAGATTCAACTAATATTAATTTCTAGAACATGGGCTAATTGACTTTTCAGATGTTTTAGTCCTTCAAAATATTTCCAAAATCCTCTCAAAATATAGAAAATCTAAAGAACAACTTGAAATCACTTAGGCTACACTAAAAATTAGAGCTAACAAAATAAATCAAGCCCAATTCAACACTTACTCGATTTTCAACAGATTTGGGCCTATATATTTTAACTCCTATAGAATTCTAAGTTGGATCGGCCGTCTATGTGTACTCGGTTCGGCCGGCCCAATTTTTCTGAAATTATACAACTTGTCGGTTTTAACTTTTGAATGGTCGAGCTGCTATTGAATTATACAACTTGGGGTGGTATGAACTAACCCGATATGATATTATCGGTGTAGCTAATACAAAATAGTTAGAAAAACGGTATTAAAATTGATTAATAGGTTTAATTAATCCAAAGTCGCGATAGATGATTTTTTTAAAATTTTAATTTTTAGTGATAAATATTAATTAGAGTTTGTTATATGATAACATTTTTAATTTTCAAAATATATAATTATAAAATAGTGAAATTAATAATAGGATACGATGAAACACAATACATTATGGAACAAAGGATATTATCCGATAGTCGTGGTAAACAAAAGTACCCCTCCACCAAAATTTACAAACTGATTAATTATCCAATCAATGTTGTAGGAAAATTTACCCATACTCGACTCGAAGTTACATATTTAAATAAAGACAAAATAGTACATGCGGAGAAGTTTCTATAATTATGTTAGCATGACATGACTAAATATATGTCACATTTGAAATCGAAAGGCTATGTGGACAGGTGGAGTAATTGATTTCAATGATTATAAGTAACAACATGTTATTAAATGAATTAGAAACAGCTGGAAATTTAAGTACTATAAAAGAATGTGTCAAATTATATGAAGAGACCCATAAATTTCTGTCATTTTGAATTTGTCAGTGAGAACGAGATATTTGGAGTTACAAAAATACATCATATACCTGCAAAATAAAAGATTCTAGATCTTCATAGCAAATTTTAAATTGAAACCATTAAATAAAACTCCAAGTTAAGAGTGTTCTTTTTTTAAAGAAAATTAATTAAATTCGTATTACTTCCTTTCCGTAAGTACAATTTTATGATTTCTTTCAGTGTGTAATTTTAACCCGAAATTGATTAAAAATAAATATAGAAAGAACAAATCAGTTTTGATTTTTATGTAATTTATAGAATTAACAATTTTAATAACAGTTTTTAAGGTATCAAAATTTAAATAAATATCAAAAAAATGCTAACATGGACTAAATGAAAAAATTGAAGAGGATAGGTATCATTTCTCACATATTGTATAATTATTTCATTTATGATAATCATTACTTATATAAATATCAATTATCCAATATAAATTTTATTTAATTTGATATTTATATTATATATCGGACGGAAAAATTATTAACTGTATCGAAATAAAATAAAACAGTGCTCCTCGGCCGATTGTAGTTTAATATGTCTCGAACCACGAGCTGAAATTTTGGCGAAATGCCGTTTTATGTCTTTTTCAATAGAATGAGATTGTCTTCCTCTTTTTCACGGAAATGTGACACATTAATACTACATTGAAATCTTGATTTATTTGTAGTGTAATTAATACAGACCAAAGCAGTCCAATCACTCCAATCCAACCTCATACATTTGTGGACAATTTTTTGGGACATTGTTAGATGTCTATTTATTCTTAAAATATTTATCTACATAGTTGTTTTGAACTTTTGAACTACTTTTTTCATTTCTTTTTCTTTTTTCTTACAAACGATACCCTGTTTTCATTATTGAGAAGGTAAGAGTTCAACGAAAAACAATTCAAATCATATTGAAATTGAATCAGTTTGAATGAACGAGACCAATGCAAAACCTTTGGTTTCAAGTTTAAAACTGTTTTTTTTTGGGTCAAATCAAATTCGATTTAGTCCTATTAAGATCACTCCAAAATTAAAAATATCGATATACACAATGCATATTTTAATTTTACGAAATTTCGGATTAGATATATTGATATTGACATCGGTGGATAATTATTTGAATGTTTTTATATTCTCTTGACTTTTGTTGCGCATATACTTACATTAACCGATTTTATTGTTATTATTATTATTAATTGAAATTTAGAAAAAGAAAACATTGAAAAAATTATTAGCTTGACTTTGATATTAAAATATTTAAAGAAGTTTCTTAATCTCCACGTTTTGGCTACTCGCGTACTACATTCCACCTACAGAGATTTTAGTCTCTCTCCTCTCTCTTAAAACATACGTTTAGATATAGTAAAAGATTCTCAAAAATCAACCAAATCAGTCCAAAAGCCCCTCTCCCCGTCTTCTTCCCATTTCCACCAACCAGAGACAGAGCTTCCAACACTCGGAATATAAACCCACATCCACACTTATGACTTATCCATTTATAGTCCCCTCCCATACACACAATTTCAAACCCACATTTTGCCCCAACACCAAGATGTTGAGTTTCAAGACCAAAGCTTCTCCCTTTCTCGCTCTAACAGCGTTATTCCTCCTCTTATTCACATTCCTCTCATCGACTGGTGCGTTTTATCAGTTGGGATTTTGTCGAAATTCACATTCTTGTCTGAAGGCGAGCGTTTTCTGACAACCCTTTTGATATGCCATGCAGGAGCGGCGGCGGATGCGGCCGGCGACGGCGTCGTTACGCGGGGAGCTCGGCGGTCTGTTTTGGAAAATGGAACGGTTTTAGTGCTGGCTGAGGAGAGAACGCGTAGAAAAGATCCGCTTGATGACCTCCGCTATTATACGGGAGGCTGGAATATTAGCAATGAACATTACTTTGCTGTAAGAATTAATTTTCTTTTCCTCTTTCTTTTTTGTGTGTATTCAGGTGGTTTATGTTGCTAAAATTTATTGTAGTCTCATTCTTTTTGTTTTTCGAAATTTGAATTTCTCCTTTACCACCACGCGTTTCATCGAATTTTGATACAATCTGGTATTGGTAAATGTGCAGAGGTTATGAAGAATACCTTTCGTTTATGTTTATGTTTTCTTTTATCTTTGTTTTTTATTTTTGTTTTTGTACGGAGCTATGTATATAAAATTATTTGTGTATATGACTACTTCATTAGTTTTGCTGTTTGAAATAAATTTATGTCAACTGATAGAGGAGTGGTCCTTGCAGACCAAACATCATATGTTATTCATGCATAGCATTACTAGAGTTAACCAGCTACCAGGGATTTTGATCTCTTTTAATTTCATTTTTGTGAATTTGGGGGGTTGGGAGATTGTGGTCCTTCTATTTCTATTGCAGGTTCAGTTTTCTGTAATTTCTTTCTGGAGTATTGGTACAAAAAATTGGATTTAAATGTTTAAGAAAACTAATGTTTGTTACTGCTTGATGGGAAATTCAATAAGTTGTAATGAATAGATTTGTTCCGAAAGAGATCCTTTCTCAGTCTCTGAGATGAGACTGAGTTGTGCAGAAAATACTGGGGTGGTTAAAGATTGGTGCATATAGAATTGTTGAAGTAAATTAGTGTTTGTTTTGTGATTTTTGAGTTGCCTTTCTTGTCCTTGTTTCTAACTAGCTTCTGAACTTTGTTAGTTTGGGTCTTTGTAAATATTAAAATGAATAAGAGCATTTTGTCAACTGGATCATCCTTTTCCTTTTTCCCCATTATTGTATGATCTTTCTCTATTTTGAAAGTCTTGTTTATTCCTCTCTTTTGATGCAGTCTGTGCTTTATACTGGCTCTTCTCTTTTCCTTGTTGCTGCATTCTGGTTTGTCCTCTTCGGAATTTTCTTGCTGCTGGCTTGTATGTATGTCTGCTGCTGCAGACGCCGGCGTTATGGCTATTCACGTGTTGCCTATGCTCTCTCCTTATTCTTTTGACATTGTTCACAATTGCTGCAGTGTAAGCCTGTCCCTTTTTGACATTGTTCACAATCACTCGGACTCTTCACGTTGTTCACATTCCCCTCGCTTTTCATGCATCAGAATTGGTTCCGTTGTTCTATACACTGGCCAAGGGAAGTTTCACGACACTACAAAAGATACATTAGAATATGTACTGGAACAAGCAGATTCCACTGTCGGCAATCTGAAAAGTTTTTCGAATTATCTTACTGCCGCTAAGACAGTCGGAGTAGATCAAGTTTTTCTTCCTAAAGATGTGCAGAACAACATTGACAAGGTCAACACATTGGTTACCTCTGCTGCCGACACTCTTGAAAGTGCAACAAAGAATAATAAGGATGACATATTCAACTATTTGGATACTGTGTGAGTAGTTTTAGCATAAGTGCTTTTTTTTCATGTTTTCCTTGATGTTGTATGATTTATCCTCATTCTGTTTTATGACTTGCAGTGGGTTGATTCTCATTATAGTAGCTGCTGTAATGCTTACCCTTGCTTTTCTCGGTTTCTGTAAGTTACTAATTTCTTCAATTTGTACTTGTCCAAATAATAATTTTCCAAATAAATGAAGTTTGATGATTAGCTGATTTGTGTGATTTGGTGCAGTGTTATCCGTTTCAGGCCTGCAGTTTCTCGTCTACATGTGAGTGAATCCTAAGGCGTTATAAATACATACCTAAACCTTTTTTAAGTTATATAAAATCTGATACTGCTTTTGTGTAGATTGGTCATCATCGGTTGGATTCTCATTGCACTCACCTTCATCTTGTGTGGTGTATTTCTTGTTCTCCACAAGTAAGTGTCATCAATCCCCCCCCCCACAATGTATATTTTAGGCAAAAATTTGTGTACATCTGTATATACGGTACATTCATCCTAACTAGGATTTATTAATCACAATTAGGATGTAATTAGGGTGGATGCATGCATCAAAGTGTGTCTCAATAATGTATATCATCTTTTCCATCACTCCATCTTCGACACGAACAATCTTTCCTTCTTCCCTATTGAAATACTAACTAGGCATTCGTTATCTTTTAGTGTGATGGGGGATACATGTGTGGCCATGAACGAGTGGGTTGGTAACCCAACGGCTCACACTGCATTAGACAAAATTATCCCGTGTGTGGACACAGCAACGGCCCAAGAAGCACGCTCTCAAAGCAAAGAAGTTACCTTCCAAATGGTCCAACTTGTGAATGGGATCATCGCTAATGTATCCAACGCCAACCTACCTCCCATCGCTGGACCTTTGTCATACAATCAATCCGGTCCATTGGTGCCTCTTCTGTGCAATCCATATAATCCCGATAAGACCGACCGCAAAACATGCGCTACCGGTGAAGTTGACTTCACAAATGCAACACAGGTAAACAACTTATCTTTTCCTAAGAGATGTGGTCTAACCCTAATTGGTTGTGGTCCCCATGCATACTCACGTGAGAATGTCCTCATAGGAGACTGTTTTCCTAAGATATGAAACATCAAATATGTGAAGAACTATTCATGGAGTTGATAGAATTGTCCTTGAGATGTATGGTTATGTGATGCAGGTTTGGAAGAATTACGAGTGCCAAGTTTCGAACAACAAATGCACGACAGTAGGGCGTCTAACGCCCAGTATGTATGATCAAATGAGTGGAGCTGTGAACGTGAGCTACGGGCTGTACCATTATGGGCCGTTCCTCACCGACCTAGTCGACTGCACGTTCGTACGAGACACCTTCGCCACAATACACAAGGATCACTGCCCAGATTTAAAACTTTATAGCAAGTGGGTATACATTGGTTTGGTGATGGTCTCTGCTGCAGTCATGCTCTCTCTCATATTTTGGGTGGTCTATGCACGAGAGAGGCGTCACCGCAAGTATACGAAGCTAGCAGATGCTGCTGCATCGGCTCAAGCCTCTTATGAAACCAAAGAGCCCTGAGATCAGGATTTGCATCTCCAGCTTCACTTGTGTAGATAGCAGATTTATATTTTTTAATATACATTGTTTTTTGGCCTTTTTTTTTTTTTGAAAGATTTGAATTTCTGACCTCTCTTTCATCAGATTAAAATATGAACTGTCAGTAAGAATTATTATTATTTTTCTCTCTTTTCTTCCTTGACTTAAGGGTGTAATGGGAATCATCTCCAGATTGGTATTGCTAGATTAACGTAGATTCACTAAGGGATGTTTACTTTACATGATTGATAAGATGCATGATCGAATATTTTTATCTTCTTTACGAGGATTTATCCAATTCCTAGTAAAGAGGAAAATGATTTCAGCGTTCAAAGTTATAACCATTATAAATTACATGTGCCAGCCAAGATGATACTTGTTGATAATAGTACATGTAAATGATACACAACCTCTCCTGAAAGATATGATATATGTAAATGAATGAGACTCAAATCCCTCACTGCAACTATACATCAGATGAACTTCAAATTATGAATTACATCTATTGCTTCATTACATATGCATATATTCTTTCAATCCTGTACATACTCTGGAGTTCTTTCGCTGCAGATGTTAAAGTTTAATGAAATGCACGCAAGTTGGAAATTATATTCGTGGTGAAATATATAAGTTTTTTGGGTGTATCTGTATTTATTATGAAGAAAATGAGTTTTGAGGGAAGCACATAGGTAAAAAGTAAGGTTAACTGAGAGGCCTCATATCATCAATCTCAGCTACGCAATATCCGTAATTAATTTAATAAAAATACATTC
Source organism: Salvia rosmarinus (assembly GCA_036937905.1). Classification (NCBI taxonomy): domain Eukaryota; kingdom Viridiplantae; phylum Streptophyta; class Magnoliopsida; order Lamiales; family Lamiaceae; genus Salvia; species Salvia rosmarinus. The sequence goes on from CM072823.1 coordinate 69,151,806, forward strand.
CTCAAATCATCAATCGCACATGATCATTCCAATCAAATGGGAACAATGAGGTGGAAATTCAATATATCATGTAGTTATACTATATCATCTTTCATACTAATAATATTTTATTAATATAAATTATATTAATAAAATATTATCATGTGATAGGTGAATGTAGTACAATTACATATTCCTAATTTCCTAATTCAAAAATGCTTCAAGAACCACTTAATTATCTACAGAATTATTAGCCCTGACCATGAGAGATGCTGGTGAAAAAGGGACAACAAGAAGCAAATTTATTTTCAAAATCCAATCTTAATAATTCAATCTATCAGGTAATAAAGCCCAGCTGGCAATCATGTATTTTGTTAATTGTGCTTTGTGTAGCTTTGGTCCTAAGGAGTCTAGCTACTTTACCAGCTGAATTATATCGACAAATCATTAAATCTTGTGTTCATCTACATAATATACGACCTTAATTTTCAACCTAAAGAAAAAAGACAAAGTAACATGAAATTAGAGATGCAAAAATTGTTTTTTGATATACGAACGCATATTGCAAATTGACAATTATATAATGATCGTGCTGTGTTGCTCAATTGAGGATGAGTTTTAAGTTGTATTATGAAAGTTATATATATATGTTTGGATGGTCTTAGTAGAATATGCCTGATTCTTCAGAATTCGATAGCATGACCAAATGTTAAGCCTTTTAATTCGGATTTATAGTATGCTACCTTTAATGGGTCGCTTTCTGCATCAAATAATTTATCCCACTTTGTCTTCTACTTGTCTATAACTATTAATACTTTTATTTCTTCTTCGATTTTAAATTTTAAATTTTAGTTTAATTTTAATAATTAATAATTATGTTTTATTAGAGTTTATAATTAGTTTTAAATATTTAACTTTTAGTTAATAATTGATTATTGTTATGGTTGATCATTCACTAGATTTTCAAAATTTTAATTTATAAAATGAATTTTTTTAGCTTCGATTATTATAATAAACGGAAATTAGGAGTTACTATATAATAGTAATTTTTTCGTTATAATATAATAAAATAATAAATTTAATAATAGAATATGTACACAAATTGTTGGGACCGCAAATCCGAACCGTCAATTTCTCTTATTTTAGACCGATTTGCCCTTAAGGCAATTGAGGCGGACGCCTCTACCATGGCCTCGGTATAGACCATAATAATGATTGCAAAAAATAGCTTCAATTCGCAGCAATGTGCACAAAATGACTAATACAAATAAACATTTTTAACATAGCAAATAATTCGTGGCGGCAGATTAACAACACAATTCCGGACTCTTTCAGCGTTGTTAAATTAGTTCGTGACACAAATTATCGTATATTATTCTAAATCTTTTAATTCTTAATACAAATTAGTATATTATTAAACGGAATATAAGTATCGTTATGCATTTATGTTTTTGTCGGTTGAAGTAACACTTCTAAATATCAAGTTATATTTTACCCAAAATATATATTTTTTAATAGAAAATTTATGGAATTAAAAAGGAAATAATTTGCCATAATATTACGTCTGGATCTCTAGCTATCATTATGTTAAAATATATTACTTGGATTTAATTTTTTAGACGATCATAGATAGACCTGTAAAAAAAATATCATATTTCCCCAAATCATTTCTCTTGAAATTGGGTCTACTATTAAACATGAGATTCAACTTTTGTTTTCATTTTTCTAATCAGATCTCTTTTCTTTAATTTGGGAAGGTTGGACCCCGAATCACCGAATTAGAGATCAAACTCTAGTCCTCACTCTTATGAAGTCGGGTAAACTGTAAGATCTATGATAAAATTATTTTATTGTATTCATGCTTTACAAAAAAAAAGCATCACATATAATATATATTTTACAAAGTTTTCTGTTGTACCTTTTAATAAATCGATCTCGTAGGAGACTAGGTCTTCCATTGTATGCAAATTCAAAGTTCAAGCAAAATACACTTTCTAGAAGCAAGAAATAAAATTACACTTTCTTCAATAAAAGAAGAAGCAAGAAATAGCAATATAGTCAAACACGTTAATATCGAGCTATATCGTAGTTCACATTATATAATTCCTAATTTGTTCCAACCTTAAACGCCGGGAGACCGAGCCAACCTAAGTTTTGTAAATTCAATTATAATATCATTTCTTGGTAGTTTTTTATGCTCTTTCCTTTTATGTTAATTACTATATGGCATCAACTAGATGCATGCATAATTACATATCAATGAAACTCTTTCGAAGACCAAATTCCACTTTTAATGTCACATGAAAAATGAAGTGAAGAAATTAGTACATATCCTTAGAATCTGAACTTGGCTTCAACCAAAATCTTGTGAATAGTCAAATTTAGTTTCTTCGTTTGTAAAAAAATTGTTAATCCTAAACATTATATATTATTTCTTAGCTGTTCTTATGTTACGTCATCACCACGGTCATGTTATGAAAAATGTCATTTTTAATCTACGGTTGCAGTATATTAGAAGTATTATTTTATTCTCAAGAAACAGTATTACGGTAGAAATGGTGCACCATTTAAAATATATTGAATTGAGTCAATATCAATAGATAGTATCACCATGAAAAATATGACTTATTCATGACGGGCCGCATGCTAGTACAGCCGCGTGGTCTAATCAATGCTAGTACAGCCGCGTGGTGCAATCACTCTAATTATTTTTAATTAGGATTTTATTAAACCCTAATTAGTAATTATAGATTATTAAACTTAGTGTGAGTAATAAATTATAACCGTGTGTTATCAAACTTTTTTTGTAACTTTATACATCTTAATAATCAATTAATATATTCTAATTATAAACCTCTAATCAAGCCCATGATTATAACTTATTGTACTTATATAATTAAAAATTTGCGGAAGTTTTCGTCTATCATGACTTGGACTTACGAGCTAGTTTGTGGCAAAAATATTTAGAGCCCTAAAATTTTCCAAACAATTAATATGATAGTGACAGAGATTTCCAATTCGAATTCCAATAATCTGGGAATTATAGCATATTTAATTTACACTTGATTTTGAGCCATTCTCAACTCAATGAGGAAAAAATCAAAGCGCGCTGCGTTTGACCCATTTAATGACTTCATATATTTTTCCAAAGTAAGATTAGGGACCAATTCATTGGAAATTTTGTACGCTGAATTGTCTCAACTCTGAAGGTATTAAAAAATTTAAATCACCAAATAAATTCAATCATATCTCCCTAACCAGTGGTGACACGTTATTTGAATATCATCCAATTAAATGTATATTTATAAGTCACGGATTCCTTACATCAGTCTCCCATTGGAAAGCTCATGTGCTTTTTATCTTTCTTTTTTTTAATGATTAGTTAAATTCCTAATGAAAGGACTGTCCAAAATAATTTATTATACTCCTTAACTATCTGACTTTGTCTTTTCATTTGGCCTAATGTAATTTGTAGCCGCACCGCACACAATATTCTCTATTTCAAATTCTACATCTCTTATTCTCCTGTCGCTCGTAATTCTTAAATGTTTACTATAACTTTATTATTATGACTTGTTTGGCTGATCTTATGAAGTGAATTTTGATATATATGCCATATTCTATGTACTCGGACACTCATAAATAACGACTATTAACTTAAGCCATTAATATTTATATACGACCCCAAATATCCGATTCAAAAGTTAGAGTTATTATAATTTGAGGGCCATGACGAAAAATAAAAGAGATTGCTACAGATACCCATCCCACTGAGTGATGTCTTTATGTACAAGATAGTGTGTGTGTGTTGGCCAGTGGAGTGGTTAATCGCCGGCGCCAGCGCCCTTGCTCGAATCACCGCGACGCAGCCTTTAAAATTTCGTATTAAAAAAAAAAAAAAAAAGATAGCGTTAAGAAAATATTTTTATTTGGGGAAAACCTTTCTTCTTTTATAGTTGAGTCTGACTTTCTGAACCAAGCATCCTCTTGATCAATTTTAATGTGATCTTTATCATTGATATTATTTGGGGGAAACCGATGCTTGTCATTTATAGTTGATTCTCTTTCTTTTTTCAGGAAATTACAGTTAATTAATTGTTTCTTTCTTAAAATTAATAATTGACTGTCTAGACCATCTATCTATTGGAGACTCTTCCTTCAGTCATGGTACAATCGTTTCCAGTTAAACTCCTCGAGCTTCTAAACCAAAAAGGAAAAATAAATTGTTTCGAGGATAGTATACAACTTTTTTATCTACTCCAACCCTAAACTCTAAGTAAGAACAGGATTTATCTCGTGTCTAACTCAAAATATCATCATGTCTTAAAGGATCTCAGAAAACCTGCTTCTAACCAAATTCCTTAAGAATGAATGTTATGTAACTTACGTTAGCTAATGTGAAAAGTGCTAAAGTTTTTAAAAAAATATACAGAACTTCGTAAGACTAAGATATTAAATTCTTAGTTAAGCCCTTTTAATACTGTAATCAGAATGTAAAAACTTATTTATCCATGATGAAGAAAATGCTATTCACGAAAGTGCCAAAATTCGCCTTTAACATTTTGCCACATTAATACCATTAACACGTCGATGGTATTTGCATCCAAAAAATATGTTCCTTTCTTTTGTAGGTATTTTTTCATCCAATAAAACATTATCCGCTCCTTATCCTTGTCATTATAATAATTGAAGAATAAAAATGAATCCAGTATCCTAAATTCTGTTCCCTTCTTTTGTAAATAATTGTTCTCTTATCCTTTTTTCCTATTTTTATAGGTATTTTAACTCGTAATTTAAGAACAAAAATTATAATATATATACTTCATATCTTACTTTTATTTAATATTTTGAAATTCAATTATTAATTATTTATATGTTTATCATCTAATTAATAAGATTATAAAAATAAATTTATTTATTTATTTTAATATATGTAATTTACGATGGCGTACGTTTTTAAAAGGAATCACGGAGTATATACTTTTGCACCTTAATACTTACTTTTACAATCTCTAGTGATTTCTTTTTGACTCCCTTTTTACTCATTAGCCCTTTTCGGGCAGTCTTGGTAAAAAGCAGGCAAAATTGTCCCAAAAAGAAGTCGGAAATCTGGTATTGGACAGCTATCAATGAATGACCTAAAGCACAACATGTGGCGGACACGTGGCAGCACCGCATTAAAAGAAACTTAAGTTAGTTTATGAAGATACTAATGTGCGCCATGTGCGTGCAGGAATTGGTCACAGCCTCTCACGTTTTCACCACATACCTTGTATTCGGCTAAGGTTTGGTAAGGCTTCTACATTTGGGAAGATTCTCCGCCACGACTCCAACCAGTGGCGGACCCAGGGGGGGTCCAGTGGGGGCACTGGGCCCCACTGGATTTTAAAAATTATTAGGGTATAATAGTAATTTTATATTTAATAATTAAAATATATATTTAAAGGTATAAAATATGTAAAAATAGTCTACGACTCAAATTTTGGTGGATACATCAATGATATCATTTGTTAATTTTATTTAATTGGAATTGAAGGGATATGTTTGAACAATCATAACAATTGTATTTCATATTGTAGAAACAAATACAGTAGACGAATAATATTTACTAATCATTTGTGCGAGTAACATCTCATCTCTCATTTTCCCAATTCGCAGAGGTTGTTTTCTTTTCTTTTGTTTTCTTTTTATATGTTACTATTTTTTATTATATTATTATACTAAAATTTTGGTCTTTCCTATCTTCTCATTCCAAATTTTGATTTTGGCACCTTAACTCTTTTTTTTTGTAGTCCCCTTGTTTCAAAAGCTCAAAAATATTGAATCTCAAATTTTGAATTCAAGTTAAATAATCAAAATAAACAAAAATAAGGGAATTATTAAGTACGGTTTAATGATTAGTATTTTAATATAATATAAAATAATATATTTTTTATAAAAAAAATGGTTTAGTACAGCTAAATCACAACCGTTAACAAAAACTTCAATTTAATTGCCTTATAACACCACTTATCGATTTAAAAACCAGACATAGCCATTAGCCCAATATATAATTGGGTTATTATTTATTTATGACCAAATTTTTGTTCGTATAATCATTTTATAGCATCATCTTTAAAAAATTATAAAAATGACACAATATTTGTTTTGTCAATACATTTATGGCTCGCTAGTGTGACTACAACCAATGGTTCTTAGGTCGACGGTTAATTTGCCACATAACTTCATCTGAGTAAGAACAATGTTGTTTTCTAATTTTTTCTAAAAATTATAAATTGTACCTTAATTGACAACAAACTCTTGGTTCAAAGAATTTCTTAGTTGACCATCAATTTGTTGTTAAAATAAAATAAGTACTATTAGAAACTTTACAACGAGCCCATCAATTTGAATGGTCTTGGTCGTCCAACAATTGTCGAGTTGTCGGAATCAGTCTTGAAAGTTTACTATTCAGTCTATGATAGTGTATGTTCATCTCCAAAATTACACTTAAATAGATAACCAAACTCCACGAACAAAGCCTAATATATATCACACTCTGAGGGATAACCAACTATGTACGGTGTATCATCATTCGATTGCCAATAGAGATGGCAATGGATCTCGGACCCGGTCCAGATCTGTTGATCCAGATCAATTTTTCAGGATCTGGATCCTAAAAAATTTGGATCCGAAATCGGATCTTTTTATTTTTTAGACCGGATCTAATCCATCCGACCGAATCCATTAGTTTTATTTTATTTTATATATATTATTTTATTATAATTAAATACCTAACCCCAACTTAAAACTCTTTAATTTTTTTGAAATTCTCCTATAACTAATCTGCCCAATTTCATTTCAAATTCTCTCTTATGTATTACCATTCACGTCTCGCTACATTGAAATTGACGATCGAGTTATTTGTTGTTTCTGTGAGTAAATTTGTAACTAACGCATTACAATATAGTGATAATTATAGAAATTCTAAATAATTGTTATAATATTATTGTGTATTTAGATTATTATGGTATTCATAACAATTATAGTTGATTTAGAATTTATTTTATAAGCGAAAATATATGAATATCTAGACCCGGACCTTTTTTTCTTACGGATCCGGATCCGGATCTAATTTTTTAGGCCCAATGGATCCGGACCGGATCCGGACCCAAGTAAAAAAAATCGAATCTAAATCTCGGGCTGGCGGGATCCGATCCAGATCCAGTCCATTACCATTCCTAATTGCCAATGTGGCCAGAATCACGCCTGGAAATTGGTATAAAACTAGCGGGTCATAAGTGTATTAATGAAGTAAAAATCGTATCTTTTTATAATTTTTTAAAATCAAATTATAAAATAGTTATACGAATAAAAGTTTAAGTCATTAGCGAATGACACCTATTTATAATTCTACGAATAAATTAACTTATTTTATTGAAATTTGATGGCAAGAGATGGTGATGGAAAGCACTGCTCACCATTTTCGTCTGCTACATTGAAATTGATGTCGACTTTGATGTTGGTGTCAACATTGTGGTACCATACCAATGGTTAGCTCAGCTATTCAAAATTCAAAACAAATAAAATAACTCACATAGCATTTAGTTGAGTCGGTTTGATTGACCAATTCTGTTATCAGTGCCTTTTTTCCTTCTTAGCGTTGTTTATGATTTTATTTGAAGTATACTTGGTATGTGATATAACTAGGCATTAAATTAATTTGAAATTTACACTTGTTAAGTAAATGAATTATTTAATTTTATCAGATTGCCCTCTTGACTGAGCATCGGGGCTTATATTGCCCTCTTCTTGATCATTTGTCCCCATTGACCTCTGACTTTTAAAAGATGTTCCTTTTATGGACACGGTTAGGGACACTGTTCGAATATTGTGTTTTATATGAAATATCATACTCTATGGTTGAAAATGTGTTTATTATTAAGGATGAGTATAGATAAATAAAAATAATATATGTTATCCATTGCTTACTATGATGCATTAGAATTTTAGAATATTCGAAGACTCTTGATAATTTTTAGATATTTTTTAAACTAACTTGTTTGATTCATATCACATTGAAATGGCAAGGTTGGAGTAATTCAAATAATAAAAATAAAAATACTCTATCAGACATATTATCAAGGATAAAAATAAATATCCCATTAATATATTAGGGTTTACAATATTCATAGTAAGTTGATAATTTCTAATTTCTTTCCCATCAACCGCTCAAACTCGTATGCAAACCAACCAACCATAATTTTCACCTAGTCTATCCTTATTGTTCTAGGAGGCATTTGTATTAGGCAAAAACTCGTTTATATGTCTGACGTTTGAGGTCAAAGATCTCAAGTTCGAGTCCATCATGACACAGTATTTAAATTTTATATTAAATTGACAAAAAAAATGTTTATATCTTAATATACAGTGCATCCATCTCAATTAGGATTCATCGATTCCTATTTGAATTTATGATTTAATCTCCAATTATAATTTATTAATTTTAATTATGGATTATGAGTTGTGCATCCAAATGCACCGAAAATGCGTTTTTATATTATTTGGTGATAGATTATACATAAAATCGAGTATTTAACGAATTACGGTATCAAACATGTTCAATTTATTAAAATATATGATGAATTAAGTTAATTATATTATTTTTAATTATCACTCAAAAGTAAACAATAATTATAATCTTGAAACTTGAGAAAAAGATGGTGGAATAATATATGTAGAAACTCTTTTTACCTTCTATCCCTCTACGCAGGAGAGTTGTCGGTCAATGTGTCGACATCCCGCAGCTGCACTTCGTTTGCCATGTTCCTAGCAATATTAGCAAAATTAGAATTTATTAATTCCATAATTATGGTTTACTTATTTCTTGTAGGAGTGAATATTTGATTATTTTGACCTGACATTTTATTTCACAATTATGATTTATTAATTCAAAATTAAGATATATTAATTTAAAATTATTATTTATTAATTTACAATTAAAATTTATTAAACTAATTAATTTTAATTAGAATTAATTTAATTAATTAATTGATTAATTAGGGGGGTCTCACTATGCGTGCGCGCGCACATGAGACCACCCCTTTGATTATTTTGACCTGTCATTTTTACTTCCAAAATGAATTAAAATAACGAATCATCTGGGAGACAGACGAACCAATTCGAACTAACCAAACATTTTTTGTATTCTTATTTTGAATTTTCAATCTTATCAATTGATAAATATCAGTAACATCATATATAATTATCTAATATCTTCAATAATAGAGGCACTGTATACTTTTTAATTGATAAGGTTGATAAAATGGTAAGTCTTTTTTAATAAGCACAATTAGCAATGAGTTTCTAGAAACTTCCAAAGCGTATTTGATGCAACAATACATTAGAATAGAGTTAAAGTGAAGAATCCAAAGATAAGGTGTTGAAAGGTGAACAAAAGTAATGTATGTCTTAAAGCAACTCAAATATTCCTTCACATTTGCCTTACTTTGACTTCTTTGACTTGTTTTTTTTTTCGTTTGTGGTCCATCGTAGTAACTATCTCCTACTAACATTATGATAATATTGAAAAATGATGCCATCAACATCAAGCTTAAAATAATAAAATCCTTAACACTAAGAACAAACAAATTTTTTATTTTTATTTTTAAAAAACTCATTGCATTTTGAGAGCTTTTTAGTGTTACAAATGTTCTAAGCATGTTCACTGTATTAGCTATTTGGCTTTATTCAGATTCGACTAATCTTGAAGAAGATTTGGTGTATAATAGTAATTAAGGGAAATTATTGAATAAAGTATAAAAATGTTCTAGAGATAATTATTTCGACATTTTGAGCAACCCAAAAGGAAAGCGCTTTAGCATTTTATAAATTTTTAAAATTCTATGTTCTTACATTTTGAGCAACCCATCCCTGCTTTAGCATTTTTATAAATAATAGTTGTTATATAGCATGTATAGAATTTCGGTTTATCTATCTTTATTAATTGACTGGTAAAATCTAATTTTATTTCCATAACGAAGGGAAGATGCAATATTTTTTGAAGAGGTTCAAAATATACAAATTTGGGATTTGCATTATACAAGCAGCAATAAGATCCTAGAAAGAGGCACACACTCTATTGGATTTGGATGCACTGTCCATCCATTCTAATTAATTTTAATTATGATTAACAAAACTTAGAGATTAATAAAACTTAATTAAGATTAATAAATTCTAATTAATCCTTATTTATTATTTATTTATTTAATATTTAAAGTTAAAAGAAGTTCACTTGACCATTTCTTTCTCTGGGTACTCTCGCGGTTAATCACTTTCTCACCTTCACCATGCCCTAATGGTTCTTTGATATTTTTTTTATTAATGATCTTAATTTTAAAGCATTTTGAAATTACTATATAGTAATTAGTCTCTGATTGTCCAGTGGCAAGCATGAATCTCTAAAGTACGACTCACACCTATTGTTGTGGACAGGATTTGTATCTTTCGTGTTGTTTATCATTTGGTGGGAGATAAGGATATGATCAAAATGCGGTCTATTATAAAGAAAAATAAAGCAAACAGAACCTAAAAACCATCACATTAATAAACTATTTATTTCCTTCACTTTTTAAGGAAATAAGAGAATTCAAATTTTGTAGCTTGCATTTGATCAATTAGAATATAAGATTCATGACGAAGATGGGAAACGAAATTACTAATTCCCTAATAAATATATAATGTGTCGGGGCCAATAATGAATTTATAAATTATAAGGATTTATTCCAAGTGTTCGTAATAATTTTATGATTTATATAATTCACGATAAATATAATTAAACACGCGTTTTGAATTCAGAATGGTCCAAAACAAAATTCAGAAACACATATATTTTGTTCTAATAGGAAGTCCCAATAAGAAATCGAAACCTTATTTCGGTCGACATAAAAAGTTTCCGTTACCGCAAATTAGGAGTGCGTTAACCAAGCATGAGATTATTAGTTAATAATTCCAAGAGAGGAGAGAGGGAGAGAGTAATTACACTATATAAAATACTAAATTTTTATTCCCTATGTGCTTTTTAAGTGTCCTGTCCTCGAATCAAAAAGAAAATCCATAAATTTTCATTTATAACCTCATTAATTATCACAATAAATATATTCATATTAATAATTATTAAATTTTAAACAAATTTAATAAGAATAAATAGAAAATATATTATAATTTTATTCTTAAAACAAGAAAAAAATACTAATAAGATATTTTAAAAAAAACCGAAGAAGTAAGTTAAAAATGAGAAAGGGAGCAGTTTATGTGGGTTTGATAAGGCCAACCGCAGAAACAAACATCATGGTACGTGTCAAATTGTAAGGTTTATGCTACTTCGTGCTCTTCTCGCATCGATTTTAATATTTTGATATGTGGCTTTTTTTATATTCATATATTTGGATCGAACTTTTTTATTATTTATTAAATATTATTTCGATTTTAGTGGTCCAAATGCAAATTCAAAAGGATTTGATATTTCTTTTCCTTCCACCAGATTAATACCCAAATATGTCAGCCTTCTCCACATTGCATCTTCGATCGACACTATAATCACCAACAATTACTATCAAATATTATTACTTTAGTCTTCTATAGCATGTGTTCATTTCTTCTTTAACACATTATATTATTTCCTCAAATTACCGTTGTTGCCGTCGCCGACTTGTAACCACCACCACTCATTAAATACAATAAGCAATCCAGTTTCGTCTCTTAAAAAAAATATAATACTCTTTTTCAGCCTTACCATTTTAGCTTCATTTTTGTCATTTTTCCTCCTCCAACGCTTTGAAATTCTTTCATTTTTTTTTCTTTTTTTAATTATTTCTACCAATTTAGCATTTAATTCTGGCATATTATGGTCGATGCGCGGAGAGCGATCTAACATAAAACCTTACTCGTGTCAGATGATTAATTTAGGAGTCCAGAATTATAGTGACATTTGGCGCTAAATTAGGCGCCTCAGGAAATTTCACCCCACCTCCATTGCTGCGTGACCCTCACGCCTATTCTCCCTACTTTTTAATGCCTAATAATTCCTAGTCCCCTATGCCTTGCATTTAGAGTTGAAAATTCGACGGTCATCACTTTTAAAATTTATTTGTAGAGGATGTCGATGAGGTCTAATTTTAAATAACAAAATTGAGGTGTTCATTTTTACTTTTATTTTTAATAAAAAGTAAATTGGTTTGGAGGATGTCGATGAGGTCTAATATAAATTGTGGTTCCATTGTGCGTGGATATATTGTCTAATATAAACTGATTTGATTGTTTAGTTGTTAGGCGAATTATTTAAATATTTTTCATATACAAAAAGATATTTTGTAGATGGCTGAATTATTTATAATTTTTGAAATCTCTTGTAATCTATTAGTTTAAAATTTATGATATGATATGTAATTTGTATAAAAAATATGTCTAGATAGTTTTCTTATCTTGTATTTGAAAAAATATCTTAGATGAGCTAATTATTTAATTTTTTTGACATACTTTGTAATTTCTTAATTTGAAATTCATGATATGAATATGATATGATATTTCTAAAAAAATCTCTTTATAGTTTCTTGTTATGGATAGATATGGATTAAGTATATTTGATATATTAAATTTAATAAATTTAGACTAATAGAGACGGTGAAATTTGAATTAAAATCTTTGATATCATGAATACTCACTTAGTCATCATACCAGCTCTAAGGGAGCAGAGACTCAAGTATTAAGTGTTTAGATAATTCGTTTTTATAACATATTGGTTATGCTCAAACATAATCATTCAACTATAAAATTATATATTCTAGTGATTAAGTCTTTTTAATGGATAAAATTTTGGGAATCAATTGACATAATATCACCTAATCTCTAATTTATTCCGTGGAAGAAATCATAATAATTAAGTGCAATAAAAGATTATGCATTATTGATAACTTCCAACCTAATATTCAATATCTTCTAAGCGATTCTATTATAACTCTTAAGCCTTCAGGTTTAGTTAGTATATTTTTTTAGGAAAAGGCCCTTCAATTTTTTATAAATACTCATAACTTGACATAACGATAACATGTGTGGATAATACACATTTACGATTATCTTGACCATATTCGCTATAAATTAGATTTCCATACAAAATAATAACTTATATTGTCATTTGTTGAACACAATACTTCAATTATCTAAAGAAAATTGTTTGGTGGTCTAATTCGAGAGGAATTATGTCGTGATTGCAAATATTACTTAGAATTATTTTAGAATCAACCTAAACTATAATTTATAAGGTAAATTATAAACTTGTAATGCCAAGAACTAGAAAATACAATTCATTGTATCTTTGAACAGTTTCCGAATTTCACGCGGTCTAAGGTCCTCCTTCAAGTCAACACAAACATACATAAAATGGTCTAAAAAATACTAATATTATAACAATACCACTTACCAATATAAACATATCTACGAAATTTACACAGAAGCAAAAAACAAACGCAACCATAATTCGAATCGAATATTCTCCAATGCTTAACCATCACGGACATCCAAGCGCGTGGGGAGTGCAGTTTCTGCAGCCCATTGCTTTGGGTGTGGTGCCCACAGGAAAATCTTATTCCACCTCCATATCGTAACTAACGGCCGGTTTACCGCGAGTTCTCCAAAACACCGCTCTAATTCTCCTTAATTACGAGACTGCCACCGGCCGACCTCTCCTATATAAACGCAGCTTCATGTGTTATTAGGTTTGCCGAAATAGAGAGCGAACCGGCACTTCTAAAGTCACTTTCCCAATCTTTTCTACTTATTTTCCAGAATTAAAAATACTATTGCCAATTCAAAGTTCAACCGATGGAAACGTCTTCCAGAAACAGATCCTCGCAGGGTACAACCTTCCAAAGCCACTTTCAACGCTCGCTCTCGCCGTCCGGCCGATTCTTCCCCTCCTCCATCTCGGCGTCGTCGGCCGCCACCTTCTCCGCCCGCTCCGAGCCCCGGCTTGGATCCGACTCGGTCCTCGCCCGATCCACCAGCCCTACCCGCGTCAGCCTCGGCAGATCCGTTTCGCCGTCGTCGTCTGTTCGATTCGCCGCTCCTCGAAGGCATCCGATCGCCTCTCACCACCAGAAGCAGAGCCACCGCTCGCTGCCGAAGAAGACGTGCATGTGCTCCCCTACGACGCATCCCGGCTCCTTTCGGTGCAGCCTGCACAAAAACAGTATCGTCCCCGGCTACGGCGGAAGCCAGGGGTCACCTTCGTCTTCATATCGGTCCAGCCATCAATTGAATATGCGGAGATCGGCGATGACGAATTCGCTGGTGCGAATCGGCACGGTGGAGGGGGATTTGGTTAGGAGAGCTCTGGCTGCGCTGATTCGGCCGTCGTCGCACAGCTTGCGCCGCCGGCATGACTTCCAGCCGCGGCCGAGCCGCCTCTCCGTCATGTCGAAAGCCGATGGCTTATAATAGGGGAATTGAATTCTGTCGTTTTATTTGTACAGGACTGACTCGGTGATTGACGCGCTGAGTGAACTCGGCCGGATTAGCCGGTTTTTTTGTGGCTGTGAAATTTTGAGTTGGAAAACCCTTTATATGAGTTCTGTGGTAGTAAAAGAACTCGAGCGGTTTTCGATTTTTTTCTTTTTATTTTATTTTTTCTATTGAATTAGCGATGAGAGAGTATATGATTGAGAATGGGGTAACAGTTCTAGTTCGGTTTGGCTAGATATTTGAATTAAATGAAAATCCAATACAGAATCCTGTTTGAGCAGATCTGCTGCGATTTTGGGAAATTTTGTGAATACAGAAATATATTGCTTTTAAGTTTATTTTGCTTGTGGGGCTGTGTTGTGGTGATGGTTTTGTGTATTTTGGGGGTTTTTTTTGTGGGAATTTAGGAAGTTGTGCTTGTTCTTTTACATAAAAGTTTTGTCAGGACTGGAGGAAGTGGAGCGAGAGCTGGAATGAACAAGAATTTGTAGAGATCTATGATCCAGATTTACTGACGGAAAACTGAATAAAAATGTATATATTTATATCTGATAAGGGGAAATAGGAGATCGTATATTATCTGAATATAAATTATTTTGACACCAATAGGAAAAAACACATTCAGTTTACTTTTTAAAATTCTGTTAAGCCTGCAAAAATTGTAGAACTCTGATTATCGGCAGACATATTAGGCACAAATTTATAGTACTCTGATTATTTTAAATATAGATCGATTTTTAGCAGATATGTTAACAATAATTTGGGAAATGTATTGGATCTTTTTGGGAAGAAATTACAGTTGAAATTTGAAAACCGAGGCATGTAGACAAATTGCTGTTAGTTATTTTCCATTTTTCTGAGTGTGTGGGGTTTTCCATTTTGAGATCCAAGTTCCAGATAAAAGTATTATGTTATTGAAGTTTTAAATTTAGGATTTACATGCACCTTATACAGTTATGAGGAAAATGACTACTTTCATATTTGAAAAACATAATTAGATTCACGTATTATTCGAAACAAATTTGAATTTTGCTCTAAAAATCAAACAAAATTTGAATTTTGATTTCAGCTAACGTTGTAAATTCGAAATTCAACTTTTTCTTCTGTTGTTGACAAAGTTTAAAAACGTTAGATAACTTAGATGGTACCGTTGATGTTATACATAAATTATTATGCGTTTCTTTCCTGATTAATGATATGTGAATCAGTGCGTACATTATTGAAAACACTCAATTTTTCAAGTCAAAATTTTGATTTATATTCCTGAATATACTTAAACAGTAAATCTTTGCGTACATTATTGTTTAAAACACTCAATTTAATTCAAGTATTTTTAAAATTTTGTTTAAAATTTTCATTCGATTCCATGATATTTTTAATGAAAACTAATTTTTAATATATCAAAATTAAATAAATAATTTAATAAAGTTGATTGTACGGCCACAATATTTCACGATAATTCTATTTCTCGTAATAGAGCTGTATCTGCATGTCAAACTTAATAAATGCAAATAAAAAAATGTTGAATTTTTTGCCAAATGAGTTTACTAGATCTCGATATGATTTTGTTTAACATTTGAAGGAAAAAACTGACTGTTTCAGTGTCCTAAAAGGAAAACAATATTATATGTGGCTAAAAAGTTATGGGTCTCACTAACGTTATAAATTATACTACTACCCAACTACGAATAAATCATCTGATTTAATTATAAATTATTGAATTACTCAAACTTCGATCCTCGATTTTCAGGTTAGCTAATTGGGTTGACAAATTTATGAAATATTTTAACATTTATAAATTTACAGTGGTGGTTAAGAGGTATAAGTCCAGCCAACTTGCTTGTTATTCAAAATTTGGAAGAATTCAAACTCGGCTCGAGATTAATAAAATCCAATTCGAGCTACTCACTTAGATTATGAACAACGTTCACTTTATCTAAATTTCTTCTTTTTATATAGATGGTAATTTGGGAGTTCTAATTTTTAATTGGATATGCCTCACAAGTTATTGTTTCAACAAAATCTGAATGGTGTGTTAAATTGGATTTTCCCACAAGTTATTGTTTCAATTAAATTTGAATGGTGTGTTTAACTTCCGTGTATCTTTGCAATTGCGGCAGTTGGCAGATAAAATACTTACTAAAAGTCTAAAACACCCTAGTCTCTATCGTAGATTGAGTTTGTTTAATAAAATTTAATTGTAAATTAATAAATAATAATTTTGAATTAATATATCTCCATTTTGACTCAATGATAATAAACTCCAATTAAATTAATAATTTTGAATTAATAAACTCTACTTGAAAATAATAAATCCTAATTTTGAATTAATAAACCCTACTTAAAAATAATAAACCCTAATTTTGAATTAATAAACCCTATTTTTGAATTAATAAACCCTAATTGAAAATAATAAACCCTAATTTTGAATAATAAACCCTAATTGTGAATTAATAAACCCTTATTTTGAATTAATATGAATTAATAAACCCCACTTGTGAATTAATAAACTCTAATTATGAATTAATAAACCATAATTATGAATTAATAAATTCCAATTTTAAATTAAAAATTAATAAATTTAATTATGCATTAATAAAATCTAATTATCCTTACTCACCATAATTAATATAAAAAATTATAATCAAACCAATTTATTTTGTATTTTGCATAAGAATATCCTAATTTAATAGATCTCAGATTCATATGTAATTTCATGAGTTTATATAAAGGGTCAATCACTCATAATACAACATACCCATCGATATTTGAAAATTATCTTCTTCATATTCGAGTTCAACATACATGTCATATTTATTTTTAGTCATTTATGTGATCAAGTCTGTTTAGTTTGACCATACACATCCTATTCCTGTTTACTTCAAAAATTCAAATTTCAAATTATTTATCACCGTATATTTTCAAATTTGGTCCTTTCATAGTGATCTCTTTTTAATATTCACTAAATGTTAAACTTTGCTGAAATGTTTTTTTTTTTTTTGTTAAATAGAGAATTCCATAACATTAGAGAATGTGGATTGAAAGATTAGAATGTATTTACTCTCATTTTTATCTAAAAAAAAGGTCAAGAAAAGAAAAAGATAGAGAATATAGTGAGACATGAGGTAGGAAGTTGAAGGTTATTAAAAGGTAAAGGAGGAAGAAAAAGGCATTCCTGAAAGCAGGGAATAACATAATCATTCAAATGTGAATGTGCCAAACTTAGGCAAATATTTCAAATTTGGAAAGAACTATTAATGTATACAGTACAAAAACCAAGTAATGACTTCAACTAGTATACAAAATCTAATATGTGGGTCTCAATTGGTGTCTGGCAAAATGAATTTCAAACTAAATTCAATAAAAGAATCCTAGTGGGTAGAAGATGCCAGAGTAAATGAGAGAATAAAATAAGATAAATAAAAATATTATAAATAAAAATATTGTTTGGGGGCATGTGGGTGAAGGGCCATGTTTCATGGAAAGGGTACAATAATTGTGGGAGGTATGGCTTTGTTTATTCATTGTTAAAGGATCAAAGGGAGTATATTATTAATATTATTAAAAATTAGATATATAATTCTCTTGTCTTGTATATACTGTGGTTGCATATGATTTCGTTTGGCAGTTGAGTGATATAACAAGGATGATCTATATACTTAGTTAAGCATATATTATTATATTTAAAGTGTGGATATAAGGGCCACCAGTGTCATCACTAAATTCAATTGATGCATTTCATTTAATTTATAGCTATATATTTATGGTTGGATCCAATTTGTCGATCAAAATAATATTAGAGTCTACCTAATATTTCGGTTCATTATATTGTGAGACAAAAAATTGGAAATTATATTTATATCTAAAAATATGAATTCGTTTCATTAATTTACTTGAAATTCATATATCTTTGTATTCATCAACTTCAAGTTCATAGGATTAAAATTTGAGCCATCCAGTCACCAATAGTTTATTAAGTTTTTGAACCCTAAAGTCTACTTTATACTGCCATCACATTTACATTTGTTTTGTACTTCTTTTTATCTTTACAAAATGTTTTTAATTTAAGCGAAAATTGTAATGAAACGTCCCCATTGATGCTTTCCCCACCTCCACCTCCTAAGAGGCATCTTCAGCTACTAATCCAGAATTATTAATGGCTTACTATTAACTTTTATTAATTAAACAGAATCTGCCTAAAACTTGGAAGAACGTGGCAAAAGAGTATTGAATGAATTATCTGCCGTAACCAATTTACTATTCCAACAACAGCGTAATAAATTAAATTAAATGTTGCCCCCACGGCCACGGGCTTACTATCAAGTATCAACTCTTCAAAAAAACTAAAATTATTATTCGTATCAAAAGCTCTTAATGTTTATTCATATTGCAGAAAAAAAATCATATAATAGTTGATTATGGAGGATATTAGGATCAATTGATATTAGATATGAAATCCAACTAAAGCTGTGGCGCAATTATTTGTTTGTGACGCAAAAATTAAAAGAAATATTACGATATCCCTAGAGAAATTATAACTAAAATACAAGTACAAAGCTTCTCAAAATGAAAATCATTCTAATATGGGTCGGCGTTTATAGGCCCAATTCTTTATTAGCGAGGGATCCATTAGTAAAATTTGGTTACAGCCCTAAACCGAAATATATTGTTACTGTACCATGTTTTGGGACTATTCTTGCTCTTCGTAGAAATTATGGTCTCGTTAAACGAGCATTTTATAAGCATGGGCACATTACACGGCTTTTTTTTTATTCTCATTATAGCTTCTATTTTATTAAATAATAAATAATGAATATACTAATTCCATTAAAA
Organism: Salvia rosmarinus; assembly: GCA_036937905.1. Taxonomy (NCBI): domain Eukaryota; kingdom Viridiplantae; phylum Streptophyta; class Magnoliopsida; order Lamiales; family Lamiaceae; genus Salvia; species Salvia rosmarinus. The sequence continues at coordinate 69,171,114 of CM072823.1, forward strand.
ATTAAAGATTAGAGGTCAACTTCAATAGTATATTGTATTTCATATATAGTTAATTACATGTCTCAAGGCAACTTTTTACTTTGTTAATTATGCAGTGTAATTTAAGCCTTTATGCCTCGAGATTACTTATTTATTAATCGGAATAAATATAAGTACTTCTAGCATTTTTCCTTATTTTTAATAAATAAAAATATCTATGATTAATTTATTATTTTAGTCTTATTTTATATTATTAAAATTTTATAATTAGTTGTATATATGCATTTATTATGGTATTAATAAGGTTACAAAAGTAAATTTCTTTATTTACTTGGTTTGTGTTATTTGTCGGCATGAGACATTTAAAAATGAACAAGAAAGTATGTTATTTTACTTTATAATAACCCTCATTTATAAATTGCTTATTTGTAGCCAAATTAGTTAGTATATACATTATAATTAGGATACAATTTGAGATTATTTAGAGTTTCAATTAGATATTATTCATTTCTCATCAAAAAAATATAGTAAGATTCATCCCAACATTTCAGGATCTGGTTTCATTTTAAACGTCAGAGTGTATCAAAAGGTTTGTCCTTGATTCAAAAGAGAACGAAAAGTTTTATCAAAGTAATGGAAAACCCCTCATTACTTTATTATTATAAACCAACAATGAAAAAACAGATTGTATTCAATATTAAAATAAAATAAAATAAAATAAAATAAGCATATCACTTTCACAGGCGCGAGAAAACCATTTTGAAGACGTCCACATTATATAAAATTCAACAAAACAATAATCATGAATTTAATGCTTCAAAGTGAAAATAAATACAAATAACAAACCCAACAAAATAAAAGATTCCATTTATACCAAAAAGAAAATCCAACGCGCGTCCCAGAATCTCCCAATGCTAAGGGGCCAAATTTCAATGGTCATAAAACCAACTGTTATACGTCTCTCTGCAATCGTTATACACCCTCACAAACACCAGTGCTGCTTCACCAAGTGATTGATCGCCATTTGTGAAGATTCTAGAATGGTGGAGCTAAAAGCAGGAAGCAGGCCGCCGTGGGTGGGGTTAGGCGCGGCAGTGTGGGTGCAGATAGCGGCAGGAAATGCGTACACGTTCTCTCTCTACTCACCAGCGCTCAAATCAGTTTTGGGCTTCAGTCAGCAGCAGCTCACCATTCTTGGAGTCGCCAATGATATCGGAGAGAATGTCGGGATTCTTCCCGGAATCGCCTGCAACAAGCTCCCTCCCTGGTCAGTTCTTCTCATCGGTGTTTTCGCCTCTTTCTTCGGCTATGGTGTTATCTGGCTCGCTGTTAGCCAGACTGTTACCCCACTGCCTTATTGGGTTGTAAGTTTCTTTCTTACTTTTCTTGGTTTTGCTTCAAAGATTGGATCTTTTATTGCTGTTGTTGATTTTATTTTAGATTTGTGTGATAGGATATTGATGAAGTTGGATTTTTCGTGCTTGTTTGGTGATATTGATTGTATCTATTAAAAATAGCCTGCTGACAGTTGAACTAATTGTCGCTTGGAGTAGTTGAGAATCTCGCTAGGGGAAGAATAGGTTCGAGAAGGATTATCTGTTATTACTATTAAATGGATCACTGAATTAATTATGTATATTTTGAAGTTGTTGAATTGAAAATCAGTGAAGAAAAGTCACTGAAACCTGTGGTGGACCGATTCTTCCTATTCATTTGAGGCTATGGAAGGAATATTTTAACTAAATGGATCCATTAAACAGCAGCCACCTAATCGATAAATTCTTCATAGCTTAGGAGAAGCCTTCGATTCTCAGTAGTAACAAATTTGGGGTTCTTTCAACTAGTTTGCTTTGTTTTAGGCTTTTAGCTATTCAGGAATTGCTTCTGGTGTTCAATTTTGATAGCAGAAATACAATGATGAGCAAAGAAAACTTTTGTAATATGACGTATTGAAGAATTAGTGAGGGAGAAGATTAGTAAGACGTGAAATTGATAATATGCGTGTATGTTTCAATACTTGACCCTTGAGTGACTATTGCTTAGATTAAGTGGCTGAACTTTTCAATGAGAGTCCAAGCAAACTAGCAAAGGAAAGACTACAGTTTTTCATTTCTTTGCTTTAGCTCAATCACATTGTTCCAATGCAATAAGTTAATTATCCTTGTATTTCCTCAGTGTACCTCCTTTAATGGACAAGGAGTTTAGTATATTGCCTAAAAGTATAATGTTCCTTTTCATTGCGTAACCTAATTTATTTTCTTGATGACAACTTACTTTCATCTTGTTCGGCCAATAGGACTGTATCTCTTTCTATCATGAGATGATGTACCTAATTATCTGATAAATGTCGCAGTTGTGGTGTGCATTGTGCATTGCCACAAACAGCAGCGCGTGGCTTGGCACAGCAGTCCTTGTCACCAACATGAGAAACTTCCCTCTCAGTAGGGGCACGGTTGCTGGGATACTAAAAGGCTATGTCGGTTTAAGTGCTGCCGTCTTCACAGAGGTTTTCACTATGGTCCTCAATGGTTCGGCTTCAAGCCATCTGCTGCTCCTAACACTCGGAATCCCAGCTATAGGTCTGTCAATGATGTACTTCGTCCGACCTTGTACTCCAGCTTCTGGAGAAGACTCACGCGAACGTGGCCATTTTCTTTTTGTGCAAGCAGCTAGCCTTGCTCTCGCCGTTTACCTTCTCACCACAACACTTTTGAAGAACTTCTTGTCTCTTGGAAACACCATCTCCTATATATTTATAGCTGTGATGATTCTTCTTTTGATGGCTCCTCTAGCAATTCCTTTGAAAATGACCTTGTTTCCTGTAATTATCAAGAAACAGGCTGATTTAGTTGGTGACAAAGGTGATTCGGATAAAATGGATCCTCTTCTGACCCCGTCTTCATCAGCAGCCAATCTTGGAAGTTACTACGAGTCTGAAGATGTCTCAGAGGTGGATATGCTTCTTGCCGTGGGTGAGGGTGCAGTTAAAAAGAAGAGAAAACCTAGGAGAGGAGAGGACTTCTCGTTCCGTGAAGCTATTGTGAAGGCTGACTTTTGGCTCCTGTGGTTTGTTTACTTCTCTGGCGTTGGCTCGGGAGTGACCGTCCTTAATAATTTAGCGCAGATTGGTGTTTCACTTGGTGTTGATGATGCTACTATATTGTTGAGCTTGTTCAGCTTTTGTAACTTTCTAGGTCGCCTTGGAGCCGGAGTTGTATCAGAACACTTTGTGAGGTAAACTTAAATATTCTGCTTAGTATCTTACTTTCACTTTGGTTGTTCATTAGCTCTAGATTTCAAAATTTAATTAATGGGTTTGAGTGGTTTTAACAGTCTCTTGCCTCAAGTATATAGTCATTATCGTTTACAAAGTTTGATGTTAGTTTAGTTCTTTCTCTTAAATTTTTGGGAAAATACTAGAAAATGGCACAACGTTTGAACTTTTTCTCAATAATGTCACTCTTATTTAATTTATTTTTCACATTAGTAAACAACATTTCGGCCCTTTTTTTTTCAGGAATGTTACGAGGGTAATTTTTCCTTTTAATTAAATTGGTATGCATCAACATTTTTCCAGGAATGTCACGAGGCCAACTTTCCACCATTGGAATTTGACGAATGTCCACTTGACAGTCTAAATGTGACGTCGAACATGTCTCACCATATCCTCATGAAAAAGTGACGTAGTGTACCTACATGATAAAAAAAGTGTGAAATTATTGAAAAAAAATTCAACCTTTGTGACATTCTTTGGTATTTTCCTTAAAAAACTTTTCCCACTCAATGTGTCATTTGGACTTGAATCAGAATATTTGACCTGTGTCAAGGAGCTTGACCTATCAAAGGATCTTACACAAGTTTTTGTGATTTGTGCATCCCCTCGTGTGAAAATACTTCATCCACACGAATTTGGGATAGCACAATTAAGCATACTTCTTATTTGTTTGCCAATCTTTTCTAAGCATTGCAGTCGTAACATTGTTTACCATTGCAGGTCGAAAACAATTCCTCGGACATTCTGGATGGCCGTAACACAAGCAATCATGGTCCTGACATTCCTTTTATATGCTTCAGCCATGAAAGGCACCCTCTACGCTGCAACAGCGTTGCTAGGGGTTTGCTACGGCGTCCAGTTTGGCATAATGATCCCGACTGCATCCGAGATTTTCGGGTTGAGACACTTTGGCATAATATTTAACTTCATGCAACTGGGAAATCCTGTTGGCGCTCTTCTCTTCTCCGGATGGCTTGCTGGTCAGGTATACGACTCAGAGGCTGCTAAGCAGCTAGGGTCGTCCTGTATTGGTCCGGATTGCTTTAGGCTCACGTTCTTCGTTTTGGCGGGGCTTTGTGGCCTGGGAACTTTTTTGAGCATCGTTCTCACTTTAAGACTAAAACCAGTCTACCAAATGCTCTATGCGAATGGTTCCTTCCGCGTGCCTCATAGCTCCGGCCACTGATTAAGAGAATTTATGGAACCGTAAACTTATGTAATCATGCGTAACTTATGCATATGAGTTATTAGTTACCTCGTAGAGTTTTGGTATGTGAAATAGGCATGAGTTTTATATATAGATATGCCTACCACCATGTCTATTGTGAACATAAGAACATAAGATACAGAGTTTTCTGTTTCTATATTTGATGCTAATAACTCTAATTTGTAGTCATTTTGGTGTTTTTTCTTCTGCATTTGTGTTCGAAGGATGTTGTATGGGGTTCAGTTTCTGAATAATGTTCCCTAGTTACCTTTATTTAAAGGCAAGTAATGTAAGTTCTAGGGGATAAATGTCAAATATAAACTTTCTTTTATATATGTGTTAACGACGAATCAATTTAGTATCATAAAAAAAAGCATTTTTATACAAATGCACGATTCATAGGTTAACACATAGTGAATAGGTTTTATTGGAACGAGTTACTTGAAAAGTGAAAGTTTTTACTCTTAGCAATACTACCCATTTTATTTCAAGCTTGTCGTCGTGGAAACACTATCAATGATAACCAAACAAGTGTGTACGTTGGATGACCATGTTATTTCCACTTCTATGTATGATTACAATTCATCGAAGCCATCACATGAGTATAACAACTTTGCTAGACAAATGGACATTACAATCTTGCTCGAGTCATTGGTGCTTGAGAACAACCAGTGACGAAGCCAGGAATAATTTCCTGGGGGGCCCAAATAATTACTACATTTGTCCCATTTAAAATATATCATTTTCTTTTTGGGGTTGACCCATTACAAATTTTTCATTCCATTTTAGGAAGTAATTATCCCTTCAAAAAGTGTGAATCATATCCACTTTTTATCACTTTAACAACTTTATACATTTCTCCTAAATACCCGTGTCCAAAAGAAAATGGACACTTTGAATGGTACGGAGGGAGTATAATTTGAGAAGTTATAAATTAATTTTGAAAATAAAGTTAGAAATTAATTATAATAATTTCAATAATAGTTTATTATTATTTGAATTACAGAAAACGTAAAAAAAAGACGATCATCTCATAATGTGGATCTAAATCCAATATAAGCACCGTTTTATATAGATTTTGCACCGAAATGATGCATTTTCGCACTCGTACAAAATTTAGTGCAAGTGAATAACTTTATGTAAAACAAGTATGATTGTAATAAAATATGATGAAAACAACATAACATTTGAATTTTAGTGCAGTTTAGAGTTGGACTAAAACGATATATATTCGACATAAAATTAGATAAAGAATAATTAATTTTATTCTTAGAGTTTTTGAAAAAAAAACTTATGATAATAAAAATGTGATTAATATTTATATTTCTAAAACAAATTACACAAGATAGAAAAAAAGAACACAAAATAAATAAAAAGAAACTAGAGAGAGAGAGAGAGAGAAAAGAACGCAAAATAAAGAAAACGAAACAGAAAAGAGGCGGAGAGAGAGAGAGAAAAAGGAGAAAAGAGAGAGAGAGAGAGAATGCCCTACAAATAAAGGAGAAAGAAACAGAGGAGAGAGGAAAAAAAGAGAGAAAAGAATGGCAATACAGAGAATCGAACACGGGTCTATCAAAATGAGAAAAAACTCCTAACCGGCTAGACTACTACAAACTTATTACTCCCTCCGTCCCGCTTAAAGTGTCCCATTTCTTTTGAGCACGGGTATTTAGGAGAAAGGTATAAAGTAGTTAAAGTGTTAAAAAGTGGGTAGGGTCCACACTTTTTGAAGGGATAATTATTTCCTAAAATGGAATGAGACATTTGTAATGGGACAACCCAAAAAAGAAAGTTGGACATTTTAAATGGGACAGAGGGAGTAGTATTTATTACATATTAAATATATATTCTTTTTCAAAAAAGTTGGGGGCCCATGGACCCCAGGGTCCCATGTGGCTCCGTCCCTGAGAACAACTAAAGAGAAAAAAGTGGTCATACCCGTTTTTTAAGGTGATATTCCTATAAAAATTGGGCAATATATTCACACTTTTTCCTTAGGAGTGAAACCAAAGGGATTGTGTTGATGAAATCTTTGCACACTCTTGGCTTGCAATAAAGTTGTAGTGTGTGGGTCATTCATAATTTCCACACACTCCCATTTCTACCATACAATCATACATATATCAGCAAATTAAATGTGGATTCAATCATACAAGTGTTACCTTTGACTTTTGGGGAAATATACTTTGAATGGATATATAGTTGGCCTAATTTCCAACGAGTTTGATGCTAAAATTCGGTTAAACATATTAAGTGTGTAACTTCTGTGCTGCTATATTTGATATATTTCGCATGATGTAAGCTCTATAAAAGAGATAAGTGTGTCATCCATATTATAGTAGGGAAACGGTCACTTTCTCTACGTGGAAATTATTGGCATGTTGAGCAAAAAAGCTATATATATGATTCAAATTAAAGTAGCATGGATAGTTTATGCGAAATAAACACATATTTTGTTTATTAAAATTTATTATTTTAGATAAATACATAAAAGACTTGGAACTTTACCGCGATGAACTTATCTAAACCTCGTTCTCGTCATTTGAGCTTCAAGATTTGAATTTATTCGTTCCTCTTTTTCTCGGGTTTTTTTATTTATTTCGGGGTAGAAAACGTGAAATTGAATAATAAAACATGGGCGACTCATGATCGAGGAGGAGCTTCGGTTTAGAAGACATTGACGAGATTTGGCCCCATAACATTTCGATCATAAGGATTACATTTCTTTTTGCGGATAAACGAATTATTAATTGAGAATAATAATAATAATAATAATAATAATAATAATAATAATAATAATAATAATAATAATGATAATAATAATAATTCATAATTGCAATATGTGATTTTAAATGTATCCCTAGTCGTGCACTCATAAATGTTCTTGTATTGGATGCTACTCTAGAATAATAAAGGTTTTCAAGTACTATGTTTTGCCTTTACATAAGTGCACATGCATTACTTTGTTTTCATCCTTGTTCTAGTACAATCTATAGCATAGATGTTGTGTCGCCTGATATTCTTTAACGTGGCGAAATAAATATTCATCTATATATGATAACTGAATCTGAAATTTGTTAAAAATGCACAATTAATTTTCATTTAAACAACTCTTTGATTTGGGTAAGAAATACAGAATTTTCAGTTTAAGTCTTTGAACCAATCTAATCACATTCACATAGGCAGAGTGCTATAGAATCGCAAACAAATTTCTCTGGAGATTAAAGTATTTTCACCACATTATATAGTTTATTTTATTTGAGATATCATAATTACAATATATGTAAAATCAAAGGAAACTCGGTACAAAATACAAGCCCACTTAGTCAACATGAGATAACAACAGCACTCGAGAAATCCAATCTAGCCCTCCATGTGTTTCAAGAAAATAAATTATATAAAACTAAAAAATAAAATAAAAATCATTATATGCAAAACAAGTTTATGGGCACAAGTCATCCTCTATAGAAATAAAAGTATACAATCGAAATTAGTAAAGAGCCCTAAGTGGAACCATAACCACTTCACCGAATTTGGGTTGGTAGGTGAGACTGTTACTACACCTAGCTATAAAAATACATCCGAGTAAATTTATAACCCGAACTGTGTAGCAAATTAAACTAACCAAGATGCCTAAACCAATCAAGCCCTGCTGGTGGAAGAGCCATAAAAATCCAAAAAATTAAATGAAAAGACTAAAAGAAAATATATTACTAACCACAGTTTAAGTAGGGTTCAAGTTGTGAAACATCGTATCCCCTTCAACTACAGAGGACCAATACTTATCATAATCCTCACCTCCTCCTTCCGATCATCCCCATCGGCCTCAACAGGATGACCGTGGACCAACGGGCTCGAGAAGCTATCGATTCTCGAGCTTTGGAAGAACACGGGGCTCCCATTGGTCAGCAGGAGCGGCGCCTTGCCCGCAAAGGCCCTGCTTCTGCTGGGCATGGTGATCCGTTTGTTACTCCTTAGCAGCGTGCTGCTCTTCCAGCGTGGGCTGTAGCTGCGCCTGGTTACGAGTGCGAGGGCTAACGAGTCCTCGCGCACTCGGGGCCACGGAGGGCGTAGGTACTTGGAGAAGCACCTCTTGGTTCGCTTGATGGCGATCAGGATCCTGGAAAACGGGGGCTGCGGGTAAGCCCCCTTTTCCTTCCTGGCGAGCTTGAGGATCTCCAGGCGGTGCTTGGCTATCGAAATCCCCATGCTCTGGAGGAATTCGTGGTTGAAATAGGAGATGTCGCCCTCATCAAGCTCGTTCTGAGCGAAGGATAGGCTGTAATCATAGACGAGGATGGTCTCTAGCCCTGTTTTTGAGAGCCAAGAGAACCAGTCCATTGGACTAATTGTGTGTGTGTGTGTATGTGAGTAAAATGAGTGTGTTTCAAACTTTGGTAGTGTGGAAAATGTTAAAAGGAAACCTATATATGAAAAGACTATGGTGATTTGCCTAAGGAGATTCTTGAAATAATGTTTTTCGGTTGATTTATTTATTTATTTTGTTGAGACGGACTAAAAAGAAAACTGAAGTCGGGGTTGGGTGTGTTGAGTGAGTCCGAATTTTGGATTTTGTATTTTAATATTTTACTTTATGAATTTGAACAATTTTAATCTGTCGGCATTAATATTCATCTATAATAATGTAAATGTAAATTATAAAATAAAATAAAAATTCATAAATAAAGAATAAATATCGCGTGAGGCTTTGGGTAGGAGTATAGGACGAAAAGTGGGGACTTCAAGGCTCCCTCTCCCGAAAAATAAATAATTAAAATGTGAAATAAAAACTTTAATGCATGAGTAAAGAGTAAGATATATGGGATATTACTTCAAAAAAAAAATATTAACATATGAGGTATGTATTCGCCATAGTCACGGCCTCAGAAAAATGGCAGTTTGTACTTTTTCAATTTTTGTTGTGAGTCGATAATAAATTAAAAGATAATTACACTCTTCGGAACTAATATAAAAAAAATATGGGCGAGTCTATACATTAACTCTCAAATTACTCACTATTGTCCCTTATTTAAAATAATAATAAAGTATTTATAAATTTACTACTCTACTCCATGACTCCCAAAATAAAATTCTACTAAAATAACAACTATCATAGCCGTATGCAAATTGATTGCGTGATCGATGGAAGATGGGAGATTCGAGAATTTTGTTTTTGTTTTTGAGAATAGATTTCATATTAGCATAAGCAGTACATTCCGATATCGTGAGCTTCATGTGGCGACTGGCGAGCAGCTTTGACCTCACCCTTTAATCGATCATGCATCGAGGAATCGCCATCAGAATCTCGATTGTTCCACCGAAGCTTTACCGTACATGCAAAACGAGTTTATTGTATTTTATATATAAAGTAGTGCAACTCACAATATTCGAGCATTTTTGTGTTTAAAAATGATTCATTTTTAGATATAAGTCACTTAAAGTAGTGACGGCCCAAAAGAAATACGAATCACTTAAAGCAAGACGAATGGAGTATTATATACTAGGATAATTGATATTATTTAAATTCATGCCTAGACTCTCAATTTTGCTTTGAAGTAGGTATTTTCCTGATATCATTATGAAATAATCAGGAACCGAAAGCAACTTTAATGTAGCACTAGTGCAATTAATTCGTATGAGTACCCGTTCTCTTTTATAATTTTAAATTTCGTCGTCCTAATTATATAGAACAAGATTGGAATAATAGAATTAGGTAGATTAAAATGATGATCTTAATGAATTAAAAGAATATTATTTCTGATAAACAGTTTGTTCGTGGAATGATAAATTTTTTTATGGGTAAACTAATTTTAATAGAATTCATTCTATTCTATATGGTCGTCTTTCACCAATTAATACTCAAATTATATGAAACTAGCCCAATGTAGTATCAGACAAATTTTCTGGTACTTAAAAGCTAGTAAAATCATAACAAATTTAACATGAAAATATGTGTAAAATTATTATTATTTAAAACTAGGTAAGCTCAAATTTTCAAAATTTGCAAATATTTTCAACCTCAAACAAAGTGGTATTCAAAAAATCCATCTTTACTTACGTATTTCTATGTCAAGCCACATCAAATTTGAGATGACTCTACAAATTCTACTTATGTTTGACAAAGTCCCATATAAGAATGTCGTCCTCATGTGAGGACGTATGGAAACCATATCCGATTAGGGTTGTTAAATCATAATTGAAAGTTAATAAATCCTAACTGGCCATGATCCCATGCAATCAATTCTCTATTATCTACGTGCGTTTTGTTAATTAACATATATACAATATACAACAGTCGTCCATAAACCGTTGCTTTTTCACTGTGCAAAAGTTATTTTAAAAAAAATGATCTAAGTTATAATGGATTAATATCAAATTCTTCAAAGTGCTACGCGAGCGTGCATTCTTTACAAAAGAAACAAAAGAGAATAATATTTGTAGAAAAAAGTTTAGCAAATTAAACGCAATGATTTTGCAATCCAAAATTTTCTTTTAGTTTTGTGATGAGAATTAATTAAAATAATTAGCCAGGAAGCATCTTGGCATTTAATTAAGAGCATTTATATAGGGGAGGGTTAATGTGAGAACTATTTTTATCTTGAGAATTTGAGAACCAAAAAATGATCAATTCATTGTGAACGTTGATGAATCCGCTGGGAAAGTTACTGAATCCAAAAAATAGAATTTCCGCCCCTCATGAGATTCGAACCCGTGTGAAAAATTTTGAATTTTTGAATTATGTAACTTTCTCAACGGATTCATCAACATTCATAACGAATTCATTTGGTTCTTAGTTTTTATGATAAAAATGATTGTCATTTGTTCTCATTTCTTATTTTTGAATGTATTTTTTATTTGAATCCAATCCTATACACATCTTCAAAAATCAATGGTTCGAATTTGTTCTCATTTCTTATTTTTGAATGTGTTTTTATTTGAACTCAATTCTAGATGTATATATATATATACACTAGTAGATTTAATGAATGCTGAAAATCTATTAGTTTATTGCATGCGCATGCAGATATAATCATGTGTGGTAGTTGAAATGTAAACTTGTACAACTAACCTGAAATTAGTTTAATGAAGTACTCCGTGACACATGATACCAAACAATAAATTAATTGTGGGTCACATGATAAGATAGAGACTTCATTAATTAATTAGTTCATCATTCACATTTCACGGTAGTACATACTTCCTTCTTAACCAAACATTACTTTTAGGTGGTTAGTGGACTATATGGGAAAAGCGTTTGCAATCCTCATCATGCATATACACACATTAATTTATGTGCAACACTTGTAAATTAATTAATATTATAAGTTATATATGATGATGCTTAGAGATTTAAAATAAAGTCATAAACAGACATCAATATGCATAATTAATTGGATTATTGTTATCTTTTCGAGCAAAAAAAATATAAATCAATATATGATTTTGCAGCATCATACATCAGAGAACGAGTATTTGTCGATCAACTTGGAATTTCATTTTCAATATAAATTTTATCAGGACAGTTTTAGGTTAGATATATGATATAATTATCTAAAGGTATATCAATCTTCGAATAGTTTTTAGGGAGTCTATAGCCTATATATTGTGTGCGACTTCAAATCAAATTAATTTAACTGACACTAATTTTATAGGTGGCGAATCCTATTAGATGACGGAATTTGAAACATATATATAGTACACTAGTTTAATAATTAAATAATGAGATGTCTCGAACATTAATAATTTTCTTCAGATGATATTTTTTTTAATATATAAATGATATTTTTTAATTATAAACTTAAAAATTAAAAATATTTTACTTTAATGTAAATTATACTTTAAAAAAATAAATTATAATTTGGTGATCAAGTTAGTGGACATCGACAATCCGGCCCGACTTTAGTCGTTGTCTACAGTTTTGGTCTCCTTTTCATTGAGATTAATAAAATGTAATTTTTTTGTGTGTGTGTGTATGTGTCAGTGACTCAGTGTGTGCGTGGGTGGGTTTAGCCTTTAGGGAATGGCAGGATTGAAATTGGCCACTCCCTTTTACAAAGGAGAAATAGAATATATTAGCAGAGGATTGATATGAATCACATTATTTGGAACTGCTGAAGCATTTTTGTTTCTTCATCGTTTTTATACTTATATCTCAAAAATTATGAACAACAATATTAAATTTACAAATTACGTAAAAATCAAATCCTTGCTATCTTTTTCTTTTTAACTTCAAGAAGATAAATAAAATTATTACAAAAAGGCTTTGATTATTCTACAATTTATAAATTTGATTATCCCGGTCCTAATTTTTTATGTATAATAAGAAGAAAAAATGAAATAAAAAGGAAAATGATAACATAGATTACACGCGTTAGCGATTACGTACGACTTATTAGTAGTTTAAATTAATATTATCTAACACTAAGTATCATCCTCATATTCTATTGCTAGGTGTTAGAATGTGGTCTTGACACATATTTAGGGTTCTTCTTCTGGGTTGAGATTTATGCCAGTTGTTCCTATCTTATTTTTCAACTCATTCCCTAAATAAATCTTAATACAATCATAAATTACACACTTAAATATTCAAAATCGGAAGTAGCACAATGGAATTATTAGGTGGAAACCATCGGTCAAACCAACCCCATTTATTGATTTTGACCATTTTCATGTACAGTACTTTAATTATATTGGGCCTTTGGGCCCTTAGTACTATATATATAAACCAAAGCAGCATATCTGCTTCATTTTGCCAATCCTATTTTAGATGTTAAAAAAGCTAACAATTATTTTTACTAATTTCGTCCATGATAACCCTTTCAGGGAAAAAAAAAGCAAAAAAGTCGACGATAAGAAATTTATTTAGATTAGTCGTGTTGTAAAATGTTTTCTAAGTGAAGTAGTTAAATGAAATGTGCAAAGTCTAAAAATCTTTTCTTTTTGATTTACTTGGGAAGGATAAAGAATTAGGAAATGAATCATAAACCTTGCTCTTTACAAAAGAGATATCACATTATCCATAAGTGGTGGTCGATTAATAGAGTGTGTGTGTAGTGTGTTTCTGAAAGAAAAAAAATTCTCAAATTCTAATTTTACTAACATCTTATAAGTCAAGCCCATTACACATGAGTACATTTAATGCAATTTACTTTTTATGTAATTTATTGACTATTACTAATAAACGAAATTTTATCATAGCATATTTGAAGTGGAGGATGCGAGTTTCACTAACTTCTATTAGAGAGAGAGATGCTCACTTGTCTTAAAAGTACAAATCTAAACCATTTTCTTTATTTTGTTATACTCGTGTTAATATAGAGTTCTAAAATAAATTATATTTCAAATAAAATAATACATGTTAAATGGTTTAAATATTTTTTTACAATTACGGAAGCGTCACGAATCCTAGTCATATGTGCTTCAAAATTTGACGTTTAACTAATGATCAACCCATGCAACCCAAAAAAGTTGAACTTTTATTACCAAAATAACATTTTTTTTTTAAAATGATATAAGCATAATAACTTTTTTGATAATTTAAGAAAATTATCTCCCATGATTTAAAAAATCATGCACACAAACACAAATTATATCTAACTCAATAGATTCGCCGTGAAATTGTGTTATAATTTATATTTGATAGACATAAACTATCTTGATAAATTAAAATTGGAATTCTTAAAAGCTAAAGAAACAGAAAATGCATCTCTAGCTTCTTCCTTTGTACAAGAAAGAGATGCTTGATTAAAATCACGAAATTTGTGTCAGATCTCCGTAGTAAATCTATTTTAATGAATAGTATCATGTCTAATAAATTTATATTTCAATAATATATATAATCTAAACTCTAAAGAATATATATAACCAGTAATTTATTATAAATCATTTTAAATCTTGACTTGCGCGACGACTTTTAATCAAATCGGACAACGATATTCCTCCATTTCAAAATAAAAGTAAGCGCAGTCCAAATATTATAAAAACAATGTAAAAATAGCTTTTAGATAAAGGCGTTAGAAACGAGAATCCATCTTTTTCGAGTAGGGTTTCAAGCTCGCACAGCGCGTGGCACTACGTTTTGCCTAACGCGTGGACCAGTAGGAGAGATAGCTTCTTACACGGAAACTGCTCGAACCGTACAGGCAGGCGAGATCTTTTCACACTTCAATTTCTCCCCAAACGTTTTCCAATTTCTCGCGAATATTCAAAAGTTCGCGTCGGGAATTGGAGGTATTTAAGGTGTGCTTAGGGCAACGGGCCGACTGACGTGACTGTCACCCACCTTAACTTCCGTAATCCCCAAAATACCCTTAGTTTTGCTTTTAATATCATTGTTTGCCTTTTCCTTATTTTCTGGTCCTTTTCTTAGCTCAACTATACATTTTGGGCCGCCCCAACCGATGGTCGACTAAATTTTTTATTATTTTTATTGTGAAATCAATAACATCTTCATTCATCAATATGCATAGAAGAAAACTTCGAGATTTTATGGAAATTGTAATCAGATTTGTGGGTCAAACTACTGCCTTATCCATCATCTCTAGAAATTAGGGCAGCAATCATTTATTTACTAATATTGCGTCCACCATAATATGGAAGTTTTTGTTCCAAAAAAGCAATTGATTGTAAGCAAAATATACTTCCTCCATTTTTTAAGTATTTTATTTTGTTAAGTCATGCAATTAGAAAAAATAGATAAATTTATATGTGTAACTTTCTTAATTATCATGATAAATATATTTATATAATTAACTTCTAAGAATATTAAATAAGGGTAAATAAGAAATATATCCTAATTTTACTCTCAAATTACAAACTATGACATTTATTAAAAATAAGAAAAAAATACCAATGAAACACTATGAAAAAGAACGGAAAGAGTGCATTAGTTTATATAGAGCACCATATTGCATAAACTCCATTTGGCGTTTCGTCCAAAAAACTAAGTTAATTTGCATATGAAACTTGAGTGACAAATTGAGTGTTTTGACTGCATTTTCTGCATGAGTTATTTTAAAGATACCAGGAGCAGTTTAGTATGAATTCAATTATTTTTTATGGCATCAGTGGCAGTGCCAGACATTTTCTTCAAATTAATCATAATTCTAAAAATTCATAAGAAAACTTTAAAGAAATAAATATATATAATGAACAAATTCTAACTCGAGCTAGCAATATCTTAATTCTTATACTTCAAGATTTAATATTCATAAACTATTATTTTCGTTTGGTAGTAATAATAATAATAAGCTCGATTAAAGCATATATCTTGCAAAAAGTAAAAAAAAAAACTTAATTCACTATAAAGTAATATAATTATCAAGTAATTAAAGCATATATCTTGCAAAAAGTAAAAAAAAAAAATTAATTCACTATGGAATTATTAAACAAACATCCATGATCGCTCTAAACATTAAAATAATTAATCATACAAGTAAATTATACGTTCCAATGTAATGAATGTTGCTTTTCAAAGCTCGATTTTTATTCCCACTACAAATTTATAATGAACTCTAATCCAAATTCATCATAGGTAGATCTTTTTTTTTTTATCAATTTAAACCAAGCTAGTTCTTCTGAAAAGAAAAGGCAAGAATAACTAAATTTAGACTTAAGAATTAGAAAGAAAGATAAAAGAGTATAAATAGTGGAGAGATGTTGGCCGATTAGGCACATTTTTCTTTATATTATTCTTTTATGATTAAAATGATATTTCTAATATATATATATATATATATAGGAGGGTTAACGTGAGAATAAAAAAATGATGAATTCATTGTGATAGTTGATGAATCAGCTGAGAAAGTTACTAAATCCAAAAAAATAAAATTTTGCATCTCATGAGATTCGAACCGGGGTAAAAAAATTTGAATTTTTGAATTTTTCGAAACGGATTCATCAACTTTCATAGCGAATTCATTTGGTTCCTAGTTTTTAGGATAAAATGGTTTTTCTCTCTCTGTCTATATATATATATATATACTTATACTTTCTCTCTTTTTTAAGAAAACCCAATGCCCCCCACCCCAAATGTATGGCACCAGATATACTTATATTAATCATGTTTCTTTAACTTAAGTTAAAAAGGTTTTTGATTTTGGTTTCTACGGCTCCCAGATTTTGTTTGATAATTTTACAAAATTTAAAGAAGATGACTAAATTTACCTTGTATATTTTTTCATAGTTGATAGTTGTGGTCCTTGTGGACAATCAACAGAACTCAAGCAATTTAAGCAAATATATTTAATAGGACAAGTTGCCGCATGGTCGCACATCATATCAAATTATATTAAATTATTTTTTCTTTTGTGAAAACAAATAGGCCACATCCCATAAATGTGAAAGGGACATTTGCTCCTTACATTCCATCATTTTCTTGTTTAACCAAAATAACTTTATTCAATGATATATAATTAAATACTTAATGTACTAATTTTTATTTTTTGTTTCTGAAAGCAATGTATTAAAATCTTAAAAAACGTATCTCACGACAAAGATGACTGGACTCATCAGCATCCTGCATAAATTAATTAATGAGAAAATGCATAATCTTAGTATAATAAATTAATTTTATGATAATTTTAATATAATAAATTAATAATACCTCAATCAATTGAATTTATGAAAATTTTAACCGATAAGTAATTTTCCGATGTCGGAAAAGCATAAATTGGTACTAGAAATGACATGTAGCCCATAAATACTTTCTGAAGTCATTTCTGACTTGTGTTTTTTCGTATGTCATTTTTCGGTGCCAACTATGTTTCGATGCCAAAAATCATTTACATGCTAAAATTATGGTAAATTCAATTATTTAAAAGTGAATTTCGTAAGCGAATGAACTGACTTCGAATTACCACCGTCGATTTGATCCGACGCCAATCATTGATCACAAAGTCAACACATGTATAGAATAAATTATAATTTGCCTACAAATCTCATTTCTCATTGGGGAAATAATTACTAAATGCATGTCATTCTGTCTCTTCGAAAATTTCCAAGATTGATTTGTTTACTTGACCTACTTGTTTGGTGGAGACAAAAATCAAAATAGACTGTAAATGATAACTTGAAATCAACAAAAACTCTGCAACAAACGGTTTATTGACGCTTAATTAGGTATACGATCTTATCGTGTATTTATAGTGAGTTATTGGGTTTTTTTATTGATGCAATTAATCTCTTTTGCATACTTTACGAATTATTAAACAAAAAAATATAGTTTATTCAGAATATTCTAATACTAAAGAAGTGGGTTTCCCATCCCCAAAGAAGAAACAAATAAAATGTCGTGATGGTTAGCGACATATTATGTGTGATACGATCCTCGTTGGTACAAAGGATCTATCGACACACGAACGGAAGATTTTGAACGAAACCAATGGAAAATCCCAAAACCTCTGAATCTAACCCAAGAAGTGATATAGTCAATATGTCGCCTATACCCCAACGTGAAATTGACGCAGCAACTCGGGGACGATGAATGACACACAAACGAGGGATGAATGTCTCGTTGATACGTCGATAAATGAATTACTCGCAAATCTCAAGAAATTCGAAGAGCTAATGAAGAGAGAATAAAACTCACATATATTCGTAAATCAAAAGTGAATATTTTCAGATGTTTCTGCCTTTATATAAATGAAAATGGAACTTTAATCCTAATGAAAGAATGACTCCTTATCAAAGAAGAACTCTAATTTACAAAAAGAAGTTTTAATAGACTATGACTCTAGATAATCGTTCCTAAAATCTTCGCGAAAATCTTGATATAAAAACGCCCTATACGCCATAATAATTAAATTCACAAGACTTGAGCTGCATCAGTGTGTCTAATATTGTCTTGTCCCTATCAACTTTGTGAGGAATGAAGATCGTGTGAGGTTTACATATTTGTTGAATAACGTAATATAAAGAAACCTCTTGATGTTTAAAAAAGGGAACTTTTTTGGTGTGTAGCTAGTGTGTCAAAACTTTTCTTAGGCATTTGCCAAACTTTGTCTCTCACCATCTTGATTAATGAAGTGCTGTCTTTGTCTAAAAAAAACCAAGTAAATAAAAGTGAACCAAAGGAGTAATTGGCTTAATTTGTTAACAATTCGTATTTTAAATCGCTAGTTACTATGAAATATATACTTTGAAACATATATAAAAAAGTTGAATGAATAACTTTATTAGTCTAGCACCAGTTGAATAGAGTAGATTATAGTAAAAGAAACTCATGAGGTCACGTTGAATTAAGTAAATATTTATGAATAATGCATATTTGTGTGTGTGTGTTATAGTAGAGTGGTTAATCGCCGGCGCCAGCCGCCTTGGTCTGATCATCCGTGACGCGGTTTTAAATTTATGTATTTAATTGATAAAAAAATCATATTTTGAGGAGTGACTCTGACATAGTATAGTATGTTTCAATCAAAATAGAAGCATAGTTAAATTTACTACCGGAATATATTCGTTTATTAATGACATAAACGAAATTTCTTGATCATATTATTAAAATCTTAATACCAATTTACTGTCATACATAATTTATTGCCAGAGAAAAGTTTAAATTCTATTTTCTTAAAATTTTTATAGTTAATCAAACATTGAATACCGATTTATTAAAAATAATATACATGGAGCAAGAAGACCATTTGATGGATTTTGTTGAACGACATATATAAATATTTGACACATGCGTGTAACGACAAAAAAAGCCAAAGTTTAAATAAAGACAAAGAAGAGTGTGACAGAATAACACAAACTTGTGAATCGGCCTAACCTCATTAGTTGTATTTTGAGTTTTGTGAAGATACTCTTTTAATTGTTTCCGTAGACCGAAAATAAATAAAAATAAATTAAAAAACTGTTTCCTTTGACCGGCATGATGATAAATGATCATATGTACGCAATAACAGATATTTTGGAAAGTCAACCTAAAAAATATACAATTTATTATAATAAAGATAAAAAGTTGCTATACATATAATAATATGCAAAATTGCCATTTTAATTAAAATATCTATCTACACAAATAACACAAACTCCGTAAAGGATGAATTTGTGTAATTATCGTGATGACAATAACGTACACAATTTTTTTTTAATTTTTATAATTTTTAAAGAATTTTCATTTATTGGTAAATTTGAATATTTACAAAATTAGCTATAATTTATATTTATAGTTTGCAATGCAAAATGACGTTTTTTACATAATTATTTGTTTTTGAATTCGTTTAGTCTATCAATTTATATAAAATATGCCAATTCTTTATATGTCTTTGCATGAAAAGTTGCGTCACAATTTCATGTTCTAACACGTGTATTTGTAAAGTTTGAAAACAATTTATGGATGTGCTGAAAATTGCAATTACTACTACACTAGAAAATAAATCTATTTCCTAGTTAAAATATAAATGAATAAATAATTTTTAAAAGTTTACTTTTGATTTTGGAATATACTTTATTTTATAATTTATGAACTTGAATTAAATACAATTGAAACTTTTAGAAAATCAAATATTATATTCAGTTTCTATTTACAATTGGCTTTTCTAATTTAAAAAGGTTTGGTCAAATTTGAGACTAGGAAACAAAAATATAGATTATATATTCACACGAGAGAGAGAGAGAGAGAGAGAGTAATAACTTTCATTTCCACAATATACACGACTAATTTTATCTTAGTTTTTCCGATGTTATCCACTCACGACTAATTCAATTTATTGTATTTAACTAATTAGTCGTTATCAAGAATTCTATGTAAGTTGTAGTAATTGCGTGTGTCACATGAGATTTAGTGATGTGGAATGATTTTTAAATTGTTGGAACCGTGGAGGCAAAAAGTTAGCAACCCTATACCTTTCACATTAAATCAAAACCCACTCACATTTTTCTGTTCATGGATTTATCTTATGTAGAGTTGAGAAAACGACATAAACTAAATTATCGCCTTCTTCTCATTAATACTAACAATTTCAAGTTAAAGAATCGTCATTTTGCATCTTCTAGAATTACAACATACAAAGTATTTTGTCGTTTTGTAAAATTTCTTACAAAATGCTCGGCATTGATAATTTCAGTTAGACAGAGGATGTTTGCTAACTTTGCCTATGGTACTATAGGATTTGTTGAAGGATAACGAAAGGAGGGGTGTTTGAAAACAACCAAAAATACATCCAACTATTGATAATTATAATAAAATAAAAGAGTTGTCCAAAAAGTAAAAACTAACACCCTGTTGTTTTATTTTCAGCGATTGATTTCTCTGTATTCCATCAACCACAAGCATGGAATTTTAATTCTACTATTTTTTATAAATGACGTGGCAGTTATTGAAAATAAATGAAGCGTCGAGTCTTTGGCGTCTTGGAGTACCTCGTCGAAAATGGGACAATTGGGTCTTTTGTTAGTTTTCAGATAATTTGTGTATTTAATTGTAAGTTTCAATAGTTCAAAACATTATTAATTCTGAGATAGCTTGATGTATCTAATAATTATTATTAATAACTCAAAATATTTTTGGTAAATGACTAATAATTTAGAAACAATGATACTTATTAGAGAGAATGACAAATTGGAAGTTAAATGGCATGATATTTCGATGATGTGGATGTGATTAACGTGTGTTAGGTTTTGTAATTTTGTAAAGTTTTCCATAGTTTGCGATGACGGCCATTATTTCATGTATTTATATATCTATCAATAATGGTTGGTGGACTTGGAGAAATAATTTAATATTATTCTGACAAATCTGGCCCAACTATATCAAATATAGCTACATTTTTTTGTCACTTGTCAATGTCTTTTAATGATCACTACATTCTTACATATATATGAGTGAGATCTAGTAATACTTCTCCTCATTCAGGAAATTGTGAATGAAGTATAATTATAATAATAAATAAAATTATTTATGCATAAAAAATATAAATAGAGAAAACGTTGTACTCCCCGTCCACTAAATTCGTGCATTTAATTTCGTTTTGGTCCGTCCACGAAAAATGTTCACTTTCATTTTTTGAAAACATCAACTTCATATTTTTATCCTAAACCTATATACTTATTTACAAAAAAAACCACCTATGGTCCACATTTTTACACTCAATATCCATTAATATATTCATTTATTATCCCCATGCCACACCTTTTTATACTCACTTACTTTACAATCATTACAGTTTATTAAAACCCGTGCAACCAAAATCAATGAACGATTTTAGTGGACGGAGAGAGTATTATAGATAAAGAAGTATGATCACAGAGAAAGCATTATCTGGTGCGTAGGAAAGCATATCTAATTTATAAAAATTAATATTGATGTCAATCAAGATATAAGGACTAGATTGATTTTAAATAAAAACTTCTTTTAGTAAAAACTATGAGAATACTTGTATTAAACGTATAGATAAATGCACTATATATATACTGAACTTCAAAAGGAGGAAAAAAGACATTTAATCAATCTTATTGTTTATATTTTCAATATTTTCAATTAAAATGGGATGATATATATATATATATATATATATATATATATATACCTTTTAGGATGAATATAATATATAAAAAAAATACTTTAATTTAAATACTAATAGTAGCATTTTTTATATTAATTCTAATATTGAGTTCTTTTTATTATTTATTCCTTTTCAGTTTTCTAGTATAATGAATAAATTAAATATTTATATCTGTCATGTGCCTCATACTACATCTTCAATCTTTTAAACCCAATATATTATTATAAGATATAAGTGGAATTGAGACAAGAGTATCGGGGTTCCCAAAAAAATCTGGTGAAAGTCATGGCTGAATTGCTTTATATTCAAATAAATCTTTTACATATGAGTGCTAGTCCACTCTGTTGAAGATGAGGTTCCCAAAAAAGTGAAGTGTTTTTTATTTTAAAATTAATAACTCTTAATTAATCGAGCAAACTATATATAGATAAAATAAAATATTTCTTATTCTTATCTGTATTGTTAAGGAGTTTCGATTTAAAATAAATTAATATATATAGTATCTTTTCACCCTACAGTATATTTCTAAAAAAATCAGCACGTGACATAATATATAGAATTTTTTTACGAATTATTTCGATTATTCTTTTGCGTGATAACATTATTGCCATTATATAAAAAACTTTTAGCTCATTAATCGTACGTATCTTTTTCATGTGGTGTATGTTATTATGTTAAAGGAATGATGCCTCGCAGTTACAAGATTTTCGTGTTATTGTTGAAAAAGTGATTTGATACTTATACCATTTATGGAATCAAAGAGAACAATATTTGGACATATAGGAATCACATACTCCATCCGTCCCAATATTCATGATTGATTTCTTTTTTACACGTAGATTAAAGAGAGTTGTGTTTTGTATGTAAAGTAATGGGTGACACGAAATTCGAGATATTTTTTTAGTGTAAAAAGTGTTTCATTTTTTTGAAAACATGCCAACTTAATGGGACATCCCAAAAAGAAAACGAACAATAATAGGACGGATGGAGTATTTTGCAACTCGTGCTAAATAAATACTCAAGACAAACGAATTGTTTGGACCAATCTATAGTAATTTACTTCTTCATATTTTATATTAATATATTGAAATCATATGCTTTATAGTTTATACTTTAGTATTAACAGAATTTCGTTTCAGATTGTCTAACCGGTTTGAAGGTTGTATCTACATTTATATCCAAATCCATGTACAATAGGATAGTTTGTATTTTATTAATATTTTCATAGTAATTCTATCCCAAATCAAAATATATATGGTCAAAGACACTAAACTTCAATGAAAATTAATTTCAATTACTTTATCACAATTTATACTAAATAAAAATAGACTTAACCTAGTAAACAACTTATTATGGACTTCAAATTCGTGACAATCACCATAATTTTCTAAAATATAAATGAAAGATGGGACACGATTTAGGTATCTCTAATAGTAGGTTTTTTTATTTTTAAGAAGTTGAGAATTAACTTCTTTAGCATTAGAATGAAGTTGATGTGGTAAAAATTTAGAGCCAACTCATCCATTAGTAGTTTTTTTTCTTTTAAAAAGTTGAAGAAATCAATTATTTACCATTGTAGATATGTTTACTTGTCATTTTCTACAAAGTCAACTTAAAATAAAAGTTGATTTTTGCTTTTTTTTTTAATCCCATAAAAATCTTTTTGCTTTTTGTCCTTTTTATGGGTCCCATAACTATCTTATAGATATAATTATCTATATATTATAGTGAGATCCATGTAAAAAATAATATTATAAATATGTAATTGGAGGAAATATAAAAAATAGATAAATTTTTAAAATCCGAAGTGGTATCAAAAAATTTAGAAGCCAAAGGTGCCTTTGCGTCAAATGCAGATAAATGCGGAAAACGTTCGTATTGGCGCAGCTTAGGTACCAGCTGAGCCGAGCTGGAGCCGCTCTCAAAATTTTCATTTTCCAAATTAATTATAGTTTTATCGGCAAGGGCCCCACGACCACGCAAATCCTTTTTCTTGTGGGGTGGGGCCACATGTAGTTACATTCAGTAATGAAATTATCCCTACTTTTCTTTATTATTTTTGCGAGGACTGCTTTTCTTGATTTATAGTATACATAGATATTTTAAAATTGAATTTTAATTAATGTGTCATGTCACCTTTTCTTGTATTGATATGAAATATCTCGTTTCAAAATATCGTTGTTGGTACCGCCGTGAATCGCGAGATAAACAGTGGAGAAGAAAATGTGGAAGAAAGTGGTGGTTGCAGACATCATACATGTGGAGTGGAAGAGAACGAGTCAAGGGCTCATGAGTCGTGACTGAGAAAAAAGGTTGTTTTCAGTGGGAAAATTATTACTTATATTTTAATAGTATTCTTTTTGGTAAGTTGTTTATTTGTGGCATCAAGTTTGAAAAAAAGTTACTCCTCCGTCTCCATATTCATTTCTAGGAATTTTGGATGCGAATTTTAATAAAAATTGTTGAGTGTATTGTGAGTAGAATATAAATCCTATATTAATGTAATATTAAATTAGTTAGTGATGGCCATAGATGGTAAAAGATATAAATAAATAGGTTGTTGAGGATAGAAAAGAGAAATAGTGATGGACCATAGGTGGTAAAATGTATAAATAAAGAATATTATTAAGGGTAAAGTTGGAAAGATAGTTTCTATAAATAGATAGGAAGGAAATTGGGGGACGTCTCAAAAAGAAAAACTAGGAAGAAATATGGGGGACGGAGGGAGTAATTAGTATGGGTTTCGGATATTCTTACTATTAAATGTACTGTGTTATTTATTTTATTGCTATAAAATTATTAATAATGGAAGCGTAAAGTTATGATGCTATTTAATACACTCGCTCCGCATAAATATATGAAGTATAATAAAATCGATCTTCTTAAATCAATCTTTATTTTTTATTATCGAGTTGAACACGAGCTTAACAACTGAACGCATTCGAAGCTCACAAATTTATTCTAACTTAATCGAGCCTAAATGAGATTTTACTAGATGTGTAAAATATGTATCTACTACTAAATATTTCATTATTTTATTAAAAAATAAATTATTCTATTCTCAAATAATATTATATATTTATTGACGTCAACGATTTTTATAACAAATAAATTTCATGAGATAACTAATATATATGTAACTAACTAAATATAAAAAGATATAATTAATTGAATATCATGTTTTAATATTTGATATAATTCAAAAGTTTGTCAACGAATTTTGCTTGCAAACTAACGAGTGGAGTAATGCTAAACTCAAACTTTATTCGTTTAATTAGAGAGTTTTAATAATATAGTTTTAATAATATGTTCAAACAACTTATATGAAATCAAGATTTGAGTAGTAACAGTTTGACTCATTTACAACTATAGATCCTTTGTGTATTTATATGGGCTTGATACTCTCTGTCATTATTAATATCTTTTTCTTTTTTGCTTTTTAACTTTCGAATAACTTTCTATTCCCATCAATTCTAATCAAACATCACGTTGGATCAGATTCGATCATGTTGTAAATAATTTATGTTTCTATTTGTGGGTTGCGCCATCTTATATAAATTTCTAAGTTTTCAACCCACCTAACTTTTAGTATTTTATCATCATATATATAATAACATAGCAAAGTGCAATGTTTATAAATGATTTTGAAATATTTATCAATAATCATAAATATATCTGAAACGACACGTAGGAATTGAATGGTGTACGTAGGGTCTGAGGGATGGAGAGTGAAAATGGTTGTTTTGTGTAGGGGAATCGTTCTCCCATACTGCTTTCATTCTCTCGAGTGGAAATAGGTGATATTCCACAACAAGGTGAAAAGATTGTTTTTGTTGGAATAAATTATATATGAGCTTAGATTTGGAATCTATATCTTGTGTAGATCAATTTAGTGTATTTATGTGTTCAAATCCATTGTAGGATGAATGAACAATTAATGCACAAAGTTGGCTTCTTAATGGTTGGAAATAGTTTTCTATCACACATTGAAAAATTAATGAAGTTCTGAGCTATATATAAATAAGTTCACACCAATAAGAAATAATCAAGTGTACACCATCTATGGTGCACCTTAGTGGATTTTTAATTAGTTATTTTATGACTAAACCTAGTTCACACCGAGAGTCTGAGCACGAGTACGTGCATGTCGCACTTGTCACATTGGACGCTTTAGAGGCGCACTTTGCACCTTGGCCTATAAAAGGGACCATGTAGAAGATGATTAAACAAGCCAAAAACGACGATAATCAATCTATCTCATTCATTCTTCAAAAGCCTATATGTCTCGAGTATCTAGTATAGTTCGCCGAAAATACGTCTAATAGTACAACTACTCGTATTTGTTAAACCGTTGTATCTTGGAGATAATTATTATTGAACCGCCTGCACTGTAGTGGAGTAAAATTATCTTGCGGAGAAAGAGTCTAACTCTTGCCTCGGTTTTATCCAACTTTGTTATATTCGCATTTCTACATACCGGTTTTTTAACAGTTCTTAATATCCATGTTCCTTTATTGACAGCATCCGATCTCATATTTATTAAACTACAAATATATATTCTTCCAATGAAATTTGAGAAAGTATGGAAAATGTGATGAAAAATCTTGTTCATGTCGCGTACAGTGAACTTCAAATCAAGACTGATACAAAAAATATCTTTAACAATCCAGATTGTATTTTCTAAATTTCGAGAAGATAATTTTCTATAATTGGGTTTGGTGATGGGAACTTTTTCACATGAATTCGTACAAAATACTAATAATTTAATAATTATATTCAAAAAATAATTAAAAATTCTTTTGTTTGGGCTTAAGGCTGCCGTGCTCTTCCTGTTTCCCGCATTGCTTCGAGTACTATTGACACTCCAGAACATAGTATAGAATGTAAGTTTTTTTTTTTAATAAAGGTGAAAATAATTTTAAATTACAATGCAATACTTATCATAATGAGTGTCAGTCATTAAATTGATCTGATAGAGGATCTCGGCTCATTAGTTGAGCCTATAAGTCATAAAAATAATTTACTAATATTTAGACGTGTGTGAATAAATTCTTCTTCTATTGCACTGCATAATATTGTTACGTGCATGTATATAGAAATATATATTTTGTGGATGTATGTGGATAGATAAAATATTAATACTCGCACTAATTCATATTCATGTGCATATATCGAAAACTATAGTTGTTAACTTTGTGACCACAAATCCTAGAAGTTTTATATTCAAGCCAAACATGTCTTTTACGTACGAAACCAAAATTCTATTTAATTCTCAAGACTTTTTCTTTAGAGTGATGCTAACTAGGATTAGGCACGAGTGCCAAGAAACTCTATACTTTACCATAGATTCTTCCCATAATCACCTGCAAGATTAGGGTTAGGGGTAGTCTGTTGGGAATTATTAAAGATAATATTTCTCAGCCATTAAGTTAGCATTACGATTCAAAATCGAAATTTATTAACAATTTTAATTTTGATAAAGTGCTCTTCAACATCTCTACCCAAGCATTATATGATCAATAATCAAGCAATATTAGATATCAATAATAATTGGATTATAAGATCGGTTACAACCATGAGTCTTGTAGAGAAATACTTTAGGTGCTATATATTATAATTGTTTACAAAAATATGCATGTACATGTGCAAGCACAAACATTATATTCATATTGAAGCACATTTATGCATTTTGGTGCATGGGGGCATCAATCATAGTTAAATTTAATTATTATTAATAAATCTTAATTTAGCATTAATAAACCTCAATTGAAAATTAATAATTAAAATTTATATGAAAGGCCACATCGATCATGAAATACTATATCACCAGTTATAGTTTCGTTAGGTTAAATCTTGTGAATGATACTCCCTCCGTCCACCAAAATCGTTCATTGATTTTGATGACACGGTTTTAATAAATTGTAATGTGTGTAAAGTAAGTGAGAATAAAAAGACGTGCCATGATGATAATAAATGAATATATTAATGGATATTGAGTGTAAAAATGTGGGTATATGTGGGTTTTTTTTGTAAATAAGTAGATATGTTTAGAATAAAATGTAAAGTTGATGTTTGATCAAAACGAAATTAAATGCACGAATTTATTGGACGGATGAAATATATTTCAATGGGAAAATGACAAAATGTATAGGCAGTTGTAGCATACAACTCGTGCGAAACGAGGTTTTCAAGCATTTGGTGCTCTTCTATAGTCTATACAGATACAATGACAAACATATGGAATAAGACAACTCACATAAGTTTAATGGAAAAAACGTACAACTACCTCAAATGTTGTTTTCAACGCCAACAAAGTTTGAATTTCCCCTAAAGATGAGTCCAATTATATAACGTTATGTAATTTTTTCAAATTTATTTATTGGTAAATTACAATAACATTTGCGTCAAGTCAATAACACTAATGAAACGGTGTATCTGAGACTATTTAATTTGATGGAGATATTGACTTTCATTCCTAATCTGAAAGACAAGTCCGAGTACTGAATAGTTGCACCTGTCGCAATTCCATACCTGCACTATCAAGTCAATCCCTTTTTTATGCTCATATCTTTGTAAACCAATAAAAAGTTATAATTATAGATTGATCCTCATTCCATAATTTTTGTGTCCCACTATGTCTAATCATTAATTTCATTAATTTTATATATTTATTATAAAATAAAATAAAATTATATATCAGATTATGATTAAAAATTGTTACTAAAACAATTCTAAAATATTATATAATCTAATTACGAATTAATCAATCCTAATAATTGATTAATAATTTAAATACAAATTAAAAGAAAGAAAAAACCCATTATAAATCCTAATTGTAGTGGTGATTTTAAAATTACAAATTAAACGTAAAAAAACCATTGTAAACCTTATTGTATTGGTGATTTCTTATGAACATTATTAAAATTAAATTAAATAAAATAAATTAAAATTTAAAAGTTTTATTGAAAACAAAAAAAAAAAACGATAACGGCACATGAGAAACCAAAGTGGAACATCAAATTCTTCAATGGCAACGATCTAAAGATTTGTTTGTGTACATAAATGGAATCGTGATTTGTTTAATTAATTTCTAAAGATAAAAATAAGGACCAGTATGTTACGCAACGTATATATATAGAATTAAACGGAAGTGACTATAGTTACATTGCCTTTATGATTGGTCCAACCCGCCAATCATTTGACACGTACGTTATTTTCCTCTTTTTTTTGAATTAACTATTCATATTTCAATATACGTGTCAATTATTTCAAAATCGATATGTTTTTAACTTACCTCTACAACTTAATTTTCATTTTGATCAACAAACGCTAATTATATAGTATATGTTTAAGTCTATCCACTTCATACAAAATATATTTTTTAATCAGTGAAAACCTAAGTAGCATCATGGTTAGCACTTAGCAACTCCAGTCGTAATAGTCGAATTCTTAACATTTTCTTTTTCTTTTTTACGATTACTGGTGCTTGACTTTGTACTTTCTCATTTTAGTCATTATATTTCCTAATGATTTCATTTGGTCACTTACCTTCTGTTTCTTTTATTAGATTGAAAGAGTATAAATCATTTGTAGAAACAAACAGAGGTTTAATTATATATTAATTTAAATAAAAAAATTAATATTATAATAAGTCTTTTACATAAAAATTTTATGATCATATATGCTGCAAATTACTCTATAAAACATTTTGACTAATTATGTGTTTAATCATATAAGCATTTATTAACTTGTTTTATCCAATAAAAGAAGATATGAGCATGAATAATAATAATAATAATAATAATAATAATATTATTATTATTATTATTATTATTATTATTATTATTATTATTATTATTATTATTATTATTATTATTATTATAAACCACGCGTTCGCACCTAATACCTCAATCGACATCTCAAAACCTCACAGACAATGAACTACTAATTGTGCATGAATTATACACAACTTTGATTAAACCGCGCGTTCACACCTAATCTCTCAATCTGACAATCAAAGGAAAAATATTTAAGCTCAAAAACACTCTACTATTAGCACAAATATTGGAACGTATGCAGGAAACGTGACAAACTAATAAAATCGTCAATAATCAAAGCATATGAACGAGACAATAATATTTCAACATTCTCCAAAATTTCTGATCTTTAAATACTCTTTTTACTTTAGCTCTTGACTCGCGGACACGCCTTTACATAAAGATGTGTTCCTTATATTAATAAATTGCCATGTGAAAGAGTTCTATTCTAATAAGGAAAAAATGCTCCATAATAAATCACATATACCTATATAATTGACAACTTTCATTAACATTTAGATCATGCCGGCATAAGAAACATAAAATATATCTGGTGAACCTTGTCTGAAGAACATACATGGTTAGAACCATGTCAAGAAAATATGACAAGCCATAATTGCCGCATATGTGAAATAAAGTTTGCACAAAAGCATTCATTCGAACTAAGAGCAAGTATTCGATTATTTTGGTTGGATTTGATTTGAAAAAATCGAACTAAAATAATCAAAATTAGAATCAAACTGAACTATATAGTGTAAAAAATCTGACCTCAAAAATAACTATATACCACTAAATCATCCTTAGGAGAACATTTTGCAGCTTTTCGTTAAGATTGTGTGTCACGTTTATATGGGAAATTATTTAGAGATGTTTGGAACCAAAAGTGGATAAATTGGTTCCTTAAAAAAGTTGAGAAATTACGTGGGTAAGAATAAATTAGTAAAAAAAAGAGGAAAGAATTTAGAAAAGGCACGTGATGTAGATAGGGGGGTGGGTGAAGTGAAGGGAGAGGGGACCACACGATACATTAATGGCGTAATAGAAATACCACTTTCCCCAAATCCCTCTCTTTCCCTTTTCTTAATTTTAATAATATTAATAATTGAAAGCGCCAACTCTGACACTGACAACCTGTATTTGTCTCCTCCCACTAACTACATTAACAATTTAACATTAACATTAATCCTCTCGCGCTATCTCTCTCAACAAGAACTCGTCTCGCGATCTCTCGTATGGGATATTAATAATAGATGTGTATGGAAGTGCATTTATATAGCAGGCAGAATTTACCAAAAATTTGAAACCTCTATCTTATATCAGAATCTTATCATTTGATTCCGACTTATTATGTCCATTAAATATGCAATAAGCATGTTTACGACCACCATTTATAACTACGACGTGTCAGGTCACACTGCTATTCTCACCTCCAACCCACGACACGTTTCTGATATCTTTTTCGAAAATGCTTTTTTATTCATAATAATAATAATAATATATTCTCTTTATTCTTTTTTAAATGTTTCATTTAACACTTTTTCTTTATTTTTTTATTAAGTGTTATATTTAGTAATTTAAAAGTAAAATTATGATTAATTTATCATTTGATCCTTATTTAATATTATTAAAATTTGATAATTAGTTGTGTGTATGTATTTATTATGGTAATTAATAAGGTTATAAAAGTAAATTTATGTATTTTCTTTATTTGTGTGATTTGACGACAGTGGATACACTGAAAAAGCTCTATTTCCCAATTTTCATCATAATTTTTCATTTTGGTATGTCTCCCAAATTCTTTTTCTGTTTCATTTATAGAAATTATCCCACTAAATATTTTCTACTTATTATCCTCAATAATACTCTTTATTTATAAATTTTATCATCCATGACCCATTACTTTTTTATAAAAAAATCATTTTTACCCTAAGTAACACCACTTATTTACATCATTTACAATTAATGGTTCATCACTAATTAACTTAATATTACACAAAAGTGAGACTCTTATTTTACTCATAATATACTCAACAAATTTTGTTAAAACATGTTTCGAAGATTCTCATAAAAAAAATTGAGAGACAGAGGGAATGTATATATATAGGGAGTGGAATGTATATATATATACAGGGAGTGGTCCATCCATTTTTTAATGGTAAAAATTAATTATAAATCGTTTATTATCTTTATATTTTAAGGGTAACCGTTTAATCCTATAATCAAGGGATTTGTATATTCACTTATGCTAAATATTCTTACATGCATAATCACTACGATTACATGCACAATAACATGAATTATATAAACATAACAATAATTGGATTATGATAGCATGCACAATAATTACGATTACATGAACAACAACATGAATTACACGAACAAAGAAAAATAGAATGTGAAAGATCCAAATAACAAAAATTTAGGAATTTGATTATTTATATTATTAAATAATTATGAATCGTCCGTTCTTATTCAATCTAATGGTGATTATTGGTTTTTAGTTCTTATTTAAGAGGTAGTTCCCTCTATAATTAACCTCAATATATATAGAGAGGGTTAAGTTCAAATTAGAATTATTTTTATCTAAAAAACTAAGAACCAAATGAATTCTTTATGAAAATTGATAAATCTGTTGAGAAAATTATTGAATAAAAAAATTCGAAAATTTTCACCCGGGTTCAAATCCTATGAAAATGTGAAATTTTGTTTTTTGATTCAATAACTTTTCAACTGGATTCATCAACTTTCACAATGGATTTCATCATTTGATAACCCTCTCATATATATATATATATATATATATATATATATATATATATATATATAAACATGGCCTAGTTTATACAGTGAACGACCTCATATTTAAAAATTATTAAATATGTGTTAATTCTTTATTTACTGTTATTAATTTTATCGTCATCGATAACACATAAAGATGAAATGATCGGATCGAAGATAACAGTAAATAATGGATTGTGTATGTAGATAATTATGATGCAGCCCATAATAACGACAAACAAAATAAAACAATGAGATAAGCTTTGATTGATTTATTTGTTTGTCTGTTTCCCTCTTTTTTTGAGGCATTATTTTCTTATTTCACAAAAAAAGTATTCAACTACATCACAATCTTCACATATTATTTTTCTTCTACAATATTTCATTTCCCCTGAAATATCTAAAATATTCTTATCAATCTCTCCGTCGGATTTATTTGGGAGATTTTCCGTTAAACCTTGCATTGCAGCCCTAAACTATTTATTTTTGTTCCTCCTTTCTTTTCCAACTTTTTTTTTGAAACATTGCCACATAATATTTTCTCGATAGCACCCAAGATAAATTCAATTGGACTTATATAGGTCAAACCCTATCATAAAAGCGATTTGGTAAGTGATAACTCCTCAAAGTCTCAAACACAATATTCTTGTATATTCATCCACATGATACGAACAAACCAAAATATGGTTTGTTTTAATTTTAAGAAAAAAATATTAGTAGACCTTAAGGTTCAATTAGAAAATGTGAGTGATCTCCTTTTCGAATTAATGGTGATTTTTTTATGTTTCATAAGTCAGGAGTTGTATTTTATCGTAACGTATGTATATTTATATTTAGATTACATACATATTAAATAGATATGTTAGACCGACAGATAAAACTAACATTATTCCGTTAACTGTGAACAAAATATTATTGAAACATTATGTGTACGCAAAAGTATTATCATAGAAAAATTATCATTCTATACATAAAAATAATTGTTCTATTTAAAAGTCAATCAAAATTATTCATCAATCAAGTCATACTCACTATATTAGTTTTAACTTTTAAGTTTTGAGCAGTGAAAGAGAGAGTGAAAAGAATCCGAGATACCGGGAAAGTTGTACAAACTTAATTTCATTATTTTTTATTACATAAGCTAACGTTCGTATTCTAATAACTATTCTAAAGAATCTTGCAATCTGTGTATGAAAATACTTTTAATAATTTTAATTAATGATTGTGAATACGTTTGAGATGTCATAGGTATTCTTTTTCAAAATAAAACAATTGGCTTTAATTTTCTCTAAATTTTATTATTTTTAAAATTTGAAAATTCAATGTATTTATTTTCATTTTTATAATTCAAACTCAAGTTGGATTTTTAGAAAAAGAAAAATTATTTATAGATTATATTATACTATTTGTAGTATTCTAATTGTATCATTGATTTTATTTGTATTTTCTAAAAGTGACGTTTCCTCTCCAACCGATAGGTTGGGGGGTTCAAGTAATATCAGATGTGTGAGTATGTGTAACTTGTAACTATAAAAAAAGTTGTTAGATTACTATTAATTAGATGAATTTAATAATATACTTCAAAATAATTAAAAAGGATAATTAAATATTAATTATATTTACGATTCTACAAAATGAACTTTGAGGAATTCCAAAACGCAAAAGGTTGCTATGAAACTTTTTGTAATCTATATTTGATTACTTTGTTTGCTATAATGCTAAAATTGTCCAAAAAGAAATAACTCAGTACATAAGATTGATCCAATCGGTATTCCTATATATCTCTACATCATGTATGTGTTTTAATTTGTGGTTGTTATAAAAATGATAAAAACCTGTGTACATCCGAATATACGATACATCCATCCCACTTAAGGTTTATCAATATCAATTAGGGTTTATTCATTTATAATTAGGATTTACTAATTTATAATTAGAGTTTTATCAATCTCAATTAAAATTTATTAATCGTCAATTGAAGTATATTAATCCTAAATTAAAATTTATCAATTCATGATTAAAATTTATTAATTATAATTAAGATATAATTAGAGTTAATTGAAGATTTATTAATTAAAAGAATTGGGGCCTGCCTCACCGTACGACCGACCGCACCCAAGACTAGCTCTAGAAAAAGAAAAAATTGATCACATTTAAAAGTCAAGTCAATAAATAAGGGACAAAAGATAAGTGAGACATTGAAAACCATCTAAATGTGGATGCAGAAAATTGTGAGGAGATCTTTGGATAGTTGGTAGTTGGTATGTCATATTTATTGTATGACCCACGAAATGGTTCCACAATAAAAGCAACATTCATGTCATTACATAATTCATGACATCATTGCAATTTGCACCTCTCCTGTTCCGGACCGCTCAATTCATTAAAATACTGCAACACTTTTAAATTTTAATTAGTGGAATGTACTTCCCACTCTATTCATTCAGCCATCCAGTTTCATAAGATTGGACATCGTTTCGTCACATTAAGATACTCTTCCAACTCATTTTATGATAGGTTATTAACTTACTGTCTTAACTTATATCTTTAACTTTTGATTCTATTTAAAAATACAAAAAAAAGTACTTTTTTGGAAATTCAATCTGGTCAATTTTTTGAAATGGTTGCGGCTTTTTATGTATTTTTTGAAGATCATAGTATTTTAAAATGGATCAAAATTCAGGCAATAAATTAATGATACCCCTTCGACAATTTTATTTTAATCATAAAAAGCAGATGTTAATTAAACTTAAAAGGATGATCTTCAATTGTTAAATGATATCACGATAAAGAGGCTTGGTGAATGGTGAACCTTTGGGGTTAGACTTTAGAGGCAGAGTTGGGTTGAGCTCACGCATCTCAAATTATTTCTTGTTTTGTTTTGTAACTTTAGAGTTGAGATTTTTTTCAAAAAAAAGTCGACTTTAATTAGCTCTCTTTAAGTTATATTTCCGACTCTGTTACTTAATAATTACACATTATGTGTTCCTTGAGATGAAAATTTCATTTGTTGAAACATGTCTATACATTTAATCCAGAAGTTGATCATAATAATAGTAATAATAATAATAATTCATTGAGGTTTTACTTTATTTAAACAACTTCGCTATCCAATGATTTTAAATTTTTTTTATTCTCTTGTAAATTTCTTAAAACGTAGAAATATTTTGTCAACCAAACATTTTTGAACTCTTTAATTTTATGCGATTGACCTGGTCTTAAAAATTGTACACAATTGACCTAATGACCTGATGCTCTGCCTCAAATAAAGTAGATAGTAAATGGACCTCGAGATTATAGGGCCATGCATCATGCATGCATTTATATTGGATTTACGTCTAAAGTTTGAATTAATTAAATTATATGTCTATACAACTTTTCTGAAACTTTATCATATAACAAAATTTTGTGCAAAAGTGTATTTCATAATATTTGGAGACTGTTCACTTGAAGACTTGTATAACTTGGAGTATTTCACAATAATGGGTTACCTATCCATCAGAGATATTCGAAAGGAGAAAAAACTTATTTATCTAAGACTAAACAATCATGGATTTTAAATTTTAAAACTTATGTTATTCATCAATGAATTCACTGCATGAATGATCTATTAAAATTTAATAGAAAAAATTAGTAAAAATAACTAAAAATGAAAAAGAGTGAGATACATACTTTTTTTTAGAATATATATATATATATATATATATTATATATATATGGGTGATTATTAAAAACATTTGTTATATTACAAATGTGAGAACAATGCATTCTTCATGAAAGTTACTATACAAAAAATAATAATTAAATTTTCCCTTATCATGAGATTCAAACCTAGATGATGCACAATGCACTCATTCAACAAAATAATGTATCACCATAGATATTCACGATCTAATAGCTGAAAATGATTCTTATGTTTTCTTTAAATAATGTTTTTATTTGAACATTCTCACACACACACATACATATATGCCACTATCAGTCATTAGCTCGTGAAAATCTACGATGACACATCGCTTTACTAGATGAATAGATTATGCACCACCTGAGTTCAAATCTCATGAATAATAATTTTTTATGTAGTAACTTTCATAGACAATACATTGTTCTTACGTTTGTATGATAACAAATGTTTTTGTAATAACCAACCCTATATATAGTGAAGTTCAAATAAAAATCATTTTAACATGAGAACGGAGAATCACAAGAATTCATTATGAACAAAATGAATACATTATGAAAGTTGATGAATCAACTGAGAAAATTTATGAATCCAAAATTTTGGAATTTTTGCCCGAGCTCGAATCCTATGAGAGATGTAAATTTCATTTTATTTAGATTCAGTCACTTTCTCGATAGATTCATCAACTTTAAAAAATAAATCATCGCTTTTTTATTATCACGTTTTTACAATAAAAATAGTATTTACGTTAGCCCTCCCCTCTCTCTCTCTCTCTATATATATATATAGAGTTTGGTTCAAATGAGAACCATTATTATCCTAAAAACTAAGAACCAAATGAATTTGTTATGAAAGTTGATGAATCCGTTGAGAAACTTAATGAATTCAACAATTGTAATTTTTCACCCGGTTCAATCCCATGAGGGACGAAAATTTTATTTTTTGGATTCAGAATTTTCCCACCGGATTCATCAACTTTCACCGTGAATTCAAAGATTTTTTGGTTCTCACGCTCACAATAAAATGGTTCTCACGTTAACCCTTCCCTATATATATATATATATATATATATATATATATATATAATTGAAGTTTGATTTGTTTGAAGTCAAACGATAAGTTGTAATTAACTTTCAGATCGAGTTTGAATATATGTTGAAATTTTATCTGATGCTTTTCTCAAAAGTTAAAATGCAAATTGAGAGATTATCCAAATGTAAGTAAAAACAGAAGCATATCTATCTCTCTTTCTTGCTTTATTCAAAAGTAAAATAATTGGGACAACCAAAATAATGCTATGACGAATATTTCAAACTCCCCATGTTCTAAAGGTCTCGTCTTTTCCTTTCCTTTATTTGCTACCAAACAGTTATATTTACATTAATACACACACACACACACACACTCATATTTATGGACATGTGTATGCGTCCACTCAACGATGCGGCAATATAAAAATGCAAACTTGTTCTTCTACATGCAAATAATGTAGTATATATAATATAATAATTTATATGATATTATTATATCATTTGTGATTACGCTAACACATTTAGTTATTAATTAAGCAAATCAATTACGTGTAAAAATATAAAAAAGGGGAACAAATGTCATTTGGGACATACTACGTGGTGGATCTCTTTAATATAAAAAAAATGAAGAGTTCCCGAATTTAATCTTCACTGATCTCTATCTCTTGAACTCAAAAAATAAAAATAAAAATATTAATAGTAAACTAAAACAAAATTAGGAAAGTCTCTTTCACCATAAATTTTTTTACTATCTAGTTGCCGACTCCTTTCTTTCCTTACAACAAATGCGCACACGCACACGTCTCTGTCGATAATTAAAGGCCCACAAAATTAGTTTTGTCCAAGGAAAAAATCAGAGAGATACCCTTGTAGCTGTTCATCAACAGTCAAAGTTTAGGGGTTAATATGTAATAACAAGTTTTTTTGAGCATTTATCTTTTTCCCTTTTTTCCTTTTGATAATCCTTGTTACTCAATACTCCGTCCATTTTTGTTAAAGTAATATAATTAGTCAATATGGATAATAAAAGGGTTTTCAGCCACTATCTTAAATAATATGCTTATATTCATACTTGCTAAAATGGCCTTACCTCTTATTCACATAGAAAATGTGAATAAGGGTTTATGGTTACTATATTAAAAGGTCATATTCATAGTTACATTTGCTAAAATGGTTTGATGTTTGGTTAAGTTTATTTCAAGAGCTTATTGTAAATTCCAACAATTTATAAGATGTTTAAAGAGTTTATAAAATATAATATTTTTAAGAGTTTATAAGTTTTTAAAGTGTTTGAATAATTGAACTTATAAACTAGAGAGAGAATTATGAGTTAGAAAAATAATTCTAAGAGCATTTTCAGGACTCTGCTGTCCATCTCCAGTAGTATGTTTTAAATTTTACACTAAAAGTGATTTTTCTGATTTTTTTAAAAAAATTATTTAATTTAAATAATATGTAAATTTGTTTAAATTTATGCAGAACAAAATACGTAACATGACATATAAAAAGTTTTAAACAATGTGTATGTGTTGGCTTAGTGGTGAGACAAAAGTCTCAGAATCGAGTATCTAAAAAAATATTTGCAAAAAATGGTTGCACGAATTAAGTTTAGAAAGATTGTATCCATATTTGTTATCATATTAATATCCGACTGTGTTTAGATTCTACTTTAATTTATCTTTTTATGGATCTTAACTTGCGAATAAGCATAAGACCCTCATTCTCATAAATACTGTATTATGTAAAGTTAACTAATTATTCATCGATCAATTGTGTTTGGTACGAGAAGTGGCCTTCATTGCTCTTGGCCATTATGTCTGTTGATTTGAGTTAATTAATGAAGTTGATTTCCCCTAAAAATGAGTATGCATTATGTTATTGCTTTTTTTACTAGTCTTATGTTATGTCCATGACTTTGTATTCTTTAATTGAGCCCTACTTTTATTAGTTAGCAAATTAGGTCCTTGTATTCTCACACATGTTAAAAATATGTTATTGTATACAATTGAGGTCTTTATATTAGTTAGATATGTCAAAATTAGGTTATTGTATTATTATAAGGAAGTACTTCTTTAACATAACTGAAAATAGATGCACTTAATATTACAAATAACACAAAAACTAATGTACATCCGTCTGTACCGTGTGAAAGAACAAAAGTATCATCGATTACTAAGAAAATATTATTTATAAAAATATCAAAGTTCGTATATATAGATGGATGTATAGAGATCATATCAAGAAATTAAAGTTCAAAGATCAGATTAAAAAAACATGAAATTACAATGACTCCACATTTACATCCAAAATTAAAGAGATCTAATTCATATTACAAAATTCTATGCATAACACGAAATTTTGTTCGGTCCCAAACGGATATATAACAACGTAGTCATATTCCTTGCCTCATAATATATATAACTTGCATAATAATACAAGTCGGATTACTTGAAAGAGAGACAAAGGATGTGATAAATTCAAAATAAAAATAAAAAATCGGAGAAATAAATCACTAAAGGAAAGAAAGTGACCCCTTAACCCCAAGACCAACACCTCCCACTTATTTTGAATAATCAAATCATTTAATAATAGCCTTTCAATCAGGTTTCGCAAAAGTGTGTCCAACTCGACCCCAATAATTCCTCATCCACTTCATTTTACCATCTGACGAGAAATTGGGGAGAGGAGATATCTTACAGTGGCAGTGGGTCGTAATTATCGCGAAAGTCCGGCCCCAAAAGCTTGATTGGCAAGTCCGAGAAAAGAGCTTGTCGTTATAAATATGGCATGAGAGGATCTGATTTCGCAAAGGAGTTAAAAAACTCGTTTATATTCTCTTTGAAGCGACAATTAAGCCGTGCGATTAGCTCAATACCATCTCGTGGGTGCGGGCCCACCGCCAAACCCTAATATATCGGACGGTCGACAACACTTTGATGTCAAAGTTTGATGCCCTGCTGCTCATAGAGATCCAATCACTAATTCATTTTTTCGTTTCTCTTAATCATTTTTCACACTATTTGATTTTTTTAATACTTAGGGTTTATTTTCCACGAGCTTTACGTATCGTATTTTCATTATAATGTTTTGTAATAATCGGGTTGTTTTCCACGAGTTTACATAGCTTTAGCCTTTATAATTATTTTAGTTAATAGTTATATCCTTGAAGCTAGTAGAGATATAAATGGATTTCATGTCAAATTTATTATTTCGACGAGGTCTGATAGCAGAAAAAAAGTTCAAAATTTTGTTCAACTTAACATCCTGGCAAATCTTCGAACTTGCTTTTTTTAGCCATAGTTTCAACGATTTAGTGCAATTTTAATCGAACTATTACTTTGACCACTTTTAATTCGACCATTTAGCTGAATTTAATAAATTTTCAATTCAGTTAGATTAAATGTATTTTTTTTTAAAATTAAATCACTTGATTATGATCCCAAATAGCTAACGGGTAATAGTTGCACTTGATTAAAAAATGAATAAAATTTTAAATTGATGCAAAATATTAAATCTAATTAGGGGTATTCAAGCTGTTAGCAATAATGAAGAGTTATAATAATATAAGCGACACACGATCCCCTAACCTAGTAAAGTAGCTAAAACAGAAGCGAGCCGAAGACCACTAAGAGATTCCGAGCCGTTGATCACGGACAAGAACGTAGCCGGCTCCTGGGCCCCATGTTGACTGTACATATGATAAATATATATTCCACTGTGATAAGCTAGTCTGCTTATCGTTGTTTCCAAAATGATAAGTAGAGTACCTTATCTCCTTCACTGAGTCTCCCCTTCCTATAAAAATCACATATTTTCTGCAAGTAATGTCGTAGTTTTATTTATATTTATTTCCCTTTCTCCAACGATAGACTAGAGAGAGAAAGTAGAGAGAGAAAGGAACCCCTATGTGTGTCTCTGTGTGTATTTATAGCTGTATACACAATCTCTCACCTCCATATCTATTGTAGAGACAGAAATCAAGCCCCATTTTCGCCTCGAGCTCGTCGTCTTCCTCTCAATCGATCGATCTCTGAAGTAAACCCTTCTCTGTGTGTGTGTGTGTGTGTGTGTGTGTGTGTGTGTGTGTGTGCATATACATACACGCACACGCGGGCATCATATGTATATATATACTGGAATATCGCTTTGAAGAACTCTTATTATTTTTATTTTTCCCCTGCTTTTGATGTTTTCCCCCCTAAGCTCTGCTTTTCCTCACTAAGTATTGACACAAATAATTTATCTTGACTTTTCTGTTCTGTTTTTTTCTGCTTCCCCTTTTCTTTGCATCTCGGATTCCATTTAAAGCTGCTTTCATTTCTCTGATCTCTTAAATTAGCGTCGAATTCTTAAATTTGATTTATTTGTCTGAAGTTTTATCAAAACCCTTATTTTGTCGGTGCACGCCTCACCCCCTCTCTTAAAATTCTTCATTTCCATTTTCATCGAGATCAGTTTAATGATCTAGGTATGTGTTGATTTTTCTTTCTCCAATTTTTTCTTTTTATTTGGTATTTTACCTGTATTTAAGCACTTTGTTGTTTATTTTTGCAGTAGTATTATTTTATATAATAATGGGTTTTGAAGC
Source organism: Salvia rosmarinus (assembly GCA_036937905.1). NCBI lineage: Eukaryota > Viridiplantae > Streptophyta > Magnoliopsida > Lamiales > Lamiaceae > Salvia > Salvia rosmarinus. The sequence goes on from CM072823.1 coordinate 69,212,974, forward strand.
TTGTGTGGAACAATAATTAAATGGAGACATGGTTTGACAATTAAATATGGCTAGTGGTAGCTGACCCTTTCATTTATTGTTTTTCTCTAGGTTATATTTATTTAAAAAATTAATCTTTTATTATGGGTTTTACAGATCTGCTACTATTATTTACTTTCGAATTACCCCACTGGATTTGAAGAAGAGTTGGTTGGAATGTCTTCTCTCAGTAGAGAACTAGTGTTCTTGATCTTACAGTTCCTAGATGAAGAAAAGTTCAAAGAGACCGTTCACAAGTAGGTTAATTTATTCGTATTGCAACTGCCTCTGTGTGTGTGAATTAATTTTTGTCCTTTTCTTGTGATTGGGTTATAATTATCTGTTTTTATTAATGTGGGCTTTCTAATTATAGGCTTGAGCAAGAATCTGGATTCTTCTTTAACATGAAGTATTTTGAAGATGAAGTTCACAATGGGAACTGGGAGGAGGTTGAGAAATACCTCTCTGGATTCACTAAAGTAGACGACAATCGCTATTCAATGAAGATCTTTTTTGAGATTAGGAAGCAGAAGTACCTTGAAGCATTGGATAAGTGAGACTATATTTTGCTTGTTGAGAATCTGTCCAAGGATAGTTTAATTTTGCTAATTTAAAATTGGATTTTATTGTTATATATAGGCATGATCGGTCCAAGGCTGTTGAGATCCTCGTAAAGGATCTTAAAGTATTTGCATCATTTAATGAAGAGCTTTTTAAAGAGATAACTCAGCTGTTGACATTAGAGAATTTCAGGTATTGAGCAATTGCTATTTATTGATCACCCATGTAGGTTAACTATGATACCTTTATTAAGCTGAGCTCAATGTTGCTTAGGGAGAATGAACAGCTATCGAAGTATGGCGATACAAAATCTGCACGAGCCATTATGCTTGTTGAGCTGAAGAAGCTAATTGAGGCAAATCCATTGTTTCGTGATAAGTTACAGTTTCCGAACCTTAAGAACTCAAGACTGCGAACACTAATCAATCAAAGGTAGAAGCCAGTTTGAGGCATTTGTGCAATCTCTGGAGATCAAATTTTATTTCCTGGTTCTTGCCATAGTATTGAACTTGGCTGTGCCTGTTTTATTGGTGTTATAGAGGATTATTGTGTTTTAATGATTTCATCAATACTTCTGTAGTGATGAATTCACCAGGGTTTATTAGGTATTAATATTCTTGTTGCATTGTTATTAGGTATAAACTGTTGCTTACGTCTCCAACTTTTCGGTATAACTGTTTAGGGAAATAAGATATTAATATATTATTGCCTTTGTTTCTATTCTATTTTGATGCCATCTCATTATAGCAATTGCATAGGCAAAAATTAATGCATATGCATCTGCAGCTTAAATTGGCAGCACCAACTTTGTAAAAATCCTAGGCCGAATCCAGATATTAAAACACTTTTTGTGGATCATTCATGTGGACAACCAAATGGTGCACGGGCACCCTCGCCAGCAAACAATCCTCTGCTTGGAGGAGCATTACCAAAACCGGGTGGCTTTCCTCTGGGTGCACACGTGGTAGGTTTATAAATGTTGGTATCTAGTTTGGCATTTTCCTCACATCATATTTTTTGCTTACTGTCCTGTTGTTGGTCTGGCCAGCCCTTCCAGCCTACTCCAGCACCAGTTCCAACACCCCTCGCGGGTTGGATGTCTAATCCACCTACTGCAACTCATCCAGCTGTCTCTGGTGGACCTATAGGTCTTGGTGGCCCACCTATTCCAGGTTTGAATTTCTTGATGTATGAGCATTTTCAAAATCAAATTGTAGTGTCATAGAATGTGAGTTCCAAAACTCAGACTCTTCCTTATTGAATTGAACATTAGATAATCTAAATTTTCATTATATCTATGAAATTGGTCCGTTCTTCAGCAGTAGTTAGCTTGTTGCTTATGGAAAAGAACTGCTTTGAGCAATTTGATTTCTTCTACAATGATCAAATAACATATGATGCAATTTGATTGTTGCTGTTGAGTTCCATCCACAAATGCCATATAATTTGTGCTTCAAGGTTGGAATGTTGATACTTTTCATGAAATGTGAATTACTTTAATGTAGTCATCACGGTACTTGAGGTATATGCACATGCACGTTGGAATATCCTATTCTGGAAGCGTTCTCTTACTCGAATTGTCTTCAGAACATTAATATTTCACTTTGATACTTGATCAGGCTGACTTTCTAATTGGTTCTGTTTATTGTTGCCTCGTGCAGCTGCTCTTAAGCATCCTAGGACTCCGCCAACAAATCCTTCAGTTGATTTTCCATCTGGTGATTCTGAACACCCCAGTAAAAGGACCAGACCAATGGGAAATGACGAGGTGGTTGGATATGTAAAAGATAACAATCTTGAACTTGAGATGCCTACTTTTGGTTATCATGTTCATCATCTGATCTGTGTTTTTTTGTATGCAGGTAAATCTTCCTGTGAATATTCTCCCTGTGTCGTTCCCCGGGCATGCACATAGCCAGACTTTCAATGCACCAGATGACCTGCCCAAGACAGTTGCACGGACTTTGAACCAAGGATCATCTCCTATGAGCATGGATTTTCATCCTATCCAACAGACTCTACTTCTAGGTTGGTTTTGCAACTAGATAATTTCTTCTTTTCCTCAATATAATCTTCAAGCAAAGGTTAGCAATTTGATGTCCTACATTCTTTTCTATCTGACAACTCAGTTGGCACCAATGTGGGAGATATTGGGCTGTGGGAGGTTGGTTCGAGAGAGAGGCTGGTTCAAAGAAACTTCAAAGTGTGGGATCTTAGTGCGTGTACAATGCCTTTACAGGTGTCAATTTTCTTTCATGAACTACAGTTAACTATCAATAATCTTAAGGATCATTATTTGAGAATATAAGTTTCTCTACTGAATCCAGGCTGGTCTGGTGAAAGATCCTGGTGTCTCAGTGAATCGCGTGATTTGGAGCCCAGATGGGTGTTTGTTTGGTAATGTGTCCTAAACCTCATACAGTTTGATGTTATATCACTGATTGTGTGATATGATATATCTCTCTCTTCTTGTTTCTTCTAACAGGAGTTGCATATTCAAGACACTTGGTACAGATTTTTTCGTATCATGGGAACAATGATGTGCGCCAGCACTTGGAGGTGACTCAGTCATCATATCTTCACTGATTAATGCTTAGATTATTTTGGAATTTGCACTAACTACTGGTGTTTTAGATTGATGCTCATGTTGGCGGAGTAAATGATCTAGCATTCTCCCACCCCAATAAGCAGCTTTCCGTGATAACCTGTGGAGATGACAAGCTTATCAAGGTTGGTTAACATGGTAGCTTTTTATTTTTAGTCTGGCAAATTCATTTATGGTAATTCATGATTCTTAGGTTTGGGATGCAACAACTGGTGCCAAACAATACACTTTTGAAGGTCACGAGGCCCCTGTATATTCAGTATGTCCTCACCACAAGGAGAATATTCAGGTGCATAAGCCATTGTAGTAATTGCATCATTTGTTAATAATCTGATGTTTCATGATTAATCATATTATGCAGTTGATTATTTTATAATATATATGCCATTGTTTTCCAGTTTATCTTTTCTACAGCATTAGATGGAAAGATTAAGGCATGGTTATACGACAATTTGGGATCTCGAGTTGACTATGATGCTCCTGGTCGTTGGTGTACAACCATGGCCTACAGTGCTGACGGAACAAGGTAAAGTATTCTGGTGCCAAGTGACAAATTGATTTATGCTGTTTGATACCAGGTATATTCAGCTGAAAATTTTATTGTTCAGGCTTTTCTCTTGTGGGACCAGTAAAGATGGAGAGTCACACATTGTTGAATGGAATGAAAGTGAAGGAGCCGTGAAGAGAACATATCAAGGTTTCAGGAAACGATCATTGGGGGTTGTGCAGTTTGATACGACTAAAAATAGATTTTTGGCAGCCGGTGATGACTTTTCTGTCAAATTCTGGGATATGGACAATACTCAACTTTTGACTAATAGTGATGCTGACGGAGGTCTTCCTGTGAGTATCTTACTTAACATTATGGATAGCTTATAAGTATGACTGTTCACTGAAACTTGATTTTGCCTTCGACAAATTGAAAGGCAAGTCCACGCATCCGCTTCAATAAAGATGGGACCCTGTTGGCTGTTTCTGCCAATGAAAATGGAATCAAAATTTTAGCAAATCCAGATGGTCTTCGGTTGCTACGTAACTTTGAAAATCTTGCTTTTGATGCCTCAAGGGCTTCTGAAGCTTCAAAGGTAATTACATTTACTTGTAGTATCTTTCCATATCCATAATAAATGATATTAAAGGTTTTCATGTTTGTTAACAGCCCACTGTCAATCCAATATCTTCTGCGGCAGCTAGTAGCGCAGGACTAACGGACAGGGTGGGCTCAGTTGTTGGCCTCTCCGCTATGGTTGGTATCCCTTGGCGATTTTCTTCTGCAACTTACCCTCTACTGCTTTGCATGATAAATCTTTGTTTTACTGGAAACTTCATATGCTCCCACAATTTTACCCATTTTTCTATTATGTACTAAATTTACATTTGTTTAGTCTTTCAATGCATAGCTACAGCACTGTGTTTGATTTTGTAGAATGGGGATACAAGAAATCTTGGAGATGTGAAACCTAGAATAACAGAAGAAACAAATGACAAATCAAAGATTTGGAAGCTCAGTGAAATTAATGAACCATCTCAATGTCGAGCCCTGAAGCTCCCAGAGAACTTACGAGTAACTAAGGTATATCCTCTTTCTATTCAACTTCTCGCCTGACAGGTAATTCTTGTGTGAGATATCATTTTTATGACCAGAAGATATTGTCCGATTTTATGCTTTTTCGAATTCTAAAACAGTTCTTAAGCATTAAAATATGTTTGTATAGATATGTTCTTAATAATTGAACCCTGTGAAAATATCCCAGACTGGAAAAGTGCTTCATATAATTTGTAATCATTTATTTACACTTAAATTCCTTTTCCACGATGCACTTGGAGTTGGAACAAATTTCTATTATATTTTTTATCAATTTATTTCTATTTCTTTGAATCTTGGTGTACTTGGTCAACCGGTAGTAGTCACTGATTATTAGTTATATTGATGCATGAAGATATATCTGTTGTGCTTGCATTGGCAAGTAGTTTGATTTTAGTTTGGGTTTAGTCTATCTCTTGTTTCTTTTTCTACCAGAGCCAAACCGTTATCCAGAACTATCTCCTTTTAGAACTTATAGCATCTGTTTATGAATATTAATATCGTGCCATTTTCATGTTGATTGTGCACACATGGCACTTGGTAACTAACAAGGTTCTTTTTTGTATCGCTCTAACAGATATCAAGGTTGATATATACAAATTCTGGTAGTGCTATACTGGCTTTGGCTTCAAATGCAATCCATTTACTCTGGAAATGGCAGCGGAGTGATCGTAATTCAAGTGGAAAAGTATGAAAGGACTACAGTTTTGTTCACCCTAAATGTCAATTGTCAAGTATATATTGTCTGAGAATGGAATGTTAATGATGTAGGCAACTGCCACCGTTTCACCTCAATTATGGCAACCATCAAGTGGAATTTTGATGACCAATGATGCGGCCGACTCGAACCCCGAGGAAGCTGTTTCTTGCTTTGCCTTGTCGAAGAATGATTCTTATGTAATGTCAGCATCTGGAGGAAAGATATCTTTGTTCAATATGATGACTTTCAAGGTAATGATGTAATGAAATAATGAATCTTGTACCCTTGTGTTTATATTTGCGTGTAATCATTTCTCTAAATCGTGATTGATCGCAGACAATGACAACCTTCATGCCTCCTCCACCCGCAGCAACATTTTTAGCATTTCATCCTCAGGATAACAACATAATTGCAATTGGGATGGATGATTCTACAATTCAGATATATAATGTTCGAGTAGATGAGGTATTATAGAAATTAGGGTTTCATATGAAAATCTATCATTTTTATTTTGGCAAAGGCTAGGAGTTGAAGTATGTTATTGACTTGGTTTCTCTTGCAGGTCAAAAGCAAGCTTAAAGGTCACTCTAAAAGAATTACAGGACTTGCCTTTTCGAATGTTTTGAATGTCCTAGTTTCATCAGGAGCCGATGCCCAGGTCAACGATTGAATTTAACATTTTCTTCTGTTAGTTTGCTGCTGAATGCCCATCAAGTCTTGTTTGTGATAATTTGAAAATATAGTTGAAATATCTCTTTTCTTGTTAGTACAAATGTTATTTGCTCTTTACGATAAGATGAACCATTTCTGATTTGCTTTTATTTGTGGCTGTTGCTCTGCAGATCTGTGTGTGGAGTTCCGACGGATGGGAAAAGCAGAAATCAAGATTTTTGCAACTACCTCCCGGGAGATCACCAGCTGCACACTCTGAAACGCGCGTACAGTTTCATCAGGACCAGATGCATTTTCTGGTTGTACATGAGACGCAGCTTGCCATATATGAAACAACGAAATTAGAATGCGTAAAGCAGGTAGGTAACTGCATAGACTGTCTTAGTAAAAATGAGTCTTAGTGCAGATCTCTAACACTTGAATGTTTTTTTCCCCATCATCAGTGGGCCCCACGAGAATCTGCTGCCCCGATATCTCATGCAACGTTTTCCTGTGATAGCCAGCTGGTATATGCTAGTTTTCTTGATGGAACGGTGTGCATATTCACTGCTGCACCCCTCCGTTTACGATGCCGCATTAATCCTTCCTCGTATCTTCCCTCAAGTGTCAGGCAAGTTTTTCTCATGATAATAGACTTTGGCCCCTTCTATTTTATAATGAGGCACACTCTGGTACATCTGCCCTAATTAAATCTTAATTGTAATTAATAAACCCTACATGGGTTGGTGAACTCTAACTGTGGTGGATGTATTTTACATCTGAAAATATTCAAGTTTTTGCCTTTTTATGTATGTGCAAAAGAGGCGTGAAGATTCTATTTATTTCATACATGCCTAAACCTTTTATTTTTTCTCCAGCAGTTCAAACGTGCACCCTCTTGTGATCGCTGCACATCCACACGAGACAAATCAGTTTGCGTTAGGTCTATCAGATGGTTCGGTTCACGTTTTTGAGCCGCTCGAATCTGAAGGCAAATGGGGGGTACCACCACCGGCCGAAAACGGGTCCGCAAGCAGCGTGCCGACAACTCCTTTAGTTGGCGGATCAGCCCAAGATCAAGCACAAAGGTGATATCATAAATTAGACACGTCATGACTCTCTAGTTAACGTTGCATTTTCCAGCCTCACCGGATAACTTTGACTTGGGTTTGGGTGGAGAATGTTGGTAGTGACGATGTATTTAACATACCTGTACATTATTATTATTATTCTGGCATTTCGTAACACATTTTTCTTCTCTATTTTTTCTCACTGTTGGGAGCTGGTATGTAATTAACTCACACCTATGGCTCAAACATGCCTATTTAATTTGCCACATTTTGGGTAAAACATATGATGTAAGATGAAACGTCTCTGGGGGTATTAGTAGTTACCATTTTCTAGAGTAGTAGAAGACAAATTCATTTTGATTTTGGCCGTTTCTCTAATTCAAGATAAATTTCTGCTTGTTTTCTTCTTGGTTTAGCTTTTGTTGATGCAACACTTCATGAAATATATTTTTCTACTTATGTATATTAATATAAGCATATGAAAAGTAAATATATTGCAGGGTGAAACCAACAAAATATATTTATGCAGAAGTAAGAATCTAAAAATAAAATTACAAAGAAAGGGATTGCTGGCCTGAAAATTGGATCAGGATTAATTTTCAAAAAACCAGACAGGAATCCTATATGCCCTCTTGGAATGAGACTTTTCTTATATAATTGGATGTTTTTTTAAGTTGGAAATAACTAATCTCCATTAAGACTGGGTTTACTAGGTTGGATGTTTTTTTAAGTTGGAAATAACTAATCTCCCTTAAGATTGGGTTTACTAGGTTGGACAAAATCGCCTGTACACCTCTATCTGCAATAGTATTTGATAATGTTTTCGGAAGATTCTATAAATACAAATTAAGACCAACTTGTTATAAGAGAACGAGAGAAAATACCCGAATGTACGAGGAATTCGCACATGCTTAATATAATTTTACTAAAATAACTAAGTGTTTAGTTAGGCAGTAAGAAAATCATGACTAGTAGATATTACTAGTTGCTTATGTGTTTTCTTTGTATAGTTTATTTTATGATATAAATTTTATCATATAAACGATCGCAATGAATTTCCTTACGAATACACACATGAATTAAGATGGTGACTGGTATGGTCGGATAAGACTGGAATGGATTATTATATATTACTTGTATCTATGATATTTTGGAAAATATTTAGATAATAAGAAAAAATGAAAAGTAATTCATACGTGAAGGTAATTTTAGTTACTAGTATTACCAAAAGACCATAACCACTGCCAATTTCCACATCGACTTTAAGAGTGCAAACGATATACGTAACAAATTTCAAATATTTACATACGACAGGTTATGGATCTCCACAGAACTCCATGAATGTTTCTTACTTATATGTACATATTTCCATCCATCAAGATAAGCTCGAGAACTTCACATGCCGCAGTGGCGACACGCTAAGCAACAAACTTCAAATTTATGTACGATTTTATTTTCATGATATGATATGCTTTATTAGCAAAATGCAGACGACGTTTCCCTTGCCCGAAATATGTACAGTTCGGACTTTACTCTGGCCGGAAATTCACCAGGTTGGGAAGATCCGTCGACTGAAGCTTCTTGATGTCGTTGGCGGTCACCTTGCACGACTCCAATGTAAGTGACTTCAAGTTTTTAAGTGGCTTCAGGTGATGCAAACCAGCACTTGTCACCCGAGAGTTCGACACGTTCAAGGAAACAAGTTGCGTAAGCCCTGCAGCCAAAACCCGATTTAAACAAGTTTCCGTTTTCACTAAACAACACACACACTACCAGACTCGGAGAAAAAGCAAGTCTCCAACTTCAAGCATTTTTGACCTATTTCATAAATACTAGAGAATTTGCACAAAGAAATTGTCTCAAATTTGATATCATATACAAGAACATGAGAAATTATTACCACCAATGGAAATGTTGAGATTAAAAATTTCTTGGAGTGCGGGAACTATCGAGGCCAAAAAATGCTATAAAGATTAATATATGAGATCACATTTCCTTTTTCCATAAAATGAACATCAAAGAAATCAGTTTATGTACCGGAAATTGATTCCAAGCTCTTGTCGGTCAAGAGATTGTTCTGAGATAGATTCAACAGCGTCAAGGATGTGAGATCTTTAATGTTCTTTACTCCAGCATCAGTTAATCCACCACCACAGATCTCCAGAGAGCGTAGCTTCTTGAATGCTAAAGGACAAGGAAACAAGAAACCAACGAGGATGATCAATACTTAAGTAACCAAAAACATGAACAGAAATGTAAAACATGACAATTATAACGGGATCTGACAGCGCAAAGACAAGCCAAATCCTCTTTTGCTCTTAGCTTTAAAGTCTGAAAGATAAATAGTTCAGAAACGATGAGGTAATATATATATAGAACATATCCAAACTTAACATAGATCCCTTTCCCTGTTACCTAACTTCTCTTTTCAGTTTTTTATACCATTTTTGTAGGAGAAGAGGGTCTAAGGAGGAAAAGTGGTGGCAACGGCGAGGCATCAAAAGTTCCAAGAGCTAGATACGATGAACTCGCGATAGAATTCTATAGGAAGAGATGTTAAACTTACAGATAGAACATACAACTTTTTGACATGATAGTCAGCAAATGTCTCACGTGAAGGAGATACAGCAAATTCTACTAATATGCACCACACCATCACAAACCATTATTCCGCCCAAAACAAATTACAAAAAAGAAAATCATAAAATAGAGATAATTAAGGTTCCAACCCCACATAAACCTTTCCACCATGTCTCAATCACTACGAGTAAATTTAAGTTCAAATAGCCACAAAAGCACTAAAAAAGGATCTCCACCAAAGACAAAATACATAAACTGAACTTACTTTACAGTGATATTTCTCATACCTCGGAGATAATTGGTTCCAGAATCAGTAATCCGTGCTCCAAAAAGATCCAGATGCATCAACCCAGTCAGACCTGCAATGGATGATATAGTAAATTTCATGCACTCATCACATGCACGTGCATGCACACATCAAAACAAAATAAATAAACACATCAGTTTCTTTTGTCAAGGGAGTGCAGCTAAAGAAGGAACTACCAGATAAAATAAATAAAATACAGCAGTTTCCTTTATCTAGGGAACGCAGATAAACTAAGGGATTTGTGTTCAAAACTGTACTGCCATGCCATTAGAACAGCAGAATCACTCGAGAAGATTGAAATGATAAAATAAATTTATCTAGGATGTAGGAGAGTTTTAGACATCATGAAATATACAGATAACGATATTAGCAGATAAAGAAGAAGGAAATCAATGCAGCTTTTGATTAGGATGCTTCATTTTTTAGTTGAAATGAAACCAGAATGCAAAGGTCCCAAACCATATCAAAAGTGGAAAAGTAGAAAGCAAAGTAACATGCTCATCATGACTGGACTTGAACTCAGTAACGATGTATACCACATTGCAGTTTAAGACAATCTTGAGTGCAATTCAACAACAAAAGAAATGACGGAACTGCAACAACTAAGAAACCAATAAACTCACTCTAGAAGAACAAAATAACTAGGCCAAGCAGTAATATTCGTTTTTGCTGCCAGAAGCCTTCCATAGTCTGTGTAGACTAACATCTTATGCATACACTAAGACGCTAACCAGGCTAAAAATTCTTACTTGTAAGAGCAGCAAGACCAGCATCTGTAATTTGACGTGCATCCAGATTGAGCGACTTGAGAGATGATAAGCCAGACAACTTTCTCAAGCCACCATCAGTAACAACAGTAAATGATAGATTTAAATTCTCCAGATTAACTAGTCCTGCAATTAAAAAACCAATCAATATTAGACGAAACTAAAGTTCTAAATGATTGTTCAAGGTTACCGTTCCTAGACTGCTTAGAAACATGCTATCTGATATGAATAACAAAGAACAACATGCCCTTCCATCGCTTTATATATAAACACTGAAAGGCGAATACATCATAAGAGAATTCAGACTGCAGAACCCAAGAAATCATGATCAAGGCGGCAGCACCTTTCGAGTTTAATTCATCAAAAGGTTGAAAGAGAAGGCATATAAGACACGAACTTTCAAATGAGCAAAGTGGAGATTTGTTGTTTAGTTGGCACTTGGCACGTTTGTTGCAACCATCGAAAAAATAAAAGGAGAATAGGTTCTTCACTTGTATAAACAGAGAAAATCCTCCTTAGCCAAGTCATGAGAACTTCCTTGTATAGTACCAGTTTGGAAATTCATCCTCTTTTGTGATAGGGTTTTGCACTTTCTTCTATTCTTGTACTTTCCCACAATGCTAACATTTATGTTTGTGGGGCTCTTGATGCTTGTCTTTTACACTATCCATTCGTGCTGTATCTCTGGTTGAGTAAGTATCCCCGCTTGACAGGACTTCTGCTCCATAACAATGCTGTCATGAATGTGCTCTGTACAGACCGGGTTGTCCCACATAACAAACAATTGATTGCCACTTCATTCATCTATATCATCTGGTTTATCTCGATAGTAATAGTTTCAATAAGTGCTGTCCGAGTGGGAGACAGATTCATTTAGGTTTTTGTTGAAATATTAAATGTTAGTTGTGGTTCAGAATGGTGGATGAGTTCCATCAATAACAAAAATTGTATCAATCTTAGTGAGAAGACCAACAACGTTAAATGAAACTTTTTCATTTGTTATATAAAATGATTTAGGTCAGAGGCCTCAAACATTTCCATTGAAGAAAAGGAGTTTAGCATGTGCACCAACTGATGATGCACTTCTGCTAGCTAGAAGGTATTGATAGTGATGTTCTAGAAGATGCGAGGTGGAAAGCAGCAGTAGTTCCTCATATAAATTATTGACTCTAGAGACATAGTAATATGGAGAAGAGCGCAGTACAATATATGCTGCATTCAGGAAGGATGAATCGCTCCCGAAAATGAATCTATTGATTCTCTCCCAATTGGTTGGAAAGGCCCTAACCATATTAGGGTCTCCCACAAGATCTAAATTTGGATCTAAGGGCAAATAAAATTTTTGTTAATGAAAAAACAAATGAATTTGTAACAATACATTTCTTGAAAAACCTCATTTCTTGGTGTCAACATAGGATATGTGGTAGAAAAATGGAAGATCTATTCTCTTTAAGCAGAGTACAAATTATAGGCTTCTCTTGTAAATTCAGGAAGTGACATTTACTTATCTCTTTTGAAATCTATTCATCTATATTCTTTTAAAATGTAAGCGGTAACATATATTTGTCATATAAGCTATGTTTGTACTAAAGTAACCGAGTTTGTCAAAGTCAAATATACAAAAAAGTTCATCAACAGTTTTGAGCCATATAGCATGAAAAAGTGTAACTCCACTAAATAATTTCCAAATACCTTTGGAAAAAATCGTTTTACTAATAACCACCCAAGAAAGTAGCCATAATCTAAAATAGCTGAAAACCCCAAATGATTAACTATGGCATTTATGTAGCAGAAAGTATGTTATCAACCTCTCTCTCTCATTTCCATCCTGAAATGGTCACTACTGGTGCCATGTCCCTCTAGTCACTATCTACTGCAGCCATCACATCATTGGATCAGTTTCCTCCTTCTAAAAAAACTTGAAACTTAAAGTGCAACTTCCTGCTGGAAATCAACCTAGAAGGCTGAGCCAGAGCAAATTAGCCCAAGTGCTCGGTCGTCAGTTACCTCCAAAATTTATCAGAGTGGTGCGCAGAAGAATGTAAGCTCATTTTCAAGCCCAATACTCAAAACCCGCCTTGTAAGCCAACTCTATAAATACCTTGACCTATCGGAGGATCTGTTCGGCACAAAAAAATTATACAGCACTAAACTATTTGACTAAATTTATGGGCTAGAGGGGAAGAAGATACTTGGAGTCACTTAGCACTCTGAAAGGGGATTTCACAACAAACTACTTTATATTTATAAAGCTCAAGACTCACAAATATAGTTCTTTAGAATATTTTTTTGTTCTGGTCCCCGGTATAAGCAGGAGAGCAAGTTATTATAGCTCGATGATCTCCTTCAAAAGTTACACACTGAATCATTTTTGTTGAAGTATTAAGCAACTACATAAGTAGATTAAACTTCCTAACAGGAGGATGAGTATCACTAAAAGGCACAAAAGATGCACATGCGTAAATATGTATACCATTAATCTGATCAAGTCTTACCAGAAAGATGGCGCAATGCACTGCTCCCAACTTCAGTATCAGACAACTCCAAAAATTTTAGACGAGTTAAACCTTGATAAAGCAACAGGAGATAAAAATCAGGAGGAAAACTTGTAACTACAAAGATTGGCATACACTGACAAAAAAATATCTGCATCAACTCATGCAATACAGGATCGCAAAAGATTGAAGAAAATTTTCAGGAAAAAAAATGAACAGTAGAGTATTCACAGACAAAATCCAGCAATAAGTTAATAACCTGCAAGATAAAGAATCCCTTCATCTTTAATCCTGCAAGAATCAAGGTTCAAGCTCTCCAAATTTATAAGACCTGTTTGAAAAGGGAAAAAAAGAACCTTAAATAATATATCATGACTGTAAGAGGATCAACATCAACTTCTTTATAAGCAAATATATTACCTTTAAGATGCACTAAAATTGCACCTGAGATATCATTGAACCCCAAATTCAACACTTTCATAGATTGCATCTCTGTGAAAAGCAGAAAAGACCAAAACATTTAATTCTCTCAAGCAAAAATCAAGAAAAAAAGTGTACAGCCCTTCTCCTTATAGATTTACTTCACTATATCTAGAAATCTCACTTGAAAAGTTTTCACATCCATTGTCCATCAAATGACATCTGCTAAGATTTAAATACTGCAATGCACCAAGAACTGCAACAAACAGAAAACATATCAATACAGAATGATACACCAGAGATACTTACAGAAAGTATTCTTGCCCGGAGATCCAAGAATCGTATATCATTTCAGTTATCATAAGGAATCAGGGAATTAGATTCTCAACAATATGTTCTCAAGGAAGTAGGTAATATAGCCAAAAAAGTAGAAAATGCAGAACATTTGCCTGAAAGTGACTCCAAGCATGCGGCAGTAACAGGACAACCCTCCATATTCAACAGAGTAAGATTCTTCAAGTCTGCAAGGAAATTATTGAAAGATTACAAAAACTTATCTGGCAGTGATATCTCCGTACAAGGCATCAGTAACTTAGTGGGGCAAATTTCAAGAATACGTTGGTACATAATGAATGAATAAATCATCATCATTCTTAGAGTTGCAGAATAGTAATTTTGCGGGAGACAGAATATCAACTATAGCATTTTTTACATCGCACTAATGTAAATAAACACTTCTCACCATTGAAGCACAGTGCCATTAATGGTCCAGAACAATATATTTAAACCACCCTTCAAACAAACAAATTAGCTTGAAGCATAAACAACATCTATGAGTCTTTTTTTCATGTTCAATTTTCTTGTGTTGAGCATCATAGGAGCGCATAGGAGCTTTCTCATAAAGATCAGTGAAACTACCTTCTAGAAAGGATACACCATTATCAGTAACCTTACTGGATGCAATTTGTAATGACTTCAAGCTTGTCAGGCCTGCAACAAAGAGAGAAATGGGTTGACCAATGTGGCATAATGCACTCCGATTAAGATAATTTCATATATCAATGAAAATCTTAACATCCAAGGATTTGGAATATCTTTACTAACATCTCAAATACTTAAGAATGTGACCCTGCTTTTGAAAGTCAATGAATCAGAAAGAGGAGATGAGCTAGCTACCTGAGATAGCCTTCATATCAGCATCAGTGATGCAATTACAACAGTTGACATTCAGCATTTCAAGCTTCGCAAGTCCTGTAAAAAAATGGTAAGATAGACCAGATAAAAAATATAGGCATTTAATGGCAATGCAAACAACATCCAATACATCAACTGCAGTTTCTGAAAAATCCTGGCGCCAATGCAATATTACCACCATATAGATATTCATAGTTACTTCCAATCACCAAGATTTCTTCCTAGGGTTTGACTGATGCCACCTAACCCAGACACCCTAACCAGAAAATATGAAACCTATATAAGATGGCTCTGTTTTGTGATATTGCAGTTCCCAAAGTTATCCATCTCACAAGTTGTGAACTTTTTGAAGAACGGAAAAGGAGAACTAATGGAAGATAGGTAAAAAGAAAAAGACAGAAGGATTTGCTAGACAACACAACAGAGGACTGCAAAGCCCTCCGATCTGCATTGTGAACTAATGGAACTTCCTCCAGGTGTTTTGATAACAAACATGTTTCAAATTTCAGTATTAATAAGGTTACGGAGAAAAAGAAAGCTCCATGATAGGAGTTGAAAGTAGCGAACAGAGCAACTGGTGCATTATGAAGATGAGAAATGGAACAGAAGAATATAAAGCTGCGATATGTACGTCCACCTCTCAAGTATCCTCCCAAAACCTCACCCTTATTTTTGCCCCAGACTTGGACTTATGTTAATTGATGAAGTTTGGGTAAACCCTAGAAATGAATTTATAAGAATTTATGGACATAGTTCTAACAGCTAAGCCTCCATCTTATTTGTGTTCTTGCAGACTGCATTTGCTCATAATAAACCCTGCCCCAAAGAGAATCATTCTCTGAAGAAAACTTCCCACACCAGTTGATAAGAGTTTAATTTCTCTAGCAGATCAATCTCACTGGGCGACCCCACCATGTCCCATGAGACAACGTGAGGGTGAATATACCCATCAGGACCATTTCTTGTATAAGGCTAGCGATTCCTCATACAAGAAGAAATGTCAAGTAGTTGGGAAAACTATTTGAAAGTGAGAGAATATTACTTCTCTCATGAATTAACAAATAATGTAGTTCTGAATGCTTCTAATCCCATGCATGATCTAGAAATTACTTAACCAATCAGAAAGAACTCACAAAATACAAACCTTTTAGGTGAGAAAGTCCTCCATGGATTCTTGGACATCTCTCCAGATCCAACTTTACCAAGTTGATTAAGCCACACAAAGAACCTATTCCTTGGGCAGTAATCAAGTTGTTTCTTTTAAAACTTAGAGTAGTCAGGTTTGACATACCTACAAGGTTGAAAAACAAGGGCAAATTAGATCGTTGGTTCCTGACTACATTACAGTTCCCAACACCCCACCATGCACTATGTACTCCCAATGCTTTGGATGGGATTGGGTATTCCTCAAAGTAGACAATATTTAAAACTCAGAAATGTTGTCCTAAAATACACCAATACAACCAAATGCCAGAAAGCAACCAGATACACTAACAGCGCATTTTATGCCTGAATACAAGTTCAGGAGAAAATAACCCAAATAGATTTCTGCAGAGACATCATGAAACGAGTTCATTGCAACAAAGGAACAGCAAGCAGTAGCTGGGACATCATGCCCCAAGAAAACCGTTTTATTCTAGTCAGACAACACCCAAACAGCTCTATGTACATCATACAAAATGGATTAAGATGTGAAGCTGTAAAGAGAATGTCAACCATAACTAAACACTCAAGTTGTAACATAGGAAGCAGTCTTTGAAGAGAGAGAGAGAGAGAGAGAGAGAGGGAAAAAATTATAATAAATATATCCAGATGAAAAGAATTTAATGACACTAGCACCAACACATTACTAAGTACGCACATATGATGTCAAAGTGGACAAAATCAGAGTCTAATAGCACTGCCAAAATCATTATGCTAATTACAATATCATCAGGAACAAAATCAAATGTGGAATTAGAGGGGGCAGTCTCACCATTGATCAGTTCGAGACCCTTGTCCGAAATCTGATCACAATAATTGAGATTCAAGGCCTGAAGACTCTTGCACTCTTTGAGATAATTTAGCCCAGATTCAGTAACATCTGAACCCGAAAGATCCACAGAGAGCAAAGACGAACCCTGAGAAGATACAATGTCCATCCAACTGTCGCCAACTCCTGGGTACTCTCCCAAATTAAGATCCTGCATTAAACAGCACAGCTCTAATAAGACAATCTACCACTAGGCACTAGCGCAGCTATGACCTGCCCTTGTGCAAATAAATCTTTTAATGATACCTGAAGAGCACATTCTCGAAAAGCTTCAAGTAAAGAATCAGTCAGGCATTGGGAACAGACTAAATCATCAAAAATCTGCTGACTTATATCCCTTGGCAGCATGGAGAAGGTGCTATATTTGTTTATGTCCTTCAATGAACAAAATGCTTATGAATACCCTGAAGAGAGCTTTAGCTTTATCTCTGGACTAGTGGACTGCTAGAAAAGTATTCATTCTGAACTTACCTCCCTAATTTTGTATATGCACAAATCCATAAGTGTCGGGCAACTTTGTTTCCCCTGGCTAGCATCCATACAACCTCTAGAAAATGAGGTCCCAAGCCATTTTGAGCTCCCACTTTTAGTATATCTCCCGGATACTCCTCTGTTGAGGTTATCGTCGTTAGCCTGCTGATCACGCTTTCTCGAACAAACTCCCCCCATTTACAGCAGTATTCTTATCTAAGATATCATAGAAGGAGCAGTGAAACAGCCCATTTATTACGAATGTCAGAGGTACAAGCGGAATACTACCCTGACAAGAGCAGACGATGTCATTAAAATTTTAAATAAATTTACCATATGATTTCGTGAATCAAACCTTCCTAATCTGCTTCAGCAGTTAAATTTCTCATTAAACTAAGCATATTGAGCCCAGAGCAATTATAAACTCTAGGACTTAAACAGATGTCATGCCATAAACACACTCAATCGCGGATATGCATATTGAGCCCAGAGCAATTATAAATTCTAGGACTTAGATAGATGACATGCCATAAACGCACTCAATCACGGATAAACAAAATACGCAGAAAGGAAAACAGAGCATAAGAACGCAAGAATAATAAGCTTGCAACTTCTACGAAAGAAAAGTATAATACTCAGCACCGATTTCTTTTAAAAAATCAATCTTTCCACAAAGTTTTGTCACAGAAGCCCCAATTCCTCAGTGAAAAATAAGAGTAAAAGACAAAAGGCATGAGGGAGAAAATATCAACAAGTAATCGTTATTTCTCTGCATAAAATCACCGTAGCTAAGACTGACAGTCTCTGGAAAATGATCTTTAAAATAGATGAAATAAGGAAGACACATACATACAGTCATACAGACACAGAAAATGATGAATTTTCCTTAAAACACAATCACAAATCAACTCGCACGCACGCACGCATGATTCAACACATGATCAAGCATCTCCGTCTCAATAATCATCAGGATCACCGCAACACAAAATCCGAACCGTCGTCAATTGACATCATACAATATATAAGGCGCGAACACATAGTGGCATCTCCAAAAGCCAAGTGCGCATGCGGAAGAGAAAAGAAAAAATGGAAAGTACCTTAATAATCCCATCTAAGAATCAGCAGTCCAGAAATGTACAGTTAGAGAGAGAGCGGAAAGTGAGAGTAGCAGAGAAAGAAGATAGAGAAGAGAAGAAGCGTACAAGAAGAAGGGTGAGAGAGTGGCGCAGCCTCGTCCGAGCCCGGCTCCGAGCCAACCTATCTCCGCCACGTGGTGGAGTGAGGTGTCAGGATCTCAGCTTCGGGTGAAAAACGACGGCGAGATAAGATATGGTTTGGAGTTTAGGTACCACTGCTGCGATTATATATTAATTTTTATATATAAAACTGTACGATTCGGCTTTGCTTTATCCATTTGCGGGCAATGAGGAGTATTATTAACTATGGGACCCACTTCCGTGGAAGATTTTGTAAGTAATGTCTTCATCTGCGGCTGCGTAATCCAAATTTTTGCTCAATGAAATGAAATGGAGTGCTGCACTCCATCGGATTAATATCATACTAATCATCATTAAACGTAAGCTACTTGTCTTAAATATAATAATTTAGTAGTAAGTGTTCATATAAAAATCTATCCCAAATTATTGTGCCTTTTTTATTTAGTTCTAATTAAAACTATTATTTTACTATTAAATATGCAATTATATAAAAACCGGACAGTTCTTTCGACATTGGAAAACTAACTAGGATCCTGAAATGGAATTATATGTTAGTGAAATATGACACAGAAAATCCATGACAACTATCCTATTTTACACGACGAATTTAAGGTAGAAGGAAAATATATCCCTACTAATTATAATATATTTGAGAATTATATTCTAAAATGTTGGATTTAGGACCGACGTGGTTGCTGCCTGCTGGCTCCTTAGAATTTGCATTTATTGGCATAATTTTTTTATGATAGGCGGTGACTTCTTATCTACGTAGAATTCATACATTTTAAATATTATATCTATTCATCAAATACGTTTATTTAATTCTATTTTGATCCGTTCATAAAAATATTCACTTTTCTTTTTAAAAATATCAATTTTAGATTTTTATCCTAAACTTATCTACTTATTTACAAAAAAACTCACTCATGATCCATATTTTTATACTCACCATCTATTAATATATTAATTTATTATCGATATGACACACCTTTTAATCTCACTATCTATTAATCTATTTATTATTAATTTCACCCACTTTACACTCATTACAATTTATTAAATGAATGAAAATGATGGACGGATAGAGTATCATTTTATATTTATTAATTTAAGACTTAAATTGATATCAATAACAGTTTATCTTACCATAAATTTCACTCGCATACAAACCTACATAATCTTAAGGATGAATTTCATTAAGTTGTTAATAATATAATATTGAATTAATCATAGTTTATGAATTTTGAACCAAGTTCTAAATATAGTCCCATTTTTTTAATAAAAAAGTAGCCCAATTTTGGACTCGAGTTGCAAGTATGGCCCGACTATATAGTTTTTTGAGTCGGAAACTTTAACATGAAAGGTTCGAATCGACGTAAATACTTTAATTTTTTTTTTGTAAATTACATTGAAATATATTTACAATTTTAGCATTAAAATGACGCCTGCTTTAGTGGAAAATATATTTCAACATAAGTTTCAAAATAAATCAGAATATTCATATCGGATTCAAATCTTCTATATTAGAGTTTTAACCCGAAAATATAGGTTCAGACTATATTTGCAACTCACGTTCACTACTCAGACTATTTTTATAACTTTTCAAAAATCATACTTGCAATCACTCAAAAACCATACTATAAATTATAATTAGCCCTATAATGTTTGATTCGAAATAATGCGGAAACTTTAATTTGACATTATAAACCTAAGTTCGAAAAATCAAATCAACTTTTCTTTTGCTCGAATTTTTTAAAATTGATCCCAAATAGAAAATTTGGAGGATACATATAATTTCGCACATTTTTTTAATCTTCATGCTTTCCATATTTAATGAAAGTTAAATACACAGAATTTACTTTACAAATTCAACCAATTATGACCCTGATAAAGAAAAAAAACAAGAAAACAGACAAAACAGTCCCATTTCCTTCTTTGGATTTTTTTTTAAAGTATTTCCTTCTTCGGATATTAAAGCTAGACTTCCTGTGAAATGGGCTGAGATATTGAGAGAAAAGAAATACATTTCACACAAATCTCCATATCACAATCCAGAACTTCTCGAGAATACGATAAACCCAATCTCACTTCACACAATCACACACTAAAATCTGCAAATCCTCTCTCCCAAGTTTTAACACCCCCACCTCCATAGTGTTGCAACCACAATGGCATCCATAGCATCTGTTTCCATGGAAATCGCATCAAATTTCATGGGATTAGCCAAAAGCCGCTCTTATCCAATCTCATCTGTGAAAACCACGCACTTCGTCAGCAGAAATAGGCAGAATTTCGCTGTTAAAAATCGGAAGTTCTTGGCCTGCACCATTTCTGATAATTCAAGAATTGTATGCTCGTCGAAGCAGCCGAAAAGGCGCTTTTGCCGCAGTTTGACGGCTGCCTCCGCCACCTCAGTCGCAGGAACTGAGGATTCTGGTGTTGTGACCAAAATCCCTCCCGATAATAGAATCCCAGCTACCATTATTACTGGTTTCTTGGGTTCTGGAAAGGTATTTGTAGCTTTTTTTAGTTTTTGGGCTTTTGATTTTTCACTGTTTTGGATGTTATTTGTTTACTTTTGTGTTTTAACTGTTCCGAGCTTATCTTGCTCCTTCTCTTTCTCTTGTAAATTGTATTTGATGAGAACTTGTGTTTACTGCGGTTTTGTTATGTGTGTGGGTGAATTGTGAAGGGAATGCATTGTCGTGATTAAAGACTTTGAAATAGTCAAAGATTTCATCTTTTTATTGTATGTTGAAGATAACTGTGTAGTTGTTCTCTATTATGCAATTTTGTTTAGTGAAATTGAATTTTGCTGTGTTAATAGCATACTTTTTCCTTTTGGGTTTCTCTTTAGCTTTATGATATTTTGCTACTGAATCATGGTGTGTTTTGGTGCTAAAGTTTTAATCTTGCTAATCATTTTTTTGAATTTTTTATAAGAAGTCATCAACGCCTAGTATGGTGTGATTGTTTCGTAGTTTGGACTTTGGAGTGATTGTGCATTGGCCGCTAAATCTAATGACGTAGAAGATGCTACTCTCAGTTTTGTTGACCAGCTAATTAAAGCATGGATGCAATTACGTCAGTTTAAGCTTTCCACTAGTAATCATGCATGATATAAAATTTAATAGCAGATTGATCGTTATTTGTCTCTTACTGTTTGATAATATTTTTTCCTATTCAATCTTTGCATTATTGACACAGGGCTTGCAGATTCCTATATGTACATTGCTGCATTAATGATATTTACGTTGCTATTAGTTGATGTATCCTTCTAATCGACTCTCAATTGTTTGGTAGACAACCTTGTTAAACCACATCTTGACTGCTGATCACGGGAAACGCATTGCAGTTATTGAAAATGAGGTATGGACTGTAGTTAATATTAGTGTTGAAGTCGATATTACGCTGTACTCAAATGGCCTTCTATATTATCTGCATGATTTGTTCTGGATTTAAGAGCTGCATTTTCATTTGGAACTGTGATGCATTCTTTTCCCTCAAGAGCAATGATATGTTCAAAATGCTCTTGACGGGAGCTGAAAGTGTAATTTTTATTTTAGGTGGATCAATTCTAATTTTGGTTGACTCACTGGTATGCCAGTTCGGCGAAGTTGACATTGATGGATCCCTAGTTGCTGCCAAAACTGCTGGAGCAGAGGATATTATGATGCTCAATAATGGATGTCTATGTTGCACTGTGAGGGGAGATCTTGTAAGGATGATTTCGGAACTTGTAAGTGAGAAGAAAGGGAAATTTGATCACATTGTTATTGAGACGACAGGTAGGCTGATCGAATAAATAGTTTAGTTTGCATTGAGTTTGTTTGATTCCCAATGTATCAGCAAGTTCATTGTGTTTGACATGCAAAGAGGATTGGACATTCTTATTTTTTTCTTCCCATTTTGATTGCACAAAAATCGATATATGAATCCATGTGCTGCATTGTGTTCCATCTTTCCAGGATTAGCTAATCCAGCACCAATTATTCAGACGTTTTATGCTGAGGAGCAACTATTTAATGATGTTAAACTCGATGGAGTAGTCACACTTGTTGATGCGAAGCATGCTGGTATTCACCTCGATGAAGTTAAGCCTGAAGGTGTTGTCAATGAAGCAATAGAGCAAATTGCGTATGCTGATCGCATCATAGTAAACAAGGTATGAGGTGGTTATTATTACATGTTCTATTCTCGGAAAAAAATGGAAAGTTTGTTTGCGAGTATTAGCAAATTTGTGCCTTCTTTCCAGATTCTCACCTTGGGAATCGTGTAATGGTTCTAAATATATTGTGGTAATGGGAAATTATTTGCTTTACTGTGGCTTTTTAGAATGTCTTTCTCTAGAGCTTGCTGCTTCACAAGTTATGCTTCAGGTTCAACATTTTGCTAGAAGACTGATTACATGATATTTTGATTACAGACTGATCTTGTTGGTGAACCTGCGGTTGCTTCTCTGGTTGAAAGGATAAGGGTGGTTTTTCTCAAATATTCCATTTGACTACTTCCGGCTTTCTTTTCTCCTGGATCCTTTATAACTAATTCTTTATTGTAATCCAGGGCATAAATCGTATGGCTCAACTAAGGGGAACACAATATGGACAAGTTGATCTGAATTATGTTCTTGGCATCGGAGGCTTTGATTTGGAAAGGTCTACTTCAATTTATATCTTGATCATTAGAGAGCTGTCTCCTTAGCAGATGATCCTTCTAATGTAGTTGGTTTTATATGCCTACTTTTGTTTTGGTATTTAATAATTTGCCATATCGAGATAGTGTTTCCGGATCTTAATTTGCTTGCTGATTATGAGAACTAATATTTTCTAAGTCACAATTTGTTTATATGCCAACCCTTGAACACACAGAAATAAAGAGTGATTAATTAGCTTACTGAAAATATTTGATACATGTGTGGAATTGTTATCTTTATCTAATTAACTATGCCTTTATTTCACAAGTTGATACCTAGTAAAACTCTGTACTTTGTTAATTGAGCTGCAATGGTAATCATACTTAATCCTATCTTCCTGTCGCCAATTTTTGGAACACATACGGAATTTAACCTAAAAAAAGATTGGTGAATCAGCTTATAGGAAAGATACTTGAGAAAAATTATTAATGCTTTTGGTTATGTGAAAATTTGGTTCTGCATAGAGAAACATTCTGAATGACGTAGGTAGCTGCATCATTTATCTGGGTATAGTTATTTTTCCGTTTTCCTAAATGCTTATTTAAATATGTGGAACGAGTTACCTTCTTTAGCTGCAATGTTTCCTCTGCCTTTTCACTTGCCCTTTTTATTTACTCTCTTTCTATGATCGTATACTCGGGTTTTCCATGTAGGAAGTTTGCTTTTGGATTTGTTTCTTGCTAGCTTGTACTGTTCGAGTTGTAATGTGCTTTATGGGAAACTGCATGATGCCTTTGACTCCAAATAAAATTATGCAATGCATTTCGTTTACTCATGAATATGTACTTAGTTTCCAAAGTATGATTCGAGGTCTAGTTTTTCTCAAGCTAAGTGAATACCTGCAGAATAGATAGTGCTGTTGATGTGGACCAATCAAAGGAAGATCATGATGTCCATAGCCACGAGCATGAGCATGACCACGATCACCATCATCATGTTCACGAACATGGCCATAACCATAACCGTGGTAACGCTAATTTTTGTTTCTATACTGTCGTGAGTTGTGATACACGAATTAGAACTGCTAACTGGAAATATTATGATAAGCTGCCTACATTTTTTTTCTTTTTCCCCTACCCAGTTCTCTGCGTGGTCGAACAGTGTTGTTGCTGTTGAGTGTGCCACATTGACCTTTATATGCTGCATAAAGAATGCTAAGATGATAAAACAATCACAGCAGTTCAACTTGCCATACTAATTTCTTGAATGCCGTTGCAGAACATCATGATGACCATCATACACACGACCCTGGTGTTTCTTCTGTGAGCATAGTTTGTGAAGGGACCTTGAATCTTGAAAAGGTCGGTTGCATGGTTGTCTTATTTTTGGGTTTCCTCCACATTTCAAAAAGAGATAAATCTTTATTCCTTTTCTAATTTTTCTTCACTGAAATTTTTATGCAATAAGCTGATTTGATTTACCATATTTCAGGCCAACATGTGGCTAGGTAACCTGTTGTTAGACAGAAGCGAGGACATATATCGAATGAAGGGTCTTCTATCAGTTGATGGCATGGACGAGAGATTTGTTTTTCAGGTAATAATAAATCTAGAAAGCTATGCAGCTGGCTTGTTTGCTTGAAAAATATGGTTCCGTTAAGTTACAAATTTGAGTATCTTGTGTCGTTATAGGGTGTTCACGACATATTCCAAGGTTCACCGGATAGGTTATGGGGCGCAGACGAACCAAGGATAAATAAGATCGTATTTATTGGGAAGAAGCTCGATAGGGAGGAACTGGAGGAGGGCTTTAAGGCCTGTCTACTATAGTTGTAAGGATATGGCCATGTTGTCCAGCTATTCTAAAAAATATAACAATTGTTTGTCATCAACTATACTACATTTTTCCTATAGAGTAATATTAACATGCCTATACTTTTCATGATTATTTGTGTTGTTATTTACTAAATAGCTTAGTGTTAACAAAAATGTAATGTATTAGAATTCATTATTTCTTATAACAAATAAGGTTAATTAAATGGTGAATACACTCTCTTACTAAATGTTTTTCAAATTAATTAACTTATCAAGTTTAGTCATGAACTAATGTTGAATAGATAAATAACTTCAATTCAAATTTCGACTCAATTAGCTGCACGTGATCTCGACATGTGTGATTCTATGTCACAAGTAACTAATAAGTGTGATAGGTAATACATCCGAACCGCGAATTTTCGTTAACGAAAACCGATCGGTTCCGACGGTTCGATTTTCTAGTTAACAAAAAGCGAATTAAAATTAATTAATAATAAAAATAAATAAAATAATAAATAAAAACTGAAACTTATTATAAATAAATAAAATATTTAACAATTATAATGAATATTAATTTATTAATCTATTTACTATTGGAAACCTATCCGTATTCTCGTCCTCTTATTCGTTAAGTCGTAATACAAAATAATATTTTAGGTAAACAAAAGCAATCTAGAGTTTTAATACGTTTGATCAAGCAACAAATTAAACACACACACACACACACACACACACACACACACATATATATATATATATATTATAACGATTTAAGTAAATAATAATATTAATACCTTATAAAACAAAAAATTAGATAGAATTAATAAAATGCACATTTCATATAGTAAAAATATAAACCAACCACTCACGTCAAAAAATATAAAAAATAGTTATTATTTTATCTTTATTCTTGAATTAATTTATTTTGTTTATAATTCAAGACTTGAGTTGGATTAAGTATTAATTTTTATTTTTATTTTGTTGTCTTCAATTCAAGACTAAACTTGATTTTATTAATAAATTTATATTTAAAAAAGATAATTCATGAGTTGTTCCCTCTCTGATTCTTGGATTTAAATATGAAAGAGATAATTCACGAGCTACAACTCATGAATTGGTTGCAAATTTTACAGATCCGTTAAAGTAAGAAAGCATTTCAACACTTTTAGGTAGCTATTTTTTTTTTTTTTCTAATATATACATTTTTTTTGTCTTTGCAATATCAAAATGGATATTTTGATAGATTAAGTAAAAATATAAACATATCAACTCTTACCACACATACTAGATTAGCCCTCTGTGCGATGCACGAAAATATTATAGTTAAATAAAAAATAAAAGATAATCATAACTAAAATTAGAAATATTACATATATATATATATCCAATTATGAAGCGTAAAATATTATAAATTATAAATACTTTTTATGCAATTCACAGTTGTATTATCAAAAAATATAGTACATTAACAAAATAAAAGTTTTATGAGTAGATTTTAGTGTAACTCTAGAAATGATATAAACACATCGGACTCAATTTGAAGCTAAAATTGATATGCAACGACATTGGAGCAAATAAAAATATTCCACCATCGAAATCAAGACGATCAAATGAAAACAATTTTCCATTACTTCGAAAATAGTTATACTGTTGAAGTTAATCATTTATCATGAAATATATAAAAAAGTTATATATAATTAACTAATTTAAAGATAAAATACATGATAAGAAAGAATATAATAGATATGTGAAGATATTCGTAGGAAAAATATCATCACATTAAATTCTAAAATATTTCCGTTTTCACAAAATTATGCTAAATTATGGTTAATATCCATTAAAGTAATGAATTGTTGAGATTTTAATAAAATATAATAGCGGTCGATTTTCGGCTCCGGAATGTTGAAGGGCTCGCCGAATGTCACATAAACTTGTAATTAATTTTATATCAATTGTCTAGCTGAAAATATCATCATTTCAAGCAATATCACCTAAAAAGAAATATTTGTTCATATATTATAAAATTTGGTATTTAATTAATTTAAACCTTATAATAGATTTAGTTTAGCTTCTAAAATTTGTAAATTAATAAATATTATAATTAAAAGTAAAATTACATAAATAACGAAAAAACGAAAGAAAAAAGAGAGAGAGAGAGAGAGAGAGAGAGAGAGAGAATACAATAATATTTCAAACAAGTCGTGCATAACAATAGAAATTGATTGAGAATATTTTATTTAAAAAAGTAACTTAAAAATGTATTTCAAAACCAACTCCAAATTTTAAATGATAATAGCGTTTTCATTTCAAATCCATTTTTACATATCATATATCAAATTAAAAAATTCATCATGATTTTCAGTCTATTATGTATATTGAGTATTTTATCATTAGTCAAATATTCATCTTTTGAAATAAAGAAAATAAGAGAAGAAAAATATAACACAAAATAAATCTGAAAAAATAGCATACTCTCTCTCTCCAAGTCCCCTCCCCGACGTCCCCGCCCAAGGTAGAGGAAGAGCCAAATTTTTTTTTTTTTAGATTGTGACTGGAATTATTTAATTTACAAAATTCTTATTCAAATCAATTTGCAATCGATTGCGAATTGAAAACTCATTTTTTATATATAATAGATAATATGTGATCTCCGGAATATCCACGAACAATTTTATTCGATACAAATAATATTTATTTTAAATAAAAATATACTTTCAAATGATATAATAAAAGATAAATGATATTTTTCTCAATACTTTTCATATCATATCATATCATACGAATGGATATAAATTAGCTTCTGTGAATAGATAATAGATCAGCAAACGATCCCCATACTCCATAGGAACAAAAAGAAGGAAACTGATAGATAAACCGCCTTTTGACCTCTGTTGTAGAGGAATGATATAAACGCGAAAAAGAAAGGAAGGATTATACCGTCAGAACTCAAAGAAACATTGTTACTTGTTAGCTCTTAACCCACCTCCTCTCTACAGCTGCCGCCGTCTTCGTTCGTCCACAAGATCCTTGAAAATGGTAAGTAGTTTTCATTGTCTGTACTACGTCGTTTTCTCCGATTTGTGTTATGTAAAGAACTCGATTTGTTCGTGATTTTTTCATATTTTCTCTGGCAAGGATGCTTTGAAATTATCTTATGCCCTATTACATAGTTACTCAAGTATTAAGATCTAATTTTGCGCATGAAATAGCTGTAATTTTCATGGTATAGCCCCAAAATTATGCCATTTAATTGGGGTTTTATTGTAATCGTAGTGTTTAGATTTTCTCTGGGATTTTCGAGAGATTTAGGCCAGGCTAGGGTTTCTGAGCTATATGCTTGTTTTGTATGAAATATCGGGGAGGTGTTGAATTTGGTGCAATTTTTTTATGAACTATTTTAGGGTTCACATGGTGAGGATATGATGGAAGAGGAAGATGGTTATGTTGAATATGTTCCTGTGGCGAAGCGGCGTGCACTTGAGGCGCAGAAGATTTTGCAGCGCAGGGGAAAATCTTCCGCACTAGATGAGGAGATTGAAAAACAGAATCTTGTGGAGGCGAAGCCGAGTTTACTGGTGAAAGCTTCTCAACTGAAGAAAGATCAGCCGGAGATCACCCAAACCGAGCAGATGATACTGCAGGAGAAGGAGATGATCGAGCACCTTTCGGATAGGAAGACTTTGATGTCTGTTCGGGAGCTGGCCAAGGGCATCACTTACACCGACCCTCTACCGACTGGGTGGAAGCCGCCCTTGCCAATAAGGAGGATGTCGAACAAGGCTTGTGATGCCATAAGAATGCAGTGGCACATTATTGTTGCTGGAGACGATATCCCCCCACCAATCAAGAACTTTAAGGACATGAGGTTTCCGCAGCCCATTTTGAAGAAATTAAAAGCTAAAGGGATTGTGCAGCCGACGCCCATCCAAGTGCAGGGGCTGCCTGTTATTCTGTCAGGAAGAGATATGATCGGGATTGCTTTCACGGGATCTGGAAAGACCTTAGTGTTCGTGTTGCCACTCATTATGATTGCGTTGCAGGAGGAAATTATGATGCCAATTACTCCGGGGGAAGGACCGTTTGGATTGGTTGTTTGCCCTTCTAGGGAGCTGGCTAGGCAAACTTATGACGTTGTAGAGCTGTTTCTTGAATCATTGAAAGAGGCTGGCTATCCGGAGCTGCGGCCTTTGCTTTGCATTGGTGGAGTTGATATGAAGTTGCAACTTGATATAGTGAAAAAGGGAGTTCACATCGTGGTTGCTACTCCTGGGCGGTTGAAGGATATGCTAGCAAAGAAGAAAATGAATCTAAACAACTGCAGGTAATGATTGCACTCTCTGCTTCTGTTCTCTCCTTCTCAGTTTCTGTTTACTCTTATCGATTGCTGTATTTAATAGTTACCTGAAATCTCACATTAAAAGAATTGGGCATGTAAAAACTAAAATGATGGATCCGTATAGTTAACATGTATGGCTTCTTAGATTCTGAAGTGAGCTTTTTTGCAGATATCTGACATTAGATGAGGCTGATCGTTTGGTGGATCTGGGATTTGAAGATGACATTCGAGAGGTTTTTGATCACTTCAAGGGCCAAAGACAGACCCTTCTATTTTCTGCTACCATGCCAACAAAGATTCAGACTTTTGCAAGAAGTGCACTTGTAAAGCCTGTCACGGTGAATGTGGGAAGGGCTGGAGCAGCGAATTTGGATGTGATTCAAGAAGTTGAATATGTCAAGCAGGAGGCTAAGATCGTTTACCTTCTTGAATGTTTGCAGAAGACGTCACCCCCTGTTTTGGTATTTTGTGAGAACAAAGCAGATGTGGACGACATTCATGAGTATCTTCTGTTAAAGGGAGTTGAGGCTGTTGCAATACATGGAGGAAAAGACCAAGAAGACAGAGAATACGCCATATCGTCGTTCAAGGCTGGCAAGAAAGATGTTTTAGTGGCTACTGATGTGGCTTCAAAAGGTCTCGATTTTCCTGACATCCAACACGTCATCAACTACGATATGCCAGCAGAAATAGAAAATTATGTTCATCGGATTGGAAGAACAGGGCGATGTGGGAAAACAGGGATTGCGACAACCTTTATCAACAAGAACCAGAGCGAGACGACTCTGCTTGATCTGAAACACCTATTGCAAGAGGCAAAACAGAGGATACCTCCAGTTCTGGCGGAGCTCGATGATCCAATCGAAGACGCAGAGGCAATAGCTAATGCAAGTGGAGTGAAAGGGTGTGTGTATTGTGGTGGGCTTGGTCATCGTATTCGAGATTGCCCCAAATTGGAACATCAAAAGAGCCAGCAAATTGCCAGTTCAAAAGAGATTATTTTGGTTCTGGGGGCTATCGCGGGGAAATGTGATTGCTACACTCCTATGTTCTTCTCTTTGCACTACGTTTCTAGTGCCAAAATGTTTCGTGTTGCATTTTGATGAAAGAATTGCACGAATGGAAGAAAATCTAGGTCCAGTTCTTCAGGTTCAGTTTTGTAGTCATGCAACTGTTGTTCTGATATCATATCTACATAGATAATCTTAATAGATTCCCTATGATGACCGCGCTTCTTACTCAAAGACAACTGTGATGCTCGATTCTGTGTAAATAATACATTTACTTTGAAAGCATTATATGATGCTTTTCCATCTTAAAACATGATGTTTATCTTCGTGGTGCCTTGTTTCAATTTATATAGTTTGTGCCTCTGAAGAAAACTTCGCTGCAGTTGGAGAAATTTTTGAAAGAAATGATTCCCTAAAATGTTGTTCTCATTAAAAGTCCATACAATGTCTGGAAAATAATAAATTCTTTACATGAAGTTTAAAGCTAACCAAATCAAACAGAACTGGAACCAGTCCTAAACTCTCATCTATCAGCCATCTTTAAAACTGGAAATCAGCTTAGATTTAATCTTGTAATAATGCTTTGGTTCTTAAACCCTGGATTTGCTTCTTGGCATAAGATCTGCAGCAGACCTGTTCGTCTTTCCTGTACACGTGAAACGCACACACTTAGGAGAATTGAGGAAGTATGAATAAGTTGTCTCTTGATGATGGTCGTGAGACGGCTAAAGTAGTCGAGAAAATGTGGAAGACCACACTGAAGTTTCTCTTTTGTTTCAGTTATTGTTCCTTTACAGATTCTAGTTTGGATCCAAATACTTACAGAATCACCACAAGATGCAAGAATGCTATTATCATCATCATTACTGCCAAGAAATAGTGTGGAATGCAAGTGAATTTTGCTTTACTATTTGGTTCTTGATGCCTTTTCCTAATTTCCTTGAACCTATTGGTTATGTGCTTCAAAAGGAATAAATAAACTGTGTGACGAATACATATATACCTTGAGTATCTGAATGCCATAGCTATATGATTCTCCTCTATATGCTCCTCGTTGCAATAGGCAACGTTGTATGGTGTGAAAATACACATGTATATCAGTAATTAGCGTTTTACTTTCTTCAACGCTCTCCTGCAGAGCGCCCTTTAACATCTCTGCCTCTTCTTCGAGAATCTTCAATCTTCCGTTGAGCTGTTTGATTTCAGCATTTCTTCTCCAATTTTTGGAGTTTGATGATACGGCTGGAGTTGAAGCTGAGGTCCTCCTCAGCTGTACCAACTACTTCTTGCATCTTGACGTGCTAGCTTCATTAGCATGTAGATCGTTGGGCATGCTTATCCGTTTCGTTTGACGTTTGTTGCAGGATGTAAATGTAGAGAAATTTGCACTTGGGACTGATGAAACTTGGTGTTTCTTTACATGGAATCAAGTGTGTCATTTGTCAACTAGTAAGTTGGTGATCATGACCGTACATATGAATGCCGTGAGAGCAAGAGAGAGAGCAATTGGATGTTGGTGGTGCAAGATTTGTCCCATTATGTTTTGCAGGCAAAAATTTCGGCTGGGCTTTAGCTAGGAAGTATGAGGTTTTATTGCAGCACTAACTTTCCTATTTTAGAATCTTCTTCTGCATCTCATCACATGGTATATTTGTCTTTATACTAGGGTTTAGTTTAAGGTTAAAGGTGCTCTTCTGTGAAAAGGCAGCAGTAAAATATCGAGCTGCAGATAAACACAATTTGAAATAGAAAATCTTACTCGGAGAAGGAATTGTATTTTGACCTCTCCATTATCTAAGCTGCAGATTCGGTAATTCTTGCCCTTGTCCATTAACTTGCAAGTTACTATATTGTGATTTTTTGTTCCAAATTTGCTAGCATTTAATCAACTGAGCTAAGTCTGTGGGAGCTATTTATAATTTCTATCCCTTCATGAACGTGACAATCCATATTGGAAGATAAGCAAGTCGACAAAGACTTAGATTTATTTAGATACATGTCTCCTATTTCCTTTGTTTATTGAAGATTTTTCTTCAAAGAGAACAAGAAAAAGAGAAGGCAGAAACGTACTATGATATTGCAATTGTGCAAATATACAAGTAGCTGTATTTTTCAATGGAAGATAAATATGAGAAGAGCCTTGGCTAATCCACTGGGATTTCCACCTCCATCTTCAAACCTGGATGTTCCAATATCTGTATCAAAAATCAAACCCAAACTCAATCAGAAATAACTAGTATCAAACCTTTTCTTCCTTGCATTCATTTATAGAGAAATATTATGCCGATCCTTATAGAGAAACTAGGAAAATGTTACAGAGGCGAACCTTGACGAAGTCGTGCAGCAGAAGAGAAGATTCCTTTGTGTAACCAGTTTCTTGCAACAGTTTACTTACAACTTCCTGCAGTCGACGAAGAAAATGAGATTACAACATGAAGGGTACCAAAAAAATGAAAAGATAAGATAGAGGGGTCATATAATGAGAGGAGCTACTGAGAAAAGTTCGGTTTTGCCGTAGTTCTGCATGCATTTATTCCTTGTCTACACCCTCAACTAAACCACAAAGACGCCTAAAGGGCAAGACAAAACAATGCCTACTTTGGTGCCAGTAACTTTTCTCAAGCCATCTGAAACACTACTGAAGAGCAGAAACCAGATCAAACTTCTTGGCCACATAACCGTGTAACTTCAGCATAAACCCATTCAATACCCAAAAGTAAACTGATAGTGGTAGTTTAGCTCAATTTCAGACAACAAAATATGCATCACAAAATAAATCACAACTGTGGTTCTCCACTGTAAAATGTTGTGCACTCAGTACCTTTCGTTGCTTATCTGATATAAACGCGCCACTCAAATCCTGGAGCACTTCTATTAGGTCTTTGAAATTCACCTTCCCGATGCAATCAGAATCAAATACTTTAAAGATAACTGAACAAGAAGAACAGAAAGTCAAGGGACTGTTTAAGGAGACTGACAATCAAGCATCAGAAATCAGGTGGTGGGAAACAGCATGAATGGAAAGACTAGCCATACACAAATGCTCCTTTTAACAAGAAACACTTTGTAATTAAGCTCAGGTAACTTAATACCGTCAACTATAGGAGAAAATCATGACGAAACTCACAAATCCTTTCAATATTTTTAAAAAAAATTACGGATCACAGGCAGATTTAGTATTTAAAATGATCAAGAACAGTAGATATCTGTACTAATACTGGTGAAGTATACACATGATATTCAAATATTCAGGTAATCTCCCTTAGCAATCGACATGTTTATCCGGTTTATTTCCTTCCAATTGTATGATCTAACTTGATTTATCATCAAGGAATCCCATATAATTGAAGAACAAGCGGAAGCTATTTTATGTGTGGAATTCCAGTAGCCATAAAATATTAATAACCTCAATATTCAGCCATTTCATGAAAACTTAACATCACACCAAAGTCGATCAAATTTAAATCAGAAAGCTCACTGAAACTTAATTCCACCAAACAATCGCATATGCATGGTAGATTCTTACAAACACCAACTCTATTAGCAAACGACTGAAGTTGAATGCATCAATCACTCGCTAAACGATACTTACTCTCGATTTTCTGTGTCACATTTGCTTTAGCACTGAAAGCAGACAAAAATGCAACAAAGTCCTTGAAATTCAGCCCATCTGCCATTTTAAGCAACCTCTGTGAACACCAGAGAATAACAATCAGGTATCACACTCTACACAAAAGCAAGCATCAAACTCAACAAATAATCGATTGAATTATCATATGAGAGAATCTACCTGAGAAAGTGGATTCATTGCAAACTCAGGTACTGATAAGAACTCATCAGTTGATATGAACCCTTTGGAATTCCTATCGAGTTGGCAGAATCTCTTGTACAGAGACACTATTTCTTGCTGAGTAACTGTGCCACCACCATATTTCCAATAAAAAGATTAATACCATAACATTATTGATTTTTTAATTCTTCAAATAATACAATAATACATAATGCACAACATCAACAAGAACACTTACATAGATGATGACAGTGTTCTTGAACTTCTTCAATATCATACTGAGTCAACACGGATGACGCACTTCCCATTGCTCAAAACTATCAATCTGCAACAAGATAAACGAAAACCGAGCAAATGTAAGGGAAGCCCACTTATCAATATCGCATCTTTAAAATGGAAAAGTGAAATTTGAAAATGATATCTGATCAAAGTGGGGAAATGGGACCTATATAATTCGAGATAAACACCGGAGGAAATGAGAGAGAAATAAAGAAACGTGCGTGATAGAAGGATAAGACTTAAGAGTGTGATGCCCACAAATTTTGTGGGATTAAAATGGGAAAGAGGATTGGAATTGCTTAGTCATCACCGCAGCCCAGAATAGCAAGATTTGTTGGTTTGTTCGAGGCGGCGAGGAATTTTATGTTTGTCAGTATGAAGTGATTGGATCAGACAAATTTGGGATATATGGAATTTCTTGATAGGTTCACGTTCATTAGTCTCCTTTCGAGTTTACCTAGAAGATAATACTCTCTCTGTCTCATTTAAAATATTTCATTTTTCTTTTTGATTTTATTCCATTATAAATGTCTCATTTTATTTTAGAAAATAATCATCTCTCTATTTTATGTTCCAATTTTGACATTTTTTAAATAATCTCTTATTTTTAATAGGTTATAATTATATTTGAGGTGATAACTTTTTGTACACATAGTAAGTCGGAATCTACAAAGATTACACAGATAGATCGAGCTTTAAGGTGTGTCAATTTGTAGAATTAGGAGCACGGGCAGAACTAGGATTTTGGACAAACGTAATTATAATTTTGTATTTTAAAACAAATTTAATCAGACGAAATTATATATCTGTATATAAAAAATGAAAAAATTATGATATGCAATTTAAATATAATAAAAATAATAATTAATTGTCCGGCGATTGCCGGGGAAAATATAATTTTTAAACCCTCATTAATTATGACACAACCTTTTCTAATTCGAACAACCTAAATATCGCATCTCAATTTTTTCGAAGATTCCATGTTATTAAAATATAATTTAGTAATATAAATAAACAGAGAGATTTAAAAAACGAGTTGAAATGGAAAAATAAAATATAGTAATTTCCTGATATGTTAGAAGAATAGATTTTTGAATAGATTTGATATTATGATATATATCTCCGTCTCCTATATATATGAAAAGAGTTCCACTTCACTTGATTTAATTATATATACAAAAAAGTTTGTATATCATATGCATGATGCGAATGTTATAAACTACTACGATTTATATCGTTGGTTAATTGCATTGTCTCATGTACGCGCACAATACAATTAAATGTACAAGAGTCCATCTTAATTATATTTCTGGCGCAAGATGGAGGATAAAATCATATATGACGGAGATAGAGTTTGAAGTGATAAAACATCATGATACGGCTAAGGCAGTGTTTTGGGATCGGGAACCTAAGGAATACCTCGGTGCGGTTGCGTTGTGAATTAAGATCGTTGAAAACATGAATTTATCGTATCAATACAATAACAATCCAATGCATACGAATTATCAACCATATATAGTTACATCCATTGTATTGTATGTAGTTGCTTAGCATGTTTCCTGCCATTCGTACCAACTATTTAAGTTAACGGTAAATATCAATTTATACCCCAACATCTAATCATGCATATATATTACTCCTCCGTCCACCAAACTCGTTCATTGATTTTGGTGGCGCGTTTAATAAATTGTAATGAGTGTAAATTAAGTGAGTATAAAAGGTGTGCCGTGTGGATAATAAATGAATATATTAATTGATGTTGAGTGTAAAAAGTGGGCCATATGTGATTTTTTGTAAATAATTAGATAGATTTATGGTAAAAATGTAAAGTTGATGTTTCCAAAAAGGAAAGTGAACTTTTTTGTGGACGGACCAAAATATAATTAAATAAATGAATTTAGTGGACGGAGGATTATGCGATAATACTTTCCACAAGCGACTTATGTTCACGTCAATTATGACAAAAAATATATATTCTAGATAATATATGTAAATTATTAACTAATACGTGTGTCCCATGTATTCACAAATTCACAAAAGAGAGAAAAAGCATAGTAATGGCAAGAGATCCATACTAACATTAACACCTCGAAACTATGAGTTGAGCTCCAACAATTTATCAAGATCAATCTAGACCAATGTTATACTCTATCGAAATAATTTAATTATTATTTTTATTGAAAATCAAGTTTATAAGTTTCTCAACCTAAAGTAACAATTTTCATTGCCCAATCTGACAGTAAGCCTTCCGTTTGGAAAAACTACTACTTTTAAGATCTGGAAAACAAAATCCACCACAATTCCTAACGAATAAAAATGAACTTTGTCAAAAACCACTGGAAATCAACACTTTGATTGATTGATCATTCTAGCTATATATGTGATAACTTAATCTTGATATATATATATATATATATTTTATTTGTATTATAACCCATCCCTATATATATATATATATATATATATATGTGTGTGTGTGTGTGTGTGTGTGTGTCAAAAGCCAAGGAAATTTGAAATATTTGGATGTATTTTTTCTAATTAAATTCAATTAATATATATTAATCTCCATTAAAATTCATTTACTTTTACTTGAAGTTAATTGATTCACAATTAAAATTTATTAATTAGAATGACGGATGTACTGGAGTTCACTTCAAAAAGATAAAGCATCAAAACAATCCAAAACTAGAAGCACTTCATATCACATTCCTATAATCATCACCAACTCACCACGCACTCCAACCTTAGGAGAAAATAATAATAATAATAATAATAATAATAATAATAATAATAATAATAATAATAATTAAAAAAAAGTAGTAGCAGGCTGCTTTTGAGCCTTGATTTAGCTTTCTCACACAGAAATGGCCAGAGTTTCGGTTCCTCTTGGCTCCTGCCGAGGTTTTTCTGTCAAGAAGAGTCGAACAAGTGGCGATCGCCAGAGAGGAGCTGTCGGGGCCCGACTTATGCAGAGACGATCACGACAACATCACACACGGAGACAAAATTTAATGGTGATAATCCAATGCAATGGATTCGAAAGTGTGGAAAGTACTTTGTTGTGAATCCGATGGAAGATGAGGAAAAAATATTCACTGCGGCTATGTACATGGAAGGAGGGGCAGATTTATGGTATTTGGAATATGTAGAGGAGAAAGAGGGTTTGTCATGGAAGAAATTTGGAGATATGGTGATTGAGAGATTTGGAAGTGCGAGATGGGAAGAGTGTAGTGACACGGTTTAATCAACTCAAGCAAACGATTGATGTCATAAACTACACACCAAATTTGAAGAATTAAAAGCCTTTGTTGCGAGAGAATCGAAGCTTGGGGAGGATTATTTCATCAAATGCTATGTAGGAGGGTTGAAGGATGAAATCGGAAGTATAGTAGAGATGTTTGGACCTACCAAACTCAACCACGCCATATCCTTAGCCAAGAAGCAGGAGCTGCAGATCAGTGCAATACAAAAAGGAGCAAGGAATAATAATAGATTCATGGAAGCTAAGAAAGTAGTAGAGGATACGGGAGTTAAACCATTTTCTATCAACATTTAAAACAACAATCTTCAAGAAGTCGACGCTTGAAATCGAAGAGAAGAAGAAAGAAACTCGCTTTAATTATGACGAACCATATCAATTGGGACATCGATGCAAAAACTTTTCACCATAATCTGTGAAGGGAAAATGGAGGACACTGAGCTGATTCTGCAGGAGATTGAAAATGAAGAAGAGGAAGTGTTGGTATCGATCAATGCTTTAGCAGGGCAAGTAGCAGCTGATACAATAAAACTCAAAGGCGAGATAGGAAAGCAACATATCACGGTGCTCATTGACACGGGTAGTACGCATAGCTTCTTGGATGCAATGACTGCGCGAAGAGTAGGTTGTGAAGTGGAATACACAAATTCAATGACAGTCACTATTGCGGACGGAGGTAAAATGGAGTGTAATACGCGGTGCTCAAACTTAGAGTGGGCAATGGGTGGCTGCAAGTTTTCAACAGCCATAAGAATCCTACAATTAGGAGGGTGTGACATGGTCGTGGGAGTGGACATTTTGAAGCAACTCGGACCAGTTACATTTAATTTCAAGGAGCAGAATATTAGCTTCTACAAAGGAGGCAAGAGAATCACGCTGCAAGGAATACGACAGGAAGAAATATCGTTGAAAATGATCACTGGAAAATCTTTTAAAAGGGCGTTGCAAAAAGGGAAAGGAGCCGTGTTGGGTTATCTTTGTATGATCACAGCTGCACAGGTGGTGGAAGATAGCAAACCACACGATGATATCAAACCTTTGTTGCACAAGTATCTACATATATTCCAAAACCCTACCGAACTACCTCCCAACCGATCACATAATCATAAAATCCCACTGAAAACAAACATCACAGAGTTCAAACTCAGACCCTACAAATACCCCACACGCAACGTATGGAAATAGAAACTTGTGGGGAGATGTTGCGGACGAGGGTGATCTGACCAAACACGAGCTCTTTTTCATCACCGGTTCTCTTGGTTAAAAGAAGGATGGAACATGGCGCTTCGCATTGATTACAGAAAGCTTAACTCCATTACAGTAAAGGATAATTTTCCAATACCACTCATCGATGATTTACTTGACGAATTGGGTGGTTCCACCATATTTTCTAAAGTCGATCTGCGAGCAGGTTATCATCAGATACGGATGCACGAAGGGGATGAATATAAGACGGCCTTCGTGACAGCAAGTGGGCTGTACGAGTTCAAAGTAATGCCCTTCGGCTTAACTAACGCTCCAGCCACGTTCCAAGCATTGATGAACACCATTTTCAGACCCTATTTGAGTAAGTTCGTTCTGGTGTTTTTTGACGATATCTTGATATATAGCAACTCAATACAAGAACATTTGATTCATCTTGAAGTGGTGTTTCGTACTCTATCTGAACATCAATTATACGCAAAGGCATCTAAGTGCGTATTTGGCCAACAACAAGTAGATTACTTGGGGCATTTAATCGGTCAAAGGTGTGAAGTGACCCTAGCAAGATTAAAGCAATGACAGAATGGCAGAGACCCAAGACGTTGAAGGCGTTACGAGGTTTTTTGGGACTGACGGGCTATTACCGAAAGTTCATCCAGAATTATGGATCTCTTGCTCGACCATTGAACGATCTAACTAAAAAGGGAAGTTTCGAGTGGTCATCGGTAGCCGAAGAAACTTTTGAAAGGCTGAAAAAAGCTATGACCTCAGCTCCGGTGTTGAAGTTACCCAACTTCTCACTGCCATTTATGATCGAAACAGACGCAAGCTACCACGGCATCGGAGCTGTCCTTATGCAGCAAGGACATCCTATTGCTTTCATTAGCAAGGCTTTAGCCCCGAAGCACAAAGGTCTCTCCACTTATGAGAAAGAATTCTTGGCGATCATCCTTGCAATCGAGAAGTGGAGGTCTTATTTGCTACACAACCAGTTCACTATTAAAACTGATCAACAAAGCTTGAAGTTTTTATTGGAGCAGAAAATCTCAACTCCAGTGCAACATAAATATCTTACTAAGCTTCTTGGTTTTGATTACAAAATCGAATACAAGAAAGGTGCGAAAATAAAGTGGTGATGCCCTTTCGAGAGAGATCATGAAGAGAAGCGTTATAGCCATGATCACGGTGGGCACACCATTATGGATTGCGGAATTGATCACGAGCTACGAGGGGGATCATATTGCGCAGGAGGCAATAGCGGAGTGTTGCACAATTCCTTATAATCTCTTTTACTTTGCTTATGTCAGTGGGTCGCTTTCAGTTCAAAGTCGACTTTATGTAGGTACCGGAGGGAATTGAGAGCCAAATATTATTTTTATGCATGAATCCACTCACGGAGGTCACTCGGGATAAATGCTACGTTTCACGTGGTCGAGCCACATTCCTATGGCGAGGGTTGCGAGTTGAAACCACGGCGCTAGTGGCGACATGTCACCAATGTCGCTTGAGTAAGCACGAAAATACACGACAGGCTGGTTTATTACAACCTCTCCCTCTTCCTTCACAAGCATGGCAGATGATAACTATGGACTTTGTCGAAGGGCTTCCTCTATCCCAAAATTCGGATTCTATTTGGGTTATCGTGGATCGCTTCACCAAGTTCGCTCACTTTATCCCCTTGAAACATCCTTATAATGCGTCGGGGTGTGCCAAAGTCTTCATTGAACAGATATATAGACTTCATGGATTGCCGCAGAGTATTGTTTCGGATAGAGACCGTGTTTTCACGAGCAAATTTTGGAAGGAATTACTTCACATCTTGGGTATTCAACAACATATGAGCACGGCCTATCATCCCCAGACCGATGGCCAAAGCGAAAGAGTTAACCAATGCTTGGAAACGTATTTACGTTGCATGTGCAGCCAAGCGCCGAAGAAATGGAGTTCGTGGCTGGCTTTAGCGGAGTTTTGGTACAATACCTCATTCCACTCCTCCATTGCGACATCACCATTTCAAGCTCTATACGGGTATAAGCCTTCTCCACTCGCTCTCGCCTCTTATTCTGACCCACAGGTGATGGGTGTCGAAGCTACGGTGCGAGAGAAATTGGGATGTTCTCCAATCCCTGTGGTAGAT
The DNA here is from genome assembly GCA_036937905.1 of Salvia rosmarinus. Classification (NCBI taxonomy): domain Eukaryota; kingdom Viridiplantae; phylum Streptophyta; class Magnoliopsida; order Lamiales; family Lamiaceae; genus Salvia; species Salvia rosmarinus. The sequence continues at coordinate 69,254,108 of CM072823.1, forward strand.
TTTTGGCGGGAAACTGAGCTGCTGAGGAAACAGAAGAACTGCAAAACTGAAATCTGCCCTCTCAACTTTGAGGTTTATTCTAGCTAGATTCTTTTCTATCTTTTTTAGGTTAATTTTGCTTCAGTTTCTAGTAAGACTGTGACAAGATGTGAAGAATTAATGTCTTGCATACTTGGGCAATAGGTCATGAGATCCAAACTTCACTCCTAAAAGAAGACAGCTAGGGAGGGAGTTTTCCAGCAGCCCACGGAAGGGAAGAGCAAGTATGCCAAAACAGTAACAGAATTCCAAGTCTGATCCAGCAACGGAGGAAGGCCAGTCGCTCGGTGGTCCGGTGATCTTCGTCAACGTAGTCCCCGAAGATCAATGGGACTACAGAGTTTGGCCCCAGAAACCAGCCTCTTTCGAGATTATGCTGCTACCCACTGGGAATACTATCAGAAGGGTTTGAGGGCACTCCATGTTGCACGAGTGTGTGTTCTCTCTCTCTCTCTCTCGGAATATGTATATATAATTAATGGTGCTGGTCGGGGCAACTTAGAACAACATAATACTTGCAGCAGATTTAATTTCATTGTACGGAATTGGGAATAACAGCAATTTTACAGTACGGCATGGAGCAAAAAAAAAAAACTGATACATATATGATCTCAAAGCAACTGAGCTTAAGATGCAGATTTTCTTCATCATCCGATACCCCAACTCAAATTATCAACAACTCTTCAAACAATGAAATCTCACTAGCTCTATGACCTAACTAAGTTCCCCAAATATGAGAAGCATTTGATGACAGAAATTGAGTGACAAAGCGACTTGGGTTGTGTCGAGAAAATTGCTCAGAAGATCTTAAATAGCAGACCGCCATGAGTGGCGAAGAACGGAGCAAACACGAGCGACTCGACTGCCATCAGCTTTATAAGGATGTTGAGTGAAGGACCCGAAGTATCCTTGAGAGGATCTCCTATGGTATCACCAATCACGGCAGCCTTGTGTGGTTCGGATCCCTTCGGGCCAAGGGTTCTCGCATGCTCCGAAGCACCAGCCTGAAAGAAGATAATTGAGACCATCTTAAACTGGAAGAAAACACTACTCGTGAATTTTGGATATTACCTCGATATATTTCTTAGCGTTGTCCCACGCACCACCAGTGTTTGATGCAGAGATCGCAATCTGTGAGATCAAGCCCGAAAATTGAGTCAATAAAAGATAGTATCCTGCTTGAAGATTTCAAGATGAAATGGAAAGCATACCTGCACACCGGAAACAAGGGAACCAGCAAGAACGCCAGAGAGGGTCTCGACGCCGAAAAGGGTTCCCACAATTAGAGGCGTGAGCATGACGAGGGCACCGGGGGGAATCATCTCCTTGATGGATGCATCGGTGGAGATCTTAACACAAGTAGCGTAGTCAGGCTTGGCAAGGCCCTCCATGAGACCGGGGATGGTGTTGAACTGCCTGCGCACTTCCTCGACCATTTTCAAAGCTGCGCTGCCAACACTCTTCATGGTCATGGCAGAGAACCAGTATGGGAGCATGGCACCAACAAGTAAACCAATGAAGACCTTAGGGGTCAACACATCGACGGTTGAGATCTCTGCACGGCTGACAAAGGCACCAAAAAGTGCCAATGAAACAAGAGCAGCGGATCCAATAGCAAAACCCTAGAAAAATATACTCAGAATTAGAGATGAGAAACAGTGAACAGCTAATATACAGTAGAAGAGATAAGAGGGACAAAGTGACGTTATTGACACCTTTCCAATTGCAGCAGTGGTATTCCCAGCAGCATCAAGGGCATCGGTTCTTTCACGAATTTTGTGACTCATACCGGCCATCTCAGCTATACCTCCTGCATTATCACTGATAGGGCCATACGCATCAATAGCCAACCCAGTTGCAATGGTGCTCAACATCCCAAGAGCAGCTACAGCAATACCATACATAGCAGCGAATGTGAAACTGACAAAGATGCTGATTGCAATGGCAAAAATGGGAATTATCACAGATTTATATCCCAAGGCAAGGCCAAATATAACATTTGTTGCAGCACCCGTTCTGCAGGAATCAGCAACATCTTGCACTGGGCTGCATAGGGATATCCAAAAACCAAAGGAGGAAAACTTAACCAAAAGTAAAGGACGAAAGAAGCTTCAGCTGGAAAAGGGAACTACTAATTGCACCTGTAAGCATTGCTGGTGTAATATTCAGTGACAAAACCAATGATAAGTCCAGCCCAAAGCCCAACGCAAACACAGAGAAAGAGTTGCCTGCAAAGCATTATTAATTGACAAGTAATGCATAAGTTTTATTACTGCCGTGCTCGGCTTAGCTAAGTCTATGCCAGATATGGATCAAAAAGCAAATAAAACAGAGCCAAGAGAAACCACATGTGATAGTGCAAAGGTGCCCGCAAGTGTGAAGTGGAGACCTTTCTTCCCATGTGAATTTGCTAGTTGAAGACACTCAAGAAATTGGTGAAAAACCAACAAGAGTGATCACAGAGAAAAGACACATAAAGTTATTCTTTATCACCAGTATCCACTTAAATTGTTGAATGCTAAAAAGTCCTTACCAATTCTGCACATCCTTTTGAACACCAAAATTGAAGATTGTAAACGATGTTGGCAAGCACGTCCATGTGACAAATGCAATACCCACTGTCATGAGTACAGTGGAGATAATGAGCTGCTTCTTTAACGCTGGTTCGATTTCATTCACAGCCTTGATCTCAAAGAAGTCAGTAGCAAAAAGAGTGGTGATTAAGCAAACCACAATTCCCATGGAGCTAATGAGCAAAGGATAAGTCATAGCAGTGAAGTCATGAGTCATGCCGAATGAGGATATGGAGGCCACAACAAGAGCAGCACAAGAGGCTTCAGCATATGAACCAAAAAGATCAGATCCCATACCAGCAATATCTCCGACATTGTCACCAACATTGTCTGCAATGACCTGCAAAATAAGATGGTCACGACTCGAATTACCTCATAAACAGAGTCATCCACCAAAGGCATAGTAGCTAGCTTACAGCAGGATTTCTCGGGTCATCTTCAGGGATGTTCCTTTCAACCTTTCCAACAAGATCAGCACCTACATCAGCAGCCTTGGTGTAAATTCCACCCCCAACTCTCCCAAACAGTGCCATGGAGGATCCACCGAGACCATATCCAGTAATTGCCTCAAAAAGACCTTCCCAATCATCCCCATAGTAGAGCTTAAATAGATTGATAACAATATAAAGAACCAATAGGCCATTTGCAGCAAGGAGAAAACCCATTACAGCACCAGATCTGAATGCAACAATAAAAGCTTTTCCGACTCCCTTTCTTGCTTCCAGTGTTGTCCTTGCATTAGCATAGGTTGCGATTTTCATTCCAAGGAAACCAGAAAGGATAGAGGTGATGGCACCGAGCAAGAAGGATATAGTGCTGAACAAGGCAGTTGCAAGGGCGGGCTTGCACAACTTCTCCTTGTCATAAGTGCAAGGCTGGCTCTCAGTACTAAAACCCTCAACAGAGCCCAAGAAAAGGAAAATGAGGATAGCAAAAGCAACCATGAAAATGCCCACATAGCGGTATTCAGTAAAGAGGAAAGAAGTTGCACCTGTAATCACAAACTAAATTTGTGTCAGCTAAAGCAAACCAATTGTGCTAAATGGAACAAGACAAATTTGAACAACACATCCATCAATATAAAACATGAAACCAAATGCTAAGAAATGGTTACTAGACTAATAGTATCCACTACTTAAACTAGATTATAACACATTAACTACAAAACTCAGAACCGAAATTACTTGCACAAATTGATTTTAGATGTAGCCACCAATTCTTAGAAAAGGTTGACACTGGAGCTCAAAACGGCAGAAGCAGTTAATTCACGTAGGTAAATTGATAACAAATACTCCATCCGTCCCAATATTCATGGCCCCTTTCTTTTTTACGTAGATTAATGAAAGTTGTTTTTTGTGTGTAAAGTAGTGTGTGGTACGAAATTCGAGGTACTTTTTAGTGTAAAATTGTTTCCTTTTTTGGAAACGAACCAACTTAATGGGACAGCCTAAAAAAGAAAACGAGCCAACAATTATGGGACGAAGGGAGTATCACTTTGTGACAATAATACTAGTACTTTAGAAAGCTACATAATGAGTTCTTAGATGATAAAACACCTCAAATAAAAGTCTCCTTACAAGTTACAGCCTTTCACAGGTGCAAATAGACGTAATCTTAGTCATCAGATTGTAGTAAGAAAGGTGATAAGCTTAGCAAATAAGACGGAGATAAATCAACTTAATTCTTTTTCTGAAGTTCAAGTACAGTAATGAATTAAGATACAAATAAATCTTCCAAAGATCTAGATACAATAGATTTATGTGATTAAATAACAGTATTCATTATAACATAAAATAACAAAAACAGATCTGTCACAATTCATCGGCGCCATTTATCTATAGACCATAATGCGTCACAAGGCTCCGTCAGCTACATAAAACCCTAAACCCTTTCTTGCCGCCGCCAAGGAAATCAGACAAATTATGCAGTTACATAATTGCAAAATTTATCTCAAAAGAAATAATAAATTAACCCAAGTAAAGGCATCTTGTTCTGTTCCTTATCCATTGGAAAGAAAAATCAAAAGAATATGAAACTCCGAGAAGACCAAATCCTCGATAACGGTAGCACACTAACTCAAATCTATCCAAAGCACGCCTTTTTCAAAATATTATTATGCTTTTATCTGACTTCTTCAACGATAAGAAACAGTTCATTCACATGACTGGAATTAAAATCTGTATGTTTTGGTAATTGTTTCTAAATATTAAAAGGGATAGACAAAAAAAATGTTATTTTTAAACACAGGTAATATGTCAAAATTTGCTCAACTTATAGAACATCTATTTTCCCACCTAAAATTCATCAACTTTAAAATTAACAGTTGCTACACCCTTTTTATCATTAAAAAGATAAGAAGAAAAAAAAGAGCTCAAATAAATAAGCAGAGAAGTGGAACATAAACACAATGCATATCCTAAGATCTGAAACGATTCTGACCCTCGGAGATAGCGTTCTGGATCTCGGCGCACTTAGCGACGACGTCTTGGTCGTTGACGCCCTCCTCCTCCTCCTCAATCAAGTGCTCGGTGTACCCATTCTTACCGTTGCTGGCAGCCGACGCCCCGCCGCCTCGCTCCGGTGAGAGCTTGACTTTGGAGACGAGGAACCACTGGAATAGCGAGAAGACGATGCCGACGACGGCACATAACGGAATCACAATTTCCGCGCCCTGCTCTGACAGCAAAGCCATTCTGGCGTCGAACCGGGGAAAATGGAAAAGTAGGAGAGGGAGAGGGAGAGAGAGAGAGAGAGGGGGAGACGTGAAATAGAGAGCCGCCAAATTGAGGAAGTATGAATGAAGCAAGTTTTATAGCATGAGAAATCTCAGTGTGAAATTGAAGGGAGGAGGAGGAATAGCATGCACGGAAGTCCACTCGAACTAGGTATGGACCCTTTGAAATTCTCAATGTGGGGCCCTGTGCCTTTTGGGCTTTAACGTTTTTCGCTTTGAAATTTCTACTGTTTTTAAGGATTTTCTTTTTCATTTATTTCTAATTAAAGCGAGTTACAACATATCAAACAATTTAATGGTAATGATAAAGAAATGAAGTAGATAAGAGTGGATAATGATGGATTACTTGAAAACGTTTACATGCATAATTTATTATCTTATAATACTAATCCATTTTTTATAAATGTTTACATACGCCTAATTATACATACTAAAAATATAGAGAAATTCATTTTTGTGATCTAATTAATTATTATAGTAAATAGATACACAACTAATTATTAAATTCAAAAAATATTAAATATGAGTAAAATAGAATGATGTCATTATGTTACTTTCAAATTAAGAACTTAAACATTTACTAAAAAGGTGAGAAAATAACACTTATAAAAAAGTGAGGGAATATTTATTAGTTTTTTGTATTTAATATCCAACTGAATTGAAAACACTCAAAGTAAACATGCATTTGGTTCCTAAATGTAGTGATAGTAAAAAAACTAGAGTTATGTACAACACACAACACGACACACACACACAAACACACACATTCACACAACCACACGCATACACACACAAGAAGAATAAAATTAGCGAAAAACGTCAATCGACGAAAGCCACTGAATTCAAGTCTGATTTTTTGGTGCGGCGCAATTAGGACCCTCGTCCCAGAATTGATTGATTTTTGTTTTGTGGTGCTCGACAAAATAAGGTGGGTGAAATCTTCTTAACTTGCAAATATGTGATTTGGAATAAACATATCTATGGTGGGTGAAATCATCTTTAACTTGCAAATATGTTATTTGGAATAAACATATTTATTGTGGAATTTACTTTATCTGTAAGTTTATGATGATAATCATTGTTGTGTTTTGTTACATCCATGGTGAAAGCCTGTGTGGCGTATTATTGCTTGTGTATTATGGCATGTGTGGCGTATCAATTGCACATAATGGCGTGGCGCATGGCGTGTCATTGCACATGTGGCATAGCCTGTGTGGCGAATCATTACCTGTGTGGCGTATCAACGTGTTAGGCGTGACCCTAAATTTTATATGAGTTTTAAATCAAGAAAATTTTATTTTGTAGTTCATTTATCTCATTTTAGCCGCCTGAAATCATTTATTCAAACTAGCTTCTTAAATTAGGATATTCCATCCAAATCCACTGGATTTGTATTTATTTCTTTTGTTCATGCACTTGTTGATTTTCTCATCATGAATAATTTACAGATACAGCACGTTGATTTTGAAACAATTTATGTTATTACACGTCACTAAAAGATTATATGATTACACATCATGTAAAATGAATTGCATGATTTTGTGAACATCCAACTCTATCATTAGGAGAATGAAAATGATGGTTTCGTACGAATTGTGGTACATTGATGGAGCCATTCTTTCTTTCTTTTTCCTTTTCTTTCTTTGAACTCATGGAAAACTCGTAATCATTATATTCAGTATATATTGAGTAAAAATTATGTTATACAATAGTCTGTAAATTATATATAATATATAAATTATATTTAAAAAATTAAATATGACAGATTTAGATTTATAGAAATATTAATGAAATTCCAATCGACTATAACTTATGTAGGAAAACATGATCACGAATTGTGGTATATTAATTAATGCAACTCGAGTAGGTCTCTTAATGTTTGGAGGATCCGAGGAAGGAATCTATTCCACAACTACAAAAAGTGACACGCTAACTCATGATAATACTTAAAAACAATAAATCAATGCTTTATTTTTTTTACTTTTTACTTTTGTTGAGGAATTCTTCCTTTTTTTTCCTTCTTATTGAATGAAGTTCATCGATTCTCTGTCATTTTTATTTTCTTTTCCTTTATTCTTTTATTCGCTTACAGATAAAGTCCAAAACGCACTGCATCTTATCCACCACCATGAAGACTTTGTACGTAAGTCTTTCCATTTTCTTTTTTGAAATTAAAGAAATAATGTCACTTGTTCGTTCTGAATTGCAAATGAAGTCTTAGACCAACAAGGCAACAAGGAGAAATTAATCAATTATGGGTTGTGTATTGTGATATTGTTGCTGAATTACTCGTTAGTTAAATACAAGACGGTTCCGGTAGATATATGTTCTAGAATATTTTGATTTTTTTTTTACTGCCAAAGCTACAAAAATAGAAGAAAATACGGATATGATGAGAATATAATATGAGTTGTTATGATACTATCAATAAATGTCGGGCGAGATGCTCGAACGATGATGTAGCTATCGTACCAACTAAGCTGACCATATACATATACTAGTATATAGCAGCAAGTGGTAACAACCAATGCACCGACAAGTTCAATTTAAATTCAATTTATTGCCACCTTTTCTATCGGTCATCAGCTCTTATCATTTAAGTTCTTAAGTCACGTAGTCATATATGAAACCTACAAAGTGCTCATCTTCTTTTTCTTACTTTCCATACCAACTACTTCGTCACTTAGGTTTCAAAATTCAGCATATATATATATATATATATATATATATATATATATATATATATATAGAGAGAGAGAGAGAGAGAGAGAGAGAATTGGTTCAAATAAGAACCATTCTTATCCTAAAAATAAGAACCAAATGAATTAGTTATGAAAGTTGATGAATCCGTTGAGAAAGTTAATGAATTCAAAATTGTTACTTTTTCACCCGGGTTCAATCCCATGAGAATTGCGAAAATTCTATTTTTTGGATTGATAATTTTCCCTAAATGGATTCATCAACTTTCACCGTGAATTCATCGCTTTTGGTTCTCACGTTCTCACAATAAAATGGTTCTCGTTAACCTCCCTATATATATATATAGGGATGGTTCATGTGAGAATGGAAATAAGTGTAGAAATAGGAATAGATATGTAAGTCTAGCATATCTTTCATATTTGTGTAAGACAATCGTAATTACTATGTTGCACATATTAGTTTAGCACATATTTCATCTTTCGTAGCACATATGCTAAATATATTTAGTTTAGCACATCCTTCATTCACAGAGTAGCACAAGAAGGATTCTAGTCTTCTTGCATAATCCGCGTAGCACACACAACACAAAATCAGTAGACAATCGAACTTAAATCTCAACCATTGATCGAGCGAATCAAAGGCCCAGATTCATTCCTATTTCCTACCAAATTATCCATTCCTACGATCCATCTCCTATATATATATATATATATATATATATATATATATATATAAGAACTAATGTTTCCTAACGTAGAAAATAGAAATTAATTTGGGTCCCCAGAGACCTAAAATCAAAGGGTTAAGGTGGGTTCTCGTGGTCGAGGTCACATGTTGAATCCCAACAAACGCCTATATGGGTTTGAGCCTATCACACTGGTTTTCCAAGTGTGGTTTATTTGTTTGTGTGGTTTGCGTCCGATCTATTTAATCTACGAGGTTACGTGGGGTTCACTAAGAGGTGGTCTTGGCACTAAGGTGGCGGTTGTGGTTCCACATGATATATAAAAAAAAAATTGGATTATTAATTTTTCATGATCTACAATATTGCTTATTTTCATGATAATTATAAATCATGAGAAGATAAAAAGTCATAATTCCTGCATTCGAGATGGTTCTACCAAAACTCATTCATATGTATATAAATAAATAAAAATTTCTCCTATCTTAGCTAAAAGTAGTTTGCACCATTGATTTTTGTATCATATACAATGATTATAAAAAATCAATAATGTAATATAAAAGTATTAAAATAAAAGATTCATTAATAATAATATTTATATAAATCATTAAAGAATAATTAATATAATAATATATGTGTACAAAAGTATTTATGTACATAAACTTTTAAATTTTTAGTTAACACAAGAAAATGGTTTTTATTATAACTGATAAATCTGGTTAAGTGAGTGTGCGAGATTTATGAAAAGCAATAAAGAACACCAAGGCTTTTACGTGGTTCGATCGTTAATGAGATCTACGTCCACGGAGGAGTGTTTCCTCAATACTTTCACTATAATGCAGTGTGGTTACAAGCTCTTAGTATTCGATAAGTTGTCAACCCCTCTAATGTCAGTTTTCCTCCTATTTATACAACTCAAATCTGCAATCGGCGCGCGACCTCTCCATTGGTCGTGGCGTGACTCTTCCTCTGGCATGCCTTCCATTGGCCGGAGCAGGGACCTTTCGCCTTATGTGCGCCACGTGGAGGGTGGCGCCTGACCTTGGTTCTGGGGCGTCTTCTCCATTGGCCGAGGGTAGCGTCAGGCTTTGGCTCTGGGGCCTGTCTTCCATTGGCCGAGGGTGGAGGTTCTGGAGGCTAGGGTTTTGGGCAATGATTAGGGCTCGCCTTGGGCTCAGCCGCGTGGGCCCGCTACCAACGTTAGGCCCAGCTCGTTTGGGCCTGTTAGTGGGCCTAGTCGGTTGGGCCATATCCCATCATAGCCACAGAATAGCCGAGGGACAATGAGGCCGGGTGGAGTGAAGAAAGCGCCGCCGGTGTGAGGTGTGGCTTGGTGAAGTTGTTCTTGGAGTTGTTGTCTTTTAATGTGAGAGTCTTACGTGCCGAATCGGTTGGGTGGTCTATTGTCCGTCGCTCGGAAAAAGATGTGGCATCGAAGGAAGTCGAGGTCCGACCTGGATATCGCGCCTCTGCGTTGGTTACGCCGAGGTGCGGTCTGAAGTGGTGTTACTCATGTGGTGGGTGCCGATGTCCGACCTGAGAGACCGCCCTTTTCGGGGATGCCGTGGTGCGCCCCGGGCCGCACCGAATCTGCGGCCTGGTTAGCCGAGGTCCGATCTGGATGTAGGCTTTCCGTAAAGGCGGCTTGCTGACAGACGCCGAGGTCCGATGTGGTTTCCTTGGTATTTGTGGGAAGGGCGGGGTGCGACACAGGCGCCGCCATCCGGAGGATGCCGGTCCGTATGATGATTGCTAGGTCGATGGCGGTCCATCTTATCTGGCGTCGTCATACGCGCCAGCGATAGTTGGGCACTCGAGCAGTGTGCGGCGTGTAACGCACGTCCAATCACGTGTGGTAGCGTGTTGAATTTGAAACGGCAATTTGCGCGCGCCCTAGTCTTATAAATAGGCGCAAAAGAGGCAACTGTTCACTTTCTTCTTCGACGCTTAAAAATTCTGAGAGAGAAAAATTTCTGAGAAATTCTCTGAGTTGATCATGATCTTCACTGAAGGAGCCATATACTCGCCTGAAAAGTAAGTATGTTTTCTTCATCTTCTTCTCGCTCTGAAAGTTCCCTTTCCGCCTCGGGTTCCGGGCGTGAGTTCCCCGACGTAAGAGATTATATATGCTACAATGGTTTGGGTAGGTCTATAGGTCGAGCTCTAAGGTTCCGCCGTATCCTCTGTATGGGACGGGTTGAGGGTGGGCGTGGCGAGGTCGGGTTTGACCTGCAGAACTTTGAAGTTGTGAGGAATCTGGGATCCGGGGAGGCGTGGTGGTGTCTGCCGCATCCGGATGATAGGCGATGGCCCTCCGGAGGTTTATTCTTGTTTATGTAGATAGTTTGAGGCGGTCTTAGGTACCCTCCGCCCCGCTTATCTTAGCCTTCAAGAGTATTTCCAGATCCCTATTTGTCAATTGACCCCAAATTCCGTTAGGTCGTTGGTGGGGCTGGGGCTCTCTTGTTATGGCATTGCCGAGGAGTTGTCCTTCGAGGTGCTGATGCGCTTTTTTAGCGTGAAGACCATAGGAGGGGTGTACTATCTGTCACCCCGGCTGAAATTTAAGGTAGTCGTCCCCTCCAAGGTGTCCCATTGGCAGAATAGGTATTTCTTCTGCGGGCTGAGGGGCAGCCGAGGTATGAGTGGGGTATCGGCACGATGGCGGACCCGAAAATCAAGCCCTTGGGCCATATGGAGGAGGTGTTGAGCAGCCTTGGTGAGATCTTATCCATAAGTTACACCGAGGACGACCTGAAGAAGGCCGGGCTGAGTGTTTACGGGTCGGAAGCGTCGGGACCGGGGTCTGGACGGGGTGAGGGCATCCCCTTCTTCTTAGTCCTTATTCGTTCGATTTTGCTGTGCTAATGTGTCTTTCTCTTGTGATGCAGTGAAGTTGAGGGATGAGGTGGGCTCACCATCGCCGAGCAGGGAGCCGGCGAAGAAGAAGCAGAAGCGGGCTGGACCTAGTAGGGGCCCGAAGAAGGTGGACAGCATGGGCCAGCTGATGAGTGGGCCTGAGGCGGGGTCCAGCCCGGCATCGGAGTCTCGGCCTCAGGGCCGCCTTGAGTACGGGGTACCGCCCCCAAGCTTGGCCGCATCCCTCCCCGAGGTACGTAGGTTTCTTCATATTTAGATTTGTTTGCTTCGCAATCTGTTATTGACTTGTGCCTCTCCTTTTTCAGGGTGGGAGCTCGATGATGGGGCCCCGCAGCCTTCTTCGGGAGCTGCAGTCGCCGCCGGGTTCTTGCCGAGAGCTCGGCCCGTGAGGCGCTGAACGGAGCTTGCTTGCTGGCGAAGCCGAGACCGCCGCGTCCCGCGCGGGCGGGCCGAGGCCGCCAGGCTTGAGGCCGGGAGGCTGCTGCTGCCGCCGCCAAGAAGAGGCACTGGCACTGGGCCGCCGGGGAGGTCGAGGAGCTTAAGGAGGGCTGGCCGGGCGGGAAGGACCTCGCGGACGAGAGGTGCACGGTGGCCGATCGAGGACCACTGTTGAGGGCCTTTGCCAGCGAGCTCATCGAGTCGGAGAGCTTCTCGGCTTTATTGCCGATCTCGCCGCCGTCTTTGCCGAAGGTGGTGTCGATCACTGGGAAGGCGGCGGCCGCCATGCCCGACTTTGATAAGGTCAAGCATGGGTGGACCGAGGTCGACCAAGAGAGGTGGACAAAGCTTACGCCCGGTGATCTATGGGGTGACTCTTCCCATGTTGGAGGCTCGCATCCAGCTCTACCGCCCCGACTTGAGGTCGTCGCCCGGTCTGAGGAGGGCGAAGATCGCGAGCCTGGAGCTCCTGGCCGAGGTACGGGCCGGGCGGGGAGGAGGATGAGGCGGAGTGGGAGGAGGCGGGGTTGGAGCTCCGGTGGAGGTGGCCAGCCAGCAGGAGCATCGAGGTCGTCGAGACCGCCATAGCCTGAGGTCGATGGACTGATGTAATAGCAGAATCTACCGGGTCGATAGGACCACAGGTCTTTAATAATTTTCCCTTTTGAGTAATAAACGCAACATTTTTAAGATTTGTGTTGTCTTGTTTATTCTGATACTCACGCTGAATGGCTCGGACTTGATCATGAATTGTTGACCAAGTTAAAAGAGGTCCGAGGCGCCTGGTAGAGAAGGACGAAGAGGTGCTTTCTGGAGGAGCCGGTGTGCGAAATGACCCAAGTTTGGCCACTATGGAAGTCGGCTCGGCTTTGTCTCACGACACGAGGAAGTTGGACGAGGCTGATCGGAAGTGGCCCGCCTCGGCCGAGAACGAGGCCACAAGTTGAGGGTCACGCAGGCGGAGTCCAGGCGGACTTATCTGCCGACGCTATCCAGGACGTTTGATGCGGTGTGAGCAACTTGAATTGATCGCGAGAGGCTCGCTCGGGTGTCGGAGGAGCATGCGAGTCGAGAGGCGGTCCGCCGAGTGGTGGGACTACCATATCCAAGTCGACGACCGAGTTCGAGCTTCTTGGCGGAGGCATGGTGCTTGAGGATGAGGAGGGCCCAACAAAGAAGAAGTTCAAAGCTCGCGTCAACTCCGTCGTGAAGTTTATGGAGATTTATGATATCGTCCGCAAGCGTCGCATGCCCCGCGGCGGCGAGGCCAATGGGCTCCGTGACCCGATCATAGAAGAACCCGCAGAGGAGGCGGCTATCCGATCATGCCGAAGTGCTCGGGTTGATGGGTCCTACCGGGCGGATCATTCGGGGGCCGATCCTCAGGAGGCGGGCGGCGACCGAGGACCTCGGTCGGCGGGGAGGCGGCGGATAGGGGCGAGGTCGTACTCCCACCGGTGTCCGGTCGGGGGGTCGGGTGTGACCTCGGTGCATCCCCACCCCGAATGCCCAGTCTTGGCGCTGCGCCACTCAATGTCCTGTGAGGCGGGTGAAGATGACCACGAGTAGGCTAGCTCGTCGGCTGCCTCCCGAGCCCGCCGCCGCGCTTCGAGCGCGGCCGTGGTGATTCCGCCTTATCGATCGGGTTGAAGGCACGAGTTCGTTCGAGCATACATCGTCGGCCCGGAGATTTTGTAGAAAATTGGTGTAGCTTCAAGGTCTGGCGGTGCGGAGCCCTAAGCCCGAATGAGGCTATGTATAGTGTAGAACTTTGTATGTAGATATAAATGTATTTAGACTGTTTGAAGTGTATATTTCCCTCTTGAGAGGTATAAACATAGCTAGACTTCGTTTTGGTCGTAAATGCATTTACACCGTGTATCTGAAGTGTGTATTTTCCCAAATAAAGAGGTATAAACGAGCTCAAGCCCGGTTGATTTGTATATGGCTTGGTCTCGGGTTTATAGTCGTTAATGCATTTAGACTTTGTCTTGGAGTGCATATCTTCCCAAATAAAGGGGTATGAGATGGCGAGATCGGTGTGGATGTCGCGTGCGTGTAGGCGCCCAACTTAATGGGTAATCTGTATGCTTCGCATGTGAGCGCCCAACTTAATGGGTAATCTGTATGCTTTGCGTGTAGACGCCCAACTTAATGGATAATCATGCGCTTTGCGTGTGGGCGTCAACTTTATGGGTAATTTATGCGCTTTGCATGTGATCGTCCAACTTAATGGGTAATCAGTGCGTACCCTACTTGGTGGGATTTTCATCTTCGTAAGGCGTCCCTGTGAAGGTTTAAATGTGGTGTATCCAAACAGATGTTCACATATGTATGAGACGAAGTGAAATATTCATTATAAAAACAGGCGTTTTATTGAACATGTAATCAACATCGTACTGGCAAAACAATTAAGGAACTAACATGATGCCGACCTTAAATCGAAGCTATGTAAAATACCTCCTTAAATGCATAATGTGCCAGTTCGGGATAAGTGCACCGACAAGTGAGCCACTTGTAAGCCCTTTGCCGAGGTCCTCGTGAACGCGGTATGGGCCTTCCCATGTTGGATCCAGCTTGTTAAGACGCTCAGCTCTACTGGCTTCATTATTTCTTAGGACGAGGTCGCCCACATGGAGCGCGGAGGCTTTGACCCTTTTGTTGTGGTACCGTGCGACCTGGGCCTTGTACTTGGCTTCATTTATGAAGCGAGCTCATGCTTCTCCTCGAGGCGTCGAGGTTGGCCCGCAGTCTTCCTCGTTCCGGCCCGGTCGAAGTGAAGAGTGCGCGGGCTTGGCCGCCGATCTCGGCCGTATGACGGCCTCGGCACCGTAGACCAAGCTAAAGGGGTCTCCCGCGCCCGTCCGGGTGTGGTTACAGAGGACCAGAGGACTTGAGGGAGATTTTCAGCCCGATCGCCTTTAGCTCGGTCCAGCCTTCTTCAATCCTTGTACGATCGTGCGGTTCGTCACCTCGGTCGACCATTCGCTTGCGGGTGTGCGGCGAGGTGAAGCGTTGATCGATCTGAAGCTCTTCGCACCACCTTGAAGTTTTGTCGACGAACCGGTGCCGTTGTCCGAGACCGGGATGTGCGGTATGCCGGCGGCACTATATTTTTCCACACGGTGTCAGAATCCTTCGCTCGTGAGGCTCGAAAGTGGCTCGGCCGACCCATTTTGTGAAGTAGTCTATGGCTACGACTAAGTATCGGTGACACGGTGCTCGGTCGAACGGACCAACGATGTCGATCCCCCATTGCATGAAAGGCCATGGACTCTGCAGGCTGCTCAAATCAGTCTGAGGCAGCTTTTTGACCGTGGAGTGAATCTGGCACTTTGGGCACTTCTTGACGAGCTCGGCCGAATCTTGCACGAGGGTGGGCCAGTAATATCCCGACCTCAGCGTCTTCTTTGAAAGAGCTCGCGACCCGATGTGGCTTCCACAAGACCCTCGGTGAATTTCGTTGAGCACGTAGTCGGCTTCTTCTGGCCCGAGGCATCTCAGGAGGGGTTGAAGGTAAGACTTCCAGAGAGCGCCCTCATGCATGAGATACTTCGATTTCGCCATCATCTTTTGGCTTGAGCCGATCCGGAGGTAGTCGCCGTGTTCCGTGTGGGCCTTTGGGGAGACATCCAATTCGGCTCTATCTCGGTGATGATGCCGACGTGGGACTCCGCGATGCTTCTGGAATGAACCTCCTCCACTGGTGGACTTGTTGACGACGCAGCTAACTTGCTGAGGATGTCAGCTCGGCTGTTTTCCCCTCGGGGGATTCGGTGGATGCTGAAGTACCTGAACGAGGTCAACATCTCCTTTGCCTTCTCGAGGTATTGTTTCATTCGGTCCTCCTCGCCTCGTGTTGCTTAACACCGGTTCACGACGACACAGGAATCGCCAAGATTTGGATCTTGTCCACCGCCGGCTCGTGGCGGAGTCCCGAGATTAGGGCCTCGTACTCCACCTCGTTGTTGGTGGTCGGGAAGGTAAACCGGAGGCGTGGTGACTTCGCTTATCTCGGGCCGAGGAGGAGGATGCCCGCCCGCCGCTCTGCTCTTGCACGATGCTCCGCCCACGTCATCTCGCCAAAGAACCATCCGGTGGTGCTAGACGGCTTCCTCCGCCGTGGGGCGGGGCTGGAGTTACCTCACCGGTAGAGCCTACCTCGGTGAATTTGGCCTCAACCGGGAAGTCGGCGAGCTTGCCCTTTATGGCCGACTGGGTGAGTACGAGATGTCGTGCTCGCCGAGCTCTAGTGCCCACTTAGCTATACGTCCGGACGACTCAGGTTTCAACAAGACTTGTCTCAAGGGTAAGTCGATTAGCACCGGACGGAGTGAGCTTGGAAGTAGGGTCGAGGCGTCGCTTGGCGCTCACTGTGGCAGATCTTTTTTTCGAGGCGGTGTACCTTGTCTCCTGGTCCTTTGAGGCTCGGTGATAAAATAGATGGGAGTTGTCGTCCCACCTCATCTCGCATCAAGATGCAGCGATGGCCTCATCCGAGGCGGCCAAATATAGAGAGGATTCACCTTGCCGGGGCGGGGGGGTCGGCGGTCGGCAGTACTCCTTGTTGTCTTGAGGCGAAGACACAGTGTTCTTCCCGCCAGCGAAGTCCCGAGCTCTCCTCGGGATCTTGAAGAATGGGAGTTGTTTCTCGGCGGCTCGAGGCAAATCTGTGAGGCGGCTAGGCACCGGTGAGTTTGTGGATCTCACGGATGGTCCTTGCACCGCATGTCGATCTTGCCTTCACCTTGGTGGGATTGGCCTTGAGCCCTCACGAGAAACCCAAAGACCCCAAGAACTTGCCGGTCTTCACCATAAATGTACATTTCGAGGTTGAGTTTGAGGTTTGCCGACCGAGGAGTTGGAGGATGGTGCTGAGGTCATCGCGCAGCCTCCGCTTTCGACTTTGACTACTATGTCGTCGACGTGACCTCGGCGATCTCCCGATGTGGTCTTTGAATGTTGCATCCACCATCCTCTCGTAAGTAGCCCGGCGTTCTTAAGGTCGAAGGACATCTTTCGATGCGCAAAGACGCGAAGTCGGTGATGAATGCGGTCTTTGGTGCGTCCTCCCGCTCATCGAGATTTGGTGGTACCTTGTATAGATCCGTGAAGTTCGAACATCTCGTGGCCCATCAATGCCTCCACCTTCTTGTCGATATCGGGAGGGTAGCAATCTTTAGGCGATGCTTGTTGAGGTCGGTATAATCGACGCATACGCGCCACCCTCCTCCAGCTTCGGACCACGATGGATTAGCCATCCAGTCGGGTATTGACCTCGAACAAGATCTTGGCCTTGAGTTGAGTCACCTCGTCCCTTATGACTGCAGCCTTTCCGCGAATATCCTTTTCTTCTGCGGATTGGCTTGGTAGCCGGTTCGATGTTGAGGCGGTGAGTTATGAGCTCGGGTGACACTCCGCCATATCGGCGGGGACCGTGCAAACATGTCCCTATATTCTCTCGAAGTTGTATGACATGCCGCGGACGTCACCGGGCCACAGGTGCCGACTGGATGACCTCGGGATCGTCTTAGATAGTTGGAGGCCTCGGTCGGGTCATCCACGGGCGTCGGTCTCAGGGCTCGGTAATTGCTATGCAGGGCGAGGCCGCGTCTTGGGTTGAAAGTCGTGGCATTCTTTTGCTGCCGTTTGGTCCCTGGATGCTAAGCACTCCCACCGGGGGGAATCTTGACGGTGAGGTGGTAGAC
Source organism: Salvia rosmarinus (assembly GCA_036937905.1). Classification (NCBI taxonomy): domain Eukaryota; kingdom Viridiplantae; phylum Streptophyta; class Magnoliopsida; order Lamiales; family Lamiaceae; genus Salvia; species Salvia rosmarinus. The sequence continues at coordinate 69,271,862 of CM072823.1, forward strand.
CGAGCAGAAGGCCTTGGTGGCGTCTGAATCTCTCCCGTGATGATGTTGTGCGGAGAGGAGCTCGGACCGGGAAGAATCGGATGGCCTTGGTGACCGACAGGAGCTCGTCCTACCGTGACCGGAAGGTAATGACCCCTCGGCCGGACTACCTCTTGAGTGAAGCTTCGTGGCGGGAGGCGCGGGAAGTACACAATGCCTCCGACCTCAAGCTTATCCAGATACTACGGAAGATGATCTTGACGGAGGCTCCGATGTCGATATAGACCCGGTGGACGTTTTGTTGCCCACCGCGGCTGTATGGTGATGGCGTCCCAGTGCGGCATGATCTTGGGCACGGGTCCTCCTCGGAGAACGTTATGTTCTCACCATCCCGAGTCGCTTGTTCTTGGCTCTTGAGGCCGGCCTCGGCGTCGTTCTTGAGGGCGACCTCGTCGTCCCGAGGCGATCCGGTAACAACATAGACCTGCTCCATAGCGTTGGGACCTTCGTCCTCGTCGTCTTGAGTTGGGTCGCCACCTGGGCGGCCCCCAGATTGTTGCCGCCTCCATTCCTTCTGCTTCGCTTTTCTCGGACCGGCTCGTCCGAGGTATTTCTTGAGGGCTCCACCTTTAACGAGCTCGTCGATCCGTGAGCCTGTTTACGCAATCCTCGGTATCATGACCATACCGCGGTGATAGTCACAATACTCGTCTGTGGACCTCTTCGGATCCCCTTTCATGTGGGCGGGCTTGGGAAGAGCTCGGCGTGAGCTCGAATATTTCCGCCTTGATTTGAGCGGGGAGGCGCTCGCCACTGTGGTTGGGCCGAGGTCCCAGCCTAGACTCAGTGGTCCTCTTTTAATTCGCTCGAAGGCGCTTTTGCGATCTGCGCCCGACTTGATCATCCGGCTTTTTCTCTGGGACTTGCCGTCGTCCAGTTTCCCGCTTCTTCCGATCCGACTCGTCTCACTTGACGAAGTTGTCCACCGTGTTCCAAAGCTTACTCGCCGTCTTTGGTTTCTCCACGGTGATTTCTTTGTTCGCATGGGGGTCGGATCCGTTTTTGAACGCGTTGATGATGTAGAGTCGTTCTTGTCGTCAATTTTGAGCGACTCTTTGATGAACCTCGAGGCGAAGTTTGACATCGTCTCGTCCCGCCTCGCGACCAGAGCGGTCGGAGGAAGGCTGTTGGGGCGGCATCTTACGATAGAAGCGTCATTTGAACCGATCCATGAGGTCCTCAGAAGCGATGTATGTTGCTCACGGCGGGCGAGGTGAACCAATGCCGTGCGTTGGAGATCAAGACCTCGGGAAGATTTTGCACATGTAAAAATCTTCCATTCCTCGATTCGCCATGTTGGTGGTGTGGCGAAAAGGAAGTCGGAGGGTCTCCGAGGCCATCGTGAGGCCGCTATATTGGGTGCCCGTGCATCACAGGCGGGGCGTGTCTAGAATCTCCACGGAGAAAGGGAGATGATCCTCCGCATCGGTCGAACCCCGGAGATCGTTGCCATCTCTTTACGGGGGTGGGGATCGATAGCGACGCCTATCGTCCCCTCCGGGGGGTTCGACCGCCTTTCTTCCCTCCCTGCTTTGCTCGGCTCTGGTCGGCATGATGAGGTGGAGAGCGGCTCATGAGCAGCGAGGGACGACGGTGGTGGCGGCTCGCCCGTGGTGGCGGCTCCGCGAATGAGGCGGCGGCTCGGCAGCGGTGGCGGCTCCGCCGCGTCGGGCGGGATCGCGTTCTCGCTATCACGTCGAGGTGGCTGTTGTTTTCGGATGGGGAGCGGCGGGCGGCCGTGGTGTTCATCAGGGGCCTCGAGGGCCCGCTCCTTTGGTCCTCTGGTTGAGAAGCTTTGGAATCGCCAAGATGGGCGTGGAGGAACTCGGTCACGGCTCGGCCGAGGACCTCGTGGGACGAATGAGTTGTTTGCTCGTCCTCGTTGAGGTCGACATCTTCCCTACCGTTGGGGCGGCGGTCCCGAGGTGTATGGAGACATTTTCCATGTGGCCTCGGGAGTGGGCGCTCGTGGCGTCTGCGATCTCCTTCCATGACGGAGTGACCACCTGGTCGTCCTCAGCACGGTTGTTGCCAGCGTGGGCGGCGGTTGTGCGTGTTCTTGCCATTTAGTTGTAGAGGGAAACGAAGCTTTCTTGTTCGAATGTTCCCACAGACGGCGCCAATGATAAATCTGGTTAAGTGAGTGTGCGAGATTTATGAAAAGCAATAAAGAACACCAAGGCTTTTACGTGGTTCGATCGTTAATGAGATCTACGTCCACGGAGGAGTGTTTCCTCAATACTTTCACTATAATGCAGTGTGGTTACAAGCTCTTAGTATTCGATAAGTTGTCAACCCCTCTAATGTCAGTTTTCCTCCTATTTATCTGACTCGAATCTGCAATCGCGCGCGCCCGACCTCTCCATTGGTCGTGGCGTGACTCTTCCTCCGCATGCCTTCCATTGGCCGGCAGGACCTTTCGCTTTATGTGCGCCACGTGGAGGTGGCGCCGACCTGGTTCAGGCGTCTTCCATCGCCGGGGTAGCGTCGGGCTTTGGCTCCGGCCTGTCTTCCATCGCCGGTGGAGGTTGGAGGCTAGGGTTTTAAGCGATGATTAGACAGGCCAGCCAGCCACGTGGGCCGCTATTAACGTTAGGCCCAACTCGTTTGGGCTGCTTGTCGGCCTATCGGTTGGTATATCCCATCAATAACCAAACTATCTCTACATATTTGTGTGTGCGCCAAATTGCTAATTTCTTGTTGACATTTCCGTTGTCAAATTGCTGTAACCACTAATCAATTACCGGACACGTTTTCCATTGTTTATGATGAGAGTGACAGTTTACTAAGATTAAGAATAATTATGTTAGAACAAGTAAGGAGTCAATGCCATAGGTAGGTGCATCAAATGCATCAATTAACCTAACTTCTAATTCGCACTTCCACACCACCTGAATATATAGGATTAATTAATCGCTGTTTGTTTATTTATTTTGGTTGCATCATCTTTGCAAGGTAGTTAAAACTTACAATAAAACTATGCGGCCACATTATGGCTGATCACACACCATTTTTTCCCATCTATTCTTAAAAATATTAAATTATTAAATCTAAATTTAAATTTTTCATTTGATAGGTGCAAAATTGTAATTGCATAAGATGGTTTTAATGTAAAATCAATTTTTTAATAGATCATATATTAAATAAATAATTTTTCATTCAATAAAGTTGATTATGACCAAATAGCACCACTCTAAAACTTAAAAGGTGTGTCATGTCATGTGTGAGTTGTCTCAAATATATTTTCTATTTATTATTGAGATTTAACGTTAATAGTTTCTGAGCGACCTAAGTTGAGTTGCGAGCAAAATAATAAAATCAAAAGCTTGGTAGTATGAATATTGTTCCATAAATTGTATACATCTCTAGTTCGATTTACCAAATTAATGCGAGCTTATAACAAGATTTTTATATTCAACCAATTCTCTAAATTTCATTATTTTCATGCGCATATACTCAATTATGCGCAGATTTTTTACTTTTCATTTCATTTTTATTTATTTATTTTGCTAGTCTCAACAACCAAATATAATGTTGACCAAACTTGCAATTCAAAAATTCCAACCAAATAATCAAAAGTCCAAGAAATTGGAACTAAATCTAAATAATATCTTATGACGTTAGCTTTGTGCACCACGGATAATAAATGGGCAATATTTTTACTTAGTGATGGTAATGAAATCGTTACATTGATTTTATATTTTTTATTGTAATTTTACACTTATATATAAAGATAATTATTTATATAATATTGTAGAGGACATCAATCGCCAGAAGGATTGGATGGCAAACAAAACACCGCTCTTAAAATGTAAGATATCCTTTGGTTTCATCCATGGAATTCAAAAAAATAAAATTTCCATCCATGGAATTCGAACCCATGTGATTTCATCAAGCAAAGTGATGAATTCACAGTAAATATCCACGATCAAAAAGTCGAAAATGATTCATATTTTATATTTTAATATGGGTTTGTATTTGATCCAATTTCTATAGCAATATTCACTTGAATTGCTATTTTTGCTCCCATATCTAAATATAATAGTTTATAATATTCCAAAATTTGAGTTCCAATGTGCATTAATTTATATTTGGGGTTATAATTATGAGATTATCAAAAAGAAAAAGAAAAAAGCACATTTATAAGTTCAATTAATTTTTCTCTATAGCCTATCATATTTGTTCCAGGTTATTAATTTTAGGGTATTTCTAAACATAGTCCTATTTTATTTATTACAGTGCTAATGATTTCGAATAGTTAGCCTGAGTTTTTCTTAATTATTTTTTAAAATTACAAAATATAAATATCAATAAAATAAACATTTTTTTATCATTTACAAAACATAAAAAAATACATGTATAAACGCGTCTTGTTTCATAACTAGAAAGAGAGAAAGAAAGCTCCTCACGTCGAAACTATCTCGACTTTTAAAAAATATCAATAATAGTTTGATATTTAAATATATTAGTAATTATCATTAAAGCATACTTTCGATGCCAAAATAGTGTCAAGACACGTCGAATTTTGGCCAAAACAGCCACAAGAATTCTGAATTTAGTCAGCTCCATTAATCTAAAAAGGGACAAATGATAACTTTTATTTCATGATTCTAGCATCGGATATTTATCTGCTGATAGAATTGATAATAAAATTAAAAATCGAGTTATTTTTATATTTTTCAAAGGTCAGATTTTATTTTATTTTTAAAAAGTGCGATTGTAGAATAAAAAATTTATATTAGAATGGAAGCATTTTATATTTGAATGTAACCCAAAAATACTGTTGATCCGCAAAAGTCTCAATATGTTGTTGGGCCCTTAATGGATCATGGGACTAGTTTAATAAGAATAAAGCCCAAACATAGTATTGAGGTTCAACAACACTATAAAGCCGGTGACATGCTAGTTAGCAATAATTTGTTTTAATACGTTTCTTCTGGAGAAATTACTATATACTGTCACAATGTTTGATTTCTTTTTCAAGAATTTTTTGGTGCTTTTGTTTGCAATTATATGTAATTATTAATTAAATTTTAATCAATAGTTGATTAGTATTATAATTAGAATTTATTAATTTCTAATTTAAGTTTATTAATTACCATAATACGATGAAATTATATTATATTATGTCTAGTTTCTCTTGGAACACAACCCTCCATTAATTTACATAAAATTTACGATTGATTGGTAGTTGGTAGACGCCTTCTTAATTAGGAATAAAGTAACCAAAATTAGTTAATTGGTTTGAACTCGATTAAATCAAATTTAATTTAATTTTGGACTACTACAAAAGTGTCATAATAGTGTCGTCCACACAATGATTGAGTGTTCCTAATTCCGGTGGCATCGTCCGAACTTTTGAAAGATTTGTATGGATGTCGTTATGATTAAACTTTTGACTATGAGAAAAATGGGCATGAAATAACTCCTTTTTAAAACTAGATAAAAATTATCTTTTAAAAAAGAATATCTTTTCTTATTATTACTCGACCGAAAATACTTGAAGAATAGCATTCTTGTTTTCCCGGAAAGATAGGGCTTATATAGATTATATACAAATCTTCCCTTTCCTGATATATGAAACCAATTTGGACCATTTTGCATTTTATTATATTAATTTATATAATATTGATTGATAAAATGGAATAAAACATATTCATCTATTTTTACTAATATTGCAACAACTATCATACGTTTCGAGGTAACACACATGTCCCTAGATATGTATATGCGTAAACTGATGATAAACTGAGATTACCCACGATATTCACAATTGAAAATTATAACTATCACTTGCTTCATCAATATATCATATATGCATTATTTTACATCATTTGTACCATACTATATTGCATTCATCGTATTTATAATTAGGTATCAATAAGTTATATTTTCTTAATCAACTTAATGAGATATAAATATAAAATGATTTAACTTTTTTACTAAAACCTAATAATCGAGGGTAAAATGTTAGATTATAGTATAAAATATGAACTATTTGCATCTCTTGATTTGTGAATATCTACCGTGAATTCATCACCTTATTTGATGGATTCAAATGCTTACTCGCTTAGGTTAGAATCTCACGAGGGACGGATTTTTGTTTTTTTTAATTTAATACTTACATGGTGAATTCATACGTTTTCACGATAGACTTTGATGATTTTAGTAGTTAATAGTTTATAGATTAAAGATGTTTTTACAATAACCATTATCTCTTGCTCTCTCTCTATGTATATTGGGAAGGGCCCTAAAGCTTTGTGGATATTAGTTCTGATTTCTGAGAACATGTCTTTCATATATGGGAACACGTTAAGATATGGACTGTATTTTTCACTTGATTGTCAAATCAACAAAAACAAAAACACACACATCAACCAAACAATCTCATCCTCTTTCTCATGAATAATACTAAAGTCTTCTCAAAATAATAACATTAATATAAATTATATAAATAATTGAATTTGAAAACGAGTTCTGAGTTTTTTGACTGCGTAACCCATTTCAGTTGGTAAGAATCTCTTTCTCCGGCCAATAAGTCGGCGGTCCAAATCAGCAACAGAATTAGTGTGTGTGAATAAAAATAATAGCTTTTCATCCAAGTTAAAAAAGTGTTTAACTAGTCTGCAGAGTTATTAGTTGAAAAAATAACAAAGATTTAGTCCCCAATGAAATAAAAAAAATCAAATAAATGGCACGTGTATATATACTAAAAGAATATGATGGTTATTTTTTCAATGTTATTTTGAAGCTAGCAGAAATACATTTAGCTATTATGGTCGTAAGATAAATACGTAAGCAATAGCGATCATACGCCTGAAAGGAACTCAAGAGTAAACAACATCACGACGCATTTTTAATCTCACTTGTTCCTTTTTTCATAGGCCCTTTTCAATTTGCAACACAATTTTTATACATAATAAATTTTCTTATTGAATTAAAATACGAAGTAAAATAAATTTAAAATAGAAAAAGAGGGTTGTGCAATTATTTCAATGGATAGTATTGAAAAAGGTGCGGCATAAATTATTGCTGAAAAGATCAGAGAAATTTGCAGGAAGAAACAAATGAGTGAAATGAAAGGTCCCGTGAAAGTCAGAATTACAAAAGAAAAACTGAAAAAGCAAAGAAAACTAAGTGCCAAGAATATGTATTATTTTGTAAGTCACAAAAAAATACCCTCTGCCATTTTTTCCTTTTCCTGCTCTCCAAATTCAATCCCCCAACTAATCTAACATCTGAAAAACTATCAACCAATAATTAAGGTAATTAAATAAAGAGTTCGAACTAACTCTCAATGTCGTCCTCCCATATTTCTTATCAAAAAGTTAATTAAGATACAATTTTTTATGCACTATATCTTTCTTTGCACTATCATCTTAGCAATCATATTATACTTCGTTTTACATTTTTGGCTATATCATATGAAATTAGTTGTATGACTTCTATGTAAGTAAACATATATAAGGTTGTCCAATGGTTAAGGTGAGTTCCTGTGGTCGATAGATCACAGGTTCGAACCCCACCAAATGCCTATTTGGGTTTGAGTCTGTCACACTTGGTTTTCCAAGTGTGGTTTACATGTCCTGTGTGGTTTGCATGCTATTGCACGGGAACATGGAGTTTATCTAGTGCGTATCTAAGGTAGCTGCTACGGATTCCCATGATATTAAAATATATATATATATATATATATATATATATATATATATATAGAGTTTGGTTCAAATAAGAACCATTCTTATCCTAAAAACTAAGAACCAAATGAATTCGTTATGAAAGTTGATGAATCCGTTGAGAAAGTTAATGAATTCAAAAATTCAGAATTTTTCACCGGGTTCGAATCCCATGAGAGACGAAAATTCTATTTTTTTGGATTCAGTAATTTTCCCAGTGGATTCATCAACTTTCACTGTGAATTCATCAGTTTTTGGTTCTCACGTTCTCACAATAAAAATGGTTATCACGTTAACCCTCCCCATATATATATATATGGGAGGGTTAACGTGAGAACCATTTTTATCATGGAACATGAAAATGAATATCTTATGAAAGTTAATGAATACGCCACGAAAGTTAATGAATAAAAAATAGAATTTTCGCCTCATGGGATTCAACCCGGTGAAAATTCAATTTTGGATTCATTAACTTTCATGTCAGATTCATTAACTTTCATAAGATATTCATTTTGTTCGAAAGAATTTTCGTAGTTCTTGGTTCACGTTAAAATTGGTTCTTATTTGAACCACACTCTATATATATATATATATATATATATATATATATATATATATGGTTGTTTTATAATGAAAAAATTTAAACGAAATACTGGCATAATGAAAATCTTATTATTTTAGAGAGAATTTTGTGTAAGATTGTTTGACATATTAAAGTCCAAGGGCGCGATAGAGAAGATAGAAATATAACTTGGAATTAGCTAAACTCAAAAATTTCGGCTACAGATGTGATGAAATTGATTTATTTTTCTAATAAAATATAAATTATAACAGTTAAAAGAATAAAAGAGCTATCAAAACTTAGCTATAAATCCTAACATCATTAGAATAACAAAAATATGAATTTGATTATCTTTTTACCTATAGATAATTTTATAAAATTTCTTTTTTTATATTTAGCACATACTCCCTCAGTCCACCAAAATCGTTCATTGATTTTGGTGGCACGAGTTTTAATAAATTGTAATGAGTGTAAAGTAAGTGAGTATAAAAATGTGTGTCGTGGAGATAATAAATGGATATTGAATGTAAAAAGGTGAGTTGTATTTTTTTTTTAAAAAATAAATAGATATATTTATGATAAAAATATAAAATTGATATTTTAAAAAAAGAAAGTAAATATTTTATAAACGAATCAAAATGAAATTAAATATATGAATTTAATTGCCAGAGGAAGTATAATGGAAGAGAAATGTTTGAGAGGAAAAAAACACTTTATAGTGAGGGGGGCCATTTGGTGAAAAAAACCCCTGTAAGTCTACTCCTCGTTTCCCGTTTCAATGCCCCGCAAAGGACTCATCATCTGTGGCCCCACCTTTTCTTATTTCCTCTTCCAAAATTTATAACTCCACTCTCATTTCTCTATATCCACACTGCCACCATTTTCTCATTTTATTTACTCTTTCTTTCTTCAACAAAAACTTTTGGTAGCTTTCTTTCTTCAACAAAAGCATATGTCGTCAAATGTAATGGGAGATATCTTAACTGCATATAGTGTCTAATATATTGTGGGTGAACCATTTACTAATGTATATGCAAATATATTTTTACCGATTTTACAAAAGTATTATTCTTGTCTATTCATATAACCGTTCTGTTATAGTTTAGATATTAAAATTAGGGAGCGCAACTTAAATGCCCAATTATGAATAAAAGTGTACCATCAATATCCATTTCAAAATTTTGCTACCACATATACCCATTTCATTTATTTATCAGTTTTTCGCAAAAGTGCAAAAGGACGTTGGTTGATGTGAGGATGGTCTTTTTCATTCATTAGAATCATGCACATTCAAACAAAATAGTGCGATTTTTGACTTGAAAATTTGGTTGGCATTTGGTTGGCATTTAATAGTTTTTCACGGTTTCTTTGATAAAACAAAAATTTGTGCGTAAAAAATTTCACTTTCCTTCTGTAAAAAATTTCAAAATTTTTAGAAGTTTGGCTTAGCCCCATTCCCGTTCCCGTGAAGTGAAGAACCCATTTCAAAATTTTTAGAAGTTTGGCTTAGCCTGAAAAACCCATTCCCGTTCCCGTGAAGTGAAGAACCCATTCCCGTTCGGTGGTGAAGCGAAGCGTGAAGTGTTACCACCTGAATCATTTCGGAGGTAATTCTCTAATTTCCCTTACAAAAACAACGAATTGTTTCAATATATACATATTAATCGTTGTTTCCGGCCTTCTCTCCGGTCGAATAATTATGTATTAACTCAATTTTCTAATAATTAGGGTTTTGCTTATTCGAATCGAAGAAAGTGAGAATATTTGGTTGCTTATTCGAATCGAGCGAGAATATTTGGTATGTTTTATGTTTTGGGCATATTATTTGCTATAAATATAGTTATGCGATTTTTGCGATTTTTGTTTTGATATGTTAAGATGATTTTTGATGATTTTTGATTTTTGTAAGATTATAATAATGTTTAGGAAATATAGGAAATATTTTGTTGGTTATTAGTTGTTTCGATCGAATTCACCTAGTTTCGATCGGTGAAGGCTTCTCCGGTCGACCGGAGAGAGCCTTCACCGATCGGAAACTAGGTGAATTCGATCGAAACAACGAATTGTTTCAATATATTTGTTGTCTCGATCGGAAAGTAGGTGAAATAAAAATTGAATTAATTTGTTGTACAATTGAACTTTCCGATCGGTGAAGGCTTCTCCCAGTAGCCTTCACCGATCGGAAAGTTCAATTGGTACAACAAATTAATTCAATTTTATTTCACCTACTTTCCGATCGAGACAACAAATTAATTAGTTATTAATATTTAGTTATTAATTGAATTATTTAATTTTCTAATTATTAGTTATTAATTGAAATTATTAATTGAATTTTGTATAATTGAAGTTATTAATTATTAGTTATTAATTGAAGTTATTAATTGAAATTATTAATTGAATTTTGTATAATTAGTTGTTAATTATTAGTTATTAATTGAAATAATTATTAGTTATTAATTGAAATTATTAATTGAATTTTGTAATGATGCAGGTATTATTTTCGAAGGCAATATGTCGCATTTACCGGTATGTTTTCGTGTGAACCCTTAGTATGTTTACCTTAAATATATTTTGTAATTGAGATTGGATAAATGTTGGTAGATGTGATTGAATAATATGATTGTGATTGTATATGATTGCATATGAGTAGTTGAATTATGTTATTGAGATTGGATAAATGTTGGAAAATGTTATTGAATAATATGATTGTATATAATTGAATATGAATACGTTGAATTATGTTATTGAGTATGTTAATATTGTTTATGGCTTGTATGTTTTCGAGATATCTGTTTTGGAATATGATTGAATAAATAGCGTTTATGGTATATGATTGAATAATATTTCATTTATGGTTTAGAATGGTTAAATTGTATTATTAAGTTATGGCCGCTTTGATAGGTGATTTGTAGTTCTAATTATTTTTATATTTGTATGATAGGATGTTTATTGATGTGAATTATATACAAATGAAATAATTATTGTAGTAGTTTGTTGGTTTGTTGTACGTTGTGTAATATGTGACATTGATATAATTGTAGGTCGATCCTGTTTTCTTGAGGCCTACCACGATAAATGTGGTGGCGGATGTAAAGACTTATTATAGGACTGATTATTTTAAATATATTAAGAATGTCTTGCTAGATAAGGCGGCGTGAAGAGTTGGTAGATATGTTTAGGGGGTTGCTTTGGTCATCCGATTGATTGGACTCCTGCCTAAGTCTAGTTTTTCTTTGCACCATTTAGTCTCCCGTCGATAGAGCCTACGCATCCGGAGATGTATTTTTCATCAATGGAAGATATATATGTTTTCGATTAAAGATTATGCTCTAGTCACCGCCCGCAATTTGGGTCATCATCATTTGATCCCACACTGACTACGACTTGAGCGACGCTGAGGTCTATAGTCTTTTTGCGGGGCACACAGATTACATTACGTAATCTAGTAGATAGATTTTGTAGTAATGGTTTTAGTGATGATGTAGATCTTCGTCACTATTTACGTGTATTGCGTTATTACCCTCTATGGGTTCGTATTTGGATACGATACGGGAAGATAATAGCTGATTGGGTTTGGGCATTGGTTGACGATCCGGGGCGTTTTGCCGATTTCCGGTAGGCCTACGCTACGGATCTTGAGATATTATACGACGCAGTGTCAACCTAATGCTCAATACCACTTTTACGGACCAGTCTGGGCACTATATGCTTGGTCACTCGAGATCATACCAGGCTTGGGAAGTATAGCTGGGACGTACATCAATCCCACAGCGTATCCGAGAGTGTTGAGGTGGAAGTTCAAGAGTAGGATTTCACCGCGACTTCTGATCACTTTTTGAGCAAGAGGTATCAATTTTATTATAATTTTAAATCATGTATGAGGTATTGTATTTATTAGAATATTAAATAACATCTTTCAATTTATTGTAGGTGGTTATCATCTCACATCCATCGAGCCGACTCATTCGAGGTTAGCACCACATCGGGTGTCGCCTCACACCCTCTCCACTCGGTGTGACTTTTGTTATACCGTCAAATCCTTTGAGGGAGGGACTACGCCCTTCCCTTCGTCGTGGTGTGTCTCATCCACCCGGTGGATGAGCCTCGACGAGACGCCGAGTTTCGGCGGAGGCTCCACAGCTTGTTGAGGATCCCGATCTTCGTGGTCTCCATCGAGCAGCCTCGAGCCTTCACTCGATACCCGCCGCAGGACATCGCCGGCCGGGTTCGCTGAGGTTCCGGTTGTTGATGAGCCGCAGCGCCATCCGCTGAGAGACGGGATACGGAAGACGCACAGTGAGGCAGCTTCATCGAGCGATGGTGGTCGCACCAGGCGCCTTAGTTCGCCGATCGTCGTTGGATTGTGAATCTATCCGGAATCATCCGGAGGAGGACAGAGCGAAGGCGACGCATGGAGAGGTCTATCAAGACAAATTTATTCCAAAGATAAAGAAGTGGTTTGAAAACCTCTTAGAGAAGAGTCGATGTGGTTGCACACATAGGGATGATACGGCCCACATGCACCTCATGTCCCACTTCATCCGACGACGACGACGACGAGAGGTGAAGATCGAGAGACCACATCACCGCCAGTCGAGATGTCCTCGAGACAAGGACATATTGAGCATACCGAGGCAAAGACCGCATCGCCCAGTTGATACCCTCCCCGCTACTCTCACTGGATCCATGGTACCGCCCCGAACTACATCTCATCATTCCATGATGGGACCGGACCTATTTAGTGATCCGACGCCTCGGACGCCGTGAGGCGACTTTCGAGCCCGTCAAGCAGCAGCAGTTGGAGAACAGTAACTATTAAGTCTCATATTTGGCGCTTATAATATTTCATTATATTTGTTATGTTTTCATTTTCTAAATTAAATGTTTGTAGTTCGGGATCCGGAGAGGTGAACGGGCACGGAGACCTTCGGCTGTAATGAGGTCACCATACGTGAATAGCCCGATGCCACGTCCATTATCCGATGATACATTGATAAATTACCAGCGTTTCTTGAACACAAATAAGGCAATGGTGGTTGTTCGGGGTACTGATCGACAAGTCCAGGTTGCATTTTTCGTGAATATCGAAATGCCAGAGAGGCGTTTTGATGTTCGGGTACGTTTTTATACAATATGCTTCGTTTTTTTTAAGTACATCTACTTATATTGATATGTATCCCTAAAATAATTTTGCAGGTCGTCGATCTATTCATGGTGTATTTGAGGGTGAGACTCGATGCCCGGATCGACGTATTGGATGGGGTGGATTATCAAAACACAATCATCCTTGATACTGGTTTTTTCGTAAGTCTTTAATACAATCAATATATAGTATATATGTGTAGTATCTCTAATTACTTAATTTTCAATGTTGAATAGATGTTTCTGCAAAATCAATGGTCCGAGGTACACGCAATGCTTTCGTCCTACATTCAAGACCCGCGTGAGGCACCATTGATCATGACCCCGAGAGCATTGTTTACATGGCAGCCACCATCGCATTGGATAGCAGCTTGTCCTCGGCATGACGGGTTATACATCATGGTTACGTGCACGCAGTAACCTTATTTAATACAATAAATATTAATTTATCTAAATGGTTACGTGTCCTTGTTTATTTTATCTAAATATTAATTTTATAGATCATTATCCCTTGCGCCATCGAGCGGCGTCGCGATAGTACGCGTGGATATGCACTCGGTCATTGCGTCGCTTTTGACTCGCGTATTTGGAGGATGGACCAGATCAGTGGATGCGAGGATGATGGACTTCGTGTGCCCGACTAGATTATTGCGGCCGCTTTCTTCTCTTCACTAGATGGTTCGAGGCTAACTCCCACCGATACCACCATGGAATAATGATGCGGTTATTACACGAGCTGCCTCTTGAGGTATTTGACCAGAAAGACGATTTCGATGATGGTCCATTTGCGTGCATGATCGTGGAACGCCTTATTTCGGTTCACCGAGCATCGAATGGGGTATGTCTAATGTTGTAGCATATAGACATAAAGTAGGTGGAAATATATATGAGATATGTGATCCATATAAGAAGTTCGGAGGAAGAGGAAGAGGAAGAGGAAGAGGTAGAAATTAGCATGTACTAGTATATTGGTATGTATTTGTATATTGGTATGTATTGGTATATTGGATGCAAATGGATGTTCATATTATTTATCGAATATTTGATTTTTATCTGTGTTAGTGATATTTTTGTTTGTATTAGAGGCTGTGACCTCTATGTATATGTTGTGGAGGCTGTGACCTCTTTGTATATTGCTTGTTGTTGGCTATTGCTTGTTGTTGGCTATTTGCTGAGTGCAGGTTGGCTTATCCATATTTTAGAGGTTATGCTGCCCGTTTTTTTACATGTATATTAACCGAATGTTGTATATTACATGTATAGTTTGTAAGTTTAATAGTTTTGTCGAATTTGCAATTAACCGAATAGGGGGATTGAATTGGATTCAATTAACCGAATTTGCAATTAACCGAATTTGTTGGATTAGGGGGATTGCACGGGCGTGTACGATCGTGCATGGTACACGGTCGTGCACGGCACACGATCGTGCACGGCGGTACACGCCGCACGATCGCGCACGCCGCCGCACGCATCGCATCGTGCACGATCGCACGGCACACGATCGCACACGGCACACGATCGCAGACGCGCACGCGTGCACGGCCGTGTCTTGTGCACGCGATCGATCGCACGGCACACGATCGCAGGTGAGACGGTCGTGCACGACGTGCACGATCGCACGCGGCGTGTACCTGCGCACGCCTGTACCTGTGCACGGCGTGCGGCGCCTGCACGATCGCGGCACGACAGTGTACCGTGCACGATCGTGCACTCCGTGTACCCGTGCACTCCGTGTACCCTCGCACGCCGTGTACCGTGAATCCAACATAATCCAACATAATCCAACAAAACCAACATAATCCAACTAAAACCAACAACAATCCAATCAATCCCCTAATTCAACAAAACCAACATAATCCAACAAAACCAACAACAATCCAATCGAATCCAACTAAAACCAACAACAATCCAACCGAATCCCCTAATTCAACAAAACCAACATAATCCAACAAAACCAACAACAATCCAATCAATCCAACTAAAACCAACAACAATCCAATCAATCCCCTAATTCAACAAAACCAACATAATCCAACAAAACCAACAACAATCCAATCAATCCCCTAATTCAACAAAAACCAACAATATTCAACAAAATCCAACATAATCCAACAAAAACTAACAATATTCAACCAAATCCAACATAATTCAACAAAATCCAAAAACAACGAAATCTAACAATTTTCCGTCGCTGTTCGCATGTTTTTTTCTAGTGTCAATTCAATTGAATTCAATTTGATTAAGTTAAAATAATAATAATGTTAATAATATCTTTACATGAATGTTTTCTTTCATTACAATGTCACTCGTCTCTGGATAAGTAAGGACACTTCCGACGCGTATGAGATTCATTACCACACAAGCTACATGTCCGTAGTGCACGACTTCTACTACTCGATCCCACTCGTTGGATGACGATATCGACCCACTTTCGGCCCCGACTGACGGACTCTATTAGGAGGCATAACGTAATTCCAAAGAACATCCGGAGGAATGTCCAAGTAGATCGTGGTCGAACAGATTGATCCGATACGGTATGCTTGCTAGCTTTGCGTAATGGTAGTACTCCCCACATAGTTAGATATATGGTGACCTTTATGACTAAAAAATTTATATAATCAATTATATGTAAGTGAAATCAATTTGATCAAAAAATTAACATAATTAAACTTAAATTGCACCATATAGCTGCAAATAAGATGAGAACACGGTATCATATCCATGTCCCACTCCAAACACGCACACGATTGCGTATTGAGATTGACTACGAATGTTTTGCTTGCGTGCTTGACTTTGAAAGTGGAGTCGATGAGGCACTACATCGTATCTGCGTGATAGTTCCATTGATACCATCATCTTACGCGTTGCTTGAGGGTCAATTCAGCCGCGTACTCTTTGTCCGCTTCATGTCTCTCATCGAACCATTTTTCGTAATGTGACGGATTGCCTCAATCATTGAGCAAATTGGCAATCGCTCAGCCCACAATATTCGAGAATTGAATGATTCGGCAATGTTCGATGTCATAAAACTGTAGCGCCTAACGGGGCACTGTGATCTAGCCCACTTCTGCACTCCAACCTCCACCAACTTGGTATATGCGCCGCTACCATCGGCCTTCACGAGAGACTTTAACATAGCCATCGCTTTTTCAAAGTGTGCATCTTGGTACGCATAAGCGGCTTTCTGAAATAACTTTGCGGATGGTTGCCCAAACGGGGTGATTTTTTTCGTGATGGTAGTAGCATAATCCGTGTGTTGCATCAGGGTAGACACACTTGACCGCGTTCATTATACTGACATGGGCATCTGAAACAATCAACATCTCTGGATTTGATCCATAAGCAGCTTGTAGTCGAGACAGAAACCAAGTCCATGAGACATCATTCTCGATCGGACCAATTCCATAAGCTAATGGAAAAACTTGCTCGTTGCCGTCCTTTGTCACGGCAACGAATAATATGCCTTTATTGCGGCCCTTCAGCGCGTCTGTCGACTACAATCACGGGTCGGAGGCACAATGTGTACGCCTAATCTGCATGAACCGAGGCGACAAAGAGGTGACGGAACCGACCATCGATCCAATATCCAAGTCGATCCATCGAACCGGATTGCTCATCCGTAACATATGCGAGATAACTCGGTAGTAGCCGAAATGATTCTTCATGTCCACCGTATATCATCTCGATCGCCCTATTACGGGCTCGCATTGCTACATCGTATGTAACGTGTACACCGTACTCTCGCGCAAATCGGCCATAATGGACCTCGGCTTTAGCACTTCACCGTCTTGGCGTATTTTTCGTGATATGTATGCTACAATTACACGGGCATTAACCTTCCTTACTCCGATATTCACTAGGTTACGTGCGCAAGTATGTATAGCATCAAACTTGCGGACAAACCAAAATCCACCTTGCGCGATGCACGTAGTAGAAAAGGACACTGATTATGATATCGACATTTGAATGTAATCCTCGAATTATCGGATCGAGGAATAACAAATTCTACTCGACGTTCCAAATGCCATAGCCCCACGGATATCTTCAGTTCACCCTTGTTGTCGAAGATGGAACCTTCGCTCACTCATCGAGTGCAGGAACCGAGTCCGAGGACGAGCAAAGAGATTAATCAAGCATCATGAGGAATAACAGGGACTAGCCATTGCTCATCTCCTCAACTTCTTCGGCTCTAGCCTCCTACGTGCTCTGCGTGTTACTCGCATAATCGTAGATGAAGCTTCCGAATCCACCTCTCGACGGATCCATGCGTCAAACTCTACAAATGAGCCATAGCTCACCAAAGCGCACTCGCGATCTTCTTCCTCTTCATCCGACTGCTTCATCTTCTTCTTCTTCAACGTAGTCGCCGTCATCGCCGTCCTCAACAAGTGTATCACCGGTTGTGGTTGCGATATGTTGGGAAACAAATTCTGGATGGATCCATGTGTTGCGGCATATATTGAGATGTATCGAAGATCAAACCAATCGATGATGTAAATTGTTGTGTCAACGACGATCGAACGATATGTTTTGGGAAGTGTAGTCATATGTTGACGAGGATGGTATCTCAAACGAAGGTCTATATAGTTCTTGCTCCGATTGGGATGTGTCGGCATCGTGAGTCACATAGACCTCTGCTTGGGCATCATGAGCCAATCGAAAAGTTGATCATCATTACTCAAAAGTAATTTGATAATTCTACCACCCGAGATCTCGATAGATAATGCAGTTGGTAGGTTGTACTCGGCAATTTCCCAACATAATTTCATTAATCATCTCTATGAACTCCCACAAAATTACATTGTCCATTCGAACAAAGGCATTTGATCGATACCCGCCAATGTAACATAAAGAAGGATCCCATCGCCTCCATATCGAACAATAATGCTCTTCCATCCCGACATCTATAACAAATACAAGATTATATTAATGAAATATACGCCTTAACATGATTTTCTAATGTCTTAATGTTTACACTAAAATTATCGCTCTAATCTAAGTCTAATTAAACGAATTATGCCAAGAATTATCTAAACGAATTATCCAATAATTATAAATTGCGAAACAATCGAATTATCTAAACAAAATAATAATAAATCTAAAGATATTTGCTAGAATTTAAACAAAATAATAAATTGCTCGAATTATCTAACAAAATAATTCTAAAGATAATATTATAAATTGCTCGAATTATCTAACATAATAATAAATCTAAAGATAGGAATAATAAACAAAATAAACAAAATAATAATAACAAATCTAAATAAAACTAAAGATAGTATTATAAATTGCTCGAATTATCTAAACAAAATAAATCTAAAAAATTTAACAATAATAAATCTAAATAAAACTAACAATAATAAATCTAATATCATAAACAACAATAATTGGAAGATTATCCTAATTGATTTCATTTAAAATTAATTGATTTCATTTAAAATTAAAACAACAATAATAATTCAAGATTATCCTAATAAATCTAAAATTATCCTAACAATAATTCAAGATTATCCTAATAAATCTAAAATTATCCTAATTGATTTAATTTAAAATTAATTTCTAAAACAAAAATCTCTCTCCTGGTCGAATAGTTTTATGTCTCCGGTCGATATTTCCTTGTTTCCGATCGAGCGGAGACATCAATTAATAATTAGTATTAAATTCATTTGATAATTAGAAGATTCCGTTCAAAATAAGCTCTCTCCGATTGAAAATAGCTCTCTCCCACGACAATTCAAGATTCCGGTCGACAATTCAAGATTCCTACGACCGAATCGATGTTAATTTGATAATTTCCGTGGACCAATTTTATGTTTTCGGAATGAATAATTAATTTAATTATGTTTACGAATCAATAAAAAATTAAATTACATGAAAATCCTCTCTCCGGTCGACCAATTCCTTGATTCCTACGACCGAATCAAGGAATTGGTCGACCGGAGAGAGGATTTTGAATAATTAATTTAATTATGTTTACAGAATCAATAAAAAATTAAATTACATTAAAATCCTTCTCTCCCACGACCAATTCCTTGATTCCTACGACCGGAATCAAGGAATTGGTCGAGGAGAGAGGATTTTAATGTAATTTAATTTTTAATTCATTTATGATTTTTAAAATCCCATAAAATCATTTATTTATCTATTTTTCATATAATTCCTTTAATTCATCGACTGGAGAAGGATTCCTTTAATTCATTTATTTTTTCATATAAAAAAGCCATAAAATCGTATAAAACATCTAATTTCATCTAAACTAATTATATGCTATATAATTATAAATAATTATCTAAACGAATTATATCGAATTATATATACTAATAATACAATAAAATCCAAACACTAAACAAATTATCCAATTATGCAATAAATTCAAAACACTAAATGAATTATCCAATTAATTTAATTATCTAAACGCAATAATTTATCCATACCAATAAACAATAATAAATCTAAACAAAAATAACAATAATAAATCTAAACACAAATTAATATCATAAACAACAATAAATTCAAAACACGTCGAAAATAAATAAAAATTCGAATAACTTACTTGTTGAGACACAGCTACTGGGTTGTGGATCGAAATGAAGAACGAAAATTCGGAGCAGCGAAGCAATAGCAATTTGTTGGATTTGTATTTGTTACTATCGAATTGTATAAATAGGAGAGAATTGGTTCAATTATTGGTTTACTTTTCTGCATTTATTTGTCTTCTTCAATTTTTCGCAATTTTAGTTTGTAATTTATTTGTCTTCTTCAATTTTTCTCGCAATTTTAGTGTAGCTTTTACTTTTCGTAGTACTATTTTGTACACTATTAATTAATACGGTAAATATGAAGGATAATTTCAATATTAAATATTTCAAAATTCATAAGTTGTGTTATAATTTCAAGATTTCAATATTTTACAAAATTTCCATAGATTACCTTTAAATATTAATTTAAATATCATACATTCAATTTAAATTAATTAGCCTTGTTTCCGATTGAAAATCGTTGATGTTACTCGGTCGACCGGAGACATGAATTAATAATTAGTATTAATTTCATTTCATAATTCATCTCTCCGTTCGACCAATTTCAACATGAATTAATACTAATTATTAATTCTTTGATGTTTCCGATCTGAATTAATTAAAATTGTATTAAAAATCCTGCTCCAATGACCTATTCAAAATTTGAATTTTAATTAAATCCTCTCTCCGTCGATTTTAATTAATTCCTCTCCGTCGATTTTAAATTCCTCTCGGTCGAGATGCATCCAATCGACCTATTCAAAATTTTGAATGTTTAATTAAATCCTCTCTCTCCTACGAGATACATAATTTAATGATTTAATGATATCATTCATATATAAAGTAATTTAAAATAATAATAATATCCAATACATCGAAAATAATTTCCCAATCATTTATTGATTTGTTATGTTTTGAGTCGATGTTATGTCATTTCACCGACCAAACCTACGAAACTCACTAGAAATATATATTAAAAATATAAATGGGTATGTTGTGTATTGATTTTGTAAAATGGGCGTAAAATGTATACACTTTTAGAAATGTGTAGTTTGATATATTTCACTTAAAATTATATCTTGTTTTGTATTTAAGCAAAAGAAAGTTTTACTATCACTTTTTATATATTTTCATAATAAAATAAAAAAAATCATACCAAAACTAAGAAGATATATTAATCATCACTGGAAGCCAAATTCCTCACTCAAGACGGGATATTGTAATTCTAAATTGTTGCACGTCATGAGACTTAGCAAAAGAAATTAAAGAATGGGCTACAAACATTGACCAATCCAAAAATATTCATAATTTCTAATGATAGTTCATGTAGAAAATGATAATTTGGTAGGAAATGAGAATGAATTTTGTATTTGATTTGTTGGATCAATGGTTGAGATTTAATTTCGATTGTCTTACGCTTTTATGTTTTGTATCTACTGTGATTACTTATCTGAAGACTAGAATCCTTCTTGTGTTACTGTTGCGAATGAAAGATGTGATAAACTAATATATTTAGCATATATGCCATGAATGGATGAAATATGTGCTAAACTAACATGTACAACGTAGTAATTCCGATTATGCTACACAAATATAAAAATGTGTTACTATTCTTATTTCCTACACTAAAGAGCTTTCACACCATAACTCACCCCTATATAGATCCACCCTATATACATCTCCTATATATATATATTATTCTTAAAATTATGATAAGATAACTCACCCCTATATAGATACATCTCCTATATATATATATATATTATTCTTAAAATTATGATAAGATTTATTTCCTTTGGATATATATAGTTTATAATTTAAATCCATAAGCATGCGTGGCATATATCGATTATATTAATATATATGTACTTCCCCAATATAGACGAGTACATTTAAACACTGACATCTTTTTCACATCCCTCATCCATAGAAATCACACAAAATTCCTTTTCTAAAAAAAAAAAAAAACTTACAGAAGAAAATCTACTTAACTTTGTTCTTCCCAAACAAAAAATAAAAATAAAAATTACAGAGCAACCCCATTTTATTTTATGCCTCTCTTCCCGCTTCGCTTTCTGTCTCATAAACTCTCCCACCTTCTCCCATGGCGTCCTCTTCTTCTTCCAACGCGAACCCGAACCCGTCATTCCTCAACGGGTTCGACCCAAACTCCATACCTAACACCACCTTCGTCCAAGCCGACCCGTCCACGTTCCGGGCCGTGGTCCAGCGCCTCACCGGCGCATCCCCCGCCAAGACCGCCGGAAAACCCAGCTCCGTCGAGATGGGTCCCCGGCGGCCCGCCTTCAAACTCCACGAGCGGCGGCCGACCGCCAGGAAGCTGGAGATCAAGCTCGGCAACGGCGGCGCCGCCCCCAGCCACGATGCATTCCCCCGCGAGAAGTCACCGGAGCTTCGGCGGAGAAAGCATGGTGATGGCGTCGCCAGTGTCGCCGCTGGAGTACCTGGCGGCGCGTGGGAGCCCGAGATCACCGGAAGAGAGAGCCATTGCTGAAAAGGGATTTTATTTGCACCCGAGCCCGTTGAGCACGCCGAGAGGATCCGACCCGCCGGAGCTGCTGCCTTTGTTCCCGCTGCATTCGCCCAGAGATAATTAGTTATGCTTCATCAACTTGATTAGTTTCCTAATGACGTAATTAGTAGTGCTGATGTGCTATTGTTTTTGTAGGATTAATTGGTTTAGTGTATTATAAATATTAGTCGTTTGATCTGTGTCTTTGATAAAATGTTCTTTTAATTTTTTGTTTATTTTTTGGAAGTACATTTTCATTGATGAACTGTTAACTAAGCTTATCTAGTGATTAATGTTGTTTTTAGTGTTACCTTAAAAAAGCTGTGGCTTTTAGTGTTTAGCAATTTTTGTTTCTTAAATGGTATTGAATTGTTCCGTCAAAGATGGTTCATTTTTTTAATGAAGAAATGTTATTTGTCGGAGATAGATAAAGTGGTTAAAGTGATAAAAAGTAGATAGAGTTTTTTGTACAACTTTTAAAGAGATAATTATTTCCTAAAAAGGAAAGTGCACATCTTGGGTGGACAAACCAAAAGGAAAACGAGCATCGTCTTGGATGGGACGGAGGTAATATTATTTATGAAGACCAACATAATGTTTCATCAGTTTCTTGTAGTTCCAACTCCAAACTTTTTCATGGTACAGTGTAGTGTGCTTGTAATCTCTAACAGGCAGCCTATTTTTCTTTATTTTTGGATAAATATATATATTATAGGAATAATATGTTATTTACCTTCACTGAAAATTTGTAGTGAACCCTACCTACTTCTGTCCGTTTTAAACTTATTGTTTTTTGTATTATACATTTCTCTATATTTTAATACCTAATAAATTGTTATTAACATAATTAATTTTAAAAATTACATAAAAATAAAGTTCAATATATTCATTTTTCCTTTAACTTCAAATAAATTAATAAAAATACAAATCGAGCTTTGTTTTTATAATATAATTCATAAAATTAATCATGCCAACAACAATTTTTAAGGTATTAGAATAAAAAGAATTAATGTTTAAAATAAAAAAGAATCTTGCTCAATACTCGCCAAGTGTCCTCTGCTGGAATCTTAAATCTTGAATCTTGAAGTGGGATGAAACCGTGAATCTTGAGGGATAGAAATGTAGTGAAAAGGAGAGAGAGTGGGTTTGAGTGTTGGAGAGGGAGAAATGAAAAGAGATACAGAAGGTTGGAGAGGAAGAGGAGACTTCTTGAATCTTGATCGAGGGGAATGGAAAAAGGCTCGTGCTTCTTGCATGTTTAGCAAGGGGAATGGCGAGGGAGATGGGTCGGAGAGAGAGCCTCAAAGTTTTTATATGCACAAGTAAACAAAGCTAGCTCTAAATTGTGTGCAAAAGAACACAACATTTTGGAATAGTTGCAAATTAGACAAAATTTGAAAACCATTGTAATTTAAACACTATTTATTTGGAACATCAATTTTTATTGCCAATATTAGTAAATAGAAGAAATGGTTGTTGCCATATCTCTGGGATGAATTTCACTATCAATGTCCATGATGATGATGCTTTTTACTCCGCAAAAAAATTGTTTGATGAAAGAAGAGAGTAATATGAAGTCAATGTAGCTTCATCTGTTTTTACTTCATACTACAGGAATGAATTTGTTCAAGTCAGGATACTGGTAGCTTCATAATAGAGAACTAAAGTTGAACTTGACAAGGCATGAATCAAATAATTTTTACATAATTCAACCAAAATTTAAGGTGAGAAACCAACCTCAGGTCTCTTCACCTCTCTCTCTACCCATCAAACCTACTAGGGTGCTATCTGAAATTATCTAAGTAGAAAGTACCGCTGGGCCCCTATGAGGTTGTATTTTGGGAATCTCTTCCACTAACCAGCCCCATTCCCTTCCAGAATATTTTCATGACTCAGAAGAATAAATGCCCGAACCTAGTTATTCTCGGACCTCTCTTCAACGTTATTCTCAGACTCAGTATCCTCTCTTCATCTAACTGAAGCACAGATTGATTGTTGACTGTACAGGTCATTCACTCCATTTGTGAACTGCTGCCGGTTTCTCCGTCTCTTTGTGACAAGCACAAAGCCTTCCCCATCTCTGGTCTTATTTTTGTTTACATCTGCCACCTTCTGGCTCTCACTGTTGTTGGTCTCAGGCGTCGGTGTCTTTTTATCATTGCCATAGTGTATCTTTATAATTGCACTGTCATTTGCAATTGCTCCAGCTGAATTGCTCGAATACTCATGCTTCTTGTCAGTAACCGGAGTTGCAGCTGGAGGATCCGAAGTATTCTGCACAGATTTTACAATGAAACTTAGCAGTATCTGCCTTGCTAGCTCTGCTTTCTCTGCATCGGAACTATTTCTCCTGGGTCTTTCCCCTCTAACATCGGTTGTAACTTTCTCATCGAGCTTCTCACCCGCAGAACCAGCACCAAGCTCAGGATTTTCCAAATCAATCGTGTTTTTTGAATCTTCTGTAGCTGCGTTAGTTTGCCATGCTCGTCTAGGAACATATTCAGGTGCATGTGGGTTCATTATCTTTGGAGAAGCAACACCATTTCTTTCAGTAACAGGGATTTGGTAACTCAAAACCCCAGGTCTAATACGGAAACTCTGGCTCGCTTTATAATACATAAGCGATCTAGGACCACAGGGAACTGGCGCAGCAACTGATGGGAAACCCACAGGTTCGCTAAGTGTGTTTTGGCTGGCTATAACGTCATAAACGCTAGTGGCAGCAGTTGATTTCAGTGAATGGGGCAAAGCAAAGGCACTTGGACTGAATGGCTGAGCAGCGGCTGAGAGTTTGCTTCCATTTGTTTCTACAGTTTTCTCCTGATCTTGAATAACTGCAGGGGAATGCAACAACTCGGATCCAGTTTCTTGAATATCACCTTCATTGTCTCCGTTTGCATCTTCACAATCTGATAAGGAGTCATCTAGAGAAACTCCTTCTCTCCCGTCATGCTGGGTTGTCTCTTTAGGACTAATGCATATCTGGTGGTCAGTTTTTTCCTCACTTAATTCTTCAACTTTCTCCAGTAAGGGCTTTAGAACCGTACCTGGCGCAGCCACTGCTACTTCTTTGTACGACAACGACTTTGAAGCTAAAGCTGTGAGATTGGCAGGAAGCAGAGATACTTTGGATGCTGAAGTGAGAGAACTTTTGGTCCCCAAAATCGTCGGTGGCACTTTACTCAAATCATCAGTATTATTTAAGCGTACAGTGCCAGTTTGTTTTGTCAGAGACGCATCAGCAAAAACAGTCTTGAGTGTGACCTTATGCCCCTGAGAAACAGCCTCCTTTCTGTAACTGACATCCTTATAGAGGGAATGAGCCGGATTCATCTTTAACTTGGCAAGATCTGGATTCTTTCTGTTGAACTTTCTTGTAGCACCAAATCCTGGCCGCCCTTTCAAAGTAGCTTCCTGCCACCCTTCTTCTGCATTTACTTCTAGGGTGAGTTGGTCTGAAGGTGGACGATCATATCTGGTTTCAGCAACCTTGAAAAGTTCTTCAGAGGATTTATCATCAACCTTGCCGGGTTCACCGCTACTTTCCTCCACGACAGCACATATATTTACACTTTCACTGATAATGGTGCCTTCGTTCTTTTCCTTTCGCTGCTCTCTAGGGGATTTATCACCAGCTTGAATAACCTAAGAAATCATATCATGAAAAGGAGTAAAGTAGCCATAGATGGAAGTTTATCTCTTATCCCCCCCGGCCCCTCCCCCAACCACCAAAAAGTCCTCTCTATGCATTTGCAATAAGTTGAGATGGAGATTAATCAAAGCAGAAATAAGGACAAAGTAGAGGAACCATTTAACTACTCTCTGTGAAATTAATTCCAAGATACGACTAATATCTGGTCTTTGTGGAAGATCCTTAAGATGGAACAAAATCAGAAAAATCCTGTTTCAACAAATGCAGAACATTAATACCTTTGAGCGCCGTTTCCTCTGAGCATCCATGGCCTTTGACTCCTGATCAGGACTTATATAATCAAGGAGATCTGACACACTGTAGAACAATGTTTAAAGGATTTTGTTCCCCAGTCTGTGCAAAGAAGGTTCAACCAAGTTTATGGAAATATCGGATCAATACCTCAAATGGCCTTTGCTGGCAATAGATGCATCTGGTTTTGGGGTTCCATTGCGTGCTGCTTCTTGCTGTTCCAATGCTTTTGACTCAAAATACTCGAGCCATGCAGCAGCATCCTGCAGGGTGCCAGAAATCAAATCCCATACATTGTTTTCGAAAAATAAATTGCGACATGATCATAGTTTTGTGTGTCTTTGACATAAAAGTGAATGAAAGATCAAAGAGATAGTACCAAATTTATTATGACAACAATTATAAATGGAAGAAAACTTTAGCTTCAACATACATGTAATAGAGTTAGCAGAATTATAGTAATGAAGATTATTACAGAACTGCTCTATTTAACTGACAGTCAGCAGGGAGTAGTAAAAAATGTAAATGCACCCATGCAAATTCAAAATAATGTTTCCTTCTTTCAGAAATAAAGCAGCACAAATCCATTAAATGTGTAGTCTCTAGCAATCGATTGCATAAAGCAAAAATGAAGAAATTTTTGGGAACCTGAGTTCGAAGATCATCTGGTCCCAGTTTAGCCTGAAGAATTTGTAAAGTAGTTTGCTCGTGCTGCACACTGAGTGTATATGCTTCCATCAATGAAAAAGCTATAGCTATGGCATGATAACTAGCAGCAGTCTGCAAGTAATAGCAACTATCATTCTAAGTTAAGGTCCATGAGTTTTCAGTAACATGGTTGTAATATCAAATGCATGTAAATAAGCTATCCATTTATGTTATGCCAGTAAAGGAATATGCATAATACATGTTGATAACTGTCAAATGGTGTTCTTTATGATTGAATTTGAGATATACAAAGGGAAAAATAGACCTGTATGTGGTCCGCTCCTAATAGTCTTTGATTGCACTTAAGGGCTTCATGTAGATATCTGAGAGCAACATGAACATTTCCCATGCCTTCTTCCATCATAGCTACATTTATGTAAGTAGCTGCTGTATTTGGGTGAGAAAGCCCACATGTGAAATGAAGAAGATACAATGCACGGTTGACATATCTGCCCAAAGTCCCAACCAATTAATATGAAAGAATTTAGGTTAATAAGTTTCTAAAATGAATTTGCTATATATTTGAAAGATAGGCTGCTATGGAAAAAAGTTAAAGATCGAGACAAGAAGAACAATCTTAGAACCATATCAACTCACTTGAGAGCCAATTCAATATGCTGAAGGCGATAATAAAATACTGATAGATCCCCATAGCTCTTCATCGTATCTGGATGGTCAAGCCCCAGCTCTCTTTCATTGATATCCAATGCCTTCTGCTGATATATAGTCGCCTATACAAGAGAATTTCCGATAAAGTGAACTTGAGGAGTTATAATAAATATCATCTAAAAGTATACATACAATCAAGATGTCACCATATGAAGGCACCTGCTTTCTTAGGGAACAAGCATCATATGATACTTGAAGTAGCAAAAACTCTTATAATGTCAGCTCCATATGAAGCAACTATATGCAAATTAACACAAAAGAGGATCGTTTACTTCTAAGTTCCTACATGAAATACAGATGAAAAGTGGTACCCTTGCTTCTGCTGACCAAAACTACAAAGTATAATAACATAATATTTCTTAGCAAGTTTCATGCATCCATAATTTCTCGGGAGCATCACAATTCTGAGCTTTGAAGTCCCAAGAATGATAGTCTTCTTTAACATACAGTTGAATTTGGAAAGTCCCAAAGATATGTCTCTTTAAGTATTTATAATAAAGCTATATACACGACAGAAAACAAAAAATGTCGAGTTACCTGATTAAAGTCTCCAGTGTGATACAGTACAACAGCAAGAAGACTGTAAGCACTAGCAGTTGTACGATGATAAGGACCACAGACAGCTATCATCTTTCCCAGAGCCTTCAGTTTTACATTTAATGCAATTTCAATGTTGAGTCATAAGAACATGCATTAAATGATATGATAGACCACTAAATTATATTATATACCACTAAATTAATACCTTTGTTCCATAATTAACAGCATCTTCTAGCTTCCCTTTATCTAGAGCAATCTTGGATGACTCCAGTAGAGTTCGCCCATCAGCAGAAGAGCACCCTACATGCTGTAAACATAAAGTGAAAAAACTCACTAAGAAACCATCATTTACAAACTAAAATAAACTCATTTGTTACATGATTGTGCTCCTACCTTGCAAATGGGCAAAATGCTGATAACATCAGAATTTGTGAATGGAGTGGAGCTTTCCATATCATAGTCCTTAGGCAGCAACTCTAATCCAACCTATAAAAGAGGAAATCAATAAACTCTTCCAAGTAACAAAAATAAACAAGAAATAGTACCTTATGACAAAGACCCTTCAAAATCGATAACTTTCTCAAGTGTTTTAATTCATCTTTCAATTTCCAACCAAATCTTTTCTCCAAAATTGCCCGCAACCATTGTAATTTAAGAATTTGATCGCTGCTTTCAGCATTGCAGGACCCCAGCAAGAAATTTAATGTTGTGGCTATAGCAGTAGACATATTATCCATGCTCTCAACAGAAGCAATAACAGCTCGAACTACATGCTTATAAGCTCGCGTAACCATTTCATGGATACAAAGAGACTGTATATGCGGAAGCTTATCTGCAAGTTCGACCTGATTCAAGCAAAATAAAATTAATCTCTACCTAACATGATATTTGTAAATTTACTGAAAAGCAGTCTTTTCACACTAAAAGAATCAGAAATTGTTTACCCACCACACGACCTAAGGAACGCATCTGTAATCCTCTAAGATGCATGAAATCAGTCAGTGTACGACCATCGACTGGAGAAAGTTCAAGAGATGCAAAGTCCGTTACCTGAAAAAAGATAGTAGAATAAAAGGATAGAATGGGCATATAGCTACTGGGACATTCTAATAGTCTACTATCATTTAAGCTCTTAGTGAAATAATACCAGTCTGGGTAAAGCAACATCATCATAATACTCAAATGCCATCTTGAACAGTTCGTCCATTGACTGCATGTCGAAGCAGTAAATCAATTAAGTATAAATGCTAAAAGTTAAGAAATCAAAAAATGAAAGGGCTTTGGTTAGGGTAAAAAGTCCAACTGTAGGTACTCTGTCATGTTTTACTCTAGAATCATCAAAACGGGAACAATATATTAGGCCATGATCAAACAAAATAGTAACGGATCTTAATAGTATTAAACAAAATAATACCTTTGTATGAAGGCCAGTCCCAGTATTTTTCAATCGCAAGAAAGCATCTTCAGGAACATATTTTAGCAACTCACAATCAGAAGCACAGGATTTTCCATCTTCTGTATTGTCTTCCATGTTTATGCCGCTAGATCCAGCATTCTGTTCTTCATCATTGCCATAAGCAGCAGGGGATTTCTTTTCTCTTGCCTTTAGCAGTTTCAATTGTTTGCCAAGTCCCTTAACCACAGGTTCAACCTTATTACCATCTTTATGGCTTGCAGAATTATTTTCTGATGGGGATTCCTGCTTTTGTAGATGCTGCACCCAACAAGAACCAAGTTCCCATCTGATACAACTTTCTGCTGTTGCAGGATTCTTGGCCAGCTTTGTTAGACAATCTTTTACTACTTTCAGGACCAGACATCTTGAAGTCTCAACATCCATGCAATCAGATTGAAGAGCTTGTCCTTTGACTGGTGATTCCACACTAGGCATGTTAAGCATTAACCGTAAACTGTAAAAACATCCCCAGTCAGTTCATATTGCATTGGACTAGTTTTCCTACAAAATGCAAGCAATTATCCAGAACAAGTATACTCCTTGTAGTTCCAAGCATATAATGCACAAACATAAACTTGATCTGCTAGAGAGAAAATATAATCCAGCAATGTATTCGGCAGTTCTGAATGATTTGACATGTCAGACTAACTTAAAGTGGTCGAGAATTAGCCTGAACCAAGTTTTCGATGTTATCAACTTCATCCTAAAACAAATAACATTCATATAACACTGGCAAATACAGCAACCAGACCCCGCATATGGTATATCTATCATTTAAAATTTTGACAACAGAATGCAACATGGATGAAACATGTGATTTAATTACTATTCTCAGTTATCGGCCACTTATTCATCATTACAGTAAACCTTAACAGCTACTTACAACTTCTATTATAGGCAAGGATGGAAACAACTGCTGACTCAAAGGAGCTAACATATTAATCCATATTGACTCATCAATAAGAAAACATTTCTTTATTAAAAGTAGTCACACCCTTAAAGTAAGCATTTGGACGAGGAAATATAAATGCTAGAACCTGTTAATATTAAGAGCATTGGCCCCCCCATCAGGTTGGTCCTCAATTTCAATATCTTTTAAAAGGTTCCTTCCGCTTTTTACATCACCAACAACCTTGACTGTGGCAATGTAACCACGATGCCGGACTACTACAACACCCAAAGAAGAAGTATCCTGAAAGCAGAGACAGAATGTTTCATGCTCAAAGATAACAAAAGTCACGAAAAGGAAAGAGTTCACTTACTGTAGATCTACTTAAACAAGAGTACGTTTCTTAAATTATAGGCTTAGGAGAGACGATGACTGCATATTTAATGACAATGGTTACTTCATTGAATTTTTTTATACTTTGTATGTATTGCAGAAAATAAATATGCTTTTATGCACTCCCCATGTTTGCAGGATGTAGTATTATATGCCATGCATCGGAAAGAGAACGAGGTCACTGAAAGTGTGACCTTGGTTCATGATAAACATTTTCTGAAAATCAGGGTAAATACAGTGTCCTGGATCGGTAATGACACAGAAAACTATCTACAAAACAAAAGTGAACAGAAAATATCTAGGAAAAAGAGGCATGTTTTATGACTTAACGGAATAGAACAACATGGCCAAGTAGCAAGAGATATGAAACTTGTCAAAAAGCCATCCAACGCTAAGTTTATTTCCAACAACAAGGCCAAGTAGCAACAGATATGATATTAATCTCCTAAATGATACGATAGATTACATATATAATTCCAAAAATCGGACTGTCCAAATAACATAAGAATTAAGAGCCTCAGTTAACATTAATCCACAGAAAGAAAATGTGCATGCAAGTGAGAGCTTCAGGATTGCACTATAAACTAGAGTGGTTTAGAGAAATAAGGTTGCATAATGGAAGTAAAAGTTACTCACATGTACAACAATACTCTCATTGGCAGTTAATCCTTTTAGTATGTTTCTCTGGGAAACTTCTTTCACAGATTCATTCATTGTTTTGCTGCCAATAATCTTGAGTTCCCTTTTCAAGCTAGCATCCGCCTCATCTCGTTTGACAGTGACAAGTAGGTCCCCAATACGAGTCTCATGCACAACTGAACCCGGATAAAATTTTGATGCAGCCTTAGCAGCAGCGTCTATAACTTTCTGTATGGATGAAACGGCTTTAAAAATGGAGACATCCAGAAATAGATTGTGAACCAAAAAAGCCTTTCTATCACGAACAACTCTCTCTTCCTCTGTTTTGCAAGGTAGGCTCGCCAATATTGCAAAATCTGTCGCCCATGGCCTATGATCGAACTCTCCCAGTCTTCCCTGGCCTCCACCATTTCCTCCCCAGTTTTCATCCTCAATTGGGAGGGGAATATAGTGAGACGCAGAATCGGCAATTGATGGAGGAACAAGCCAAGTATTGGCACGGAAACCATATGGAAAGTTACCAAACTGTAGAAAGCATCATAGTAATTCATTTATACTTTCTATAACTTCAAGTTAATAAACTTAATATAGTTACTTAAGCTAAAGAGATGGTCACCTTATTGTGTTCAATAAAAGCTTTCATCAAGGATGCATATGCCTGCAAATAAACATCACATTTTTAGTCTTGTCACCAAACAAGGTATTTCAACAAGTGTGCACATTATAGAAATCAGAACCAACTGTCAGTTCATGTTCAATTAGTTGAGAACTAGTTTTGTATTCCAAATATCAACATTGAATTTTGGAGCAACAAAATCATATTGAATCACACACATTGGCAAAAGCTAGACTTTGCTGTTGCAGTAGATCCACCAGAGAATGGTTCTGCAGGTATTGCTTCCCCAAAGTATAGAAACCTTTAGCGGATGCCATCACTTGTATTATCTTCCCATTGCATATCTTTATCTGCAAGCACATCGCAAGTACGTCACAAGATCATCAGTCTTCAATGCCCAGGAAAATATATACCATGGTCCATGGATATAGAAGAAGAATTATTGAGTATTTTCAATAAGCAATCGATCTACCCAAACCTAAATATTGTTTCTTCTTCTTTTTTTATAAAATTAACTTGAACTACTGAACATCGTTTACCTCATTACAGAAGTGCGATAAATGTAAACTAATTAAGAAGAAACCGTTTACTATTGAGAACAATAATACCAACAATTCTTCATAAATGTGGTAAATTCATAATCGCCAAAACGGAGATATTTCCATAAATAAAAGATTTTTCGAATAGATGACCTGCATTTCGAAATAATCGCCATCTCGCCTCGTTTCTCCGCCTTTACTTTCCACTCTTTTCAAATCTGAAAATAGTAAAAATAAATAGAAGAAGAAGACAACGTCCAACAAATGAAAGCATATGACAGAACAGAAAAGAAAATAATAAGCAGATAGTCTCACGTAGTATGGGCGACGAGAGGTGTGAGAGAGAGAAGAACTCGTAGAAATCCGACAACTTCGGAATGGGGTGAATCGCCACCATATCGTAATTCCCCGAAACCGCCGACTGCGTAGTCTCCAGCGACCGAGGTTCTCCATCTTGTGGCGTTGGTACCGCCGTGCTCTGGTGTACTTTACTTTTCTTTGGACGGGATTCCGCTCCGCCGCCGGTGCCGCCTCCCTTAGGCTTCGCGAAGCGCGTAGTACACGAGACGATATCGAGGAGTCTCCGCACGTGGGACACGACACGTGACTCATCATTGTAATCCTCTGCATTGTATTTTTAGGACAATTAATCAATCATGTAATTCTGACATGGATGTCGAGATGTAGACGCAGAACAAAACCTTTTATTGCAGTATGATCCAAATAAGATAATCAGATAATATAGATAGATAGAGAGAAAAGGACCACATGCTTGATGTGTACTAGTAAAGTTTATGGACTTATTTCACGTGTTATGTTTATTTGCGAAAACGATACGTATAGATTGAAAACATATATTTGACATACTTTAGGAGAAATAATACCACCATAGTTGCCGTAATATCGTAAACAAAATATTTAGATGTTGACATGTTAAATAAATGTTGCCTAACAGGTCATTCGATTTTTTGACGGAAAATCACCATTGGATCCAAACTATAACACCATAGTATGAACTTATTTCACTTTACTATTACAACATAAAGTGATTTGAAATAGTGTTAGCAAAGAGATGTGGACTTCTCTATGTTTGTGTGCATTGAGAATGCCAAATTTTGTGTTGTATGCATATTTGGATAATCAAGCTTCTCCATAAAATCTATAATGAATTGTTAAGAGAATTACTGTAATATATAAGTTTCATACTCAAACTTAGAGGGCGTTTGACTAAGTTTATTTTAAAGAGCTTATAAGATGTTTCAAGAACTTATAAGACATAATGTTTGAAGAGCTTATAAGGTGTCAAAGTGTTTGGATAATTGAGTTTATAAGATAGAGAAAAAATCGTGAATTAGAGAGAAAATTGACGAGAGGTGAAGTCGATAGTGTATATGTAGAAAATAACGAACCATAGTAAAATTATTATGGTAAATTCACTGTTACTTATAAGTTTATGAAAAATAAGTTGGGGTTGAATTACTTATTTTTTGGGAGCTTATAAGCTGTTGGAACTTATTTTCACAGCTTATAAATTATTTAGGAGTTTATTTTGCCAAACATCTTATATGAGTTTATAAGCTCATAAACAGTTTATAAGCTTAACCAAACACTCTCTTAGTAAATGCTCAAAATTATATCTATAAGTCAAGTCAAAGTTTTATAATTATGAAAATGAATGAGAAAAGCTAATTGATATATGTATATATAATAATAGCATGTAAAGTACCGAACTTTGAATAATTTTTTGGTTTTGTGCACCATAAAAAGTCTGTGTCTATTAATTTTTATACTTCTAATTGATTATAATTTACTATCAAGATGATGCTAATATGATCGCTTGAAAATTCGAGGTGGCAAAATTTAAGGTGGGCATGTCAATCAGTATACATTAGAGAATAACCCATCTCGATCGAAAACTCAAAATCAATTGGAAGTATAATAAATTATCAACATATTATTTTCATGATATGCAATGACTTTAAAATCGAACATGAAATCTTTAACTTCAAAAACTAATTATTTTACCATTAGATCAGCATAAACACATAGTTTAAATACTATTCTCCCTGGGAGAGATTGTGTTTGACTCTACGTGCATGCGCGAATATTTAAAGGTAAAATATACATGAACATTATTTTATGGTATACGCCATATGTAACACTAAAACTAACCCTATTCTTTTTTTCTTTTTTTTTTGATATCATTGAAAACCCGCAGCCGCTACCTTAGGTGCACACTGGGTAAACCCCACGATCCTGTGCAATAGCCTGCAAACCACACAGGACAGATAAACCACACTTGGAAAACCAGGTGTGACAGACTCAAACCCATAGAGGCGTTTGGTGGGGTTCGAACCTGTGACCTCTCGGCCACAGGAACCCACCTTAACCATTGGGATGTCCCTAGGGGACTAACTCTATTCTCTCTCTATATATAAGATGGTTCAGTTGGGAAATTATAATTTGGTAGGTTATGGAAATGAATTTTGGTTTTTGATTTGTTGGATCAACGGTTGAGATTTAATTTCGGTTATGCTATAATTTTGTATTTTGTGTGCTACGCGGATTACTGTGCAGCACTAGAACCCTTCTTATACTACGCTGCAATGAAAGATGTGCTAAACTAATATATTTAACATATGTGCTACGAATTGATGAAATATGTGCTAATGTGCAATATAATAATTCTGATTGTGCTATATAAATATGAAAAATGTGATATACTTACATATCTATTCTTATTTCCTACACTAAGGATTTTCTCACCATAACTCACCTATATATATATATATATATATATATAGAGTGAGGTTCAAATAAGAATAATTTTTAATGTGAAAATTAAGAACCACAAAAATTCGTTATGAATAAAATGAATTCGCTATGAAAGTTAATGCATCCGCTGGAAAAATTACTTAATCCAAAAATTCAGGATTTTCACTCAGAGTTCAAAATCTCATGAGGGGCGAAAAACCTATTTCTTTGAATTCATGAACTTTCCTTGCGTATTCATCAATTTTCACACGATTCATCATTTTTTGGTTCTCACAATTAATATATATATATATATATATATATATATATATATATGTGTGTGTGTGTGTGTGTGTGTGTGTGTGTGATCATGCAGGATTGCAAATATTGATAAAAATAGGAAAACTGCACTGAATATATAAAGTTAATGCACTAAACGTTAAATTTGTTGAACCAAATTTAATATATAAAATGTAGCATAAACATAAAATTTTTGTACCGAATTCAGTGTAATAATTTTATACTTGCAATGCAACTTTCTTAATTTTTACTAATATTTATTTCTACGTGAACCACCCTCTCTATATATATTCCTTCTCTCCGTTAGGACTTTCCCCTACTATGAGTGAATATTATTATGTCATTATTGACGTTCATTGATATTCATGTATGATTAAAGTATCTAATTATTGCATCCATTATTTATCTTACCCAACTTTGTAATTAAGTATACTCGCACAAAATATTGATCATATATCTAAAGCCTATATGAGGTGTTAATAATGCGACATAAGATACTACATAGCAGGACCTAGGGGTGTCTAAACGGTTTTCGGTTTTCGGTTAAAATCGAAACCGAACCGAAATCGACAAATTCGATTAACCGAAAACCGATAAATTCGGTTATCGGTTCGGTTTCGATTCCAGAGTTGAAATTTTTTTTGGTTATTGGTTAACCGATAACCGAACGGTTCGAACCGAAAAATCGTTTTTTATTTTTTATTAATAATTAATTAATTACAAATTATGAAAATTATTTTTTAATTATTACTTTATTAATTATTTCAATTATTTGTTAAATATTTTATTTATTTATAATAAGTTTCAGTTTTTTAATTATTATTTTATTTATTTTTTTATTAATTAATTTTAATTCGATTTTTCGGTTAACAGAAAACCGAACCGTCGAAACCGATCGGTTTTCGGCTAACCAAAAATTTAAAATGATTCGATTTCGGTTTCGGTTCCACTTTTTCGAAGAAATTCGGTTCGATTAACCGAAAAATTCGATTCGGTTAACTGAAACCGAACCATTTAACAGCCCTAGCAGGACCACTAGATAATAGAAGTAACAAGCTCTATAATTTGAATCGGTATATATATATATATATATATATATATATATATATATATATATATATATATATATATAGTGAGTTATGATGAGAAAACTTCTTAGTGTAAGAAATAAAAATAATAACACATATTTCATATTTACGTAGCACAATCAAAATTACTATGTTGCACATCGTAGCTTAGCACATATTTCATCCATTCGTAGCATATATGCTAAATATATTAGTTTAGCACATCTTTCATTGCAGCGTGGCACAAGAAGAGTTATAGTGCTGCACAGTAATCCGCATAGCACATAAAACACAAAACACAAACACAAAACTGTAGCACAATCGAAATTAAAATCTCAACCATTGATCCAGCAAATCAAAGGTCCAGATTCATTCTCATTTCCTACCAAATTTTCATTTCCTACATGAATCATCTTATATATATATATACTCTCATGTCCATAAAAAACTTGCATTTAATTCATTTTGGGGTGTCCATCAAAAGCTTGTATTTTCTATGTTTAGAAATATCAACTACCATCAATTTATCACTTATTTACAAAAAATAATACATAACTCACATTTTTACTTTCACTGATCGTGAATATATTCATTTATTATCTTCATTCATTTTACATTCATTATAATTTATTAAAACACATGTCATCAAATCAATACAAGTTTTTGGTAGATTGTGAGACTATTATTTATCATTCCAAAAGTACTTTTACTACTTAAACTTTTTTATATTAAAAAAACTATTATGATTTCGCTTCTTATCACGCAACCCTCAGTTTATTCCAAAAAATTATAAATAAATATTTATTTTATTTCCAAAGCAGGCAACTTAAAGAAAATTAACCGCTTCAAATATTAGTTAATGCATGTTTACACAAAGAAAGAACCTAACTAGTTATACAATATTCTCATTTATGTGTGGGAATAAATATATATATATAGTCCCAAAACGGCATATATTTTTTATTTTTTATTTTTTATTTTTAAGTTTTAGAGTGAAAATGGCATAGAATTGAAGCAACTCTTGTTAATAAAAAAAATCAATGTGATCCCCAAGTTTAGCACAGAAATAAAATAAGACGTAATTAAGAGCGTCACGCCAAATAACCTGTGATTATCGTGTTTCCAATAGTCTACCAAACTCACGTTTTTCATGTGAATTAATTATCAATAATTATTGAGGCTAATCCCATACTTCAGTTCACAATATGCAAAAACGTAAGGAAATCAATTAATCAAATATATTAATATCTGATGCAGCATTTTGGTAAGTATTAAATAGTAATTTAATGTCGCAATCGTCTTTTCATAGCTAGCGTAGTTTCTTTACCATAATTTAAAAGGACGAGAGCTAAAATATAAAATAGTAATGTCCCACCGTGTAAGGTATATTCATTTTCA
Source organism: Salvia rosmarinus (assembly GCA_036937905.1). Taxonomy (NCBI): domain Eukaryota; kingdom Viridiplantae; phylum Streptophyta; class Magnoliopsida; order Lamiales; family Lamiaceae; genus Salvia; species Salvia rosmarinus. The sequence continues at coordinate 69,310,243 of CM072823.1, forward strand.
TCGAATAACTAAGTGACTTTAAATTATTTGACATTTACCACAAACAAAAAGAGTAAATAAAGAAATAAAGAAACAAATAAATAACACTGTTGGGATATCCGTCTAGTTGTTGTACTAACCTTTTATCGAAAAATGTAGGTTGTACTAATTTTTAAGTCAACAGTAATGTCCAACTCCAAAGAAAAAGTAATTTTGTGAAGTGCTAGTAGAGAATATTCGAATTCGAACTATTCATCACAAGATGACATCTTGTCTTGTTTTTTTATTAGAAACGACTTTATTTAATGTAAAATTGATATGAAATTATTTTATTATAGAAGTTTGAATATATGTTACCTTCATAAATTTCTTATGCTCCCCGAGAGAAGAAAACAATAAAATAACAGCCAGTAGAAAATAGTTGGAAAAAGTAAATAAATATTTGATCCGTCTCTTTCTAGTTTCTAGTTGTCCTTTTTTGACTTGACATGCAGTTTAAAATATTTTAGAAAGTTGAGGATTTAATATAATCCTTCAAATATAATCCCTAAAAAACTTAAATCTCCTTCTTCAAGTAAACCAAAATATTATTTTGCACCAAACAAAAGAAGAAGAAGAAGAAGAAGAAAGGGATAATAACATAATTAGGAAAATTGATTTTCCAATTAAAAAAAGGGAAAGAAGGAGAAGTACTAAACAGAGAGTTTGCCCACACAGCCTAAAAGTGTTGTACCTGCTGCACAGAAATTGATACCTACCTTCAACCATTCTCAGCAAACATGGCTTCAGACCAACAACCTCCAACTTATCATTCAATTTATGTCCTTTAACCTGTTACATACAATTCAATGCACCATCTTTTTAGTCGATGCTTTCACATATAATTGCATTCCAATAATGGATATTAAACTTCGTAAATAAAAACACACACATTGTGTGTGAGCTCGTGAGAGAGAGAGAGAGAGACTGATTCTGTTGCTGCAGCTTAGTTACCTCATGAGAGAGAGAATACTGTGTCAGGTGGCATGTTTCAACATTAACTGCCAAAAGCTTCTTCACATCCAGAATCTTATCAGTCGATATGCCCTTTATTTTCGATCGTTAACAATGTTGATCTGATTAGTTTTTGAACTGATATAATAAATTTTGAGTTTGAAAAGGGAAAATGGAGAGTTTGAGCATGGTTGTATTGTACCTTGAGCACAACTTGAGTTTCATATGGGGTGACGACAGCTATATCAAGAACACTTGGTACAACTGCAATTAAAAAAAAAGATGTAAAAATGAGGAGGAGGAAGAAAAGAGAAAATGAATTAAAGAAATAATCATCAATTAAAAAAATATATGGATTCTGGGATTAATTCATTATTACCTTTCTCTTCCTTCTTCTTCTTCTTCTCATTCTTGGCTTTGTTTCCCTTGCCCCTACTTGACCTTGGGGCCATTCTCTTTGCAAATTTTTTTTTTTAATTCCTGATTTACTTTTTGGGGAGTCTATATGAAAGTTGATAAATTGGTTAATCCAATGATAGAAGAAAAAGAAATGTTAAATTAGAGAAAGAAGGTAAGAAACAATGGTAGGCATGCAAAAAGGAAAAGAGAATGAGATTTGGAGGGGGGAAAGCCAAGTTTAGGAGACATAGAAAAGTGGTGAAGGTTTGGGAATTGGGAGAGAGGATCGATTGAGATAAGGAGGTTTTGGTTTTAGCTTTGGATATGATGAGGATTTTGTTAAATAAATTGTGGCCTCTCCTTCTTGGTTTCTCCTGATTATCTATCCCCCACACACTACTCTCTCACACACACATGTGAAGGGTCTTTTTAAAATAGTCATGCGGTTCGGATCGGAGCGGACCCAAACAGAAGCGCGTCAGGCATAGAGGGCAACCGCTGGCATGGCGCCAGGTGGCGTGGCGGATGGGCCGATCTTAATTTCTTCCAGCCGGGCTCCCTTGTTTCTTCATTTGTTTCTTGTGTTTTTTGTCTTTGCCCTAATTGTGGGTGATTTTGAGACTTCAATTTTGGCCTCTCCTTTGCGTTTAAATTATATATAGAGAGAGAGATGATTAATGTAAAATTATTTTTATCGTGAGAATGTAAAAACTATAAAATGATAAGTTCGTTGTATAATATCAAACAAATATCTATTACGATTGATAAACTTAAAACGAATATCTATTACTATCATAACGTGTAATGTCCTTACTTTAAATTGCAAGGATGATTTAGAAATTTATATATGTATTCATATATAAGCTTAATTTATTTTGATGCAATGTTGGAATCCGTTTGCATCTAACTTTTTCATAATTATTATAAATTGTATATTATATATATATATATATATAATATTGTTAAGCATAACTTTTATATGGATCACACATAGGTGTAACTACTTCATCTAAAAATATATAAATTGCATTTCTTATCAACTTTATCGAATGAATATGGTTATAAAACGACTATTGCTATTCGAAGTCCATTCTAATACATAGCTACCCAAAATAAAATAATTAAGATAACTGTACAGTCAAGTATAGATCAATATTTTCGTGCTTTAAGTTTTGAAGTAATAACTCGCTAACTATTTGCACGAATTCAGGTTCCACACCAGATATATTTGATAATATTACTCTATAAATTTATTTGAATATAACAAATATAATTAATTAAATTTATTAGTCCAATATATAGAGTTGTAAAAATAATATAGCTGTCATAATATGTAAAACGATGGCATTCTTAATTTAAAAAATGTTAATATGGCACGGGGATCAATTCTCCGGCCTCATAAAAAAAATTAACTATGTTGTCAAAAAATTTGTCTTATGTCGTATGTACAATATTTTCACAAAGTGGTCCAACCCATCTTTCCTATGCCTAATTAAAGCTTTGTATCATATCGTATTTACATTTCTTTTAAAAAATGTTATGATACTATTTTACGTATTTTAAAAGTCCAACCATTTTTATAACTCAATTCAACCGTTGGTGAATGGTTCCAAGATTGTTTCGATTTCCTACTAGGAGCATCTGCTTGTATTTTTCTCAATAATTACTACGGGTGGAGATGTGAGGATAGAATCAAGTTGCAGAAATGCAGGCAATTAGTACGGTTTGGACAACAATTTTGCAAAAACGTTTGATGTCAACCTAGAATCTATACCTTTTCCTTTTTTCACCTTTTTTTTAATTATTTTTTGGAGAGGAACCAGTAATCTAAATTTAGGAGGTGTTTAGCTAAGTTTATTTTAGACATTTTATGCTCTAACATCTAATAAAATGTAATATCTCAAGTAAGCTTAAGTGATCAAAATAATTGAATCATTGAACTTATAAATATGTATATCAAAGTATTTGAATAATTGAGCTTATAAGTTAGATAAATGATTACGACTTAGAGAGAGAAGATTGAGGAAAAAAAGAAATGTGATATGTTAGAGATTAAAAAAAATAGTAGGATTGTTTTTGTAAATTGATTATTGTTCCAAAGATTATCGAAAAATTAGATGAGGCTGATGATTTTTATTTTATTTTATATAGATAGGCTATTGGAGCTTAGTTGTAATTCTTAAATACTATTTAGAAACTTATTTTATCAAACATTTTACAAAATCTTATAAAATTATAAACATTGTGTGAGTTTTTAATGTACTTATAATTAAGCTCAGCCAAACACCATCTTATAAATGCATTTTTATTTACCCACCAAAAAAAACTAATCATAATCATACTAAATGAATGCCATTTTCTTCATTAATGGATAAATAGGTGCAAAAGTATGGGTGTTAAAATTATTGCGAGATGAATTAGTTCGAATAGTGGATTTTTGTTAAGCAGTTGAAATTTAAATTTTCTCTTTCAATAGCATTTTATAATTCTGAAGCATCTAGTGCCGTTTGTTTTTCAAAGAATATTGGAAGCTTAAAAGTTAAACCTACCAAACAATTTTGAGATCTTTGACCTCTCACCTAACTCCTTTTTTTTTCTTTTATCATGAAGAACCTGTAGCCGTTATCTACGGGACATATTGAGTAAACCAACGTTCCTATGTAATAGCCTGCAAACCACATAAAATAGGTAAACCATACTTAGAAACCATCATTTAGATGTTTGGTGAGGTTCGAACCTGTGATATTTCGATCATATGAATACATTTTAATCATTTGATTGTCCCTATGTACCCTAACTGTTGTTTAGATGCTAAGTTGTCCCTGGTTGCTCCAATTTTCTTGAATCAACCTCACACTAATATGACAGAGGGCCCTAATTAAAGACTAGACCCCAATCTACCTAATGTCTTCTGCAACATTAAATCTATATACTGAATAGTTAAAAGAATTGTTTTTAGAAACTATATATATAATAACTATTCCTCATCGACTATATATAGAAAATATAAGAAAAAATATATTCCTCATCGTTCAGTGATTGAAGGAATTTTTTTTATTTTTTATTTTTGGGGTATATATATATATATGATATAAGAGTAAGAAAGTATTAACAACACATGTTTTGTTTCGAAAGCTCAAGGTTTATTGCTTCTGTCTTGGGGATGATTTTACAATGAGCAGGCGCCTATTTATAGGCAAAATTTTAGACAACAAATGGTGCGTACACCTATCAACTAATAATGCATCTAACTATTCATACCACTAAAATAATGCTTATTACTATTGATACCACTAAAATAATGCCTATACCACTAAAATAATGCCTATCTATCAACTAAGGCGTAACACACATTATCAATTAATAATACATTACGTTATATCCTATCGTGTAAAAGAAAAAACAGAAAAGAAGAAAATTACTATATATATATAGAGAGAGTTTTGGTTCAAATGAGAACCATTCTTATCCAAAAACTAAAACCAAATGAATTAGTTATGAAAGTTGATGAATCAGTTGAGAAAGTTAATGAATTAAAATTTAGAATTTTCACCCGGGTTCGAATCCCATGAGGCGAAAATTCTATTTTTGGATTCATCAACTTTCAATGAATCATCATTTTTGGTTCTTACGTTCAGAATTAAATAGAAGCTTCCCTCCTGTATAAATTAGTTACCAATCTGAATTGTCTTTCTTGATATAATTTATAATTATCATAAATGGATACATTATAATAAAGGTGCATTATTGTATTGATAAAAACGCATTACTTAGCGTGAAATTCAATTCTAACTATCCATTTAAATAATATCTATTGGTTCCTAGTTTCTATATTATGAATGGGTTCCTATCACGATTTATGTATATATATACACTCAGTTATTTATGCTTTAACTACTTTTTAATAGTTTAACAAACAAAATTGGGATATTATGTGACAAGACGCCGATCAAGTTCCTATGTCACATGTATAACATGACAATACTAGTTACCTTGATATTATCATTACTGGCGAAACATGCATATATAAGATTTCTAAAATCATTCCCTTGTATTAAATTGACAAAAAAAAAAGATTTCTAAAATCATTCCCTTCCGAAAAAATTCTCTAAAATCAGCAAAAGTCATATCCTAATATATAGGGTTTAAGGCTATCTCCAGTAGTTCACTATGTCGTAGAGTTAATTAGAAAAATTTATAGAATAAAATCACATTCATCCCCAACAATCAACTCTACATGTCTATTTACAATGAAATATCATATTTTCATACTTTAAGTAATATTTAATTAATTTTTTATATAACTATTATATAGTATCTATATAGTTATGTTTTTGTTTATGCTTAATATTTAACAGTATTTAATTATATTTAAATATAATATATGTTGTTGTATTTTGATGTTATTTTCAAATGTAAATATTATAATATACTATTATTGTGACTGTGTTGTGAATATTATCTTATTTTATAGAAGTGAAGATAAATATATTTAACAAAAAATAATAATATCATCGTGATATTGAAAAATTGATTTTAAAACTAAGTTTACAAATTGATCAACATAAATAACAATAATAATTACCTAAAGAATAAAATAAATAAATTAAAAAATAAAATAAAAAAAGAACAAGAAGTAAAAGAAAAGAGGGCAGCTTACGAATATAGTGCACGCGATATGTAGAGGTGTATTCAATTACCTTAGAATACCATTGCGGAAGTGAGCTTCTTGGAGAATGATGAGTTGGTTAGTATGTATATATGGGCTATATAAAATTGCAACATGTTTATATCATAAATATATGAATATATTCAAATAATAAATCCTAATTAAAAATAAATAAATCATAATAAAAAATTAATAGATCATAATTTTGAATAAAAGTGAAGATGAATCATTACTGAATATATATACTTAATTTATTTAAAATTTAAAATATTGTTGTATACAAAATGAATAATGTCTATATATGTTTGAATTTGTTCAAGTTTCCGTCTTAAAAAAGAATAATTTATTTAAGTTGTGATTCTACATTTTATCATGATAAAGTTATCCAATTCAAAATTTTATTGTTCATAACTTTCATAAAGATTCATCAACTTAACCATCATATATATATATATATATATGTGTAAATATGATTCCACATTAATTATTGCATTGAAGTTGATAGCTACTATGAAAAATGAAGGCATGTTTTCAGCTTCCATTTTTATTGATTAATACAAAATTTTTAAAATTTCAGTAAAACTAAAATAAGCTATTTGATCTCAGAAATTCATCCAATTTAGAGCTAAACGTTGACTTTTAAGTTGGTTTAATAATTAATATGCCATTGATCCGGGTCAAATTGATCCCTTTAGCATTACTCCGTTTAAATTTCTCAAGGAAATAAAAAGGCAATATTTTATACAAGAATATATTCTAAATTATTCCTTCAAATTTGAGAAATGTAAATAGTGTGGGCGTCAATTTAATACGAGATAATCAGCAATCTGACATTTTAATCTATTGGTTATAGATTTGGCACACCTATGAACCATCTAATCAGTGCAGTTTCCAACATTTGGTTATAGTAGGCACGCTTAATTTTTAGATAACTAGCTATTATAGGTTAATATTATTATCAATACATTTTCATATGAAGATTTTATGTAATAATCAATTTATGTAGAGATGAGGAGTCGGGCGATTCGATATCAAATATAATCGAATCTAAAAAATTTGAATTCAAATTGATTTAAAAAATCTAAGCGAATCAGATTATTTTGTTCATTCAAATCGACTCAAAAATATGATTTGATTCGGTTCAATTTGATAAAAACAAATTTATTCTTTGCAACAAAAGACAAACAGCAAGAAAAGTTTGATGAATGAGATTTAATATATATAGAAATAGGAAACCTTGTTTCCACGAATAACAAAAGTAACAAGGCTGGCTTTTCTTGAATCATCATATACTTTGCTCCCCAAAAGAACAAACCAAACCAGTCGGGGCCAGATTTCCTGGTTCCTCAAAATCAGCCAATAATATCCCTTTGATCTCATCTAGGTTCAACTGCAATCCCCACTAAACATTAAACATAACAAATATATTCAAAGGAAAATATTTTTAAAAATTACAAAATTGAATCAAATGACTGCCATCAATGTGCTCACGGAGGCATAATTGAATCCGTAATATACAAATTGAAGAAATCACATCGAGGATAACTATGAACCAGCAAATCTCGCATTTTGGGGTGAATTTGTAAATGTTTGAAGGATAGTGAAACTGAGGGAAACTAATGCTTTAATCTAGAGGTGAATATTCGGATATCGGATTGTGTCTGCATCCATCCTAAAATCTTTAATTATTAAGAGAAAATATCCGATCTAAACCATATTATCATAAAATTTGAATCTGGAAATTTTATTATAAATTCGATTCGAATGGAAAAATCAAATAAATCTAAAAATACAAAAAAATCCGTACCAAATAGGTAAATATAGCGGGTTTAGTTTCAAACTAAAAATTCGGCTGAAATCGAACCAAATTAAAATTCGGTTTCAATTTTTCAACGCGAACCCGAACTTCAATTTGAAAAAAACCAAGTCAAAGCAATTCATTTCGATTCGATTTTTTTAGTTCCGGATCTAGTTTACTCACTAATTTCAGGCACAGTAAATAAATTCCCCGACTCTTGGGATATAAAAAAATGATTTAAAGGCGCGCCATATTGATGACTTGAGCAAGCAAAAATGTCAAGAGAATTCATGCTACGGAATAATTATTTAAAACATCTGCATTTGTAAAATATCTCATTTACCAATATGGCCAAATACTGGAGTCGACGTCAAAATATTCTTGAGTTTTAGTGATATTATATGATTAAACTAAGCACCAAGTCATTATAATTTTTTTATTTGCGATTGTTTGACTTTTAATCTAAATCAGTTTGTTTGTACCTTGCGGTCATGAAATTAAATATTCTAAAATGAAAAAGTCTAATATATCTTGGCGTTTTGTTCGACTCCTATAACATGGAATTAAGATACGGTTAAAAAAAGTATCGGAATCACTCAGTTTAAAAATAACATCTATAAGAATATTGGTAAAAGAGATGCTTTACTTATAGGAAGTCAAGGCAATGTTTGGTCAGTAGTTATAGGGTAAGGGGACTTCATTAAATGAAATTAATTGTGATTCGAAGAAAAGAATTAGATAAACAAAAAAATTTATATTTGGTTTGAATTTGGGAGATAATGATTTTCATGGTAATTGAGAAACTAATGGGAGAGTAAGTTAAAATATAGTAACCGTTTAATGATATTGTGCTTTGAATATAATTCACGTTATTTTAAGGGAAAAAGAGTTCATGTAATCAACCAAAACAATAGAAACGATATTACAAAATCATTGTGGATAATTAGTTTCCTGCACTACTTTATTTGCAAAACACTTACATATTGTGCAAGTTCATGTGCCGATACAGTAGTTCAGTAGCCGAACAATTCGCGTCTTTTAAGTTATATTAAGTAAAGTAATTTTTTTTGAGGTGATCTCCTGTATATCTGTTCGCATATACGAATTTTGATATTTTTCTTCAGTGTAAATGATATCTGATACTTAAGCAAATGATGTTTTTATTTAATATAAATGATAATTTTATTAATAATAAATCATACTTTTATCCATTCGCACAGTGCAGATGGATCTACCTGAGTTTTTGTTATGAGTAAATAGGATGGTAAATGATATGAAATAAGAGTTGTAAGTATAGACTATAGTTTTAAATTCAGATTACATCTCATGGTTGACGAGTATAGTTGAGACTGAATTGGTTTGATTAATGAGATATCATATTTCCCCTTTTTAGAAAACCAATGAGAAGTTTAAAGTAATTTTTAATATAATTGTTATTTAACTACTAGCAGTCTTTAACGCTATAGTCCTTGACAATTAAGTAGTACATTGCTAAATTTGTACATTGCTAAATATAATTAATGCTATATAGTATTATATAGATATAGATTCATCAACTCTATAAAACCATAAGTGCGGCAAACACTACCATATCCTAGTTTCCACTTCCCAATTTTTTAAAAAGGTTATTGACTATATGAACTTTGATGCGATTTTGGTTTTTACACGAACTTTAAAATGAATATATAAATACACAAACTTATTAGTTTTAGTAATTTTATAAAGATTCACTTTTTTCGACCAAATTGAAATTGACATGACATTATATATAATAAGTTCACAACGATGTGGAAATAAATTAATAAATAAAATATAAAATAAACATTTATACTTAGCAAAACACTCACATTGACTTATTAACACACACAAAATACATTTACAATTCACGGGAAAGAAAAAAAAATAAAGTAATATAACACAAACACACAAAATGAAGAGAGCACTTTAAATTTTAAACACACCATTTATAAATAGAGTAAATGACGAACAAGTAGATTACTACAAATATCTCCTTCTTATTCACACACGAACTTTAAGATTTTCATATTGTTGCCAACTCATCATATCTAATGCCATGTGAGTTTTAATTTGATCGAAAAATAAATTATGATAAAATTACTATAATAATAAATTCATGTATTTATATACTTCTTTTAAAGTTCGTGTGCAAAACCAAAATCAATTAAAATTCGTATACTTATATATTATTTTTAAAGTTAGTGTGCAAAACCAAAATCAATTAAAATTCGTATACTTATATATTATTTTTAAAGTTTATGTACAAAATAAAATCACATTAAAATTTATGTATTTATATTCTAATAACCCTTAAAAAAAATTCTCCAAACAAATAAAATAAAAACAAAAAAAAAGAAGGAAAAAAGTAAAGAAAAGAAAACATACACTCGTCCCACTATTTAGTAACCCATGCAATTTACACAACTACCCTCCCTGTCACAAGCGAAAGAGCGCGCCAAAACCCCAGCAGAGTCCACTTGTCTCACTCTCGGGTTGGAGCAGAGAAGTTCTATTGCCACCCTACAATGCCGGAACTACCGGAGGTTGAGGCAGCGCGTCGCGCGCTGGTGGAGCACAGCGTCGGGAAGAAGATAATAAAAGCAATTGTAGCTGATGATTCCAAAGTTATTGACGGCGTCTCCCCGAAGGACTTCGAGGCGGCGCTCGTCGGAAAAACTATCGTCGCCGCGCATCGAAAGGGAAAGAACTTGTGGATTGAACTGGATTCCCCTCCTTTCCCCTCTTTCCAATTCGGTACTGCTGCAATTATTGTCTTTTTTTGAAACCCTAAAATCCATGCATTGCTGTCGTTTTTCGTTTTTTTGAGTTATTTCTAGTGCTGTCGTTTATAAATTAGGGAATTTGGGAGCTACTGGTTAACTTGGGCAAGTAGATTAATTATGATTTCACTGCGTACTATTAGAAGGATGCTATATTTACAATTTTCCTGAAGCCTACTGACTCGAACCCTATTGATGACAATAGCACAATGATAAGGCTGCTGTTCTGACTTCTGGGGCATGTGATGACTAGAAGGTTAGAGAACTTTGTTTCAAATAAGAGAAGTAAAAAAGATATGTACTCACGCAGATGCAGTTATCGATCAAAATGGATTTCTTGTTCCGTCATTGTTTGCTATGGGTAGTTTTATCCTAGTACAGTTTATTGGTTATTGGTTGAATTCTAACCCGTTCTGCAGTTTCTTATGAAATAATAAAGCAACTCCTCTGTTCATCTGAAGTAATGCTTTGGTCGAAGCATGGTGTTTTTAATGCACATTCAGTGGATTAGTATATTGGGGATAATATAATCTTCAAACCGTTGATAGTTTCTTGTATCTCTGGTTATGTGATGACCTGTGACTAAGCGATCACACTGGAAAGATGGTAACCATTGTTTGCACTGGATGCTTAGGAATTTATCAGAACGGAATGAATAGTAATTGGTTTATTTTTCTTTTGTCAAAATTATGCCTTTTTTGAGAAGATTATCTTCTTTGCATTGCCCTCTCAATGAAAAGATTATCTTCTTTGCATTGCACTCTCAATGAAATGATAAGTGCTAAACATATTGTTTTGGATCTTGTTGCTAAGATGGCCTACTTTCTGGAACCATAATCAAGGATAACTTGAAAATAAACATATTGCAATGTTGAATATTAGTTTTCTTTTACAATGTGATGAAAGGTTACATCAATCTTTCTATTCTGGCAAGCTCATGCTTTAGTTTGGGTTGCTTGTACTTAAGTTTAAGAATCAAATTGGGTTTGGGGCTTGTGGTTGGACTTAAGATATCTCTCCGTTTTTTTCTTTCAGGAATGGCTGGGGCTGTATATATCAAGGGAGTTGCGGTCACCAAATATAAAAGGTAAGCAGACATTTTTTGTGTTGCTCAAAATAATCTCTAAGCGTGTGGCAGATAATTCTCAGGGAGTCAAGCTCACTTTGGATCTTACTGTGCCCTGTGACAATCTGGTAGAGTTAGCTAGAGATTGAAAGTTCTATGTCTTATAATCTCTTATTTGGGAGTTACTTGGGGGTTTCAAATCATAACAAGTTTAAAGTTTTTACTGTGCCAGAGGTAGCTAGAGATTGAAAGTTCCATATCATAATGGCTCTTCTCTTTGTAGCATTTCTTTTCTTTTAATAAAAGTTTCTGTTTCTTACGAAAATAATGAAAGAATAGATGAAACATATAGAGCTGATATTGGGATGTGCCAGTATGGCTCATGATGCTGTCATGGTGGCTCAGTATAAAATGAGCCAGCTGCATTTACTTTACCATGAGAGATTTTTGATTTGGCCATGATACCTAGTCTTGAATTAATGGATATCAGAAACCTGTATAGGAAATAAGTATTTTAGTCTTCATCCTTTGAGTTTTCACTTGGACTTGGTTAATTTCAGCTATATATGTCTACCATTGACATTTGACACATGAAATTAGTATGAAATATCGACCGTGTTTCCTTACTTTTATGGATAATCCGAATTTATAGTTAGAAAAATGCTGTAGTTGATTGTAAGAAATGAGGTGATGGATTAAATCAAATGTTATAGAATAGAGAATTCAACCAAATGCTGTATGATCATTTTTGCTTATTTTATCATTTCTCAGCTTCTTTGATAGTAATAATTTGTATTACCATTAACAGGTCTGTGGTGAAGGATACAGATGAATGGCCTTCCAAGTATTCCAAGTTATTTGTTGAAGTGAGATCCTGTTCCTTATTTTAATGAAGTTGGAACTGTTCGATCTTAATAAATAAAACTACAAATGTTTAGATACTACATTACTTGATAAATTCATAGTGCATGCTGTACTTCGAAGAAAGATAACAATGGGTACTTGACATGCACATATTTATGTAATGTGTTTAATTTGTATCAATCTATAACATGCTGTAAGGGTCTTGGATCATCATTTTTTTGTGCAACACCATCCATTAAGGTTCTGATGTTTCTATTTGGTGGACAGATGAATATTCCTTATTTGTCCTCTATAGCATGCTTCATTCATAAAAAAAGTGTTGCTGCTTTTTATATTTGGAAAATATGCACATACACCAAAATTGATGCCCAAATCCTGAAATAATGCGATCTATTCATTTTTGGTTCAGCTAGCTGATGGTTTGGAATTCTCATTTACTGACAAGAGGCGATTTGCTAAAGTTCGTCTGCTTGACAATGTAATATGCGACTCTGCATACCAATCTACAGACTGCTGAGTTTCTTTTTTTTTGTTATGTTTCTTTTTTCCTCCTCTTAACTATATCAAACTTAATTTCAATGTGACGTGAGCTTTTACAGCCTGTTTCTGTTCCCCCAATCTCTGAGCTTGGGCCTGATGCATTAACGGAGCCTATGACCGAAGATGAGTTCTTCAACTCATTTAGGAAGAAGAACATTGGAATTAAGGCTCTTTTACTTGACCAGGTTTTGAATGTCTTACCATGTATGAGTGTCGAGTGTAAAGGCTATAAAAAGAATATTCTTAAGCTGTAACTGTTATTGCTGCATCAGAAACCAACTAACCTTTTCTCCTGGTGATACAACTATTATTGTTCATTTAAGTACATCTCATTTCATTGAGATAAAATGTCTGAATGCATATGTTTCTGACATTTGTTATTAGTAACTAACGTGACACTTTGCTTAAGCTGAACCCGTAAGCAATATCCTTTTTTCTTTTTTCCTAATATGGAGTTCTATTGAGAAAGTCCAGTGTAATGATTAAGATCTACTTAGTGTTTGTGCTTTTGTCACATGGTGGTGGCGACTCATTAGATGTGTGTCCTCTGCAGAGTTTTATTTCAGGCATTGGCAATTGGATGGCTGATGAAGTTCTATACCAAGTTAGTCTGCTTTATTCTCCATGACCTATATCCTATAGAGTTGGCTTCCTTTTGTCAGATGATTGACTGATGGACTTCTTTTTTGTTTAAACCTGGGGCTGTGATATTCAGTTTCCGAGCAAGTATAGGGCAGTTTCAGTTAAAAATTCTACATGTGGGCTTGCGTTTATTTATGTTTTCACTTTTCGCCTTTTAACTATAAATGGAAAAACTGTGAGCACTAAGTGTTTGATCGATTAGTGGTGTCTGGACAGGCAAGAATTCATCCAATGCAATCTGCTTCCAGCCTGTCCAAAGAAAGCTGTGCAACCTTGCTCAAGTGCATTAATCAGGTATTATAGATATTGATTGTTGACTACATATCTCTTTGCGTCAAGCTTGCAACCATATGGATGTTACTGGAGACAATACTTTTAGGTTACAGACTTTGCCGTCGAAGTTGATGCCGATAGCCTTCGCTTCCCTGCTGAATGGTTGTTTCATTTTCGCTGGGGCAGGAAACCAGGAAAAGTTAATGGTGAGATGTTTGGACATTTGCATAATTTGACATCAAGGGTTTATTTTACAGGTAACTGAAAAGGCTCTTGAGGTTGGGGCTGACAGTAGTCAGTTCCCTGATAATTGGATTTTCCATTCTCGGGAAAAGAAGCCTGGCAAGGCTTTTGTTGACGGTTGGCTCTTGACCTGTGCAGTGCTCTTTCCTGTGGCATTTTGTTATTGTTTTTAATAAGTAGTGCAGTAATGTTGATGATTGATTTAATAGCTTAATTGGTGATGCCGAATGATTTCTATGACAATATTATTAGATGAGGATCTATCTATTTCCTGGTTTCTTTAGGCTGAGTCATTCTTTTATTCCACTACAGTCTGGTGGTTTCACTTCATAGGCTTTGCCAATGCTTATATGCATGATTGTGCATAATCAACTGGTGTCTAAAATCAAGCATGTGAAAAAATTGACTATAGAATTAATAATTTCTGAACAATTTCTAAATCTTGCAGCTGAAGTGAATCACATGGTACCACTTTTCAAGTTTTGGAAGGAATGAGAAACCGAAGTTCTAGTCCTTGTGTTGCAACAGTGTGATGTTAATTCCAATTTTTATGTCTCAGTTTCATTTCAGAAAGCTAAAAAAAATTCTGTTTTTCAGGGAAGAAACTCGACTTCATCAAAGCTGGTGGCAGAGTAAGTCATCTCAAACCTAGGCATTTGATTAGTGATTTATCCTGACATTTTCCCCCTGAATATTCAATTTATATCTATCACAGACAACAGCTTATGTCCCTGAGTTGCAAAAGTTGAGTGGCAACCAAGCTGCGAAAGAGACAGATAAAAGATCGAAGCGCATTACTGCTGGAAAAGGTGGCAATTCCGATAAGTCAGGATCAGAGGATGAGCCTATGGAACTAAAAGTCGTGAAAGGGGGGAAGACTAGTAGTGCCAGTAAGTCCTCAAAGAAAAAGCCCAATGCCAGTGTCGAAGACTCTGATAGTGATGAAGGTGATGATGCACCTTCAAAGAGAAAAAGAGGGGCGAAAAAGCCTCCTGCCAAGAGCAAACCCAAGGGAGGCAAAAATGGAGAAGTTCAGCGGAGACAAACTAGAGGGAAAGGTGCTTCTGCAAAGAGAAAGCAGGAGGAAAGTGATGACAACCTCAGTAATTCCGGTGAAAATGGACTCAAGGATGAGGAAGACACGTAGAAGGTAATGAAGGCGAAAGCTGAAGTAGGCATCACAGAATTGGATTGCTTCCAGTAGAAAAAACAACTAATCTACTGAATATTATATCTGGCCTCTCTCCTTCCAAGGGAAATATATTGGGTTTCTAACAGAAAGGGCCGCTATTTGTGTGTAATTTAGATTGATTGCTCTTTCTTATTTATGAGATTCTTGGTAATGACTAGTAGTAGTGTTTTGGGTCTAAACAGCTTTCTCATATGGTTTTGGATGTAAGAATTTTGTACAAGTACGGTACTAGTCGTTTTATATACCGACTTCTAATTCCGCTGCTAATGACAATGCTGCGTGAAAAGTTATTAATTTAGGGGTCCTTACTATATGTAGTGCCACTTTTACACTTTTGCTTATTTGAAAAAAAAAAAGATATATAAACACCTCGTGTAGTTAATGCTTACAAATCTAGAGTAAATGTCGTGGCTGGTATAGTTTATAAAATGTACCATTTACAGAACCGGGTCGTTTGGTGTAACACTTGTTATGGATTCAAAAGCCTTAATTTTCAAAAAATAATCAATCAGTATGCAATCTCGACTAAGATATGGATTCAGCATTAACAAGGTATTTTTTGATATGATGAAGAGTACTAAGAATGCAGGTATCATTTGTTAATATACACATAATATATGTAATAGTAGTAGCTAGTAGGCTAGTAGCATCTCTACACATTTTTCAAGTTTAGCAGTCTTAGGGACTCGACCGCCTCGTAACTTTGGTTGACATTTACATAGCATCGGAGTCCCAATATCTACCTTAGAAAGATTATTGAGTCGATTGTGTGATGAGAGGCATTCTGCGCTTCAGAAAAATACTCTCAAGGCGCCGACAACTTTCTCCGGCCTGTAAAATATGAAATGTTGATGAGAGGTAAGAAAGGGCAGTGTTTATAGAAATGAACAGTCTGGGAGAGATTGTTTACCAGTCCTCCTGCGGCATGTGGCCTGCGCCTTCAATCATCTTAAGCTTTACTTTATCTGTATTCCCTTTCTGAAACTCTTCAGCGACTGACTGCGGCAGATACTTGTCCGACATTCCCCAGGCAACCAGTATCGGTTTATCCCAGCTGAAGAAGCCATATCAAGTATGTTTGAGAGATGAGAAAGGTATGGTGTTAGAAGCTTCATGGAGCAAAAAATTACTCCCTCCATCCAGTTATAAATGGCTCTTTACTTTTCAGCACGTAGATTAAAGAATGTTGTGTTTTGTGTGTAAAGTAGTGTGACCCATCAAATTTGAGCCACTTTTTAAGGCTAAAATGATTCTTTTTTTAGAATGGGCCACTTTTAATGGGAGGACCAAAAAAGGAAAACGGGCCACTTTGGACGGAAATAGTAAATTTTATTATCTAATGTGTTGAATGTTAGTGCAATCGATCAGGAAGTATGAGGAGAGTGTAGGAGGAATTCATATCTCATGACGGTTTTTTTGTTTTTCGTGTAGGATTGTACCTTCCAGATGCATATCCAGCTGATACTCGACTGTTGATATCTTTGAAGTTAGCTCTTTTGGTAGCCTCAAGCAGAGCTGTAACACCAAGAGGAATAGAATCAGTGAAACCAAGCAAACAATCGTGCATCAATAGTGAAGAAGCTACCGTCTATTTGTCTGTGTCAAATGGCTGAATAAGTGAAGAAGCTACCATCGTTTTGGTTGGAAAACTAGAGTCGACGGATAATGAGATATAACTAATATTAATGATTCGATAACATGTTTGCCTGCTAAAACATTAGATTGTATTTGCAAGGTAGAAGAATAGCTTCTTGCTGCATGAATCAGATATCACTCTAGACCATAACTCAAAATAATCTACAGAAGCTTGATATCATGGCCATCGGAAATCCTATTTAGTTTCTGAATAACATTAGTTCCAGTATAGGAGAGTATTACAAACCGAATCCAGGGCCACTGCTAGAGAGGTATGGCAACCGATATACATCTGCCTTATCCACTTTCAAGATGTAGCTGCCATGAGAATATGTTGTTTTATTAGTATAAAAACACAATAACATAATGTAGATCTAACATGAAGTAACTAATAAAGTCTCTCGACTGTGATTTTCATTGGACAGTTCCCTCTGTTAAATCTAAGGACAGTGAAATTGGTAGTTTGTGGTTCCTAATCCCAGAAGAGTAAAATTGAGTTTTCTGTTAAATCTAAGGACAGTGAAGTTTATTGCAAGAGTTTATAATATTTTATTCTAAACCCCCAAAAGATGTTTCCCTCTTGACCAAATTGATCACATAAGGAAATAAGACTTGAAAATCTCAAATCAGAAGTAGGCATCTTGATGAAAGTAAAGGTTTCAGGTTTCCTATAATGGAAGAAAACTTTCTTGATACGTACGCACTACCTGCTTCAATAAAACGCTCGGCCATTATTGCATTCTGGCAAGTAAATTCTCCAAGAAGTGGAATCCTGGAGATCAGTGAAAAGGCAGATTACATTTACTATCAGAAAACCAATAGATAAAACACCAACATTCTGTAATATAGACGAGGTTTGAGATGGCCGTTTTCATATGCATTGATCGTTGAAGTAAACATGAAACCTGAGCTGTTGAAATAGCCCTGGAAGTGGTGATGAGACTGTCAATGGCGTGTTCAGTATTGCAAGCTTTGAAACTCTGCTTTGATTTTTCAAAGCCCAAGTCAATCCATACGATCCCACTACAAATCCCTACAAAACGCAGGAATTCAAAAGTATTCTGATTTCTGAGAAACCAAGAAGAAGCTTAGAAAGAGCTATATGTTTACATTAGGATATAGACAGCTAATTACCTGAACTACTAGGTAAAAGGGATCAGTAACCCCAAGAGTATCCAGTAATTTGTCAAATACTTCATGGAATTCTTTCTCTGTCCATAATTTCAGAAACTTGTCAACAAATGGAGAATTTTTTTCATACAAATGCAAAATGAAATAAAGGATTGATAAGTTGCAAACCTGTGTAGTCAAAACCATATCCAGACTGTGGCTTGTCACTAAAACCAAATCCGACCCAGTCGGGTGCAAGGCAGTGGAACCCAGCATCTGACATCTGCGAAACGATAGCCATGGATCAACAAAGACAGATAGAAAGTTGATGCTAACATTCAATGGTCACAAAATATCATCAATCCCAAGATTCTTTTAGTGGCTGTAGCCGAAAAAGTAAACATTGGAAACGAGTAAAATAAGCTCAAAACACTATGCTGCAAAATCTATGAATTCAGTTCTTATAAGTTAGATCACCGGCAGTACCTGAGACATAACAACTCGGTAGCTGTATGACTGCGTTGGAGCTCCATGGAGAAACACAATGGTTCCACGCCCTCTCTCACGCGATCCTGCAAAAGAAGGAAATCAAATTATATAATTTCAACTGAAAAAACATGTAATGCAGTGTGCTACCTGTTTCTCTTACAAACCATCGAAAACCTCCAGACTTAATGTAAGATCCATACTCCTTTCCTTTGTCTTCTATTCTCTTTCATAAGAAACAACATGGCATGCAAATATTATTTCATATCTCTCAAATCACCATAGAAAATTCCTAAGGGGTTGGTGCCATCAACAGAAGCATAACACCATCAAATTGAACAACATAACACTTATAAAAAAAAATGAAAAACATAAAAAAAAAAGTAAAAAGAAAGAGAAAGAGAAAAATCACAGACAGATTAATGGTATCTAAAATTCAGTTTCACTTAAAATCTTAAACTACCCCTTCGTCTACTGTTGATAGGCTTACAAGTACTTCCATACATATAGACCAGAAACTGGTTGTTTTTACAGTTGAAACACTAAATTTTACTTGTGTGTTGTCTTATGGACCCATATATCTCAATATTTACTACCTTCGTCTAACTGAGATAGGCCTAGTTCTCCACAAAATCAAAAGACATCTCTAGTTAAGTTTTTCAACAGATTAAGAAAACCATAAATAGTATTTAACTTATAAATATTTGCCAGTTCTTAATATTTTATATCAGTTAGAGTTATTATATGGAAATCGAAAAGTAGATACAGCAAGCAATCTGACTTTGTAGGACGAACTGCAGTAGATATAATCCTATCTTTGTGGGACGAAGGGAAAGATTATTTGTTTTTTATTTGCTTAATTATATGGCTTGATGGATCAACATGCTCCTTACATTAAAATCTGTAGGAACTTCAAAACTGATCAGTAGTTTATAAGACAATAATTCCAAACAGCAGCCATATTTTCAATAATTCGTCAAATTAATTAATTCACATCACATCAACAGGCACCTTGCTCCACTCATATCAACTCTCTTCTACAGAACCATAAATTCTCAAAGAATTGAAATTTAATTATATGCGGGTTTACTATAAGTCTTAATTGGAGGGGGAAGTATAACGTACACAGACTGAAAAAAGTGAAAACTCATCGAATATAAATCAATAATAATACTAGAAGAAGAGATGAGAATAATTACATTGAGCATTTGGCCGACATTCCCGTCCTCGGCGGGGGATTCCGGTAGCTGGATGGCGCTGCGGCTCGAAGGATTATCGGTGACGAAACGAAACGGATTGAAAGCGATTTCGTCATCGTCGTTTTTAGAAGCCTCCACGATTATCCGAGAAAATCTTTTATGATTGAATAATTTGTTGGATGAGAAAGTAGAACTGGCTGGGGAGATGAGAGGCGGAGGCGGAGAGAGCAGAGAGTAAGGCATTGCGGCGGCAGTGGAGAACTGGTGGCGATGGTGGAGAGGTGTGTGGTGGAGGGAGTTGGAATTTTAACCACCACCACTAACTACTGATACTCAACTGAATCTCTCTGCTTTTATAATCCTCTGCCCCATTTTTTTCATTTTAATTTTGTCTGGAAATGAATAATTATAAATTGGCCATATTAGCCTCGTGGGACACGTCAATATTGTCGAATCGAGTCCAATCAAAATAACTAAATAATAAGTATAATCTACTGTTCTCTTCTAATGAGAAAAATAGAACGTATAAATCTCTTGTTATGTTCAAACTTATTTAGATTTTTTGTTGGTTTTTTATAGATATTATTATGCATATATCTTATTTTGACTATCAATCGAAATCGATAATCAAAATAAATCTCATACTGTATATAAAAAGATATATAAAAGAAAAAAATATAAACTTTTGATGGACGGTTGAAAAACGAATTAAATTTAAATTTATGTTAGATGGAGGAAGCATGTGAAAATAATTTCTAAAAAATATGTCAAAAATAAAGAATGCAAATAGCAAAAATGCTTTCCCCGAAAACAAATTCTGATTTTGCTACTTGAAAAAATTGGAAAGAGCTGAAAATGCAAGGGCCTCCAACAAATAAAAAAGAAGTTATCGAAAAGATACTAACCTCTCAGACTTTGACGCAACCCGACGTCAACCTTTCCTCCATAAATGGCCGACGCCGCCGTCTTTTCTCCCGCCGGTGACCGCCTATCCCCTAATTCCGGCATCGAAATCTCCGTAAGGCTTTACTAATTATTTACTTTTGATGCCGTTAAATGCAATTTATTCACCGCCCGAGGACTGTATCACCTCTCCCAGACCCCAATTTATTCAGTGCCCTAATTTATTTTTTCTCATTTCCTTTTGTGTTTCCCAAATATTTTGCTGGGAAATTCAGTTAATATTTTAGCTTAACGTTTGTATTTTATCTTTGTTTCTTTTGATGCATGCATTTTCTTCTACGTGAATTTGATGTATCAGCCTCATTTTTATTCTCTTTGCTGAGATGTGAAGTTTTTTTTCTTCTGAATTTATTTCTGTGTGTTGTTTTTAATTAACGTGTCATTATCTGCAGCAGATCTCAGTAGGAACTGAAAAATAGGAAAACTGTAATAGGTCGACAGTATCATGTTTGTTTGCTAGATATCATAATGTAGATTGCAAATAGAGTTGTGAACTCTGCAGTAAATAAGCTTACATATGATATAGTAAATGCTATTTTTAGAAAAAAACATATATTCCAGACAATTCATGTGCGTGTGGGGGAGATAATGAAAATATTGCTTAGTGAATCAAGAAGTAGCCTAACTTTTTTTAGCCCTTCTTGTTTTTCGATCATTAGTATCTTTATAAGAGAAAAACTATCTTGCTTGTGGTGCGTGACGGCTTGCTCGTAGTAGTCTCGATCGAGTTTTGGTTCTTTTTCCATGTGTCAACTTAGTTGGCGTTTTTGTTGCTGCTGTTGCATTTTTGTGTTAGGTGGATGAAACTTCTGTAAATAGTGAAGAAAAGCTGGATGAGGGAGAGGAAGGCTTCAAGATTGAAGCCCACGACCTTGAAAATGAAGACAGCAAAATGCTTAAACTCAAGAACAATGATCTTGAGAATGCCATTCAACAAGTGCTTGGCATTGATAGAGCGGACCTCGAGAATGATGGCAAGCAGGTGCTCAGCATTCATAATGTGGACTTTCAAGATGATAGTGAGCACGTGCTCGAATTCAATCCACTGAATGACAACAGTGAGCAAATTCTTGAGATCCAAAGCAATGACAGGGACAGCAACAGTGACCAACTGCTTGGTATTCCTTGTAATGATAACGAGAATGCAACAGATGCTCAAACTGATCATACACTGGGAAAGTCTTATCTCCCACCTGTCGAGGGAATGGAGTTTGAATCATATGATGACGCCTATAACTACTACAACTGCTATGCCAAGGAGCTTGGATTTGGTATCAGGGTAAAATCTTCATGGACAAAACGTAACAGCAAAGAGAAACGTGGGGCAGTACTCTGTTGCAACTGTGAGGGCTTTAAAACAATGAAAGAAGCATGTACTCGAAGAAAGGAAACGAGGACGGGGTGTCTGGCAATGATAAGGTTGAGGTTGGTGGACTCAAACAGATGGAGGTTGGATGAAGTAAAACTAGAACACAATCATTTATTTGATCATCAGAAGGCTCAAAACTCCCGGTCACATAAGAAGATGGAAGTCGGGATCAAGAGGAAGTCGGGTTCTGCTGTTGATGTGGAAGTAAAAACAATTAAGCTTTATCGACCTCCAGCTGTTGATGCAATGAGTTATGGAAGCTCAAGTGAAAGAGATTTCAGCCACCACAGGGATCGGTTGAAACGTTTAAAATTTAGAAATGGTGATCTTGAAGCTCTTCACAATTACTTTCGTCAGGCACAGCTTGCTGACCCGAACTTCTTTTATATAATGGATTTAAATGATGAAGGGTATGTGAGGAATGTCTTCTGGATCGATTCCAGGTCAAGGGCTGCCTATGGCTATTTTGGCGACGTGGTAGTTGTTGACTCAACATGCCTGTCAAATAAGCATGATATTCCGCTGTTGTCATTCAGTGGATTGAATCACCATGGGCAATCTGTTCTAATAGGTTGTGGATTGCTTGCTGAAGAAACCTTCGAGACTTATGTTTGGTTGATGAGAGCATGGCTGACATGTATGTCGGGACGTCCTCCACAAAGTATAATTACAGACCAATGCAAAGCGCTGCAGGGTGCAATCTCCGAGGTTTTCCCAAGGGCTCATCATTGTCTCCATTTGCCCCGTGTAATGCAGAGCATTCATGAAAAATTAGGGGAGGTAGGGGAGTCGCAAGTATTTCAAACAGTATTAAACCGAACAGTGTACAGCACTGTGAAGATAGAAGAATTTGAAACGGGCTGGGAGGAGATGATTCAACATTTTGCCTTAAGAGATCATGAATGGTTCAATAGCTTGTATGAAGACCGAGAAAGATGGGCACCGGTTTACTTGAAGAACTCCGTTTTTGCTGGAATATTTACTTATCAGCCCGGTGAATACACGAATCCATTTTTCCATGGCTATTTAGACGATCAAATGACGTGTTCTGAATTTTTCAAGGTCTATGAATCACTTCAACAAAAAATTATTCAGAGGGAAGCTCTTGATGACATTGAGTCGAGAGAGTTCAAACCGGTGTTAAGAACAAGGTGCAGTTATGAAACGCAGGTTTCTGAACTCTA
This sequence comes from Salvia rosmarinus, assembly GCA_036937905.1. Classification (NCBI taxonomy): domain Eukaryota; kingdom Viridiplantae; phylum Streptophyta; class Magnoliopsida; order Lamiales; family Lamiaceae; genus Salvia; species Salvia rosmarinus. The sequence continues at coordinate 69,333,645 of CM072823.1, forward strand.
TACTAAAGAGATATTCTTGAAGTTCCAAGAAGAGGTGGTACTGATGCCTGGTTGTTTCAGTGTGACTCACATTCATGTTAACGGGCCAATAATCACGTATATGGTTAAGGAACGAGACGATGGAGGAGATGTAAGGGAAGCACATAACTTTGAAGTTGTATATGATAAAGTAGGGATGGAGGTTCGCTGCATTTGTTGTTGCTTCAGTTTCAGAGGATATCTATGCAGGCATGCATTGACCGTCCTCAAATACAACGGGGCGGAGGAGATCCCTGGCCAGTACATCTTGATGCGGTGGAGGAGGGACGTGAAACGCTTATACCTTCCTGATCTTGGCTCCAACAATATCGACATCAACAACCCTGTGCAATGGCACGAGCATCTGTATAGACATGCCATGCAGGTTGTTGTGGAAGGGATGGCGTCGCAGGATCATCATATGGTTGCGTGCCAAGCATTCAAGGAATCACTCAATAAGGTTCGGCTTGCTGCAGAGAAACCTGTGTAGAGTTGTGTAGCAATTTATACAGAAGTATTGAGGTTGTTTAACCCCTCCTTTTAGGGATTGTACAGTTATAAGATCTTCCTAATTGTATATACATTGATTGTCTTGCTTCTTGTTGATACACATGATTGAAATTTGAAATGGTGGTAATATATTTATGTCAAATAATTTCTATTGCTACATGTAGAATCTCCATTGGATTAATTAAAAGATCTATGTTTGGTACTGCATCTGTATGGTTCCACTCTGCAAGAACTTCAAACCATTCTTTTGAAGCTCATCCTCTTCATCATAAATGATTTGTTTGCCCCGAAATGACCTGGACCAATAGGGAAATCTCAATTTATTGAGCTTTCAATACAATCAAATAGAAAACCCTATGGTGTATTTTCAGATACTATACGATCAAAGGATGGATCAAATCCAATATTATTGAGTCATTGACATGTCGTCGTTCATCTATACACCCTTTTGTTCATTTTGAAAAAAAAAAATCCCAATGAAGCTCATCATTTATCAAATATTCTAGTTGATTGGAAAAATTCGGTACTTGGAAATTAATGGTACTGACCTATACTAGTGTAAACTCCTCAAAAGTTCTCAACTGATTTTCAATCTCCAATAAAATAAATTCTTTTTATTCTTGTCTAATTATAAATTCTGAAAATATTTTTATGTCAAAATTAAAAATATATTTTGATTTAATGGTTGACCAATCAAGCGCAATATCTATTATACTAGATCTGAAAATATGACCAACTCAAAAAAGTCTGAAAATATTGCATTTTGTTCATCAGAAAAGTGAAAACTTAATAATTCGACTTATTGAATATTTGGTGAACTGATGAGGAAGTGAACGTGGTGGTGAGATTTCTACGTTCATTTTTATTTTTAATCGCACAAGAAAATTACGGGCCTTCTCGCAATATCACTAAATGCATGGCCTAAATGTATAAATTATTCTAAATTAATTGGACGGGATAACTCGAAACAAAATTTTCAAGGGTATCTTTGACATTTTTCAACCAATATGTGAATATGTGTTATGTGCTAATGTGAACCGGAGGCACAGCTTTGTCTGTACAACCAACCACATCTCGACGACTGCTCCACCGCCGCACCGCCACGATTTCCCGGCTGCGCCGCCGTTTAGATATCGACGATAATCAATTGTACGATATCCCTCTCTGTGTTTTTTTATACGTATTCAATTGTATATTAATTATCCGAAGGCAGTCTTTCTAATTGTAAAATGGTTTTATGTTGTATTCAATGCTTCACCTTTTTTTGTTCTAATGGATTGGTTTTTTCTGATTACATGTCGAATTACGAGTGATTTTCATTTGACGGTAATGCTGGAGCTTAGAAACTTTAGAAGAGTGTATGATTAACTTTGAATTCAAGTAAATCAACCACGAAAATGAAAAATTGAGGCATAATTGTGCTATTATCTTGGCATTTGGACAATATATAAAGTATTTTCAGCTGAATTCGAGTAAAGAATTTGGTATTGGAGCTGGGAACTTCGCTGTTTCTTTTATCTTTCACCTCAGAGAATTATAAACTCCGATCAGAATCTTACTGTGACAATTATCGCAGTTAGCGTTTCGATACTCAAATATGTCGAAATTGTTAGCTGGATTTGTTGAAGCTGTGTATTTTTAATTTCAGTTCTATTGTTTCCTTGTGAGTAGGTGAAGTCTACTTTTCATATCTGTCAATTGATCTGCGATTTCCTAGTGTCTGGATACATTATTTTACTCGAATTTGCAATCTCCACAACTTTTAGACTGTTGCAATTACAAGACTACTTTCTGATTTTTTGCAACTACAACATCCCCAAATTTTTCAGTGAATAACTACTTGTTTTCTAGCTACAATTGCTTATATTGTATTTTTGCTTCCAATAGATGGATGAAGTTTCTCTCAATAGCGAACCTACGTATGATGAGGAGGTTGATGAATTCGAGATCAATGGAGAATGTGCAATGACAGAATATATTGGTCAAACAGGTGACATTTTACAAGGTGATAATCCTCTGCCTCCTGCGGTTGGGATGGAATTCGAGTCCTATGATGATGTTTATTTCTTTTATAATTGTTATGCAAAGCAACAAGGATTCGGAGTAAGAGTAAGTAACACATGGTATAGAAAGACCAAGGAGAGGTACAGAGGGAAACTAAGCTGCAGTAGCGCGGGGTTCAAGAAGAAAACCGATGCCAACCGGCCAAGACCTGAAACTCGGACCGGCTGTCCTGCAATGATCAAATTTAGGTTGATGGATAACAAACGGTGGAGAATTATCGAAACTGAACTCGAGCATAATCATCTAACCAGTCCGACTAATGGCAACAGTTATAAATCTCACAAGATAATGAATCTTGGAAGCAAGAGGCCTTTGCCCATAAATGGTGCTAACGAAGTTCAAAGAATCAGGTTGTTTAGAACGGTGGTAATTGATGCCGAGGATAATGGGGTTCCAAAATTTGATGAAGGTGGTTATAGAGATAGGATCGATCAGGGTGATAATATATTGAAGCTTAAACCGGGAATTCTCAGGAAATGCTCAAGTTTTTCACGAAGATGCAGTTGAGCAATCCTAGTTTCTTTTACACGATGGACATTAACGAAAAAGGATGTTTACGCAATGTGTTCTGGGCTGAAGCAAGGTGTAGGGCTGCCTACGGTTATTTTGGCGATGTTTTATTCATCGATACTACAACTTTAATAGAAAATTATGAGGTTCCGCTGGTGGTATTTACTGGAATCAATCACCATGAGCAGACTGTGCCACTAGGTTGTGGTTTGGTTTCGGGCCAGACTGTCGAGTCATTTGTATGGCTGTATAGAGCATGGCTAACGTATATGGTCGGACGGCCTCCTCAAACCATCATTACCAGCGACTGCAAAGCCTTGCAGACTGCTGTTGCCGAGGTTTTTCCTAGAGCTTCTCATTGTCTTTCTCTGACAAATATTATGAAGATGGTTTTGCACGAACTAGCGCCTCTGGAGGAATACGAGGCTATCAGGAAGGAGCTTACGAGAGCCATTTATCAGTCACTGAGATCAGATGAGTTCGAAGCAGCTTGGGAGGCCATGGTGCAAAGCCATGGACTTAAGAATAATGAGTTGCTTCAAAACTTATTCGAAGATCGTAAGCGCTGGGTTCCAGTCTATCTGAAAGAGATCTTCTTTGCAGGAATGTTTCCTGTAAAGAGAATGCGAGATTGGCTTCACCTTTTCGGGAATACTTGAGCCAGCATACTTCGCTTGGAGAGTTTCTTCGTAGTTATGATCGAGCTCAGCAGGGTATCGACCAAAGAGAAACATTATCCGACATAGAGTCTAGTAAATCAAGTTGTCTGCTAAAGTCAAGATTCTTATTCGAGCTTCAGCTCTTGAAATTATACACAAAGAATATATTTGAACGTTTCCAAGATGAAGTGGAGGGTGTGTACTCGTGTTATAATATAAGACAGACGAACATTGAGGGCTCGGTTGCGACTTTTGTAGTCAAAGAAGACATCCAAGTCGATAAAACGAGGAAGGAGACAATAGACTTCGAGGTGATATACAATGCTTCTGATGTCGAGGTGCTATGTGTGTGCGCGCTATTCAACTTCAGGGGTTATTTGTGTAGACATGCCTTATCTGTTATCAACCAAATCGGATTGGAAGAAATTCCACCTCAATATATCCTTGCACGGTGGAGGAAGGACGTGAACCGCAGTTATACTTTTGATTACAGATGGAACGCTATTGATACCAATAACCCTGTGCACAGATACGATAACTTGTACAGGAGTGTCGTGAAGGTGGTCGGGGAAGGGAGGAAATCACATGAGCGGTACAAGTTCGTCACTCAATCGTTGGAACAGATGATGAACAGAGTTCGTATCCAAGATGGTTATCCAGCAAATGCAGTATAGGTACTCTGCTCCTTCAAAATCTGTTGTTCCATCATCCAAATATCCAACGCAAACTCAATAATCGTGGCAAGCGTGTGAGCAGTTGACACGACCATGCTTGGACGCGTTTTTAACCTAGGAATATCAGTTCTGTGTATATATGCAGGTACGCAAGATAGATCTAACATTTATTGATTTATTGCTCCCAAGTGGACTCATGGTTGTTGATGTTCATCTTTTTAGTGAATGCAGTGTGCGTTGTGCGTTATACATGTAAATATTCTATTAGTTAGTAATAGAATTTTGGTGATTTTCTATGTATACAATTTTTTCATCATCGTTTACTGTTAAATTTAGCAACAATTACAACTTAGAGCGTTTACTTATTTTTTGAAAGTAACAACTTGGTGCATGCTTTGCACTTGATTCATATGATCTTACCCAACTTTTTTCCATTTACTATTGGCTATTGGGTATTTTAAATTGTAATGCGAGAAAAAATTATATATCTTGTATACAATTAGTAGAAAATATTGTCGAACACACTTAAATTTTTAATGAACATAATAGTTTTATTGTCGTAAGAGTTCTTGTAAATAAGATCTAAATAAGTTTTCTGCATGAATTAGTTTTCTTTTCATGTTAGCTCATATGGGTTAAAACTTAAAAGTATCTTCTCAATTATGTCGTTTAATTCGTATAGACTAGCAATTTTAAATGCCAAGAGAAATAAGCTATGCATGACTATAACTCACTAATTCTATAAAACTATAAATACTAATGTTTATCAACATACTTGTGTTGCTCATTCCACGATCTCTTTCACTTATCTAAAGTATCTATAAACATATATCTTGATGAAATTTTTGTGACCTTTTTTAACAGGAAGCATCTCATATCCCGCAGCAACCAAACAGACTGCTCTGCTTATGAATATGATGCATCAAATCCTAAAACAAGTCTTTGTTTCAGTTTTATGAATATAGTCCAGTTATTGGCACCATCACCCTTGATACTTGTACACAGAAAAGTGCAATTAAATAACACCATAATATTACCAAAACACTTGTTTTTCTTTTCATTACTATTGCATCTCATCCACATACCTAACTACCAAAAATTCAAAGCGTTCCTCACAGACAACGGCATCAACCTCCTTTTTCTTTTATCCCAATTGTGAGTGGGATGATTGGGGAAAGAAGATGAAGATGGAGGAGGGGAAAGGGAGGCAACGATTTTGATAAATCACTAAATTTTATGTTTGCCGCCTAATCGATTTTTCTTCCGTACCCTTCTTTTTCTTTTATGTTTTTTCTTGCGCTTGCTATTCGAGTTGAGAATCGGTATCTGTATAGACTCAACATAATCCAACTTAGTTGAGCTTAATTAACCTACAAACACTTTTTAAATATAGATAAGAAAATAATATATAATTAATAATTATATATTTTGAATATCCAATGCGTCTCTTGACCAAGTAGGGCTAAGATTCAAGAAATGTTAGCCAAGACATTTTCAATTAGACGAGCTAAGAAGTTATAGGAGGAGCCTCCTTCTACAAGGGCCGTTCTACTCTTGTGCTGAAGCTCTTTCAGCTTAAGCCGGATGTTGTTCTTTGGGTCCATCAGCTCTTTGATTGCCTTCTCTATTGTTCCTGCACCCACAATCTCATCACTATTCCTCTTGTAGTCCATCTTGATCTCAACAGCCATTTCAAACTCTTTGACCAGCAGGAATGCATTGGCCTGCTGCTCTGCATGCAATGGCCACGCTGCCATCGGCACTCCACACCAGATACTTTCCAGAGTCGAGTTCCACCCACAATGCGACACAAATCCTCCCACAGCTGGGTGAGATAGCACAGCCGTCTGGGGCGCCCACCCGATCACCTTCCCGACTCCCCTAGTACGTTCAAGGAATCCTTGAGGCAACACTTCTTCAGGATTCTCATATTCCATCGGAAACTCCATTGTTTCTTTAGGAGGTGGCTTTCTTAATGACCACAGAAACCGTAGTCCACTCTGCTCCAGCGCAGCAGCAATCTCCTTCACCTGATCGCTCTCGAAACATCCCTTGGTGCCAAAGCAGAGAAACACGACCGATGAATGAGGTTGTTCCTCCAGCCACGCGATGATCTCCTCACGCTTCCGCTTGTTCTCATCACTTTCCTCTCCTCCCCCTTGAATTACCGGTCCTACTGGATAAACTGGTGGGATTTTCTCATCAGCAGAGAGTGAGCTAATCGCGTGAGACTCGAATTCAAGAAACGTGTTTATCACAATCCCTCTGCTCTCCTTGTACCTTCTTACAAATTGTAGTAAACCATTATCATTGTCGAACATTCGAGCAGGCCACACTTTTGCAGGTACCCGATTAACATAAGTCGGAATAGAGATCTCCACATCTGAATCCTCGTACTCTTTGATGTTTCGGTTGTGATCATCGTTCAAGCTCTGGAGATGCAGCATAAGCCCAAGAGAAGCTGAACCAGACGGGAAGAAGATGTAAGCTGGGACACCGAGCTCATTAGCCACATCAAACATGGGAGTGCAGAACATGTCGAGAACGAATCCAGCAAGTCTCGTGTTCTGGTTCTCCATCATCTCAGACACAACATCTCTGGCCGGACCCCTCTGGCTCTCCACGAACCGAATCATCCGATTTTTGGCTCCGATCAACTCATCTGAGACAGACTTGTTTTCTTGCAACCGGACAAAGTTTATCCGTTGGTGAGGCGAATTCTTGGTGTAGGAAGTGATCTTGGTGTCCACTGGAAGCTTCATAAGTAGGATGGTGATGGATAGGCGGTCGTCTCGATCGACGAGGAGCTTCGCCGTGTCTACTGCTGATACCAGGTGGCTCATTACAGGGTATGGAACGAACACCAGGATTGCTTTGGCATCTGCAGACATCTTTTCTTTGCTGGAAAAGCACGAGAGATTAACAAATGTTGTGGAATGTGAAATGTTAATAGATTTGGAGTTATAATATGTTTGCATACATATATATATTTATGATATATAAGTATTTGCATAGTCAAAATTCTTGTAGACCAAGTATTGGATAAACATCATCAGTTCGCTGCCAGTGGAGGAATTATTGCACCTTGTTTGACACTGTAAGCCACTGCAGAGATGGGGCCAAGGTAAGTCGTTGCTTTCAGGTTTTATATCTAAATTCTTGCTGTTTAAAAAAGGACCAAGTCATCTCTTCATTTATTTTATCTTCTCTCATCTAATTCTAACGCAGAACTTTCTTAGTAGAAGTTTAACAAAAATTTATTTTCTTATTGGAGTTATTTCAACTACTTATTGATACGTTCTGATATTAGCACAACACATGACATAAAGGCACTCAATTAAAACTAAAGTAATTTTTTGGGACGAAATTAGGTCTTCTCACACATGTTAATCTAAGATTTTGTAATCACTATGTAAAGTGTAGACTTTGGGTGTATTACATAAATTACATACATAAAAGTCGATGTGAGAATATATTAAGTATTTGCATTGTCAACATTCTTGGCTCTTATGGGATACGCGTCATCACTTTGCTGTCAAAGGAGAAGTTGCCATCAAATTTGTTTACTAATTATTGAACTTTGTCTGACTTAGAAAGCACGCTGCGGAGAGATTAGTCATGGCAAGTGGTTAGGATGACCAAACTATCATAAGTAGAGCTATCAAAACAAGTCCAATAACTTGGCTGTTTTTGGATCGGGCCGAATCATTTTATCTTTGTTTCAATATGATTCAGGACCGGGCAATCCCATTGACCTGATACACTAAGTAGGCTTGGGACGGCCCGGTCAGGAAAATTTGCCACGGGGCAACTTCGTTGATCGAACTAGGCTAAGACCCAATAAAATCTTGACAAAATTTGGGTGAGCTCACCACCGCGTGAAATTTCACTTGTTTTTGTTAAAATAATTATATATTAATTATGGTGAGTAAGGATAATTAGATTTTGTTAATTTATAATAAAATTTATTAATTTTCAATTATAATTTTTAATTCAAAATTAGAATTTATTAATTCATAATTATGATTTATTAATTCATAATTAGGGTTTATCAATACACAATTAGGGTTTAATAAATCAAAGTTAGGGTTTATTAATTCAAAATTAGAGTTTATTATTCAAAATTTAGGGTTTATTATTTTCAATTAGGGTTTATTAATTTAAAATTAGGGTTTATTAAATCCAAATAAGGTTTATTAATTCAAAATTAGGGTTTTATAATTCAAAATTAGGGTTTATTAATTCAAAATTAATGTTTATTATTCAAAATTAGGATTTATTAATTTGTGATTAGAGTTTATTAATTTACAATTAGAGTTTATTAATTCAAAATTAAGATATATTAATTTAAAATTATTATTTATTAATTTATAATTAAATTTTATTAAACTAATTAATTTTGATTAGAATTAATTTAATTTAATTTAATTAATTAAGTAGGATTAATAATTACAATTAATTAACTGATTAAGTAATTAATTAGGGGGTCTCACTGTGCACCAGGAGACCACCCGATAAATATTTGGGCCGACCGGGTCGAAATTTTCGTTTGGTTGGGTAGGCTGTAAAGGGAGAGAGAAGGGGAATCGTCCAATTGCGCGCATGGCTAAACTGCATCTCATTTGTTTTTTACAACGGCAGAAGTTTAATTTTAATAATCAATTTCCTAAAAGAAAAAAGTTGAACCATCAATTAACAATCAATAGCTCTGCTTCATCAATATTTTTGTTACAACTCGCATGCTACAAGCATAATAAAGGTTTTCCATTCTACTCGCAATAAATTCATTTTTTTGAAGGCATAAATTCTTTCGTACTAATTTGGATATTTGTCTAGTTTGTACTAGTTTGCTTATCGATTATTATGACTAATGAACAAAAAATTACTAATGTTCTGCAAAATTAAATGAATATACTATTTCAATAATTGCAATACCAAAAACACTAGCAAAAATTTAAATTAAAGATAAAAATTGCAATGAAATATTTGGAACAACACCATAATTAAGACTAATGAACAAAAAAAATACTAATGTTCTGGAAAATATTGATCGAAAACATTTGAAGATTCTCGAATGTTGTTAGTCTGTTAAGATTTTTGTACTAATTGTAGTAGTTTTATGGAATTTTAAAGTCTTTCTGTGTCTAATAAATCTTATTCTAGATTTTAATTGTGAAATTAGTAACAATATATTATTAATAGCACATTATATTTATTATAATATAAATTCATTTATTATATAATTAATATATTAATATTGTTTATTAATTCTGAATAATTACCATATAATAAGTATTAACTTAGTTAGCATATTAACCAAAATCTTTTTATGATATTCGGTGTATGGTTGCAGTTTAGCAAAAAGATTATGCTAAAATTGATCATTTTTTGTTTTAACTTTATGAAAACCATATGGTTGGCCAGAAGTTAGTTTGTTGGGCCAGAAGAAGTCTGTATGATATTTTTGTCACGCTGAAATGAGCTATGATAAGAAAACCCATGCTAGCAGCATAGGACCATAGGATAACTTGTATATTAAAATTTATTTGCTTAATTTTTTATTTCTGAGGAATATTTACTCAATTTGTTTGCATTAATTTCCTTTTGCTAAATCTTTTTCGTTTTATATTGATCCACACCGAGTTTCTCTTAATGTCTTCCAAATAAATCTGAAATTTGTACGCTGAAATGATACACCATAAAGAAGTAAGTTAAACGAAATTAGATCCTTTATTTATTGAATTTCTCCGTATATATGTAATTTGGTTGTCTCGACATGTAAATAACAAAACAATAAGAAGTTTCCTCAAATAAATAAGACAATTAACCAAAAATAATTATTTTTTAGTATGCTAATTATAAATAAATTGTTTAAAGTAATTAGCATAAAATCCAATTAATTAACTGATTTGTCGTAATAAACAAGTGCACCAATTGAATCATGTTTGAAATTTGGGATGCAGAAATTGAGGAGTTAACCAGTTTTTACCATAATATATGTTTGTTGAATAAAACTACATAGAAACAAAAATAAATAAATAAATAAAGAAGAGGAAAAGTGAAAATAGAGAGAAAGAGAGGTGCACGCTTGGATGGGAAAGTGGGGCCACGCAGATGAATAATGATAAGCAAAGATAGGTTGTACATTACACCATTGTTTTTTAAAATGGCTATACATTTCCTGACAATCCCATTCTTCGCTTGCGTTATCATACACTTCCATATATTATCCCTTCCATCGCCATTCATCATTCCCATTTCCTTTCCTTTTTATTTAATTTTTAAAAAATATATTATTTCTAAATAATTTTTAATTGTCCAAGTTTTGTCTCTCTAATTATGTATAACAACTACAACATGTCATCCCTTCCTTTTGTGAGTTCTCTCTCTTTCTTTTTCTATATTAAACCCTAACACGAACAATCCCACAATTAACCATTCTTCACCGTGATGAAAATTGAACGGGCCAAAAAAGCTTGAAACGTTTGAAACAAAATTTTGATTTTTTTTAATAAGAAATGGCTAATTGCTTGCTTTACAAACTATTACCAAATTTCAACTTTTAACAAAATAAAAAAAAATGGTGAGAAAATAAATAGACTTTGTAAATGTATGGAATTTTGCCATACAAATTCCAGCCAAATTGAGACCTATGTGGTATCAAAAATTAAGGCGTGGTCGCGGGTGAGGTAGAGGGGGCAGACCCGCCCCATTTTGTGGAGGTCGGGGAGGATCCGCTTCTCCAGGAGGTTGATGCCGTTGTCTGTGAGGAACGCTTTGAATTTCATCCTTGAATATTGTGTGTGGGATAATTGGGGGAAGAAGATGTAGATGGAGGAGGGGACAGGGTTTTGGGAAAGGGAGGCAACGATTTTGATAAATCACTAAATTTTATGTTTGCCGCCTAATCGATTTTTCTTCCGTACCCTTGTTTTTCTTTTATGTTTTTCTTGCGCTTGTTGAGAATCGGAATCGGTAGACTCAATAACATAATCCAACTTACTTGAGCTTAATTAACCTACAAACACTTTTTAAATATAGAGAAGAAAATAATTAATAATTATTGAATATCCAATGAGTCTCTTGACCAAGTAGGGCAAAGACTCAAGAAATGTTATCCATGACATTTTCAATTAGACGAGCCAAGAAGTTATAGGAGGAGCCTCCTTCTACAAGGGCCGTTCTACTCTTGTGCTGAAGCTCTTTCACCTTAAGCCGGATGTTGTTCTTTGGGTCCATCAGCTCTTTGATTGCCTTCTCTATTGTTCCTGCACCCACAATCGCATCACTATTCCTCCTGTAGTCCATCTTGATCTCAACAGCCATTTCAAACTCTTTGACCAGCAGGAATGCATTGGCATGCTGCTCTGCGTACAATGGCCACGCTGCCATCGGCACTCCACACCAGAAACTTTCCAGAATCGAGTTCCACCCACAATGCGACACAAATCCTCCCACAGCAGGGTGAGATAGCACAGCCATCTGGGGCGCCCACCCGATCACCTTCCCGACTCCCCTAGTACGTTCAAGGAATCCTTGAGGCAACACTTCTTCAGGATTCTCATATTCCATCGGAAACTCCATTGTTTCTTTAGGAGGTGGCTTTCTCAATGACCATAGAAACCGTAGTCCACTCTGCTCCAGCGCAGCAGCAATCTCCTTCACCTGATCGCTCTCGAAACATCCCTTGGTGCCAAAGCAGAGAAACACGACTGATGAATGAGGTTGTTCCTCCAGCCACGCGATGATCTCCTCACGCTTCCGCTTGTTCTCATCACTTTCCTCTCCTCCCCCTTGAATTACCGGTCCTACTGGATAAACTGGTGGGATTTTCTCATCAGCAGAGAGTGAGCTAATCGCGTGAGACTCGAATTCAAGAAACGTGTTTATCACAATCCCTCTGCTCTCCTTGTACCTTCTTACAAATTGTAGTGAACCATTATCATTGTCGAACACTCCAGCAGGCCACACTTTTGCAGGTACCCGATTAACATAAGTCGGAATAGAGATCTCCACATCTGAATCCTCGTACTCTTTGATGTTTCGGTTGTGATCATCGTTCAAGCTCTGGAGATACAGCATAAGCCCAAGAGAAGCTGAACCAGACGGGAAGAAGATGTAAGCTGGGACACCGAGCTCATTAGCCACATCAAACATGGGAGTGCAGAACATGTCGAGAACGAATCCAGCAAGTCTCGTGTTCTGGTTCTCCATCATCTCAGACACAACATCTCTGGCCGGACCCTCTGGCTCTCCACGAACCGAATCATCCGATTTTGGCTCCGATCAACTCATCTGAGACAGACTTGTTTTCTTGCAACCGGACAAAGTTTATCCGTTGGTGAGGCGAATTCTTGGTGTAGGAAGTGATCTTGGTGTCCATTGGAAGCTTCATAAGTAGGATGGTGATGGAGAGGCGGTCGTCTCGATCGACGAGGAGCTTCGCCGTGTCTACTGCTGATACCAGGTGGCCCATTACCGGGAATGGAACGAACACCAGGATTGCTTTGGCATCTGCAGACATCTTTTCTTTGCTGGAAAAACACGAGAGATTAACAAATTTTGTGGAATGTGAACTGTTAATAGATTCGGAGTTATAATATGTTTGCATACATATATATATATATATAATATGTTTGCATACATATATATATATAGGGAAGGGTTAACGTGAGAACCATTTTTATTGTGAGAACATTAGAGCGATATCTTATGAAAGTAAATGAATACGTTGCGAAAGTTAATGAATAAAAAATAAATTTTCGCCTCATGGGATTCGAACCCGATGAAAATTACGAATTTTGGATTCATTAACTTTCGCAGATATTCATTAACTTTCATAAGATATTCATTTTGTTCATGAAATTTTCGTAGTTCTTGGTTCACGTTAAAATTGGTTTATTTGAACTCACTATATATATATATATATATATATAGTCAAAATTCTTGTAGACCAAGTATTGGATAAACGTCATCACTTTGCTGTTAGTGGAGGAATTATATATATGTAGAGGTAAGCCGTTGCTTTCAGGTTTTATATCTAAATTCTTGCTGTTTAAGAAAAGGACCAATTCATCTCTTCATTTATTTAATCTTCTCTCATCTAAAAGAACTTTCTTAGTAGAAGTTTAACAAAATTTTGATTTTCTAATTGGAGTTTTTTGAACTACTTATTGAGACGTTCTGATATTAGCACAAACACATGCATAAACATGACATAAAGGCACTCAATCAAAACTAAATTAATTTTTTGGGACGAAATTAGGTCTTCACACTGTCACACATGTTGGAAAAGGTGTACGAGCGATGCAAGATGCTTGCGGGCGATTACAACGTGAAGCAGAAGGTAGGAGATCAAAACTAACAATGAATTTGAAAATGCAAGTAAATACAATCGAAATCAGAAAACCGTAAATGATGCCGAGTCGAGGAGGCCTCTTTCCAAGAAGACGAGATACGCCCGGTAGTGCTCTCGGTTACGCGTATCGTCCCCAAAGATGAAACGGCGGCGTCTCGTGGGTGGCAAAGACCGAGACCAACTAGCTCCGCGAACCGGACGGAGGCGGGACGAGCTTGGACACGAAAATATGTATGCAGGAGTGCTCTAGGTATCTTGTAATGCTTTGCGATTGATGTTTATCTTTGGGAGACATGTCCTATTTATAGGCGTCGTCCCCATGGGAAAGCATCTTTGGAGTCAACACCGCATTGATGTCGGGTGTTACGGAGTTATGTCCCCTATTGAGTCTGCGCGGTTTCGGAGACAACGTGGGCACGCTTCCGCAGAGCCATCATGTCGAGCGTTACCGACGGTTACGATTTAATCGGACAACGCGTGCGTCGGGTTCATTGGACGTATCCGGACGTCTCTTCAGTGCACAGCAGCCCAACGGATTGGGCCACACGAGTTGGGCCTCGGACCAACTCCATCGCACATGACAGCCCAACGGATTGGGCTACACGAATTGGGCCCGGACCAACTTCATCTTTGGGCTCGATCAAACGTTGATCCAAAATATAAGGACAATGGGCCACGGAACCGGGCCCACGAAGCAAGCCCACCTAACAGGCCCAAAGAACGGCCCAAAGACCACCCAAAGACCAATTGCAAGATCCAAGATCCAAGATCCAAGATCCACGATCCACGATCCACGATCCACGGACCACGGACCACGGAACCGAACCGGAACCGGGCCGAGCGGAGCGGGCGGGCGGGCCGGCGGGCGCGGCGGCGCGGGCGCGGCGCGGCGCGGCGGGCGGGCGGGGCGCCGGGCACCGGGCCCCAAGGCGGCGGCATGGCGTGTCTTGTGGCGTGGGCTTTCCACCCATCACTTGTGCACATAATTATACTAAGTGTTCAATGACCCACTTATATAGACAATTAATGAAGGTCCATTAATCAATGTGGGATAAGGATTAATTAATCCATGCTTATCCCATTAATCACATAACTCCATGTTTAAGTGACCAACTTTGATCCATTATTTCTCACTCACCGAAAATCGGATTTGAGAATGTGAATACACCACGATCATCTACTCGGAACGTAGATCGATCCTATGCCGCTTAATTTCACAAAATTAAACGTTACGTCACTCAAAATCTTGGTCAAAGTAGCTTCGAAACTTGACCACATATATAATATTATATATATATGCACGCGATTTTCAACAATCCCCACATGAGTGGAAATAGCCATATGCATGATGCACACACATTTCGATCCTCAAGAGATGTTAAAATATTTGGACAGTGGTTTATGGCCTTGAACCTTCCATAGTTAGTACCATCGAGTACAGGCGGATTAGTGGACACGATGCTGAACTATTCCCCACGGCGTGCTGCTGAAACAATGGTATTAACACTTTAACACCTCAACCTCATCCGTTCTCACGTTTGATTCCATTTTGGCCATGGACATCCACTTTGGATTCATAAGTGTTTTGTTTGAAGCGCCCCACCGCACTTACATAGGTGATTCTTTACCGAGTATCTTGCCATACTCAACCTCCTCGAGGTATCTTAGGAATCATTGAGAGTCAACGACTCAACCTCACCACTAGGCAAGTTTTTCAACACTCGTTTGCTTTCTAGGGAACAGACTAACTTGAGTGTTTATACACGAACTCATATAGCTTAGTTCTCCCATTGAACCAAGTTCTTGGGATCTCCAGTCATCATGGTTGGGTTACCACTATGATTGTTCTTAAGATGTGGATTTTAGTCCCATTCCCTCTAGCAACTTGATCATTTGATCCCGGTTCAACCCTTTGGTTAACGGATCTGCCAGATTATCTATTGACTTGACATAGTCAATTGATATAACCCCACTTGAGATCAAATGCCTCACGGTATTATGTCGCCGACGTATATGTCGAGACTTACCATTATACAAACCACTTTTCGCCTTCCAATAGGCAGCTATCACGGTGAATCATCACGGTGGCACGGGTTTAGACCAACATGGAATATCTTCCAAAAATTACAGAGCCACTCGGCTTCCTCACCAGCTTTATCCAAAGCTATGAATTCTGATTCCATGGTGGATCGGGCTATACACGTCTGTTTCGTGGATCTCCAAGAAACAGCACCTCCCCCAATCGTGAACACGTACCCACTTGTAGAAAGTGAATCTTTCGTGTCAGATATCCAATTGGCATCACAGTACCCTTCAAGTACTGGGGATATCTCGTGAATGCACCCATGATTTTGAGTATACTTCAGTACCTCAAAACTCTCACTAAAGCCTTCCAATGCTCCTTGCTTGGATTGCTCGTGTAACGACTCAATTTGTTCACTGCAAGAGCTATGTCGGTCGGTGCAATTTGTAAGATACATCAAACACCCGATGACCTTAGCATAGTCTTCTTGCCCAACGGGTTCACCCTGTTCTTACTCAAGTGAACATTGAGCTCTAATGGGTCTTAGCAGCAAACTATCAAACGCGTTGAATTTCTTAAGCACTTTCTCAACGTGGTGAGATTGTGTCAAGACAATTCCGTCGATCTTCTTAGAATCTTGATTCCAAGAATCACATCAGCTAAACCCATGTCCTTCATGTCAAAATTTCTATTTAACATGCGCTTTGTGTCATTAATGACTTGAGTATTGCTACCCATGATCAACATGTCATCTACATACGCACACACTATAACATAACCATTATCGGTGTTCTTAACGTAGACACATTTGTCACACTCGTTGATTTTGAAACCATTTGCCAACATTACATTGTCAAATTTCAAGTGCCATTCTGGCGCGCTTGTTTCAAACCATATAGAGACTTCACGAGTTTGCATACCTTGCCTCTCGACTGTGTACTACAAACCCTTCGGGTTGCTCTATATATACCTCATCCTCGAGGTCACCATTCAAAATGCGTCTTAACGTCCATTTGATGAATCTCAAGATTGTGCAAAGCAATTGCGAAGCACCCTAATAGACGTAATCCTCGTCACAGGTGAATAGGTATCGAAGAAATCGTACCCCTCTCTTTGTTTAAACCCTTTGACAACCAAACGGGCTTTATACTTTTCAATTGATCCATCTGCCTTGTACTTCCTTTTAAGGATCCACTTGCATCCTAAGGGCTTACAACCTTCTGGCAAATCAACCAGCACCCAAGTGTGGTTTTGCAAAATGGAATCAATCTCACTTTGAACAGCCTCTTGCCAGAGCATCCCGTCTGGCCGAGCATAGGCTACTTTGATTGAAGTTGGTTCTTCATCCAACATGAACGCAATATAGTCAGGACCAAAGTCCTTTGGCGTTCTGACTCTATTGCCACGTCTCGGTTCCGACCTCTCTGGATCAGACCTCGATCGCTTATGCGATATCGGTTCTTCCTCCAAGGTTTAGAACTCAAGCTTCACCATCGTTCTATTGCTAGAATTGGCTTCACTTTTATCCTTATCTTTACTGGATAAACACTTTCAAAGAATATAGCATTCCTCGACTCAATCGTCGTCCCCACGTCATATCCGGTACCTCGACCGTGGATCGAAAACGATAGCGCTGCTCATTGGTGCATACCAATAAAGATACAATCGATCGTTTTAGGTCCAATTGTAACTTGTTTTGGAAGAGGCACCTCAACCTTCGCCAAACACCCCACACTTTGAGATATTTGTACGATGGCTTTCTTCCTTTCCACAACTCGTAAGGAGTGACATCCTTACCTTTGAGTGGAATCTTGTTCGAGATGTAGTTGGTCACAAAACGGCTTCCCCACAAGTTCTGGGCAACCACAACTAATCAACAAAGCATTCATCATCTCCTTAAGTGTTCGATTTTACGTTCGAGAACGCCATTAGGCGAGGTGAATAAGGGCGTCGTTTGGTGTATTATACCACTTTCGTTGCATAATGCCTCAAACGGAGCTACATATTCTCCCCTCTATCACTTCGAGTCTTAATTCGACAACAATTGATTCTCGGCCGTTCTTGAAGTTTTAAAAGCTTCATAGCCTCGCCTTTACTTCTTAGAAGGTAAAGATAACAATATCTTATCAGATCATCAATAAGCGTGATGAAGTACTTTTACCACCTCTAGTTTGTACAAACTTTAAATCACACACATCGGTGTGAATAAGTTCTAGAGGCTTAGTGCTCTGTTCTACCGAATGAAGCGGTAACTTAGCCATTTTAGCTTCCACACAAACCTCACATTTCGTTTGTGTATTAACTTCATTTAACTTTAGTAAATCTAAATTTACTAATCTTTTATTGCATTTAGATTAACATGTCCTAATCTACAATGCCATAAATCGAGCACTCGGTCAAGTAAGAGAAGTAGATGCTTTTCATTCATCATAATTTTGGGTACACGTCGACAATTATTACATTTAGTTTGAAAAGACCCCGGTGAGATAACCTCTACCAAGAAACTTTCCAAACTTAGTCAAGACAAACTTGTCCGACTCAAAACTAGTCTAAAACCTTTATTAACTAGAATGAGGCGACACTAAGTTCTTGCGAATGTCCGGGACATGCAAGACATCCTTCAATGTGATCTCAATGCGGACGTCATCTTGAGCACCACATCACCAACTCCGCAACCTCGGACGACTTGGTTCCCCATGTTGAGCTTCCTCCCTCAACAGGCTTGTAGGTGGAAACGCATCTTTTCGGCGCATACGTGCGCTAGCTTGCGCCGATGTCGATGAACCATCCACCTTGATTCTCGACGTGATTGACTTCTTTGGTCACCACAGAGCCAAGTCATCCTTGTCCCATTTGTCAAGTCCTTCTCGACAACGTTGGTAACTTGCTTAGCCTTCTTCTTCTTAGTCGACGGTCCTTACTCGTGTGGCCATGCTTGCCACAATTATAATGATCCCGTCAAACTTACGGAAACCACCTTCCTTCGCTTTATCTTTGACATTGGGACGAACACGTTTGTTGGAGGACCGCCTCCCAACAGTTGGCTCTAGATCGATCAAGCCTTTCCTTTAGTTCTAGCTTCTTCACGCCGGACTCGATCGCGATCGACGATCAAGTCTTCAAGTGTCATATCCTTTCGCTTGTGCTTAAGGTAGACCTTGAAGTCTCTCCACCCCTGGTAGCTTCTCAATCAACGTGGCGACGACAAAGCCGTCCGAAACAGTGTGCCTTCGGCTTGAACCTCGTGCACAATGAGTTGAAACTCTTGCACTTGGTCCATGATCGGTCGGAATCGACCATCTTGTAGTCCAAATATTTGGCTACAATAAACTTTTAGTACCGCATCATCACTACGGTACTTCTTTTCTAGCGCATCCACATACTTTTGGATGTCGTTACAACAAAGATAAACACTATACAAGCTATCTTCTAAACTACCAAGTATAAAATTTTTACAAAGGTAGTCGCCAGCGCCATTGTCATATGTCGCTTTCGGACGTGAAAGTCCGTCACTTGACCAAATTTTCGGCGGCGGGCTCATCTTCCACCAAGAAGTTGGCGAAGCCCAACGTCGTGAGGTAGAAAGGCATCTTTGCTGCCATCTCTTGAAGTCGGATCCTCCAAACTTGGCGGCTTCTCGGGCGGCATCATCCTCTGCGGTATGAGCAGTAGCGAGATCGATCCATGATCGGATCCACCAGCACCACTCAAGTGTCTTGAAACATGGAACTCGAATGAGAACCACGGTGTTAGATCCTATGGATCCAACAATCGACCCACGAAAAGTGCGATCGTCGAACCAAAGGAACCACTAAAAGTGGAACCAATTGTTGAACCACTAAAGTGGAACCAACAATCGACCCAAAGGATCCCATGGTTGACCCGAAGGCATCGAACCAAACATGACCGAAGCCGTTGTGCGGTAATGGCGGCGAAGCGGGCGGCGTGAGGCGGCGGCAGCGGCGGCGGAGGCGGTCGGTGGCGAGGAGCAATCGACATCTCCAAGCAAAGGTTTAGGTTTCAAAGTTTTAAGTCAATTTAAGTCGACTCCTTCGTGGCAAGTAATATCTCGTCTTGCGATTGTTGGAAAAGGTGTACGAACGATGACAAGACTTGCGGCGCGACACAACGTGAAATGTAAAGGTAGGAGATCAAAACTAACAATGAATTTGAAAATGTAATAAATACAATCGAAACGTAAAAACCGTAAACAGATGCCGAGTCGAGGAGGCCTCTTTCCAAGAAGACGAGATACGCCCAGTAGTGCTCTCGGTTCGGCGTGTCGTCCCCAAAGATGAAACGGCAGCGTCTCGTAGGTGGCGACCGCAGACCAACGAGCTCCGTGAATCGGACGGAGGCGGCGATGAGCTTGACACGAAAATATGTATGCAGGAGTGCTCTAGGTATCTTTGGAATGCTTTTGCGATTGATGTTTATCTTTGAGAGACATGTCCTATTTATAGCGTCGTCCCTCATGGGAAGCATCTTTGAGTCAACACCGCATTGATGTCGGGTGTTACGGAGTTATGTCCCTATTGAGTCGCGGCGGTTTACGGAGACAACGTGGCACGCTTCCGCAGAGCCATCATGTCGGGCGTTACACGACGGTTACGACGAATCCGGACAACGCGTGCGTCCGGTGTTCATTGGACGATCCGGACGTCTCTTCAAGCACAAGCAGCCCAACGGATTGGGCCACACGAGTTGGGCCTCGGACCAACTCCATCGCATGCCAGCCCAACGGATCGGGCTACACGAATTGGGCCCCGGACCAACTTCATCTTTGGGCTCGATCAAACGTTGATCCAAAATATAAGGACAATGGGCCACGGAACCAGCCCACGAAGCAAGCCCACGAGCAGGCCCAAAGAAGAAACCCCAAAGACCACCCAAAGACCAATTGCAAGATCCAAGATCCAAGATCCAAGATCCACGATCCACGATCCACGATCCACGGACCACGGACCACGGACCACGAACCGAACCGAACCGAGCCGGGCCGAGCCGAGCGGAGCCGGGCCGGCCGGGCGGGCGGGCCGGCACGGGCGCGGGCGCCGGCGCCGGGCGCCGGCACCGGCCGGGCCGGGCGGCGGCAGCATGTCTTGTACATGGGCTTTCCACCCATCACTTGTGCACATAATTATACTAAGTGTTCAATGACCCACTTATATAGACAATTAATGAAGGTCCATTAATCAATGTGGGATAAGGATTAATTAATCCATGCTTATCCCATTAATCACATAACTCCATGTTTAAGTGACCAACTTTGATCCATTATTTCTCACTCACCGAAAATCGGTTTGAGAATGTGAATACACCACGATCATCTACTCGAACGTAGATCGATCCTATGCCGCTTTAATTTCACAAAATTAAGCGTTACGTCACTCAAAATCTTGGTCAAAGTAAACTTCCTGAAACTTGACCACATATATAATATTATATATATATGCACGCGATTTTCAACAACACACATGTTAATCTATATGTAAAGTGTAGACTTTGGGTGTATTACATAAATTACATACATAAAAGTCGATGTGAGAATATATTAAGTATTTGCATAGTCAACATTCTTGGCCCATTGGTATATTATGGGATAAGCGTCATCACTTTGCTGTCAAAGGAGAAGTTGTCGTGTGCGTGTGTTGGCCTAGTGGTAGAGTGGTTAATGTCCGAGGCCAAAAGTCTCGGATTCGAGTCCACCGTGACTCGATCTTTAAATTTCTGTATTAAATTGACAAAAAAAAAAAAAAAACCAAAGGAGAAGTTGCCATCAAATTTGCTTACTAATTATTGAACCATCAATTAACAATCAATCGCTCTGCTTCATCGATATTTTTATTACAACTCGCATGCTACGAGCATAATAAGGGCTTTCCATTCTACTTGCTATAAAATCATAATTTTTTTTGAAGGCATAAATTCGTTGATTCATACTAATTTGGATATTTGTCTAGTTTGTACTAGTTTGCTTTATCGATTATTATGACTAATGAACAAAAAATTACTAATGTTCTGGATAATTAAATGAATATATTATTTCAATAATTGCAATATAGAAAACACTAGCAAAAAATTAAATTCAAGATCACAATTGCAATGAACTATTTGGAACAACACCATAGTTAAGACTAATGAACAAAAAAAATACTAATGTTCTGGAAAATATTGATCGAAAACATTTGAAGATTCTCGAATGTTGTTAGTCTATTAAGAATTTAAGATTTTGTAATTGCAGTAGTTTTATGGAATTTTAAAGTCCTTCTTTGTCTAATAAATCTTATTCTAGATTTTAATTGTGAAATTAGTAACAATATATTATTAATAACACATTATAATATAAATTTATTTATTATATAATTAATATTGTTTATTAATTTGAATAATTACCATATAATAAGTAGTATTAACTTGGTTAGCATATTAACCAAAATCTTGTTAGTGATATTTGGTGTATGGTTGCAGTTTAGCAAAAAGATTATGCCAAAATTGCATCATTTTTTGTTATAACTTTATGAAAACCATTATGGTCGGCCATAAGTTAGTTTGTTGGGCCAGAAGAAGTCTGTATGATATTTTTGTGTTGCTGAATTCTATATAGCAAAACATATTAGAGGTACTACATTGATTCTCAATCATATATGGAATTACTATAATTTTTTATTCTTAATTTTTTAAATTCTTAATTTTATGCCTTCTAATTACTCTACAATCTCATATTGATTTTTTATGAAACATAGCCTAATGAGAATCTATATAAAATGATATTTCTATTATTTAAGTCTCAACCAAATTTTTATTTTTAATTGGTGGAGTGATTGATATTAATATCAATCAAACTACAATAATAATAGTTTATTTAATTTAATTTAACCAAATAAATAGTTTTAAATTTAATTTATAAACATATTTATTTTCTAAATTTTCATTTTATGCCTTCTAATCATTCTACAATCACACATTGATTTTTTATGAAACATGGACAAATCAGAACCTATATTAAATGATATTGTATATTCTTTAAGTCTCAACCAAATTTTTATTTTTAATTGGTGGAGTGATTGATATTAATATCAAGCAAACTACAACACTAATAGTTTATTTAATTTAATTTGAACAAATAAATATTTTTTAATTTAATTTAGAAACATATTTATTTTCTAAATTCTTCATTTTATGCCTTCTAATCACTCTACAATCCCACATTAATTTTTTATGAAACATAGCCAAATGAGAACCTATATAAAAGGATATTTATATTTTTTAAGTTTCAACCAAATTTTAATTTTTAATTGGTGGAGTGATATTAATATCAATCAAACTACAACATTACTAGTTTATTTAATTTAATTTGACCAAATAAATAGTTTTTAATTTAATTTAGAAATATATTTATTTTCTAAATTCTTCATTTTATGTCTTCTAATCACTCTACAATCCCATATTAATTTTTTATGAAACATGACCAAATGAGAACCTATATAAAAGTATATTTATATTTTTTAAGTCTCAACCAAAATTTAATTTTTAATTGGTGGAGTGATATTAATATCAATCAAACTACAACACTAATAGTTTATTTAATTTAATTTGACCAAATAAATAGTTTTAAATTTAATTTAGAAATATATTTATTTTCTAAATTTTTCATTTTATGCCTTATAATCAAATCTCATATTGATTTTTTATGAAACATAGTCAAATGAGAACCTATATAAAAGGATATTTATATTCTTTAATCCTCAACCGAATTTTTATTTTTAATTGGTGGAGTGATTGATATTAATATCAATCAAACTACAACACCAATAGTTTATTTAATTTCATTTGACCAAATAAATAGTTTTTAATTTAATTTAGAAAATATTTATTTTCTAAATTCTTCATTTTATGCCTTCTAACCACTCTACAATCTCACATTGATTTGTTATAAAACATAGCCAAATGAGAACCTATATAAAATAATATTTATATTCTTTAAGTTTCAACCAAATTTTTATTTTTAATTGGTGGAGTGATTGATATTAATATACATCAAATTGCAACACTAATAGTTTATTTAATTTAATTTGACCAAATCAATAGTTTTTAATTTAATTTAGACCTTTAGTTTGGTCAAATTAATAGTTTATTTACTACACTATTTAATAAGATAAATATTTTGAATACATTATATAAAAATATGAACATGAATTGATATATATTTACTAAGAAAAACTATAATCTTTAAAACAAAAATGTAAAAATAGATTTAGGTTTTGAAGATGTGAAGGCTTATAAAAATTAATGTGGGATTCAAGTATTTTATTTATTTATTTATTTATTTATTTTTGCTTTGAATTGATTTAAGTTTTGAAGAGTGAACAAATTCAATCCAAAAACATTATAAAATTTTACGAAAGACTTGACATATATTGTGATATTATCTATAGTTATACATAATTTTTTAATTTATTGAATCTATTAATTCTATGTAGCAAAACACTCTATTAATTAATTTTATATAACAAAACATATTGGAGGCACCACATTGATCCTACAATCCTATATGAAATTACTATAATTTATTGTTCTTAATTTTATATATGTCTTCTAATCACTCTAAAATCTCACATGGATTTTTTATGAAATATAGTCAAATGAAAACTTATATAAAAGGATATTTCTATTCTTTATAGACAACACATTGGAGGCACCATATTGATCATCAATCCTATGTGTAATTAGTATAATTTTTTATTCTTAATTTTTAAACTTTTTTATTTTATGTCTTCTAATCACTCTACGATCTAATATTGATGTTTATGAAACATAGCCAAATGAGAACCTATATAAAAGGATATTTTTATTCTCTAAGTATCAACCAAATTTTCACTTTTAATTCTATATAGTAAAATATATTGGAGTTTAACAAAATTTTGCTTTTATAATTGGAGTTTTCTGAACTATTTATTGATACGTTCTGATATTAGCACAACACATGCATAAACATGACATAAAGGCACACAATCAAAACTAAAGTAATTTTTTGGGACAAAATTAGGTCTTCTCACACATGTTAATCTATATGTAAAGTGTAGACTTTGGGTGTATTACATAAATTATATACATAAAAGTCGATGTGAGAATATATTAAGTATCTGCATAGTCAACATTCTTGGCTCATGGGTATATTATGGGATAAGCGTCATCACTTTGCTGTCAAATGAGAAGTTGTTGTGCGCGTGTGTTGGCCTATTGGTACAGTGGTTAATGCTCGAGACCAAAGGTCTCGGGTTCGAGTCCACGGTGACACGGCCTTTAAATTTCTGTATTAAATTGGCAAAAAACAATAACAAAAAAACAAAGGAGAAGTTGCCATCAAATTTGTTTACTAATTATTGAACCATCAATTAACAATCAATCGCTCAGCTTCATCAATATTTTTATTACAACTCACATGCTACGAGCATAATAAGGGTTTCCCATTCTACTTGTGTAATATCCCATCGACCAGTCAGGTCGGGACAGAGGAATATCACGAGGTTATGAGTGAAATAAGAAAATGACAAAAGAAACGAAGGAAGATAGTCACACATAAAATATTATATATATATATTGAGGTAATATAATAAATATTTGTCAAAACAGTAAACTTATGACGAGATCCTAGTGAATAGACAATTTAAAAAGGGAATTAAATTCGAATAAATATTGAAATAGTCAAAATCTTGACACGATAATATGGTGGTGCAAATGTCATCCCAGATATAGGGGGCCTATGCGTTTTTGATTAAGCAAGTCGAAAGCAGAAATCTAACACTTGACACAGTCAGCGCCCAAGTTTATAGCTTCAGGAAGATATTGGAAACTAGACTACCAAGAGTTTTGGATTTCTTGACCAGTCAATGTTCAAGTGCCGTAGTCGTCTCGCTCGGCCATGCTAGCTCCTTCAACCTTAAAACTTTTGAAAAGAGTTTTTGGCTGAGTACTAACATACTCAGTGGGACCTTATGCCCTATTTTAAGAAATAACAGTTGATAAAATCATAACTTTTTTTTTTTTGAAGGCATAAATTCGTTGATTCATATTAATTTGGATACTTGTCTAGTTTGTACTAGTTTGCTTATCGAAAGTATGACTAATAAACAAAAAATTACTAATGTTCTAGATAATTAAATGAATATATTATTTCATTAATTGCAATATAGAAAACACTAGCAACAAATTAAATTCAAGATCACAATTGCAATGAACTATTTGGAACAACACCATAGTTAAGACTAATGAACAAAAAAATACTAATGTTCTGGAAAATATTGATCGAAAACATTTGAAGATTCTCGAATGTTGTTAGTCTATTAAGATTTTGTAATTGTAGTAGTTTTATGGAATTTTAAAGTCCTTCTTTGTCTAATAAATCTTATTCTAGATTTTAATTGTGAAATTAGTAACAATATATTATTAATAGCACATTATAATATAAATTTATTTATTGTATAATTAATATTGTTTATTAATTTTGAATAATTACCATATAATAAGTAGTATTAACTTAGTTAGCATATTAACCAAAATCTTGTTAGTGATATTTGGTGTATGGTTGCAGTTTAGCAAAAAGATTATGCTAAAAATGCATCATTTTTTGTTTTAACTTTATATATGAAAACCATTATGGTCGGCAGAAGTTAGTTTGTTGAGCTAGAAGAAGTCTTTATGATATTTTTGTCACGCTGAAATCTATGAATTCTATATAGCAAAATATATTGGAGGCATCATATTGATTCTCAATCATATGTGGAATTACTATAATTTTTATTCTTAATTTTCTAAATTCTTCATTTTGTGCCTTCTAATTACTCTACAATCTCATATTGATTTTTACTATATTTTTAATTAAGATAGATAATCAATTATCGTAATAATTTATATTTTAACTATTTAGATATATTATAAATAGATTTAGGTAATTAGCAAGATTATGGATTAGTAAAAGTGCCACGATTTTATTAGCTAGCTCAACCAAAATAAATCCATACATATTTACTAAGAAAATCTACAATCTTGAAATAAATAGAAAATAATCCGTTGTGGTGGAAATATAAGTGAAAAGATAAAAATAAATTTGTAGTCTTAAATATAATTAAATATGGTATATCAACAAAAACATGAATCGAGACATATTTAGTAGGAAAATATATAATCTTAAAATAAACTAAAAATATTCCATTGCGATGGAAATGAACACCAAAATATAAAAATAGATTTAGGTTTTGAATATGTGAAGTCTTATAAAAATTAGTGGGATTCAAGTATTTAGATTTATTTTGGTTTTGAATGGATTTATTTATTAATTTATTTTGGTTTTAAATAGATTTAGATTTAGGTTTTGAAATTATGAATTCTCATAAAGTGATTTTCCATCGAATTTATTATTGAAAAAACTTATATTTAACTATTTAGATATTTTATAAATTTTAAATGGGATCAAATAATTAACTATATTATTACATAAGTTTCGGATGAAAATCAATAGTAAAACCAAATTTTAAAATCGAGTTTGTGACTTGTATGAATATATCAATTCTATACAATTAATTTCTCTAACTTTTTAATTTTTTGTTATTTATTCTAATTTATTATTAATATTTTGTAATGATCGAATTGTTACTATGATGAATAACCAATTATAACAACAAGTTATATTTATAATTTTAAACAGATTCCGATGATTAAGAAGTATGATTATAAATTATGATATAAAGTGATTCCCGTCGAATTTCGACGAGTTATACATTAGTGAACTATGATAAGAAAACCCATGCGGGCAGCATAGGACCATAGGATAGAACTTGCATATTATAGTTATTATCTTTTTCTGATGAATATTGACTCAACTTGTTTGCATTAATTTCCTTTTGCTAAATCTTTTTCGTTTTATATTGATCCACACTGAGTTTCTCTTAATGTCTTCCATTGTAAACTGAAATGATACGCCATATAGAAGTAAATTAAACGAAATTAGATCCTTTATTGATTGAATTTCCGTATATAATTTGGTTGTCTCGACATGTAAGTAAGAAAACAATAAGAAATTTCCTCAAATAAATAAAGATAATTAACCAAAAATAATGATTCTTTTAGTATGCTAATTATAAATAAAATGTTTAAAGTAATTAACATAAAATCCAAATAATTAACTGATTTGTCGTAATAAACAAGTGCACCAATTGAATCATCTTTGAAATTTGGGATGCAGAAATTGAGGAGTGAACCAGTTTTCACCATAATATATGTTTGTTGAAAAAAAAATCCATAAAAACAAAACAATGTGTAATAACCCAAAAAAATATTAAAAAATAAGCGGAAAGTGAAAGTAGAGAGAAAGAGATGTGCACGCTTGGTTGGGAAAGTGGGGCCACGCAGATGAATAATGATAAGCAAAGATAGGTTGACCTAATGGTAGAGTGTTTAAAGGCTGCGTCACGGTGTGTGTGTGTTGGTGCAGTGGTAGAATGGTTATCTACTGGCGCCAAAGGCTGCTTGGTTCAATCATGCGACTCAAATTTTTAAATTTCGTATTAAATTAACAAAAAAAAGAAAAAAGAAAAAAGATAGGTTGTACATTACACCATTGTGTTTTAAAATGGCTATACATTTCCTGACAATCCTATTCTTCGCTTGCGTTATCATACAATTGCATATATTATCCCTTCCATCGCCATTCTCACCATTCATCATTACCATTTCCTTTCCTTTTATTAATTTTTAAAAAAATATATTATTTCTAAATAATAGTTAATTTTCCAAGTTTTGTCTTTCTAATCATGTATAACAACCTCAACATGTCATCCCTTCCTTTTGTGAGTTCTCTCTCTTTCTTTTTCTATATTAAACCCTAACACGAATCATCCCCTAATTAACCATTCTTCACCGTGATGAAAATTGAACGGGCCAAAAAAGCTTGAAACGTTTGAAACAAAATTTGGAATTTTTTTATAAGAAATGGCTAATTGCTTGTTTTACAAACTATTACCAAATTTCAATTTTTAACAAAATGAAAAAATGGTGAGAAAATGAATAGACTTTGTAAATGTATGGAATTTTGCCATACAAATTCCAGCCAAATTGAGACCTATGTGGTATCAAAAATTAACAATGTGTGCCACCGACAGAATTGAGACCACAACAGGACTCTCCTCAATAAAATTGAAAACATGGTCAAACAACCCACAAATTAGAATATAGTAATCCATATATAGAATCTATTAAATTTCTAAATAGAACTTAATAAGACTTCTATCAGAATTTAATTATAATTGATTAATTTTCTATTAAGATTTAATTAAAAAATTTAAATTAGTTAATCAAAATAAGAAAATAAAATAAAAAGGACACACGGCCCTTTATTTATTCTGCATACAAAAATATTTATATATCATAAATGAGTGACTTACCATCTTTTTTCTGGCAATGCGTTGTAAGTTGAGAGCGGCAGGAGTTTCTTGCATTTTCTTTTGTCCCCTTTTGTTATATTAGCAGTTTTACCCTAATCATTTATGCTTAGATGATGATAATAATGAAATTATGTCTCACAAGACAAGACGATCAAAATGCACAAAAACTACTATATATGTATCCGCATCGTGCAAGCAGACAAAAATATCATTTATTATTAAAAAAATATTATTTATATTAAAAAATATCATTTATTTAATTATAATTTATATTGAAAAAAATTATCAAAATCTATATATACGTACATATCCGTAGCCCACTCTAGTAATAGTAAATGTGTTATCTTCTGTTGGCCTATGATTATAAGGTCATTGGAATCTTCGACACAATGAGTAGGAAGTTTACGTGGATATATCACTTTTGTTCACCCAATTTGAGAAATTATTTCCTCATATTTTTGTCTCTCTCACAAGTGAGACATATATTTACAATTTTTTAAAAATTTAAAATTGTTTAATTAATTTGTATATATTCCATTAACGCCTTTTGAAAAACTTGATTGATAGTTTCAGTTGGTAATATATGTCTAAATTAATAATCATTTTTTTACACCCTGAATTGTCAATGGCAAACACTTCTATCTATGAGTACATCTAGAGATGGCAGTGGATTCTGAACCCAGTCTAAATCTACAGGTTCAGATCTATTTTTTAGGATCTGAATCTTCAAAAAATAAGATCCAACGGATTTGGATCGGATCCAGACTATTCCTTTAAAATCCGGATCCGGATCTGGATCTTGATTTTTGAGATCCAGATCCGTCCATGGATCCATATATATGTAATTTTTATTTTATTTATAAGTATATTATATTGTTTTTATTT
Organism: Salvia rosmarinus; assembly: GCA_036937905.1. NCBI lineage: Eukaryota > Viridiplantae > Streptophyta > Magnoliopsida > Lamiales > Lamiaceae > Salvia > Salvia rosmarinus. The sequence goes on from CM072823.1 coordinate 69,363,788, forward strand.
CTAACCGAAGTTAGATAAACTAGGTTATAGAATTGGATGGTAGGTCAATAACATTAGAAAATTATACCTTGAATTTGAAAAAAAAAAGATACTGAGTGGTCTATTTGCTAAGATATGTGTGCTACTTTTATTCATATTGTAATATTATTTGATGCCATGAAAACAAAAGTAAATTTGTAACTAATATCTTCCTGTATAATGATGATTGTAGAAATTCTAAATAATTATTATAGTGTTATTGTATATTTATATTATTATTATGGTGTTACTGTGAACTATAGTTGATATATGATTTATTTTAGAAGAGAAAATATGTGGATCCGGGTCTAAACCCTACCCTGCTGATCTCATGGATCTGGGTCTGGATCTAATTTTTTGGACTCAATGGATCTAGACCGGATCGGACCCAAGCAAAAAAAAATTGATCTGGATCAAGATCTGGTCCAGATCCGTTCCATTGTCATCCCTAAATACATCCTATGGTGCATACAGTTAATTATTAATTAAGTATTAATTAATCATAATAAGGGTTAATTATTTCCGATCATGATTATTATAATCTCAAATAGAATATATTGATTCTAAATATAGTTTACTAATTCATAGTATGATTGTAGTTTATTAAGTCTCATTTATAGAGTTTATTAATCATCAATAGTATTTATTAATTGATTTAATTAAAAACTAAATAATCAATTAATTAAAATTAAATAAATAAGTCGGTCTCAGTCCGAATTGATAAATATCTTATCTTTTTTTACATAAATCAACATAACTCTGAGCTTGCGTGGATAGTTCGTAACTTCGTAGTTGCACTATTTTACCGAAGAATACGTAAATTTCTGTACTCACCCATCCCATTTTAAATTCTTTTCAGTTGACGATTTTGAGACAAACGTGGACACACACACACACACACACACACACACACACATATATATATATATATATATATATATATATATATATATAGAGTTTAGTTGAATAAGAACCATTCTTATCCTAAAAACTAAGAACCAAATGAATTCGTTATGAAAGTTGATGAATCCGTTGAAAGTTGATGAATTGAAATTGAATTTTTCACCCGAGTTCGAATCCCATGAGGCGAAAAATCTATTTTTGGATTCGATAATTTTCCCAACTGATTCATCAACTTTCACAGATAATTCATCAATTTTTGTTCTCACGTTCTCACAATAAAAATGGTTCTCACGTTAACCCTTCCCTATATATATATATATATATATATATATATATATATATATATATATATTAAATTACACGACTTAATTATGTACTATGTAAATAAATTTGGTGAATTTGAGATGAATTAGTGGTTTGAGCAAAACTTTCCGCTAACTACTTATAAGTCCATTTGTATCAAAATTTTCAAAAAGTTTAGTTCACTTGCTAAAATTTCACAAAAACTTTTACTTTACATATTTTTCTGTGTTAACTAAAGTGTTTTAACATTTTTAGTACATAAATGGAGTGTTTACATTATTAGGTTGGATAGATAAAATTAATCCAATTTAATCAAGTGTTTATTTTTAAGGATTAACATTTGAGGATATCCCAAAGTTCGATATTATTTTAATCATTTGACTATTGATTTTAATCCAACCAATATAAGTGAGATTGGAATAATTTTTCAAACAAATATAGAGTTATATATTTCAATTTTATTCCTCCATTAATTCTTTATAATAAACAAAGGATTGATAAATAAAAATTATATTATCATCCATTTAATCCATCAAATACTCGATCCTTCAAAATGTTAATCATGAAAAGTAAACGCTCTCAAAAGTTAATTCAAGCATGCTTAGTAAGGACTTACTTTTGTGATTCTTTAAATATATTATAAACTTTAAGGAATAGAAGATAATTCACCGAAAGTTGAATGAAGAATAAAAATATATAATCAGAAGTTTGACATGCCGTAGAAAGATTTCACCGAACATTGACAATTACATCAAGACTATATATAAAGTTTCATGAAAATAACTTCAACAGAATTTTTACCTAAAAAATTCGTAAGGGCTCTATGAAACACTATGCTTTTGTTCAATTTCATATTAGAAAAGAAGTTATGATATTATTTCATTTAAGTTTCTACTAACATTTATGGTGTATGAAGTATAATAAGATTTCTGAAAAAAAATTAAAAATCACAAATAACTTTTTATATTGTTAACGCAATAACTAAATTTATCTGCTGATTTAATCATAACCACAATAAGTATATACCAAGAATCAAATTATTTTTCCTTTTGCAGAAATTAAAAATAATTTTTTCATAGTTATTGGTTTTGACTAAACTGAAAATTTCCAAAAGAGGGTTAATATAAAGAAGACTTAATTAACAGCTAAAAGAGACTAAATTAAAGAATATAACATACATAAAATAATATAATATAAATGTGTGTATAAAAGAATCACAAACTAGGTAGAATATAATTTATTTGAATATTCGTTGATTTTGTAATACATACACATAACTTTTCTAGATCATAGCTGGAACCAATTCGAGCTCTTCATTTATTTTTATTTTTCTTTATCTGCAGTTCACATCACACAATCACAACAACTAGAAATAATTCTGAGAGGAACAAAATAAGATGAATATAAGGGCAGAAAAATACAAACATATAAAAGTGAAAAATTGATCAGTAAAGAATTTCAATATTTAAATTGAGGCTCCAATCACACAGAGAATAACAGTGGCTTCACGTAGTCATATTCCCAAGTACAAACATCAAAAGTTTCGACATGTGATGGGATGTCAAATTATCAACATGTTTTTGTTTTTATTTATTTATATTTTAATTTTTTTAAATGAAATTTATATAGTTCTTGAAAAATAATCTGAATTAATTAATTTTATTTATTTTGGTATATATTTTGTGTTATATCTATTTAGTACCCCACCTGCGCACTCACTTTTTTGTATGTATTATACCTAGAACGTGAAGGTAACCCTACCTTTCTTCCCACGCTCTGCTAAAGCTGCATTTTTTAAACAGATTGTTTGCTGAATTATATAGAGTGGTCCTGCCATTTTATATTGTGAAAAATCTGTTATTTATATAATTACATATAATTTTCGAAAAAATAAAATTCAGAAAATAATAATAATAATAATAATAACTTAATAACACATCAAGTTATGGAATGCCCATCCCTTTTTTTTGTTTTTATAAATAGCATCGTTTACCGGCTCATGATCCATTGTTTCTCCCTTCCATTTTGCACACACACCACACACATGTAGGATTGGTGCAGCTAATTTCTTGAAATTCTCTTCATATTTCAAGAATTTCAAGAACTTAATTTGGGACAAGGGTTTTGATTTTCTTTCTGCAGATTCTTAACTTCATCAAACTCTCTCTCTTAAAACGGGGTATATATATGTAGATGAGAATCCGTGTCATGCTTTTCCACAGCTTTCTTGAACTTCTTTTATGATGAATATTTCAAGAATTGTACCTTGATGAAGTTCAAGAAACCTGTGGGAAGACATGCCAAACTCTGGATTTTGTGCTTTTATTTTGTTTTACTTTTCCCACTGTAATTCTCTTAAGTTTATGAGACAAAGGGCGCTCATCTCTTATGGAAATGGAGAATTAATTACTCACCTCTGATAGCCATGGATTCCGACCAACGATCTTCAAACATGGTAATTTTTTTTTTGTTGCGTCAGCTCCACCACATTTTGCTATAGTTGTAATTCATTAAATTTTCCTGCATTACTTATATAGTTACTGGTAATTATGTCTATATCTACTCAAAATTGTGTTATATATCTGCTTCCAATTTAGAGAATGAAATTAACTATATTTCTTGTACACAGAACAAAACGAAGGTATATGAAAATGAACTGATCTTTTCCATGACTATTTTCGACATAATTACGTGTTTGTGTTGACTTCAGTTTTCCCTGTACCATCATTCTTTGAGCTTCTGCATGATCTCCAAATTAGATTAATGGCATAATTAAGTGGTTATGATATGCAAATTAAAAATCTTCTTTTAACAGTGTAATTGTGTATGTAAAATTGTCTGTATTAATGTAGTGGTTTTGACTGTCAGCTTGCTGCATTTTTTAAGTTACTCGTCATCTGTATCATGAGCTCTGGACTCAAATTTATAAATGTCTGAATGCTAAACATATATATGCATATAATCATTTAATTAATCACTTCCAATTTTCAAGTACTCTTAAGATAACTTACTCTCAGAAAGTTAATCTGGTCTTGACTGTGAGTTAATTGTCGTGTTTCAAATTTATAAAATCAATTAGTGTTGTATGTTCTAAGTGATCTTTTGTGAATTCATACATGAAAGCTCTCAAAACTGTGAGGGCATGACCCATGTGCTTTATGATGTATCAATCATCATCGTCATCTAGTTTTTGTCAAATAATGGAATTTCCCTATCGAGGGATAGTGAAATTTGCTGTATATATATGTGTAGTATGTATATATATTTTTAGGATTAATTGCAATAAAATTCTCCAAATTTTACTCATTTACACACGTTTTGGAAGAGTTACAATATAACCTAATATTCTAAGTTTGTAGCAAAACAAATACTGATAATTGAAAATATCATGCGTAATATATGTGGTTTATCATCGATATATCTCTTACATTTATTGTATCGGTGTATGTGTATATACAACATGATGGATGATGAAATACGAGAGTGCAATAGAAAAAGAAATTAGGGATGGATGGATAGCAGCCATACGTGTGTTAAATTTTACTGCAGGTGGCGTGAATGAAGAATTACTGCTTGTGCATGCACGAATGAGCTTAAGGGGGGCCGGGGCCCCTCCTTCTGTCCAAGTGAAACAAGAGTGGGTGAAGAATGTCATTTCAGGAGTTTGGTTTGTATCACCAAAATGGCTATAATTGTTTGGTCTGTGATTAAATAGATAGATAGAGAGGGAGAGTGTGATGTATGCCCGTTTTACGTACACGGATCTCTCCTACTCAAATATTTCAGAAACCTACACTTTTCCATAGCTACCTTCAAAATAATGGTGGAAAATTTCACCAACCTTCGTAAAGCAAACACATAAACGAAAGCAGTTTATATGAAATCATATATAGATATGCTCCTTTAAGTCATGTAGGAGCCGTAGGACTGTCAATTTTTATACCATACAAAAGTAAGACATGAATATACATAAAATTAATGGGTAGTGTCTAGTTTTTGTTGTGTTTATGTTCGTGTTCTTATTGTCTCAATATGATAATAACAACAATTTTGTGTGGGATCCATGTCATTTTTGTATATCATGATAATATCGTGTCGTAATGGTGTTCGTTTCGTGTTCATATAACACAATAATATTTTACCTATATTTATTACTCCATTCGTCTCACCTAAGATGACATGTATTTCTTTTCGGGCTGTCTCATCCAAGATGACCTATTTCATTTTTAGGAAATAATTATCTCTTCAAAAGTTATAATTCCTACCTTTTTTTTTAATCACTTTATACCATTCTCCTAAAAAATCGTGTCGAAAAGAAATGAACCGTCTTGGATGGGACGGATGGAGTATTATTTTGTTGGTTTATTTTCTAGATAGGATTATAATTTTCCGTGTAGTGTCATTATATATCATGTTGTATCAATACGAACAAAATCTATCACCTTTGTGATCGTATCGAGCATATCCTTAATGGATAGTGTACCTTTTTTTTCTATTGTGTCATACCGTTATCATATCGACACCATAACGATATGACATGTATAAATTGTCAGCCCTACACTAAGGAATTGCCTCCAGATCAGACTTTCATTCTCAACCTTGATCAAGTTTCAGATAGGAGTGTAATCAAATATGAGTGGTGGTGGGTTAGAGCTCAAGCTCGATTATGGAACTCGAAATTCAAGCTTGATTGAACTCGACTAGACTACCAGATAAGAAATTTTCAGTTTTATTGATTATTTTCCTTTAGTAAAAAGTTAAGCAAAAATTAATTAGGGTAATATATAAATAACCAAAGTATTAAGAATAATTTATAATTACCTTGAAGCTCGATTAAGCATGCAAGCTTATCAAGTCTGGTAGTATTGAGCTCGACTCTCGAGGTCGAATCATACTCGAGTAGCTCGTGCTCAGCTCGATTAATTTTGGACTTTATTTTTCGAGAAAAAAATTGAAACGAGCAGATGAAATTAAATTTAAAATCATTATTCCGGGCCCCTTTAGCTAATATTCAGAATACTGGGGTTCAATCCCAAATATCCAAAAACGCAGGGAGCCTTTTGCAATTTGTCCGAAGTCTTTGTCCACTTCCCGTCTCGCCTGTTGACAAACATTTCTACGCAAAAAGACAATACATCACATCTTGTGGACATGAATCTATACGGCCTCGATATCTCGCTCTTCGAATTCGGCTTCAACTCATCGAGTCGATTTCGAGCTCCCACTCGATGAACACAATGAAAGAGAGGAAGATAATATACTCAAACTTTCGAATTCAAATAATGTAATTTTGCCATCCGAATTTACTCGAACTTTCGAATTCAAACTTTCGATAATGCTTTTGTGCCTTTGAGAAGCTGCTCCAGAGAAATACATCAAATAATGTATCTGTATTGCCCATTTAAACTAGTTATATACATTTGAATGTACATATGGACATATACATGTTTCAATATCTGATATAATGAATGCCTAGTGTAATACTTCTGAAATAGAATAAGATAAAACGGTTTCATAAATCTAGTAATACAAACTGAGCTAGGCCCACCCTGAAATCAACGCAACGAAAAATAAATGCCATAACCAGAAACTGTAGTTTACTAGTCGATAAAGTTACTATGCATTGGGTATTAAGTATGAAAACAAGAATAAGATCTAATATGAACAACACAATAAAATAAAAAAAGCCGTCCTTAGTTAGCTAAGCTAAGCTAATATGTCAATAGTGAAATGGCATCACAATCTGTAATTTGGAGCTTGAAGGCCGATGGTCTTTTAGAGCCAGAACCAAAACAAGCTTGCTTCAACTACTTATCCGCGCCACCAAACATACCCATCATATCCTTGGCAGAGCCACCCATGCCACCCATCTGCTTCATCAAGCTTTGCAAGCCACCCATGCCACCGATCTGCTTCAGCATCTGGGGCGGAAGGACTTTGCTCATGTGCTGCGCATTCATGTTTCGTGAAAGCGCACTCATATCTCCCTTCTTTGGGATCTTAAGACCCTTCATCTTGCTCCAAATCTTGGCCAGCCGCTTGTATTCTTCCAACATTTCCATTACATCCCTTATAGGACGGCCACACCCTCTGGCTATCCGTATGATGCGGGATTCATTCATGAGTTTCGGGTTGGAGCTGTCCAACTCTGTATAACGTTTTTGGTAAGTTTATGCAATATAACTTGGTTCATGTACGAGTATATATTAAAATGAAGTTTTGGACTAGCAAACACCTAAAGACAGTACTCCATGTTATAAATACTTGCCTTCATTAGTCATGGAATCCATCATTGTCATATATCTTTTAATCTTTGCCTGGCTTTCCTTTTCACGGCCCTTGGGCATCAATTCTTGACTAAATCCTGGAAGCATAGAGAATACCTTAAACAAGAAAACGTGTTGGTAAGTACATGACTACTGCAAATGTCTATCCACAACCAAGCATATCTGTATAAAGAAGCATTCATAACAAAAGGCCATCAACAGAACCATGGCAGCAGAATACTTTTTGCTTGACCAAAGATATGTCCAGTTCAAAAAAGAACCCTATACTAGTTTTTCTTACCCAAACAACGTGTATCATTATAAATATATAGATAATCATTCAAGTAAATTAATTATGTATTTGTCGTGTATCCACACAATGCAAGGAGCTCTTTTTTAGAGTAACAAATCAAGATGCATGATGTCAAGTAAACAGTTAACAGAGTCGCATGATAGACAGATTTAGTTCAAGTCATTAATTTCAGGATATCTCTGGGCAGCGACATGAACATAATAACTTTAACTATATATCATTAAGCCATTTGCCTTGAAAATAAACTGCTAAACATCTATATCCTTCAAAGACTATGTTTGTCAGATTCCAGTAAAAGGTGGAAAAAATGACAGGAACCTAAAGAAAGGAAGCAGTGCTGCAGTCACAACATTGACAGCTATGAAAATAGAGCGAGCAATTATAAAGCAATCATGGTAGCTGGTCAACTAACAGACCTGACCAATGGGGCCCATTTTCAGTATATTCTGAAATTGCTCATACATGATCCTCAAAGTAAAATTGCCTTCAGAGAGCTTTTGGAGAAGCTCAGGCTGTTGATCCATCGGAACGACTTCCTGAATTTTGTCCATGAAGCCAGACCAATCACCCATACCTGTGGAAATCGATATACTAAAATATGGCTTGTTTGAACAAGACTAGCAGCTAAAAATTGCAACCATAATTAGGAATATTAACCTAAAAGACGGCTGACAAAAGGTTTGACATCAAATATCTCGAACTCGTCCATATGTTCACCCGTCCCAATAAATATGACTGGACTTTTTGTTGCTGCAACTCTGTAAATGGAGCAAAGGATCAACAATTTTCCACAAGATAGCATATCAGGTAGTTGTTGTGTGCACATCAGATAGTCTTTTCTTTGTTGTATAAATTAACACTAATCAACTGCATGAAGAAACTCAAGGACACAAGTAATATAACATCACTATCCCATCAAGTTACATGTGCAACTTACTGTTGGACATACATGTCCAACCCGTTTAGCTCAACAGTTGGAAGAAATTTCACATTACATCTCCACTCAGAAATGGTGGAGAGAGCAGCACTAAATGATTCTGCTAAACAGATATTTCTGTGACTTTAATTTCAGCAAGGGGCATTACCTGTTTTTCTGAATCTTTAAAGCAGCTTTCAGAATAAAAATACCTTGTCAATCATGTTTTGAAATGAAATACTATCTTTGGATTAACTCCTCTACTGTGCTATGGAACATAACATGTATTGACCTTGGTTTCTACTATTGTTTAACACGAATCAAATAAGTATAGCTATCCAATGCCCCATGATACCTATCACAATCTATCACCCTAAATATATTTATGATACCATCATGAATCAGTTGACCAACTTTTTATCATGAAAGACTGGGCAATTTTTACCAATAACAAATTATGGTCGCCTAAGTAATAATACAAGCAGAACCAATAGACCGCATTCTAAGTGAAAATTCTCCAACCCTTCCACTAAATGTGCCAGACCGGAATGTGACAAGATATTGTGTTCATAGTTCACTATTACCATGTATTACTTTCTACTGTATCGGTTAAATTGAAAAGTCCAAAATGTTACTTTTCTACACTTACGCGCTGAGAGCACCACCTCCCTTAGCATGGCCATCCATCTTTGTGACAATCACAGCTCCAACAGGAACACTTTGCTTGAATGCTTGAGCTTGGTCAAATGCAGCTTGACCAATACTGCTATCCATAACAAATATAACAAGATCTGGTTTCTGGAGTATCAAAAAGAGGAACTCATCATTCAAATTCGAGATCCAAATAAAAATATCAGAAAATACCATAAAGGCATACCGTTGCTTCAGAAACTTGACGCATCTCTTCAAAAAGTGCTGCTTCCTGCTTGTGACGTCCACTGGTATCAACAATTATGAGATCACAATTTTCCTTCTTAAATCTCTCAACTCCTTCTTCTGCAATTCTTACAGGATCGGACTCTGTATAGCTGTTACAGAAAACATTAAACACACCAAATGGAAACAAGAGTACATATACCTACCTGCATAAGATTTGAACATCTAACAGAGACAAACAATACCCAAGTATAGCATTCAAAAAGTAAGAATATTGCATATATTTCTTTAATTTTACATAGAAAAAATAACAATATTAAAGGGAGGTCCAGATTAAGTAACATGCTATTATTGTAATATAATATTCCAACAATTCGAGCTACATTTTCCTTCAGGAACCTACATCTGTACTCTGAATATGAAAGATACAAAAGAAAATGAAAAACTATAGTAAAGTGCATGAATTAATGTCTCTTCACGACTGTTCAGAATCTTCACAATAAGAGTTTTAGAACATTACTGAGAAGTTAACTAAACTTTATAAAATTACCAATAATAACTTCAACATATTTGCTAGAGGATAAGATTATCACCTACTCATGCATTATCGTAATTTCCTGTACAGTGCCCCTACAACCACCTCCAACCCTTCACCCGCTAAAGCAGAAAAGAAGTAATAGAAGGAGATCCTCAATTTAATTGTGTAGAGTGTAGTAGAAGGCGATTTTTAATTCCTATAATGGAGCTCCATTCAGACGAACTCATTTTTCTTGGAATGAAAAAGTCTATCCATATACACAGGTAATTGAGCAAACAAAAGAATGTTTTCGATTCTTCGCCTCAGCAGTACTAATAAGGGGTTACTCATTATTCGGTCGGATTTCCAAAGTTGATATAGTATAAAATATACCTTCCATAAAAAGGAATTTTTGCTTTAGTGGCATTCTGCTTTAACTGGTCAAAAGCACCAGCTCTAAATGTATCTGCACAAACAAGTGCTGGTTTAAAGCCTTTCTTCTGGTGGTAGTATGCATACTTTGTACAGGTGGTTGTTTTCCCAGAACCTGGAATAAGGTTTAAGTCAGCAAACATTAATGCATATACATATCACAAGTGGTAATTGCAAAATATGAATGACAGTAAGATTATCAGACTTCCAACCCAAAACAGAGCCATATACAATCTACAGGAACGGCTATCATGGGCTAAACATGCTCTAATGTTATGGTAGCAGCATACCTTGTAGACCAACAAACATTACAATATTAGTTTTCCCTTTCTTTGGAGTGAAAGAAGGCTTCCCTGGATCCAATATCTTGCATAGCTCATTAAAAACAGCCTACAGAAAACAAGGAAAAAAATGTAACAACAGCTAAGAACAGATAAACCAAGACTGCTGCTTATGGCATTCTACACAATGGGCCAGTAAATGGGGATAGAACCACACAACAACAGATAAAAGCTAAACAAAGATGCAGACATGCACGGCTCAAACACACTAACATAAACAAAGATGCAAGGATAATTGCATATTCATGGCTAAGCAGCATGCGTATATGGAAAACAGTTTAGAAAAGCTAACTAGTCACAGAATGAGTACTGGCAACCTAAGCACGCTGAAACTACGAGAAATTTTCCATATTGCATTTGGACTAAGATTTTAATACCATTGTATTAAAAGCAATGTTGTAAAAAACTTAACGAGTAAATGTGGCGTTTTGTCTTGGCGAGGCGAGGCGAGGCGAGGCGTAAGCCTCGAGGCAGTCCGAGGCGCAAGCCTCGAACTATTTTTTTCTTCCATAAAAAACATTAAATAGCAAGCCAAACATCAAATTTAATAATTTATAATTCTGAAGAATATCAAACTAAAGGCATAAAATGTTCATAAAATATAAAACGTAGGATTATCTGTTTTGTCTTTTAAATATAATTATTGCTAAGGTTGAATGTTTAATTGAGTATTGGGTTTTAAAAATTAAGACTTAACAAGTATGAAATTTTTGTTTAATTTTATTTGAGTTCTAAAAATTAGCCCAAAACACTTGAAATTCTGTAAAAAGACTGAAATTTGCGAGGCTTAAGCCTCGAGAAGCCTCGAGGCGCTTAGCACTAAGGCGTGCGCCTCGGCCCTCTGGGGCTCAAGCCTCACGGACAACGGAAAAGGCTTAAGCCTTGATACTTTTTGACAACGCCTCACCTCGAGGCGAGCCTCAAGGCGTAAGCCTCAAACGTTTTTCACAACAGTGATTAAAAGGCAAATCTTCTGTACTGTTTAAGATTACTAGAAGACCTGATATAAATTATGGTCCAGATACAAATACAAATACAAAATAATGTTTCATGTTTGCTATAGCACCTGCCTTAGACAGCATAATGAAAATTTCAAGATGGATTATAAAATAGTTGAAATTCTATGTGGAACATACTTAAACAAAAAATCATTATGACAACATAATATTTACTCTTTCTGTCTTCTTCAAGATTACTTCGCCAAAACATCGGCCTATACTTTTACACAATAAAATTCATGACTAAATCATAAACAATTGGATTGAGCCAAATATATTTCTGCCACTTAAGTAATACTAGATGTAAAATAGGTAATTAGAACATTGTGGTTCTAATTGTCTTTTTTCCAACAAATAAAAAGATCTTGTCAGGTCATGTAGAACAAGAGATTTTAATTTATGTTCAATACGTATCGAAGATTTTCAGAGCCTAACTAAACAGTGTTACCAGAGTAAGCAATGAGGAGCCTAGGGATTTACAACCAACAAAACTCAAGTTTTTCCACCAAAGATGAATTTCATATAGGGCTTACAGTGAGTCAAGATAGCTTGCTGACAAGCAACTCACACCTATTAAAGAATGTCCATTGGTCTATCTATGGGGTGCATCAACTGAACGGAGTTGGGAAACTAACAAGTATCCTCATTTTTCAAAAGAAATAAAAGGATTCTCCAGAACGCGGAACAACGACGAATTACTATTAGCAGCCATTAAAATATAAACTAAGCCAAAACTAAAGCTAAAGAAATTGGCTTATAATGTAGCAGTGGCAGCAGCACCGGTCAACATGTAACAAAACTTTCTGCAGACCATTCAAAAATAAGGCCTGCTTTGAACAAGAAATGCCCTAACGTCCTCAAAGACTAAAATTCATCAGATCAACAGTATAATCGAAATGCATAATCAAATTTATCAGATAAGCAGTATAATCAAAATGCATAAAAATCAATATAAAACCCTAAACCCATTCTCGAGCTCACTCTTAAATTTATCAAATAGTATATAGGAGAAATGCACTCCTAAATGTGATACCTTCGTAATTGAGTAGATAATATTAATATTTTGAGTCCAAGACTAAATTACTGACAAGCTCATCTTCTAATATTTCCTTTTAACAAAATCTTCGTCTTTTTTTTGTTACGGAAACAAAACATTTTAAAAATTTCCACATCCCCCTCACAGCAACAACAAAAGGGAGCAGAAGAAGAAGAAAGAAAGAACATGATATAGATGATAGATAAATAAACATAAATTCTCGGGACAGAGAAACTATTTATATATGATTCCTATTTAATTGTTTCAAAGTATCCTAGATTTCAATCGTCGGGTGTTCACACAATAATTGACTTGAAACACTTTTTCCTGTCCTCTAATTTCTGCCACATTAACCTCCCCAGTAAAATTTCTCCACGCCCTCAAATCTTTAACTGCAACATAATTCGGCCACACAAAGTCCAACTAAATTGAAAATTTCAATAGAACGAAAAAATTAGAAGGCCCGGGGTTGGAATCACCTGTTGGATTATTTTACGTTTATTGTGACCAGCGGCTAGATCATCAAGATTGACGATCTTCTTGATATTGGTCTGCATATCACGAACGAGCTTGAACTGGACATCGGATTGGAGAAGCGCACGCGTGATCTCGTTGAGACAATCATTGAGCACTTTCTCGTCAATGATCGTCGCATTGCTCATCTGCTGAAGAGCACGCGAGATGCTTCCACCTAGCTGCGCGAGCACCATTTTCGCCGATCGTTGTTGATCCAATTAGGTTTAGGGTTTAGCCTGGTTCGCCGGGGGATAGAGAGAGAATCAGGCTGTTGTGGACTAAGGCGATATCTACAAACTGAAAATGAATGGATTGGGATTTAGGAAATTAGGATCTTACAGAAAAATTCCCTAAATCTTTTCCTAAATGAGTTAAGGTTCTACTTTTACCTCGTCTCTTTTATTAATTTTTTAAGGGGGTATAATCTATTTTCTTTTATTAATTAATATAGTCACATAATCACATTTTAATTTTTAAGTAATTAGAAACAAAATTTTAATGTGGTCGAAAGGTGAAAGATAGTTATTAGTTAATATAGTCACAAAATCATTTTAGATGGCTTCCACATTCTAAATCCCTCTGAAAGCTAGAGAAATTACGAAAAAGCAACGCATTAAGTTTCACAGCCAATAAGTTATCGAGCATAACCAAACTCAATTGTAAAGTTCCGTCGCAATTAGGGTGACAATGAGTCGGATACATATTTATTAAACATTTCTCAAATTCAATAAAATTTATTATTCATTTTTATCCCAAAACCGTCAATCGGTACTAATTTTATTACTCATATATGTCTCAAACCAGTATAATAATACTCACTAATTATGCCCCTAACTCATTTAAAATTATAAAAACATTAAACAATAAAAAATGAGTTATTGTAATAACTTCGTATTCCATCCCAATAAAAAATCAAAAACTACAAAGTAAATATTAATAATAATTAGTATAAATAACGAAATGTTTCAAACTATTTCAATTAGTATCAAAGAAGAAAAATACACTCACATACTAAACATCTAGATAACCAAAGTCCCCTATTTATTGACCGGAGGAGAAGCGTCTTACCAATAAGTTGCGCTTCATGGCCATAAACTAAATATTGACTGTCAAATTTAAAATTAGAAATCATACAATTTAAATTTAATATGATGTAGACCCAAACAATATTCTTAATCATCGATACAAATATACAAATGATGCTGTGATTTCTCAAATCTTCTATCAACTTAATCATATAATTCTTCCTCTTTACATTAAAAAAATTATAATTAGCATATAAGTATCAATTAGAAAACATTAAAAAATTTATAACTAGCATATATGTATCAATTTAAACTATTAAAAAATTCTAATGTTGTAATTTCATATAAACGATTCAAGTAGTAGGTATTTAGAGATAATTTTCCATCCCCACTGTATTACCTAGACTCGTCCCAAATCCTCTTAATATTTATCAAAATTCATCTTATTAGAATTCGACAAAGACAAATACCTATGAAAACCCGACTCGTTGTCATACTTAATCATGACAATTAGGAGTCAAGTTTCGCTTCGCACAAACTCGGACCAAATAAACAATGAAGTAATTATCTGACTCTTAAATCTTTGACGGCGTTACTTACTTATAAAAGAACTTGTCCCAAATATCTCTGGAAGAAATTCCTGTACAATTTTCATGACTTTGAAAATTACGAGACCTTTCAATAATCTCATATTTGCTCGAAAAATTAAAAGCAATGTTAAATTGCGTATATTTCGAGCCGCCTCTATCTCCTCAGTCCCGTCAGGCCGCCCTCCGCCTTGAGTACAGAAGAAAATTTATATAATGATGGAGGTTAATTTAAGTATGGAGATGTTTTACTTTTTTCTTTAATTTAAGTATGGAGATGTTTTACTTTTTTCTTAGAAACAACATTTTCACCGTCACCCAACCTTTAAAATTTCTGTATTAAATTTAAAAAAAAGATAGACGAACAATGCGGGGAAATTCGTTTTCATTATTTAGTCGCTTTCCTTCGTCAGCACTAACACTTACATATTCCAATAAAAGCATTTATTTGGCAGGATATAAATAGTGAAAATCCAAATATATCCATGAAAGGATTCAAATGGCACTGAAAGAGAGAGAAATGTGAAGAGCATAGAAGAAAAGTAAATTATATATCACAAACATATCTAAAATGGGACAGCAATAAAAACATCAAAAGAAATTCTCGTACAAGTAATTTGAGCAACAAATGGGCTCACATTTCAAAACTAAACGAATGTTGTCAGATACCCTAATATCCGAATCAGGTATCCAACTAAGCAAAACACATTGGGGTCCAATATTGGTTTGGGAATTGGATCGAATACCCGATCCGACCTAATTAGTCAGCTCTACTCGAGGTTTGGGCAGATACTAGCAATTAGTTACAAACTAAAACATTCAAAAGCAGAGATATTGTGTGATGATCTAATGATTGAGTAGTTAATACTCGAGATCAAAGGTCTCGCGTTCAAGTCCATCGTGACGCTGTCTTTAAATTTCTGTATTAAAATTGACCAAAAAAACTAAATATCAGTAAATGTCCCATTGTTTCGTGATTTTTCACTTAATTTCTCAACATAAGCATATTGTTATGTTGGTCCATAATGTTTTAGAATATTTCACTTAATGTCCCGCTAATCAATTTTCGGTATACAAATACTTACGTGGCTGTTGGAATTCTATATTAAGACTCCAGGTCAATATAAAAATGAAATAAAAACGTAAAAAAATTCCTCAAAATGACATCGTTCTATTTCTTTTCCACGTCAATATAAGGGGAAAAAATAGAACCACATCGTTTTTTTATGAGTTTTTCTCGTTTTTATTACATCTTTGTGTTAACGTGAAGTCCATCATGAAAATTTCGATAATCACGTAAACGTTTGTACGTCGAAAATTGATCTACATAACACTAAACGATTTTTTTAAAACATTAAGGACCAAAATAACAATATGCTTACATTGAGACATTAAGTGAAAAATCACAAAAATTTAGAACATTAACTGATATTTACCCAAAAACAATGATGGATAAATAAATAATTTTAAAATTAACATGGCAATAAACTTAAACATGAGATATTTGAAATCAAATATTAACTACTTTATCACTGGACCAAGCATACTAAATAAACAATTTTAGTCATTCCAGTTTTGCGTTTTAAACATAAATAGCGTACAATGCACTATAAAACTATACTAT
Organism: Salvia rosmarinus; assembly: GCA_036937905.1. Taxonomy (NCBI): domain Eukaryota; kingdom Viridiplantae; phylum Streptophyta; class Magnoliopsida; order Lamiales; family Lamiaceae; genus Salvia; species Salvia rosmarinus. The sequence goes on from CM072823.1 coordinate 69,380,459, forward strand.
TCTTAAAACTACACGCAATAGATATCCCCTTACGGCTCAAAAATTGGTAACCCAATTCTGCAGATTTACCAAGAAAGCACGTAAAGCTAAGAACAACCTTTAAAATAATTAGTAAATTAATTTAGGGCAGAAACAGCCCCAACTTATATATTGCATTATATAAATATCAAGGTTTTATACATAATCTTAGTATTGAACATTTCCTGGGACGCTTGGTGCCCGCACACATAATAACCCAGTTCCACCTATTTATTAGAATACATCTGGATGGAAACGCCCGGGAAAGGAGTTGCTCAGCTGAGCGTGCTGCAAGCGCAATGTCAAGGCGTAGTTGTTTGCCTGTACGAGTAGCAAGATACATAAAATTTAACCAGTTCCACATACGATTTTTCGTCCAAATTTTTACATACAAAACCAAATAGACCAAACACCATTAAGCAAGAAATAAAATGAAGTGCAATGCACTAACCTCAAGAGTTCGCAACTGCTCCTGATAATGTGCTAACAATTGCTTTACATGCTGCACCTCTTCGTTCTTCTCATCATTTTCCTTTTGGCGCTCGTGCTGGATGGCTACAGCACGTTTGAGGATGACATTATCCCGAAGTAGAACCTCGATATGTTCCTTCAGCATCACATTTTCCTAGAAAGTACACAAAGATAATTGTTAACCCATCGATGGAATTTGATTTTTCACTTTGTATGTATGGTACCACCAAAAGCAGTAGTAGTAGTAGTAATTTTTCCAGATTGATAATCAAAGAATATCAGATACAACATCATCTTTTCCCACAGAATAAGGACTTAATAATTTTAGCTGATAACTAATGAAGCCATCTATCGACAAAGGCACTGCAAACTTCATCTGGGATGAATATTAACATGTATGTGGAAAATTGAAAATCAGGATGAACAGACCTCAGCTACATTATTTTATATTCATTTAGTTACACAGATATGTCAAAGAGTATGGATCCTGACCTTGTGAAAACTTTGAGCTGCCTCACTGGCCCGAGAGCTGATGGATTTCTCCAAATTCTCCAATATGCTGGCTGCTCGGAATCTTGCATCATCTATGCTAGTAGCACTAACCATCTCCCTCACAAATAAATCCACCCATTCTGCACCATCTGCTGGCAGGTTGTTTTGAGTTTGAGGCTCCTGCAAAGGAACTGAATCCCCACCAGTTTGTGTTGCAACTGCCAGTCAGAATCCATCACTATTAGCACATATTCTCTACAAATTCATTCTAAAAAGCAGTATATAGTTAGACTGCTCCAGCACAAAAAATGGAGATGTCAAAATAATTTTAGAGAGCAAATTTTTCAAGCATAACCCAGAAATGGCATAATGCCAAAGATATCCACCAATGAAGATTCTCTACGAACAACATTTATCAATGTTAGAGATCAAGCAATGGAAAATGTAACAAGCTTCAACACAAAAAGTCCCGAGACTCTGGAACATTCAATCTGTCACATGAAGCTGTAGCCACTTGCAAAAATATGTCCCTCAGTTTGACCACCAAATATAATGTACAATCTCCATTTTGTTCAGCACTTTGACTAGCATTAAAATATATCTTCGATCTCTCAACATGATATGTTCAGACATCACTAAGGCCAGCTAGATATGATCATCTGGATTACAAAAGCAGAACGGTACTAAAAGAGGTATGGGAAATCATGTTGCTAAGACCTGTACAGTAACGTAGCTTCTAACATGGCCAAATTACCATCTGGGTATTGGTCTGATTTATGAATAATATCCCAGGTTTACATGATGTTCTGGGTGTGGGTGTGCTGCAAGTTCTCCCATTGATTTGCTTATTTAGTTTGTATACTTACATTAAAATGTGAAAAAATAGATTATAAGCATGCTACATATGTTTGTTGAATTATATAACTAATATCACGGGTTTATGAAAAAAGCCTCAGAAGAAATGCAATTTGAGGCAGGCGCTTGGTGCTGCCTAGGCCTAGGAAGCCACGACACCCCCTTGGAAACAGAGATTTCTACAACCTTGGCTAGAATTCAATGCCCATTAGTTGCACTTCTACGCTATGAAGCATGGGTACGCCTGGGAAGAAGGCGTACTCGTCCCGGGACGTCCGGGGACGGGACGGCAATCGCCGAAATCGTCCCGGGGCGTTTGACTCAATCGTATTTTGACTTTTATTTTAAAAATACGTCCAATAATACGTTGAATTGAAAAAATACGCTAACCCTAATTTTCGAATTGCACAAAAGTCGCAGCCTCCTCTGTCTCACAAAGCGTCGCAGCCTCCTCCTCTGCTGGATCGCCGCCTCGGGTTCGCCGCCACAGGTCGCCGTCGCCGTCGCCGGAGGTCCGCGTTCGAAGGTTCGCGTCGCGCCTCGCTCGCCGTCGCGTCGCGCGCTTTGCTCGCCTTGGTCGCGCGCTCGCCGCCATCCTTCGCGTCGCTGGGTCGCTCCCGTCGCGTCGCCGTCGCTGGGTCGCTCGCCGCCCGCTTCTTGGCGTCTCGCTCGTTTATTTTGGTCTTTGTTTGTAATAAATGCACACTTTTATTCATGTCCAATATGCAATTGTAGCAAATAAATAAATTTTGAATCGAAGAATAGATTATATGGTATGGATTTTGAACCAACTGTAGTCCCCATTATGTTCAACTTGCTTATGATTTATTTGTTATGGATTATATGGTATTTGCATATTTTTGATAAATTATTGATATTTATCATATATAAAATATATATTAAATATAAAATACAAAACGTATTTTTGACGTATCGTATCTTCATTTTTGAAAAATTGACGTATTTTCGTCCCCGTATCGTATCGTCCCCGTATTTCGTCCCCGTCCCCGTGCTTCCTAGCTTCTACGAAGTGAATAAATCTTCTGCGTGCTAATTTCCTAGATTTCTTTCCCAATGCATCTGATTAAAGTCATTAGATAGATAAGGTATATAAAACTAAAAGCAAAACAACTATGAAAAGAAAAAAGCAGAAACATGTAATTCGATGCAAACATCTTTTTTCAAAACATTGAAATTAAATCTAGGCATCGGATTGCCACATGGACTGAAGCCAAACATTTATCTTAAACCTAAGTGTCAATCCATGTATCCTTACATTGTCTAAAGTCAAACGTTAGCACATACCTTTTTCCATGCTTGCATTTTCTTCAGCACTTGTGCCAATCTTGCCATTCACATGCCCACGACAAAACTCATGAAGTTTCTTAATAGCCATATCCAAGTCATTGACGGACTCTTCCATAGCTTTCTCTAGAAGCTGATAATAGTTATGAAACTATAAGAGGCCACACATCTAGACAAGTCTAATGAGATGAATATGTGATCATAATACCAAATACTACCCTTTAAGGTAAAGAAAATCACCAATCATATTCTACAAATAGAGATTAAAGGATATTAATGATATTGCAAGTTAAAAATATTATATTCATTCACGACCAACATATATTAGGTAACCACTAACAAAGGCATTACATTTGACGCAGGCATTAAAACGTTGATTATTATAAATTATTAGCAAAATAATATGATGTTATACCAATATCACACACCACAAAAGAATGCTAAAAGATTGGAATTTCGAATCCAGATTTCTGTCCAAATAATCCCACTAGAACTCTTTCGTGCATAAATATATTCGTAAAATGAAGAAGTAGAAATTTATTTCCATAAACCAAAATCATAGCGTAAAATTCAATCGTTCCTGCCATTAACACCTGAAAATCCAGATCTGCCGGAACCCAGTACCGAATATATCCTAAAACCCAGCATAATAATGAAAAATTCACCTGAATTTCTAGTTCAGGAAACAAAGCCTTGAGCTGATCAACCGAACTCGTTTGAACCGGCGGCGAGTACGTGAACCGGACCGGCGACGTCGAAGAAGAACATCGGAACTTCTTGTAAGCTGGCGGCGATGCGGCGGCGGGGGACGACGCCGCGGCGTCTATGTCCTCGAAGAATGACCTCTTGCCACACACAATAGCGGACATTTTTGTTGAATCAAAAGAATGAATTATGAATTCGATTATTCGTATCTTCCTGGAATTCAAAATGAATAGAAATTAAATCAGGAATTAGGGTTAGGGTTTTGAGGGTGCGTCGGAGAGATTCAAAGCTTTTGCTTCACGGTAGAGATGTACTTCCCCTCGATTTCTGTTTTCTTCTTTGACAAATATTCTACGGCGGCGGAGCTGGGATTTTATAGTGGTGGGATTTACCAATAACAAAGATTTAACGTTCATTTTTTCTTTCCAAAATCACTCTCATATCATTTAAACATTATTTAATATTTTTTATTATGCGTTTGTACTAATCAAGAATTGTTTGATAACGTTTAAAAGACACGTCTATGGTATGCGAAATGTGAAATAAGGAATTTTATTTAAAGGCCAAAAATATGCGATCTCCTGAGTTTTAAAATTTTGTCACTTCATTATTGTTTATATCGTGAAATTGATTTACATATATAAATATTGATATTTTTCTTCATTGAAATGATATTTTTTCAATGTAAATAATATTTTTTAATTATAATAAAAAATATATAATATTTTTTCAATATATATAATATTTTACTTAAAAATAAATGAAATTTTTGTCCGTCCGAACGAATATACATGAGTTTTTATGTATTTTCTTCTGCCACAAGACCCACAATAGTTAGGGTATAGGTGTGGGGAAAATATAAAAAATTGGTATATTGTATTTACCATTTCAACAAATATTGAAAATACTTAAATTATCAATGTACAATAACTTTTGTACAATAACGAAATTGATCTTAAGATGCCATAGTACTGAAATACTATACCGAATATATTTTGCATACCTTCAATTTATGTAAATATCTATATTTATATAAATATATAATTTTCAACAAAATAATAAATTATACGTCAATTATATGTATTTAATTTTATATTATTACCATTAATTGTTAGTATACTATTGTACCATCTCATATATACTCACAATGTATTATTTAACAATGTATCTTAAAGAGGTTATATGTATATGTATTATAATATTTTTTTATCTATAATTCAGTAACTCTCGTGTTACACGTATTCATAATATTTCCATAAATTGATTCATTCATGCTATACCATATATTATTTAAAATGAAATATATATCTTTTAAAATATAATATAATGTATAATTACACATAATTTTTTTAGAAAGTATAATTACACACATTAGTTAATACACATCTCAACAAATATTATAGATATAATAAACTAACTCTAATAGGTTATTTTAGATAATATTTATATAATAATAATATATATAGATCAAAGTCAAGATTTTAAAAAATTACGGTAGTTAGAGGATGAAAATAATTAACTTATAGTGGATGTATACTCTCTCAAAACATTTAACAAATTTCAAGTTCATTTGGGGAATAGTATAATGATGCTGGTACGGATGTTTGTCGTTCTAATCAAGAAAGGCGTATATAAAGTGTTCGCGAAGTGGCTTCCAATCCAAAGTAGGCGTCTTCTTCTCAACGAAATGAGCTCAAGTTGAGTTCTATAGATGGTTAAGAGTAAAGTGAGAGAGAAATATAAGTTCATGAATTTCTATTGCGAGGATCGATTTATTGGAAAGTTTCAAAAATTTCATTGATGAGATTCAGGGAGAAGAATGAAAGAAATAAAGTCTCTCTCTCTCTCTCTCTACAATCTCTTTAATCTTCAACTCCGGCCCATTTCGCTGCCTTGCTCCCTGAAGTTCGTCAGCCATTGCAACAACATTACCCTAACTCCAACACGACGCCATAGCTCATTTCTGCTCACCGTCGAAGTGCCGTGGCGAATTGCAACAGTTCTTTTCCGTCAATTCGATTCATCGTTCAAAAATTCTTCCCATTTCCCAATTCTTTAGAGCCCTTGATTGTGAGTCCTAATTTCTAACCAGGTTCAAGTGCTAGCAGTTCGTTTGTTTGTTTTTCAAAAATATTCTATTTTAATTTCTAAATATTCGATAGTGAAAATGGTTTAAGCGGCGTACACGTACAAGGTGGCAGTGACTGTGGTGCGAGAAAGGAAAACGAAAAGGGGTTGATTATTTTGGGTGCATTACGAAAATGAAAAAGTTGATATTCAATTATTTGATAAAATTAGTCATAGTTAATTATAATTAGTGAATATAGAGTACCACTACCAACCACATAGTCCAGTTGAGGTCGGAACAATTTTACAAGAGAGGACACATGTCGACCGGCTGTGATAAGACTTTTTTGCCCTTAACCTACCCCGAACTCTTCCCTTTCATTGCGTCAAAGTTTTTTTTTTTCTCCTTAATATTCCGGTCGTCAAAATGGTTACTACTTTTGTACATCAGCATAAAATTATATTGTCGTAAAGTATTACTTTTATTTTCAATAATGGTATTTTACATACAGATACATATGATTTACACATTTGCACGGTTTTGAAGGCACGATACAGATACATTCGATTTAGACATTTACACATTGTTTACTTAGTTGGAATCACTAAAGATAAAAAATATGAACAAAAATTATGACGAATTATGCCTATATCAAACAAGATTCCATCTGCAGCTCAAGATAGCATGCATTTGCAGCTCAGAATTGCAAGTGAAGCAGCAATAACTAGACATTCAAGAAAGCTGGATTCTGATTATATAGATTCAAAGGGAATTTTGGATGATTTCAACACAGAAGAGAACTAATCATGCATTTTATTAACTGAACTCATAGATGTAACATAAAGATACAATGGTTACAATGAGAATGTAAATACTACGAAAAAGAAACTTCCACTAAGGAGCTGTCGAGATTGCTGATAGCTATCCTGAGTTGGATAGGAGATCCGGCGGTGTAGAGCAGCCGCAGTGGCCATTATTCCCCTCAATGATAGCTGGATTCACACAGCTCTGAGCGTCTGCTTAGAACAACGTTTCTTGTTACAAGGCCGTCCCCTCCACCAGCTCTCTTCTATAACTCAACTGAAATTTGCAAGGAAATAGTAATGGTCATTAATCATTATACATGCAGCACCCTTTTGTTTCAAAATGCATCATAATCCGGACTACGCTTTGATCTTGTAGTTGAAGGAAATGAACATGGTATAAGAACGTTTTAACTTGAAGCAGTAATAAGGTTGTTAAAGGACGTGAGCAAGTACCAGGAATCGGATTTCTATTCACGAGGTTCCACCAAGACGTATAGTGGCTTGCCATTCAGCAATTGCCGTTCCTGTACAAGAGGAAAATGTGCTACTTGTTGAGAAGATTTAGTAACTAGACTTCGTAATAAAACAGGAAATGAAGATGAAGAAATCAGAAGTGGATAAAGTTGCTTATGTTTTATTAGAGACCTTGGTCAGAAAGCTCATTTTTAAGTATCGAAGCAGTAATTCTCATTTCAAATATCTCACAGAGTAAATGATCAGCTGTCAAGAAAATTTGACTGCCTTGCTCAAAATTCAAATCTTCACATTCAAATGAGAAACCAAGCCAAGAATGGGATTCCTTGTCTGATTCACTTAGTTTTAGTCCTTTAGAAATCCTATAGTATATATCAGATGAAATCAAATCACAATATGGAAGAAGATTACATCAAGCAGAAATCAAGTTCTCGGAAATCTAGCAGTTGGTCGTATCTTGCTATAATTTGACAAAAACAAACCTACATTAACAAGTTCCTTTACAACATATAGCACCTAAGAAGCAGGGCATATTTGTGAGCGTTTATGTAAAATCTATGATTCAAAGACAAAGCATAGTTTAGGCAAAATTTAAATGTTTTTGTTAGTATTGTAGTATGCAGCTACACACAAGCAAAGTATTTCAAGAATCCACTTAGAAACTTTTCCAGATGAGATTCAAAGTGGAATGTTAATTACCTTAAGCTCTGGTAACCCGATAACGCATGCACACTCTACGACTTCAGCACCGTTACGTTCTAGCCAACGGCAATTGCAATAACCAGAGTGAGTGTTTGAAGCAGTAAATCATATAAGGAATTGCAATGTGTAAACAGAAACAGAACTTTGGGAACTCACCTAGGAGCCTTATGGCTGCAGAAAGAGTCCCTCCCGTAGCCACTAGATCATCGATTACTAGTGCTCGTTCACCTAATTCAACAGCATCGATGTGCATTTCCAGACAATCTTGACCATACTCGAGCTCATAAGCTTCAGCAATAACTTTACCTGCACAAATAAAGATCCTTATCAGTTATAAACCAACTTCAATTATTAAGCTAACTCGATACCTATCATCTTGGTGATTAATCGATTTGATCAACTAATGCAGAACGAAACATCTCCGAGCTATGGCTTCATACAGGCATTTGCACAATTCAAGCTATAGGTCATCAAATATAATCATATTCCTGAGGTCCATTTTAAGCTAGAAACTTCAAAGAAAAACCTTCAAGAATCCATTAATCGTCCACGGTCATAATAATTTCTGTTCAACGACAAGCCATAGAAATAAAGAAATTTCTGGGATTTCATTTGGGCTATCAAATTGTGATTTTTAACTAGATTCATGCTTTAATTCTTTTCATAGATTTAGTCACAAGAAATTTACCTGGAAGCTTTCCTGGTTTACGTAGAGGAACAAATTTGGCCCCAATTCCTAATGCAATCGAAGGTGCAAACATAAACCCTCTCGCTTCAACTCCTACAACAAGATTCAGACATAAACTATTTGAGCAACAATCCTCAATAAAATCTAATTAAAGGTAGTTGAAAAAGTTAAGGTGACATGGTACAACTTTTGAATCCAATAGTACTACACTTCATTGTGCTCAGAATGAGGGAGAAAAAGAGGAAGTCCCCCTTTTCACCAAAAGTTTCAAGTTCAATCAACCTTAGAAAAGTGCATCATCTTATAGAAGATGAAAAAGGTCAACTTTTGAGCACCCCGTTATCAAGAAACCATGAAATTTTAATATAAAAATTTACAGAATAAATAGAATTTTTACCAGCAACAACAGAGATATCCATGTCTCGATATCTATCAACAAAGATTTCCACAGTGTGCTTGAAGACCTTGTGATTTGAGACAAGCGTTGTAATGTCTTGAAACATAATTCCTGCCAACATATTATTATAATAAAATTTTTTTTTAAAGACAATAAAACATAACATGTTACATAGATATTGAACAACCAAACAGCACAAATTTCTTTGAAGCAGAATCCCACTTAGCTAGCAGATACATGCATACATACAAACCTTCAAGAACAGAAAAAAAAATCAAGAAAAGAAAAGAATAAAGCAGAAAGAAATTAACCTGGTTTAGGGAAGTTGGGAACAACAGTAATGGCATCAGAAATGGCCTTCAATCTTGGGTCACCCTTTAAACCATTCTCGGCTGCAAACATCGTTCTGCTCAGAAGACCTTCTTTAATTTTCTCTCTTTAAATTTTCTATTAAAAAAAAGATTAAAAAAATTCTTGGATTCAAGATTCTCGTGTATATTCTCCCTCTATCAAATGTAAAGAGAGCGAAAGAGAGACAGAGAGTGAGAAAATCTATATATTAAAGAGTGTATTTTTGGGTTGGTGGACACAAGCTCCACTGAGGAAGATCCAATAGCTCAGTGGTGCTATTATTTATACACCAACTTTTTGTAATACATTAAAAAATAAAGATTTAATTTCTCTGTAAATTTACAGAAAAGGGCTGGTATCCGATGCTTTTGCTGGGTACTTACTTGAATGCATTTTGTCTGGTTTTCTAGTACGTAAATGAAATCAGTGAGGTCTTGTCACACAGTAAACATGAGAAACCATTAAAAATTTATGGGATAATACTACATAAATTGAGAAATTATATAAAACATAGTGGAACATCTAAGTGTACTATGGTAATTTTTATATCTAAATGAATGATGCTCTCTTTGCCCATTAAAAGTTTATATATATTTTTGTTTTGATCTGTCTATTAAAAGTTTATTTTTTCTCTTTTTGATATTTTTTACATTTATAATGTGAGACTCATTATCTAAAACCGATGCATTCATTATGCAATTTATTAAACACTGTTGAAAATGGATAACCCGGCATCTTGCTCATTATAATTTATTAAAATTTGTCATCAAAAAATACTTTTAGTGAACGAAGGAAGTACAATATTGTATCATGAGTTGCCACATTTTATTCAACCAATGAATTGCCATATTTTGAGAATTTATGTTAACATAAATAAAATAATGAGTTTTGAATACGAATCCTTGTGGTCAAGAATGATATCGATTTGAATCGGATATCTATCTATTGATTTTATTTTATTTTTATTTTTAAACTCAAATTCGTTTAAAATTTGTTTTTTATTCGTTCCAAATTTGATTGCAAAATATTTTATTGCTTGTATTCGTCCCAAAGTTATATAAGTAATATTCAATAATTATTTAAACTTATTTAGATTAATAAAATATATAAATAATTAAACATAAATTATTAAAATAATTGGCTTCCCGTTTAAGTAAATACTCATTTACATAAATTTATGTGGCTATTGCACGAGTACCCAATAAAATCGAAATGCTACAAGTAAACATTAATAATAATGAAAGACTATAAATAAAAATTCTTATAAAATTAAAAATTATACAATCTCACTTTAATTCATTGTATACACATATAATAAACTAATTTTACTATCCAAATTCATTTATTAGTTAACCTGAATTCGTTCTATTGAAATTTGGTAAAAATGAGTATTCGCAGAAACCAGATACATTGCCATTCTTATTTTGGGCAATATAGCGTCTTCACATTGACGTGCACACAAATGGGTTGATAAATATTCACATTAGCTAGTAAGTAGACAATTACACTGAAATTTCTTTGGAAAAAGCATTTGGTAATTTTAAACAGAATGTAAGAGATCTACAATAATCTAAAGTCCAAACGCTGCGTTAATCGTTCCATGTCTTTTAATAGTGTTTTTTTTTTACTCAATGTCTCTACTAAGAGGGTGTTTGGTTAAGCTTATTTTAAACAGCTTATATAAGATGTTTCAAGAGCTTATAAGTCATCAAATTATTTGGATGATTGAACTTATAAGCTATCTCTTATTTGGATGATTGAACTTATAAGCTAAAGATACAATCGTGAGTTGGAAATAGAAAATCATAATTAAAGAGAAAAAATTGACTGGAGATGAAATCGATAATGTATATGTAGAAAATAACGAACTATAGTAAGGTTATTTTGGTAAATTCACTGTTACTTATAAGTTTATGAAAAAATAAGTTGGGTTGAGCTACTTATTTTTATGGGAGCTTATAAGCTGTTGGAACTCATTTTCACAACTTATAAGCTGTTTAGGAACTTATTTTACCAAACACTTTGTATGAGCTTATAAGCTCCTAAACAACTTATAAATTATTTTAAAGAGCTTATAAGTTTAGTCAAACGCTCTCTAATAGTTGTCTTGTGCATAAATTTCTCTATTTCCGTGTATTTCTTTATTGTAATATGCTAAATTGTTAATTGAAAAGGACAAAAACCTTCAAATTTGAACTTAATATTCCACTACCTAAAGCTCAAAGTGAAATGACAAGAGTTTAGATAGCCATGTACGAAGAGCATCTTTGATCGTACCCTATTTTTGAGCGGATACCCTCAAGCCGTACACACTAATTTGCAGTTAAAAGTCATATAACCAATTGTTACGAAATTTTAATTTGAGAGTTATCATTATTGTTATCATTTATTTATTTATGAGGTACACTCCCGTGCATCCATATGCATGTGTGTTCGTTTTAGCTAAATTTTAATTATGATCAATAAACTATAATTAAGAATCAAAAAGTTCTTCTTAGAATATTGTAAATCCTAATTAAAAATTATTAAACCTTAATTAAAATCTTTATTAGTATCTAATAAACTATGAATTAACATTGATTAACAATGAATAATTATTTAATTATTTAGTTGTGGACTTGTGGTCGGCCACACCGGTAGGACCGAAGTTTTCGCCATCAATTCACTGTTACATTTTGGGAAGATTGGATGCGTTCAACTTCCTCGTGGAATTGAATGTCGCATCACATAAATTATTTAGGAGTTATGGGTATTATGTGCAACAATGGTAATATTTATGCTAGTTCGCCCTCAGCGCATCGTTTTTAATATATTGACATGTGGCTTTTATTATATTCATGTACTTTGAATCGACTTTTTTTATCGGTTTGCTAGATTTTATTTCAATTCAAATGGCGTACACACAATTGAGAAATGAGGTGACTTTTCTTTTACTTCCACTATGCTAGGTCGCGGTCTCTGCACATTGACCTAATATTTTAATACTTGACTCTTTTCTTATATTCATACATTTGAATCGACTTTTTATTCGTTTGTTAGATTATACTTTGGTTCAATTGGCACACATTCAATTCAGAAAACAATCAATCTAGCTTTCGCAACTTACCAAAAAAATCTAATGCTCTCTTTTTCAGCAGCTCATTTTAGCTTCATTTTTGTCATTTTTCATGATCTGGATCCCCTCCTCCATGCCTTTGAAATTCCTTCATTTTCTCTCTTTTTTTCTTTATTATTTCTACACATTTGGCATTTAATTCTGCCATAGTAAATCGGATTTTTTCTTCTCTTAGTTTTGCCTTATTTTGATATCCTGTCGCAATAGCGTTGAGAAGAGGCTTTCATCTTCAATTCGTTCTACTTTCACGGCGGCAGTGGAGTACTCTATGCTTCTAAGGTTCTTTACCCTCCCAACAATTACTATTACTTTGAGCAAAGGGTCGACGAAATTGTTAAGTTTTTTAGAGGAGGAACCTTTGTTGCAAAGAGAGTAGTTGGGTTTGTTTCATGGGGAGAGAAGCCAAGAGACTGTGTTGCTTTTTTGGGAGAGAGAAGCAAAGATAGGGAGAAAATGGATGCCAACTCATTTTGTCAATTATAATGTATGCGAAAATAGATCTCTTTATGATGTTAATCATACTTAATCCGATGAGACTCACAGTTTAACTCAATTGGTTAAGACCTAATAGATTTGATATTATAAAGATTGTATAAATAAAGAGTAAAAATTAGAGTAAAAATGAGAGATAATAGTCTGTCATAAATAAAGTTAGTCCCTATGATTGAGGAAAACATAATTTAATTACCAATATATCTTTCTGGCTTTTAAAATTCATTAATCATGAGCGCCAATCTCCTTAAGTCAGTGGATGAGATGAGTTCTTATTCCATTCAAAAATAAGAGTTTGTAATGATGACTACTCTGATGACTCATGAGCGCCAATCTTAATCAGCAACTTCGATTCTTTTTCTCCTTTCTTTCTCTTTCGTTTCTTTCTGTATCTTCTCAAACTTCTCTGTAACTTACTTAATTTCTCAACGAATAACTTTTTTGGGGGGGAGAACTGCAAACTAATCCTAATTATTGAAAAATGTAGATTAATGGTTATGATTAAAATATTATTTTAACCTTATAAATTCACAGCACTTTTAATTAATGCTATTTGAGTAATTTTAATTGGTTATAGCAGATCACGTCCCTATTATTGTGGGGTTGTTTGTTATTAATTATAGTATTTTTATTTTTATGGGTTTAAGATATATATATAGAGAGGGGAGAGAGAGGTGATTTCTTGATGATAATTTTTTCAATATAAATGATATTTTTGAAAATAAATTATATTTTGTTATAATGTAAATAATACTTTTCTTAAGAATAAACAATATTTTTGTCCACCCGTATAATATTCAATAGTTTTAGTGATATGCATATATAATGCTATTTTTTCTCCGTGACATTTCTGACATGAACTTTGACGAAGAGTTCAATTTCTATGACCTGAATATTAATCTTTTTTAACCATCACATATTCACAAGCATTGATTGTCGACTAGTTAAGTTTTTTCTTTTCTTTTATGAAGTGATAATTAATTAATTTAAGCCTCACGGCCCTCACAAGACATTGGGTCATTTACTCCAAATTGTCTATAAAATCATATATATCCTCTTTAATCATGTACAATTCTACACACACACGCCATTAATGGGACAGAATAAGGTAAAAATGTCATCTTTTATCATGTATAATTCAATTTGAACTATTGATTATATATGAAATAACACATCTTTTGATGACAACTGTAAATTAAATAATGACCAATGATCCAGATTAAATTTTATATATTAGGAGAAGATATTATAATTGATGATTTACCTACCATTAATCATAGGAAAACTTTAATAGTTGACCTTTGATGCAAATTTTGATTGCAAAAAGCATAACTTTTCACAAAGTTGAAATTATATATTATAAAATAAATAGTTAGATAACAAAGTCTAGAAACAATCAAAGTCCAAGCAGCGAAGCCTTTTCCTTTAACGAATTATTAGTTCACTCACAATAGGGGTAACTTAGTGGATATAGTATTCATAGTTTTAGGTTTGAGTACATAAAGTTCGAATTTCAATTATTGTAGTTCAGTTAATCATGCATGGTTTTTTTTAGTTTAATTATTTTATCTCTCTTACATAATTTATAAATGACAAGCTAAAATATTGTACAATAATATAAATTTACTTAGAACGCACTTTTCATAGAGGTAGCGGAATAATCCTTTTAACAACAAAATTAATAATGATAGTCACTAAGAAGAGTAATCAATAGCATTTGATTCATTATCACTTAATAAGCAATTAAGCACCATAAAAAATAATTCGATTTATCGATTCTATTACTCCCAATCAATAAAGACAAAACTCTCCACTAAGAATGCTATCACGTGAAAACTATTCTCAATTAGGAAATTCTATTTTAACATGGTCTCTATATTTTTTAATGGAATATGGTGTCAAAATCATAATTGAATGTGATCTTCAAAAGTTTACTTGTGAGGACGTTCTCATAGGAATCCATCATCTGCTCGCCCTGAAATAAAGATAATTATTTCCTAAAATGTGAGACTGTATTTAATACGTATTTTTAGTAATTCTATATGCCTGTGACCTCCATAACCTTTAAAATATGAGGAATAAGATTACTTAATTATAACCACTACCATCAGTCGAAAAATATAGCTTCCAATTCTTAATCCTCTATTCTCTTATTCGCAACCAAATGAATTTCAATTGAGAATATATTAGCCTCCAATCATGAAACATGATGATTAAGGTCTAAGACAATTGGGAAAAAGAAAGGATATATAAGAACTTCCATTATTTGTAGTTGTAGCATGTCTGTGTAAGTTGCTGGAAATTGAATGACGGATGCCTGGAGCAAAAGTATGTCTATGTAAGTTTGAGTTACCGACGAATTTAACTACAAAAATTTGAATGATTATATACTTACGTGCTACATTTTAAATATAAAAAATTGAAAATTAGATCAAAACTTATGTTAAATTATTAATGATGCCTAAATTAAAACAAATAATTTTGAATTATGGGTGGAAATTATGAGTTGTAAATTGGCAGTTGGCAAAGAGAATCAAAGGCGGCATGATAGGAGACAAGAGGTTGAGATCCAATATTCCATAACTGATGTCCCACTTTATGTTACACTTTCGATTTTCATGATATTTTTTATTTTTTTCTTCAATTTCAATTTTATATCTTAAATTTAATTTTATAGTTATTAACTAAGATTTATTCTACCTAATTAGGATATATAATTATTCTTTTATCATTTTATTTCATTCTTATTAATTAATAATTCATTATTAGAGTTGATCAATCTAAAAATTACATTTTTTTGAAATGAAAGTTAAATATGATACATAATGTTATAATAAAATTTATTTTTATAAAATATTATTAAAATAATAAATATAATAATGAACTAGGATGATGCATAGTTGCATACAATATCTAGGAACATTGGATTTCATCCCCGAGATCCGATGACTACTCTTTCGGCTGATGTGGTGGTCTTGTCAGCTGACGTAACCGTCTTTGATCTATCCACGTGGGTCCGCTCTCTCAGTGTGTGGTCAAAGATCTCTGTCACCTTCTCTTATTTTCTTCTGAGTTAAATGTTTTAAGATTGCGTTAATATGCCATCAGGTTTTTCTATTTTTGTTTTGTTTTTATATAAAAATTATTCTATTTAATTGCTTTTGCTGCATGCACCCGTCACACACAAACATAAACAGTTTTTTTTTCACGTGATTTAAACTGACTCAAAATTACATGTTTATCCTGAGTTGTTTAAATTCAGAATGATGAAAACAAAAATGAATATTAAAATTTAATAGATTAATAATTGAGTTTCCAACGAGTTGGGTGCATGTCCACAAATGCAAGAAAATACACATGAGAGGTGAAAATTCAATATTTTTTTATTCATTAACTTTTCCAACGGATTCATCAATTTTTACTGTGAATTTATCATTTTTTGGTTCTCACATTCTCACGATAAAATGATTACACGTTAACTCTCTCTCTCTCTATATATATATATATATATATATATATATATATATATATATAGGTGGTTATAGAGAACCACCCTATGTAGAAATAAGAACTAATCTATACCATCAAATTTACTAGATTAAATGGTGGAGATTAAAAGACTGAAAATTTCAATTTGGTATTAATTATTATTGAAAAAGGTATTTCAGTTTTACGTGTGTTTAAGGGTAAATTGGTAACTTTCGGATACAATAACCGTATCTATCTCTCTCTTTCAAAATTCTCGTCCATTAGTCTCTCTCTCATCGACATTGTTATGCATATCATAGACATTGTTATGCATATTCAATATTAAAATTATAGAACATGAATATTATGCATACTATATACTGTGTTATGCACATTATAATTCCTTAAAGCTGAAACAATAAAAATATATACTGTGTTATGCATAACGTACTGTGTATTATGCACGTTATATTTAAAATCATATAAATATAATCATTTTCATAAATCGAACAGTCCTTGAACAATAAAATTAATGACGTTAAAACAAAACAGAAAAACAAAACGAATAAATACATGTTGCTTCCATTGTTAGGTGGATAAGTATGAAATATGAGGAAGAAAACGATAATAATAACTATACATAAACAAATCAAGAATACACTAGTTAAGAGATATGAAATCCCATAATTTAAGGAATACATCGTTAAGAAATATTAATCATTTACTAAATTAGCCTTTTGACATTTTCGTAATTAATATATATTTTAGATAGATATGTATTGTCAACCACAAGATCACATCAAATCAAAGGTGAGGATTAGTTCTTAGTTTCTAAAATATATATGGTTCCATTTGATCCATCCCCTATATATATATATATATATATATATATGAATGCAAATATTGGTGTGAAATATAAATAAATGATGACCCTTGATTTCGTTATATTTGTGGACAAGATTAAAGGAAGTTGTGCCATAACTTTATCCACGCGGTACAATAAGTTATGACCGCGATACATTTATTAAGGTCATATCTATAATTTAAATTTTATAATAAACGGTTAATCCCTATTATTATGGGATTTCATATCTTCTATTATGGAAGTGTTTAAAATCATTACTTTTGTGATTCCGATATTATTTTTATCGATTTTTTCACAACAACATGATAAATATTTATTTCTTTTCAAAATAATTAATTTCTTGCTCCTGTTTTTAATTTATATCTTGTTGATTTAGTTTTAGATTTTGTTGATTTGTCGACATTGCACTATTTATCATTTACTTAGCACGATATTCAGACAATCTTTGCACTATATATCTTTTTAATTTTTTTATTTTAATTTGTTTTGTAACATTATTGGTCGAAACCATTGCACATTGTTCATGTCTGTTTAGCATTGAAATAACATATGTAAATAATACTCGTGATTTGTCTCATATTGTACTACATTATCCTTTTTAGATCATAATTTATGTAAATGTTGCATTATTATCTTGTTAAATTTATTATTATTATTATTATTATTATTATTATTATTATTATTATTATTATTATTATTATATATTTTAGCTTTTTTATTTAAAAATATTGCACAAAGTTCATAATAGTTTAACATTGAATTTGTTGTTATTCTCAGTTTACCACATTTTTCATATAATTGTTGCGTATAAAATGTAGGTGCAACAAATTTGAATGATATGCTATGACAATAAAAATAAAAACATAATAAAAAGTATCATCTTAGTGGAACGTTTTACGAATAATGTGCTAAGAAAATGAGACTATTTTGCAATATTGAACAAATCGGACATAATTCAAAAATTTTAGGATTAAAAAAGTCGAAACATCGGATATCATAGGAAAAGAATGAAATGACGAAGATCAAGAATTGTAGGGTTTAAAAAAATATTGGATATAACAGAATAATCTATCCTAAACACTTTCATAATATAAAATATCAAATCTCATAATAATAGGGTTAATTATTTAAAATAATTATCAAATTACTATTATATTCTTAATAATTATACTGCAGTCATAAGTCGTTACACAACTAGTTTAAAGATATAACACATATAGTTTAAATTTTGTCCATCAATTTAGCAAGATCAGTGACTGGTATTAATTTCTATTTTTCAATAATATATACATTCCTACCATAACCAATTCATATATATATATATATATATATATATATATGAAAAACTTACCAATATTTTTAAAAGCAACCCTAAATTGTAAACTATAAACTCCCCCCCCCCCCAAAAAAAAAAAAAAACCCCGGCCTAATTGTATGTAGATAAACTTGAAATAGTATTAGATTGAGATCAGCACCCATTCTTATCTGTCTTTATATATATATACTAGTGCTACATTATCTCTTCAGCCAATTCTTTTTGCTGGTTTGATTGAGATCAAGATTCTCCCCCTATTTTCCTAATCAAATAAAACTTTTTCCCATCAAATCTCTTATTTTTTATTTATTTATTGAACTACTTTCAATTGGCCCACCGGTTAAAATTTATTTTTGACTTTTGTTTTTTCCGAAGGTGTATTTTCTTTTCAATTGTCAAATGACCACATATTTTATCATGCTCACTTGTTTTATATGGCACTGATTCCAAGTTAAATAACCATCTCATCTAAAAAATTAAGTGGATGAATAGGACTATTAATTTGATCCTTGATTTAACATCACAAAAAAAAAAAAGTAAATTAAACTCGGACATTTTGTACCTATCCATTTCCGTCGATATATTATAGACTAGGACAGCCGAGCAAGTACGTAACAAGTCAAACAAGAGTGGAAAACCCCTAAAAATACTCCATCCGTAGTATTATTGACTATTTTCTTTTCCACATATATTAATAAAAATTATATTTTATATATAAAATAGTATACGATACGAAATTCGATGTATTTTTTAGTATAAAATTATTTATTTTTTTGAACGAACCAACAATAATGGGACAATCCAAAAAAAAAAAACCGAGTCAACAATAATGACACAGAAGGAATATTAAATTTCCCAGTCTTCTCTTGGTCGATGTTGATAATTCACAGCAATAATGTATTATCAAATAAGAACATTTTAGTAAACCAATTTACGAGCTACCATGAAATATAAAAACATTTTGTAATATCAAAAGTTGGGGCCCATATTTGGGTTATTGATACAAGTCTAATTTTATTTTTTCAAAAAACACTTAATTATGAAATAACTAAGTAGGTGTAATGATAATTTATACATACAAGTCATAGGCTCGAACATCAACATTGTTCTAATTTGAATATCGTTAATATACTCCCTCCGTCCACCAAAAACGTGCATCGGTTTTGGTGGTACGGATTTTAAAAAAACTGTAATGAGTATAAAGTAAATGTGTATAAAAATATGTGTCATTGGGATAATAAATGAATATATTAATAGATTGTGAGTGTAAAAATGTGGGCCATGAGTGTTTTTTGTAAATAAGTGGATAAGTTGAGGTAAAAATGTAAAGTTGGTGTTTCTAAAAAAGGAAAGTGCATATTTTTGGTGGACGAACCGAAAAGAAATTAAATATATATTTATAGTGGACGGAGGGAGTATAACATATAATTAAGGAGCATCAACTTCATATATTTGTATATATAATCATGAGTTGAGGGATTGCAAATGAGCATGGGTGGCAGATAGACAGGCAAATATTGGAAATCTGGATAGCTTGAAAATCAAGGGACCCGGCAAGCAGAAGGTACAACCCTATTTAAGCGCACGCGTGGTGTAAAATGTCAAGCATCATCACCTCATTATTAACTCAACAATAGGCCCCTCTGTTTCCCACTCTTTCTCTTCTTTTTCTCCACACCCTTGCTTCATACATTCATCATCATGTGTTATTGAAAATACCCAAATCATTTCAATTATATAACGACACATTATGAATAGGAAAGACATATAAAAATGTCGGAGTATTATCAGAATGCGATTCAAATAGGCTCCACTAGAACTTGCAAAAATAAAATAAAATAAATAATAATACACTTACTTATTTAAAACTATAAGAATAGTTTAGTAATTATATATACATACATAGGAATGAGATCAAATAAAACCAATCTTAAAGTATAAAATATGAATCGTTTTCAGCCCTTGATTCGTGAGATCTATGGTGAATTTGTCACCTTACTTGATGGATTCAAACGCTTGGTTCGAATCCAATGAGGGTGAATTTTTTTTTTTTGAATTCAAACACTTACATGACGAATTCAGACGTTTTCACGGCGAATTCAGATAGTTTCAAGAGTTCGTAGTTTATAGGTTAAGATAGTTTTTATAATAATCATTCCCTATATATATATATATGTGTGTGTGTGTGTGTGTGTGAGAGAGAGAGAGAGAGAGAGAGAGAGAGAGAGATTTAAATATTGTGATATAAGATAGAAGTACTTTTGTATATGAAATTCTTAATAATTATGACAAAATGAATCTATATTTACAATATAAAATTATAAAATTCATACCTATACATGCATCGCACACACTATTCAACTAGTTCTAATAAATAAGACAATTTAACTTTAAACAAATAAGTATAAGCTTTATGGACTTAGTTTCAACTTTCAAGAAACCAAGCATTGATAAATATACGAGTATTAGGGCACTTGTTAAAATATCCCTTATCTACAAGTTAGGAAGTCAACAAATTAAAGTTTTAATAAACTTATGTAAACCTATATGTAGTATTATATTAAATATATTATATCACATTGTTTTTTTGACTAAAAAGATGACACTCTTTGAGTAAAGAAATTGTGGCACGTTCTATTACAACTTAACATAAGCACCATAGAATGAGTTATGATGAAAGATCTATTCAAAGATTTGGGGTTTTAGCCTTTTGGGTGAGAGTCAATGCTTATTGGATAATGATGCAATAATTTGACAATAATCTCATCTTATCTCTATCCTTTTACAATGGCCCACAATGATTGGTTCGTGACTCTAAAACCTAGTATATAAAGACTAATCCTAGGCTGAGGTTACCATGTGGTTAAATAGTTATGTAGTTTCACGTTATACCCAAAGTTGTACTACTATCTACATTATGCAATGCACATGTAAAAGCCAAATATTTATTTTTATGAGGATGACGTATCTTTTTTGAGTGTCTTAAACTATGGTAGAAGTTTACATTCAATTGTTTGCAAAGTGATCATTCAACAAGGAAATTATGAATGGGCCTCTTTATTTTATTAACTCACATTCTAATACTCACTCCGTCCCAATATTCATGACACGTTTTTTTTTACATGTAGATTAATAAGAGTTGTGTTTTGTGTGTAAAGTAGTGAATGATACAAAATTTGAGGTAATTTTTGGTGTAAAAAGTGTTTCTTTTTTTGAAAACGGATCAACTTAATGGGAATCCCAAAAAAAAAAAATATGTCATGAATATTGGGACGATGGAGTATATTTCTAGGATAACATAGTCATAGATGTAGTGAAGTGATAAAAAACACCATGAACATGGAAACGTAAATTATAGTGAAGGCACAAGGAGCAAGATGATGCCTCGTAAAGATACTTCATATACAGTCAAATAAAAATGGGGATGGTCTCCTGGTGCGTGAGATCACCCCTATTAATTAATTAATTAATTAATTAATTAATTCTAATTAAAATTAATTAGTTTAATAAAATTTAATTGTAAATTAATAAATAATAATTTTGAATTAATATATCTTAATTTTGAATTAATAAACTATAATTGTGAAATAGTAAACTCTCATTGTGAATTAATAAACCCTAATTTTGAATTAATAAACCCTATTTGGAATTAATAAATCCTAATTTTGAATAATAAACCCTAATTATGAATTAATAAATCCTAACTTTGAACTAAAAAACCCTACTTGTGAATTAATAAACCCTAATTATGAATTAATAAACCTCAATTATGAATTAATAAATCATAATTATGAATTAATAAATTTTAATTTTAAATTAAAAATAATATATTTAATTATACATTAATAAAATCTAATTATTATTATTCACCATAATTAATATCTAACCATTTTAACAAAAAACAAGGGTGAGCTCAAGGTGAGGCGGAGCTCACCCAAGTTTTTGTCATAAAAATGTTGTCGAAGAAATCCAGGCTACTTAATTTTGATTAATTATAAGAACCTTATCAAGACCGGTCCCGACAAAGAAAATGCCGGGGATGAAACACTAAAAATGGATCATGTATTCACAATACAAAAATACGTTATATATATGTGTGAAACATGCTAATATGATAAAATTTTAAATTTTAAATAAATAAATAAAAACTCGCATAAAATTCTTTTACATAAAAATTATAACTTAGTTTCAATCGCACAATAAAAAACAATTAAAAATATTATAATTTAAAAGTTAAAATTATATATATAATCAAATGATACAATAAGTTTTACTACTGAAGTTAATATCTTGAAAAAGTATCTAAATTCGATTTGAGCCTAGACCGAACAAGAACTATCCAAATAAAAAATGCCACCTAAGGGCAATATGATATCATTCATATATATAAAATAATATATAATTTCATACATGAGTTGGGGCTATATGGATGATAAGTTTATTCTTTTATTAGAGTTTTAATTTATGGCATAACTATATCTACAAGTTCCCATAAACTTAATCAACTTAAATTTAAGATAAACGTCGGTAGAAATTAAACGGCCACATATAGCCTGCCTTTTAACTATTTAAAAAAGTAACGACCTCCACATATATAGAGGAAAAGTTTGCAAATATATATCTATCTTAAAAATGTGGCTAATTTTTTGGACAATCTAAAAAATAAAAGGTAAACCAGACAATAACTCCATTTTTAATTTAATACGAGTTTTTCTTAAATCACATGCTATTTTGAATACGATCGAGTGAATTATATAGCATTCTCAACCCATGTGAAATATACTTTTTGTTTCTACAATTATTGTTATTTCATTGACGTGATTTGACACTTGATGCCAACGATCTATCCTACAAAGATTCCACCTTCTCCAAATATATATGATTAATTTCATCATTGAATACAGATATATTCATTTTTTCCGTTTAACTGATCAGACTGAATTGAATATATATCTAATTGACTTTGATTGTTAGATTTTTTATAATTATATATTGAACGGTTTAGATAAAAATATTTTTATTACGACAACATTCAATTCGGATATTTTACATTTTGCGGAAACCACCTAAATCCCGAGCTTGAGCTTAAATTAAAATAAAGAAAAATGACATAAATGCAGATAGTAATGACTAGTGGGAACCATAGGCATGAAGCCGAAGTCCGATGGTCTGAAAAGATTCGGTCTATTCGATTGATTTGTTTGACTTGTAATTCCGAATCGATAAATTTATGCTACAATTTGACATGGTAGATTTGAAAAACAATCGATCCGAACCGAATATCGGAAAATTCGAAATCCGGAAATTTTATAAAAAAAATATTCGAACCGAACCGAAAAATCAAAAATTAAAAAAAATGTAAAAATCCGAAGCCAATTTTTGTTAATTCTTATATATATTTAGATTAGATTTTAAAATATTTAAATAAAATATTATTATTATTATATATAATTCGGATTTTCGGATTAAAAAAATCCAATCCGATCCGATCCGAAAATTCAAAATTTTGAAAAATATCAATCCGAACCAAAAATCCAAACCAAATTTTAAATTTCAGATCGGATATTCGGATTTCGTGTATTTTGCTCACCTCTAAGCCCGATGGTCTTAAAAGATTAAAGGTCTATAATAGCTTTCTTTAAGCCGTGTTTGACTTGTAATTCGAAATAATATTCGAATCTATGTTAAATTTATGCCACACTATGTTGCATTTATTAATTGTAATTTTCTAGAATTAAAAGGCATAATAGTAAAGAGAGTTCTCAAGTCCAGTTTTCAGCAAGTGTTGCATTTCATCAAATATCCTAAAATATTATCTTACAGATTTCACATTATACAGACGGAATGGAACACGAGATATAACATTTGATACGTAGAAACCGAAATTTTCCATTATAAAACCACCGCTAACCGGTATCAATTAGTCCAACAAAATTCTGCAAAATTCCACTGCCCAACTCTAAAGTCTGAGTCTCAATCAAATATAAAATTTTCATCAGAAAAGAAGAAAGAAAGCAATCTGCCAAATAATAATCAAACAGAATTTAGTTCAATTCCAAGCTGATGCACAAGGCTCCGAATTCTTGAATGGCGCAGGCACTGTATTGCGCGTCTTAATTTTGGTGGAGACCTCATTAATCACATCTTGAATTCCCATAAATGCAACTAGGAACTCTGCTGCATCACTTTGGCTCAGCACCCTCTTCACCACCGACTCCAATGCCTTAATCCTACGTCAAGATTCCATGGAGTAGGTGAAATGAAATACGAGATGTAATAAACAATATACTTTGTTAAAAGTGACACGAACCTCAAATTTTGGGCCTTAACGATGATGCGGTGGACCTTCTTGAACTCGGACCGGATGTGGGCCAGTCCGGGCCAATTCATGTCGTTTTGGGCCGGGCCGAAAGGCAGGTGAAGGACGCAGTTGGACTGGACCTCGGTCATTTCCTCGTCGATGACGGCCTCTTCGTTCCGCATGTCGTTGATGAGCTGGGACAGGCCCGCTCGACCCCGACGGGGTCCCATACGTCTAGGGAGCGGGCGATGGAGCGGAGGAGCTCGAGGACGGTGGATGGCCGCCAGTCTCCGAGCCAGAACACGGCGGCGACTTCGTGGGCTGGGGCCCATTTGGGCATGAGGAGTTCGGCCACGTCGGACATTTTGGTTGGGCCCATGGCCCGCCCATAATGGGCCTTGAATCGGCCCAACTGCTCATCAATTAGCTTCTGAATGGCCCATCTTGCCTTGAGCTGTTTCTTCAGCTTTGCTGCTCCGCTTCTCTGTTCTTGCCTCCACACTCCATATTTTTCGCAGGAGAACTCTTCAGCTAAGAAATGCACATTCATCAAACTTTGTAAGTAGAGAGAGGGCATGTTCTCTGGTTTCTGTTGCAGACTAATCATATCATATCATTTTTATAAAGTTCACTGTCACACACAAATCATTAAAGATTACTGAATCCAATTTCAATTATCTACCATGCATTTGTCAAGTAAAAAAAAAGGTTACCAATCTGGAATGAATACTTAATATGATGCAGCACCCAGAAAAGAAAGAAAAAGCTATCGAAATCCGTAACAGATAAACAAGAAATTTGACATTTCAAAGTATATAGCAATGATCAGATTTCAAGAACTGATCCAGAAAGAAGAGAGGAACATGAGAGATTAGCATCAGAAATTCTTCCAGCATTTTCAAGAACCAATAATCAATAATTAATCAAAAATTGCGACGTATTTTATTGCAATACATTACGAGAAACATCAAATTGCAGATCAAAGAAAAATACAGGAAGCCCTCATTTAGCAGGGGAGAGAGAGAGAGAGAGAGAGAGAGTCGTACAAGTCTTCTTGGAATCTCGTTTAGGGAGGGAGATGCAGGAGAGTTGTCTGGTTAGGGGATCAACATCTCTGAAGGGTCTGGGTTCGGCCCTCAAAACTTCTTCTTCGAATTCTTCATCTTCAAGAAAATGCCTCCTGCGCAAAAAACAACACGAATTCATTCCTCTCAGTTATCTATCTTCTCCAACAGCAGCCAAGTAGATGAATAAATTGCAGCAAATTTACAGCAGGGGTTGAGAAGCAGTTCTCCTCATTTTCTTTATCTTCTTCACCCAAACACTAAATTCGAAGAAAGCAAACGAATTTTTCCTGAAGAAAGTGATCAATCTTGAAATGTCGAGGCCCTTTTATGCCATCAAGGCATGGCGGTTCCCTCCCAAAAACTGGCCTTCTATTTTCCCCTCAATTCTATGCCATATGCTAAACAGTTATCTTGTTCTATTCTTCGATTTTTAATTAGCACCAGTGAGTCAGTGACACCGCTTGTTTCGTTCTTTTCATCGACAAATTCCAATTCACAACATAAGTAGTTGTTATACTTTATTTTTCCACATGAAAATATTAGCAACGATTTTTTTCCAACTTTATTTCTATAATAGATTTCAAATTTATAGTATTAAATTGATAGCCATGGAAAGAGATGGTCAGTTACAACTTTGCAATTTGCGCAAATGCGTAGTTTCTGTGTATATACATAGGGGAAATTATATAAAAGTAACACCATTTCACTTGAAAGCATCTAACAATACAATTAGACTTTACAACATATATAGACAAGAGTGGCAGAACTCTTGGACACAACAAACCTATACAGAATGATACAGAAATGGACAATCACCGAGATACCAACAGACACCTTTTTTGTTTGGATTTTGAATTCCTCCATTCTTCTCCAAACTTGCGAAGAAACTGATTTTCTTGACCCTCCTTTACTGAATGTAACATCTTAACCGCAACTTCATGATGCTGATCTCAGTCTTTTCCTGATTGATGATGCGTGGGCCACCCAAACATCACCAAACGGTCCGTGGCCAATCCTATACTTGAGTTCAAAGATGCAGGATCGATATATGAGTTGGGCAGTGCAGGCATAGCGTCAACAAATTTTAATTGATCAGGATCTCCGTCATAAAGCTCAAATCAAAACGGACTACCGGTGAGAATTGTTCAACCATTCTCCCTCACTGCAACAAGGAGGTAAATGATAAAAGAATCATATATACTGGCAAACTTATATATACTACGTGATTTATATCAGGGTCACGTGTGATTAATGGTGCCACGCTGAGAAAAACCAAGTAAATAATTTGCTTATTCCCCATGACTGTGACATATATACAACAAATAGTACACACCTCCATCGTAGCTCCCAGAATAAAGCAGACAGCTTGATTTCTTATTTTTTCTCAAAAAAAAAAAAACGGAAAAAGAACTGGGAACACATAGAGTGAGAGGAAGAAGAAGAAGTCGCAGAGAGGGAGGCGTACCCGTCACGTGAACACCGACAAGGGACTGCTAAGGGTTGATGGCTCCATTTTTTCAATTTTTCCTATTTCAGACATACATTACTGGTGGAGTATTTTACTCTTTTTGAAGCTTGTTTCCCCCTTTTTCTTCCCTTATTTTCTTATTTATTCGTGATTATTTTTTTAATAAGATCGACTCAACCTTTTTTTTTACGAACCATCCCTCAAATTCTTCTTTCCTTTGACGAACAGATTCCTCAACTTTTAAGAAGATAAAGATACAATTTTCTTACTTCTGTTATCTAATATTCACGAATGTTAAATGATTAAATATATCTCAAACCCTCTCATTTTTAATTTTTATATGAACCATCAATTTTGAATCATTTAATATCCAAATTACGAAATAATTTCATACCTGAAAGGTAAGTAGATCTGTAGGAAGTTGACTGTGAAAATATTTGTTTAAAAATGAATTTCTTTTAATGTCGCATAAGCTGAATATTGTTTTTAGGTTAAAAATTAAAAGAAAAAGAAAATCGAATATATCTTTACTCTCTCTCTCTCTCACCCAATGGAAAAACAATCAAGAAACCCAATTCATGACTATCCAACAGAAGAAATAAAATATAAATCATGGTTCAAGGATTTCATTTTATAATTAATGATTTGTCATTTTAGGAAAAGTAGTCTCTAATATTTGAAAAATAGAATTATTAACTCTCCCTTTATCAGGATAAGAATTATAACACAATACAACTTTTGATACTTGACAATATTTTGTACAAATAGAAAGTAAACATTTATTTATAACAATAAAAAGAGGGATTAACCACGCACAAACAGAAGAAAGATGGTTATTATTTTCACCTATAATATAATTGTATGAATTGTTTTAACAAAGTTACCAAATATGGTACTCAAGCAAGTCTCCATTCTTAATCTGCAAGGAACCCATCCAATTTAGTGTTTCATCTTCTCTTATGATTTTTGCATGGGAAAAAAAAAGTGAAATTACGTATCTTAAAACATCGACTTTTTTTTTTCCAACTTTTGGATGGTAACTTCAGTAACAGAACATAATTCACTAGTTGAACTGATCCTACTCCTAACTCTCCTACATCGGAATGAAATTATCATTCTTGAATTTTCATTTCAAGTCTCAAAACTTAGAACATGAGAGCAACCCCTTGAACGAAGCCGTTAATCTGGATTTGGGTTGTGGAAGCAAGTACCTTACCTCTGCACATTCATCTTCACTTTCACCATTATATCTGAAAAGGGGTAAAACATGTGTCTTATTATTCTCATCATTCATTACAAAATTGAGCACAATTTCAATTGCATGCATCTTTCCAATCAAAACAAGGGTAATACAACCTAGCAAGTTTCTCAAAAACTATACAATTTCCTCATGCAGCATAGCCTTTTACCACTTTCTTACGTGAAAATGTAATGTTATTTGACTATATATCTATAAGTGGCCGAGGGAAGAAGCTAGACATTTCTCCACAAGCATAACTTACCTTGAACCATGTTTGGACTTGACTCTCATATCCTTGGACTGCTCGCGTGTTGGTGCATGGTCTATTCTAAGATGCTGGATGAAGCGAAGCTGCAAGATCACGTGAGATGGTCTCTCATACTCCATTTCATTACTTATCAGAATATTATACCAATTTATGAGGTACTAGTTGTAAGAAATACTTTCTGGCTAATGCATAAATCTGCTCCACAGCAAGAGCTCAGATAAGCCTAGTTCTTGCTTGCTCATGAAGAACTTCTATCAACACACTATAGACTATAGTATGTATTAAGCAAATTGATGTTCAACTGAGGTTTGAATGCAGTTTCTAGATGTGGATAAAAGAGAAACTATACAATGACATGAAAAAAGCATTT
This sequence comes from Salvia rosmarinus, assembly GCA_036937905.1. Lineage (NCBI taxonomy): Eukaryota > Viridiplantae > Streptophyta > Magnoliopsida > Lamiales > Lamiaceae > Salvia > Salvia rosmarinus. The sequence goes on from CM072823.1 coordinate 69,409,760, forward strand.
AAAACATGACAATTTACAGTTGGACTGCCGCATTCTTGCATAAACTAAGGCCCCTCTACGGTTAAAGTGAGGAAGAATATAGAAACTAAAGAAGCTACCAATCAATCAAGTCCTAGCAAGTTATCTTTTGATGTTTACCTTGAAACATAAATGTCCAAATAGAGGATTTTTACACAGGATGAGAGTAGTTCTATCCAGCAAGTTCATACTAAATTAGCTAGAAAGATAAGGAATGGCATCAACAAGAGCCCTAGCATTGTGTCAAAACAGTAAGGATGTCTATATTATGGTCAAATCCTTTTCTTTCACTATTACAGTGGTCACCTTGCATTTGAATACGAATTTTAATATTTCTCTAACTCGCAACTTTTTGAAGCAATCATCTAGCTGCCTATAATCAGAAAAGAGATGCTGGAGTAGCTTTTACGAGGAAATCTCTCTTCTGAGACGTAACTATCTGCAGTGCTTTAACAATACAATTTTCTGTAACAACATTACTCTGAAGAATGGTGATGGTACCTGATCACCATCTTTGATCCCGTATTTTTTAATGCAAGCAACATCGAGAATTAGCTTTTGGCCTTCATAACACAAACAGAAGTGGCTCCACACAAGGCACCTGCAACAGTCGTGAATCTTGCAACAGTCAAAACTCATGAATCTTGCAAAGAGTTAAGACTATCAACTAATCTTTATCTCCAAAAAAATTCAAGAATCTGGCAACAGTCAAAAAGAGATTCTGCTGACACTATTGGTCTTTCAAAAGAAGGCTAAGCTTCTATGTTTCATCACCATTTCTGAAATTCAAACCGCTGAAATTCCTGATACAGTTTTAGTTAAGAGCACTAAAATCTTGATTGTGAATAAGATATGTACCTCTAGTAGAGGACAATTTCACAATTTTGGAGGAGGCACAATCTTCAATATAATAATAATAATAATAATAATAATAATAATAATAATAATAATAATAATAATAATAATAATAATAATAATAATAATAATAATAATAATAATAATAGAGAATTAACGTACAAACAATCACATCTTTATCATCCAACACACAAAATAGATTTGTCAATATTTCACAAACAGCCACATCTGAAAGAAAAAGAAACCAGGATTTGTAATCTTCCACTTTCATACCATAATTTTGTTCTTTCATCTTCTGGAAACTGATCGAACTCCTCCTCCCGGCCACTGTAGCATTTCTAGCCACATGAAGACCTGCAAAATCAAGATTCATACTAAAATAAACCTTACAAAAAAGAAAAAACAATTAAAAATGGGAATCAAGAAAATGGTCGTTTCAATATTTACTGAAAGAAGAGCCGTCCAATTTAAGAACAGAGAGTTTGAGAAACTGCTGCTCCGGAAGCTTTTGGTAGGTGAGACTTGAGAGTCCGGTTGTAAAGAGAGAAGGGGATTAGTTTTTTGGTGGGTCGATTTCTCGTGTTCGTTTTAGGCAAAACTTCACCATTAAATCCGATTGTCAGCAGAAACATTTTACTATGTTATTCATCAAGAACAAGGAAGAAGAAAGTGAAGTGCTTTCTTGTAAACTGCAAATGGTGTTTGTTTTTTAAATAAAGGTAACCGTTATGTTTATATGGTTGTGTTTTGGAGTGGAGGGAATGTTTGGGAGAGTTTTTATTTTTCTTTAAATTGCAAAATTTATTTTGGGTTATTATTAAGTTTTAGCTCGAATTTTGACCTCATACTACATTCTAACTCAAATTTCTAAATATTATAAATATAATTCAAATTCATCTAGGTTGTTTACTTTTTAGTTTAAGTTAAAACTCATCCAACCTGAAGCTTATTATAGTGTCGAAAACTAGGTTGACATCTTATAAAAAATAAAAACATTAGAAACTCATCCTTCACATCACCATATCAAGGTCAATTATTGGATTAAATCCTAAACTATTTGGTTTGTCCCAAAAATATCCTAAACTTTCAATAATATCGATAAAATACCGACTATCAATATTGTACAAAACATCATTCTAATGTTTTTATCAACGAAATCTTGACTTGGATTTTCATGACAACAAAGTGACGTCGTTTCAACGAGAATAATTTTAAAAGTTTATAATGGCTCATTTAGTTATCATTTTTATAAACACAAACATATTTGGTGTTTATTTTGTTTGATCAGATTACGAATTTATAGAAAGATAATAAATATGAATATATTTGGTAACTAGAAGAGATAAATTTAATATTTAGTCAGATAACAACCTTAACTATGTAAAAATAGATATCATATGCAATCGGATGTTCACCAACAATTGCAAAAATGTATTCATGTTTATTATCTTTCTATAAATTCGTAATCTGACGATCATCAAACAAAATAAACACCAAATATGTTTGTGTTTATAAATAACTAAACAGAGCCATCATAAACTTTTTAAAATTATTCTGTTGGAAACGACGTCGTTTTTGTCACATGAAAATCCAAGTCAGTATTTCGTTGATAAAAAAACATTAGGAATGATGTTTTGGTACAATATTGATAGTTCGGGTATTTTATTGATATTATTGAAAGTTTAGGATATTTTTGGGACAAACCAAATATTTTAGGATTTAATCCAATAATTGCCCCCATATCAAACGTTTTATCTCTTAACATATGGCGGTACATGTAAACTTCAATTGTTAGAATTTTAACTCGGGCTAAAAAATGAACAATTGAGATAAATTTGATCTATATTTGTAGCATTATAGATATGGGCTAAAATGTTTAGAAAAAATTTGGAAGTATGTTACACATTAATATATTCCCTCTTCACTAAAAGACAACAGAATTATTTTTCGAACTTACAGGCTTCTGTTTCATGGCCAAGAATCAACAATCAAAGAAAAAAGAAACCAATGATGATTTACATTAAATTGTTCAATCTTCCAACTCAGACATTTTCGATTTCTTGTTTCTGCTCCTTCTCATCTGCGACAGATTCACAGCTGTCTTCTGCAGCAGGAGGGCTCTCGAACATTTCATCACTTTCTAATGCAGCAAACTTCTCCTTGTCTCCTTTGAGCAGCTCGACCACCTCGAGCATCGTCGGTCTCTTCTCCGGCTGATTGTGCGTGCAGATCAGTCCGACAAAGACGACTCTCTTGAGCTCCTCTTCATCGTACTTCCCGTCAAGCCTCACATCCGCAAGTTCTCCGAACTTCTGTTTGCAAGCCAGAGGCAGAGCCCAGTCCGTGATAGGGCGTTTCGTCGTCGAGCTGAGCTTCTCTAGAGGTTTCTTGCCACTGGCGAGCTCGAGCAAGAGAATGCCGAAACTGTAAACATCACAGCTCTCGGATGCCTTACCTAGCATCGCGTACTCCGGGGCAAGGTAGCCGAGGGTACCCTTGACCCTCGTGGTCACGTGCGTTGCACCATCGGGAATGAACTTTGCGAATCCGAAATCAGCGACATGGGCTTTGAAGTCGGAATCTAGCAGCACGTTGCTGGCTTTGATGTCTCGGTGGATTATGTGCGGGGTTGCATAATGGTGTAAATAGCTGGAATCGAACAAGTGTTAAGAGTAGAAGGAGGAAGATAAGAATAGACCGAGCACACGTCGTATTGAGTACTTACACGATGCCTTCAGCAGCTCCAAGAGCGATGCTCATCCGCCTTGTCCAATCGAGATGACACTCAGCAGAGTGTTGCCCGTGAAGATGCGACAGTAAGCTCAGATTGGTCATGTAGTCGTAGACAATCAGACGCTCTTGGCCTTCAGCACAATAGCCCCGTAAAGTGAGCAAGTTTTTGTGGCGTACACGAGCAAGTATCTCGACTTCAACAGAAAACTGGACCTCTGCCTTGTTACTCCCTGACTTTAACCTTTTTACAGCAATCTGTTCGAGAATGAATGACAGATAAAGCAAGCATCAATAACCAATAACATAAAAGAAGGGTGACGTTTCATCTAGCTCAGCATGGAGATCACATTTGCAGAAAGGGAACTTTTGAGTTTTTCGTAACTCTAAGCAAGGAACAAAAAAAGAACGATAATTTATCCCACTCTCAGTTTTGAGAAACTAAATTCAGTGATTTGTTTCTAATTGCTCAGAACTTGGGCAGTATAGATGCTTTGATTATGTGTGATGCTGAGACAAGCAAGAGTATTTGCTCAAGCTCATTGGACATGAAGAAATCTTAATTATAAGAGAGCAACATTGGCGCAATATTAGCTAAATGAATGATTTTACCTTTAAATATGGGTCCAAAGAGTAAACGGAGGTAAGTTTGAGAAGGTGATTGAATAATCAGCTTCTCATCCCCTTGTCATGAAGTATTCGACATTCAGTATATAGTCATGTTTACCTCGTTCATATCAACAACTCTATTAGGCAGTAACTTAAAGCAAAATTAGGTTTTCAAAAAAATATATATCAAATCAAGGCAAGAATAATATCACTGAAGGAAACATTAGCCTTATACACATTTTGCTTAATAGACTAACCAAAGTAAAATTGAACACATTGAACCCGAAAATGATTTCAATACAGCTTCAAACCACTGATTAATCATCTCAATCTGAGATGGCAAAACAGGAGAAAAGACACTCAAAGGCAATAATGCAGGTGGGGTGCACTATCTAGGTTAAGACTATGACCATTTTAATGAAAACTTAGCATCTGCATTCAAATCTTTCCATGGATGGAAAATACCATGAATAGTCCAACTATCAGCAAATCACATATTTCTTTGATGAGCATTGATAGTGCTGACTTAAAACACCATTAGCACAGCTTAAGAGGTGTCACTTTGTTGAAAATTAACATCATCAAACAGAAACATAAACTACCTCTTTCCTATAACAGTGGAATACTAGAATGTGGTAGAAGCAAAATGGATCCATCATTGTAAGACGATGGAAGCTTGAGAAACGAGAAGAATACGATGAAGTCTTACTTGAGAACCATCCCAGAGCTGACCCCAATAAACACTGCCAAATCCACCTTCTTCTAGCTTGTTATCATAGTTAAAATTATTTGTAGCTAATTGCAATTCTTTCAGAGAAAAAATCCTCCATATTGTCTCCTTTTTCCCCTGTTTTTTCCTGTAAAAATAATAATTAAAATAAAATAAAATCATGTCCATGCAACTACATTTGAATCCAGAAGAACTCCTCGAATTCCTTATCAATATTGAATTGACATATCAAGATTAGAGGAGAAAGAAACATATACAGAGAGAAAAAGGTCAAAAATAAGCCATTTTGCCACACTCTCTAGAATTTATGCAGCAGAAGAAAATGAAATACTAATAATCACTAATGAATCAAATTGAGGGTTTATTTTTAATAGAGCTGAATAAGAACAAAAGGCTAAAAATTCAAATAAACAAAAAGCAGTAGAAATAAACATTCACCTAATTAAATTGAAAACTTACCGATCTGAACCCTTAACACAGAAAAAATTGAGCAGAAATCCATAAATCTCTACACGCAACCCACTATGCAACCCCCGCAGTACCAGGACTAATTTATGCACAATAGCGCCGCCATGAAACCCCTTCTCTCACTAAGAATCCATAACCTTAGCAAAGCTACAAACTGTGAGGATTTAAAGACGAGAAAAATGGGAGAGTTTCCTAGTTTTTTAGAGCGATCCTCTTGAAGGAAGCAGATGTTTCACCGGTTTGAAATGTTCGCAGCAAAGAATGTGAAGTGAAAGAGAAGGGAGGCTTATTAAAAATCGACAAAACGCAACACGTAAAGCTGATTGGGTCTTGGGTATTGGTGACAGTGGTCCTTGGAGAGAACGAGCGAGAGAGGGAGAGATGCCTTTCTCTTGTTTCTCAACTTTGTTTGAAAGTTTATTGGATCTTTCCTCTTCCAGAATTCAAATTCCCAATGCTCTGCTTGTCAACTTTCTTCCAGCTATTTAAATTTTAGGGGGCGGAACTTATGTACCCATCTTTGTGAAATTATATTTCACTCATATCCATTAATAAAATTTACTATACCACATATCCATTTCATTAAATTACTATATCTTCTGTAAAGTGATGTGAGAGAAAGAATCGATTCTTTTTTCGTGCAAATTCGTAGATTCGACTTCATTAACAAAATTTACTACTCAATCGATTTTTGCAGATTCTTTTGACTACTTTTGGTCCTTTTTACTAAATGGCAAATTAAGATTCGTTCAATTTGGCGAGAACAAATTACTACACTCATACCCATTCAATTTCAATAACAGGCGAAACAAATTACTCGGACCATTCAATTTCAATAACGTTACTTGGCAGAACAAATTACTCCGGAGAGACAAGGATTCTTTGATTCAAAAGAGAAGTCTAAAGAAGAAGAAAAACCTATATTAAATTTGAAAGTTGGGAGGGAGAGAGTAGAGAAGAAGAAAAAAATCGTGGAGAGGTGCGGTTTTCACGAGAGAAGAAGAAGATAATTCAAGCACAAATTTTCTCAAACAAGGTAAGTTATTAATTGCGAAAACTTGAATTTAAGCTTTGGAATATTGTTTAAAACTTTAGATTTCGGTCAAATATGTGATTCGGTTGACTAAAGCAAGTCTCCGATCGATTTCAATCAAATTTGTTCTCTCCTATCGTATCGAAAAGTTCAATTGGTCGATCAAACAATCTAATAATTAGTTATTAATAATTAGTTATTAATTGAAATTATTAATTGAATTTTGTAATGATGCAGGTATTATTTTCGAAGGCAATATGTCGCATTTACGGTATGTTTTCGTGTGAACCCTTAGTTATGTTTACCTTAAATATATTTTGTAATTGAGATTGGATAAATGTTGGTAGATGTGATTGAATAATATGATTGTATATGATTGAATATGAGTAGTTGAATTATGTTATTGAGATTGGATAAATGTTGGTAAATGTTATTGAATAATATGATTGTATATAATTGAATATGAATACGTTGAATTATGTTATTGAGTATGTTAATATTGTTTATGGCTTGTATGTTTTCGAGATATCTGTTTGGAATATGATTGAATAAATGGCGTTTATGGTATATGATTGAATAATATTTCATTTATGGTTTAGAATGGTTAAATTGTATTACTTAATTATGGCCAGTTTTTGATAGGTGATTTGTAGTTCTAATTATTTTTTATATTTGTATGATAGGATGTTTATTGATGCGAATTATATACAAATGAAATAATTATTGTAGTAGTTTGTTGGTTTGTTGTCGTTGTGTAATATGTGACATTGATATAATTGTAGGTCGATCCTTTTTCTTGAGGCCTACCACGATAAATGTGGTGGCGGATGTAAAGACTTATTATAGGATGATTATTTTAAATATATTAAGAATGTCTTGCTAGATAAGGCGCGAAGAGTTGGTAGATATGTTTAGGGGTTGCTTTGGTCATCCGATTGATTGGACTCCGGCCTAAGTCTAGTTTTCTTTGCACCATTTAGTCTCCCGTCGGATAGAGCCTACGCATCCGGAGATGTATTTTTCATCAATGGAAGATATATATTTTTCCATTAAAGATTATGCTCTAGTCACCTACCGCAATTTGAGTCATCATCATTTGATCCCACACTGACTACGACTTGAGCGACGTTGAGGTCTATAGCCTTTTTGCGGGGCACACAGATTACATTCGTAATCTAGTAGATAGATTTTGTAGTAGTGATTTTAGTGATGATGTAGATCTTCGTCACTATTTACGTGTGGCCCACGTTATTACCCTCTATGGGTTCGTATTTGGATACGATACGGGAAGATAATAAATGATTGGGTTTGGGCATTGGTTGACGATCCGGAGGCGTTTGCCGATTTCCGTGGGGGCCTACGGTTACGGATATTGAGATATTATACGACGCAATGTCAACCTAATGCTCAATACCACTTTTACGGACCGATCAGGCACTATATGCTTGGTCACCGAGATCATACCAGCTTGGGAAGTATAGCGGGACGTACATCAATCCCACAACAGTCCGAGAGTGTTGAGGTGGAAGTTCAAGAGTAGGCTCTCACCGCAGCTTCTGATCACTTTTTGAGCAAGAGGTATTGAATTTTATTATAATTTTAAATCATGTATGAGGTATTGTATTTATTAGAATATTAAATAACATCTTTCAATTTATTGTAGGTCGATTATCATCTCACATCCATCGAGCCGGACTCATTCGAGGTTAGCACCGTTCTTGGGTGTCTGCCTCACACCTCTCCACTCGGTGTGAATTTTGTTATACCGTCAAATCCTTTGAGGGAGGGACGACAGTTCCCTTCTCGTGGTGGTGTGTCTCATCCACCTCCGGTGGATGAGCCTCGACGCAGACGCCGAGTTCGGCGAGGCTCCACGGTTTGTTGAGGATCCCGATCTTCGTGGTCTCCATCGAGCAGCCTCGAGCCTTCACCTTCGATACCCGCCCGAGGACATCGTCGGTTGGGTTCGTTGAGGTTCCGGTTGTTGATGAGCTGCAACGGTCATATGTGGATAGCCGTCCATCCGCTGAGAGACGGATACGGGAAGACATACCAGGAGGCGGCTTCATCGACGGTGGTGGTGAGCACCAGGCGTCTTAGTTCCGCCGATCGTCGTTGGATTCGAGAATCTATCCGGAATCTGTCCGGGAGGGAGGACAGGCGGGCTGACGCATCGAGAGGTCTATCAAGACAAATTTATTCCAAAGATAAAGTGGTTTGAAAACCTCTTAGAAGACTCGATGTGGTTGCACACATAGGGATGATCTGACTACACATGCACTCATGTCCCACGTCATCCGGCGACGACGACGAGAGGTGAAGATCGAGACCACATCACCGCCCGATCCGGATGTCCTCGAGGCATGGACATATTGAGCCGGCCGAGGCGAAGATCGATCAGTGATACCCTCCCCGCTACTCACCGGATCCATGGTACCGATCCGGAACTACATCTCATCATTCCATGATGGGATGGACCTATTTAGTGATCGACGCCTCGGACGCGTCGTGAGGCAGACTTTCGAGCCCGTGCAGCAGCAGTTGGAGCAACAGGTAACTATTAAGTCTCATATTTGGCAGTTTATAATATTTCATTATATTTGTTATGTTTTTCATTTTCTCTAAATTAAATGTTTGTAGTTCGGGATCCGGAGAGGTGAACGGGCACGGAGACCTTCGGCTGTAATGAGGTCACCATACGTGAATAGCCCGATGCCACGTCCATTATCCGGTGATATAGTGATAAATTACCAGCGTTTCTTGAACACAAATAAGGCAACGATGGTTGTTCGGGGTACTGATCGACAAGTCCAGGTTGCATTTTTCGTGAATATCGAAATGCCAGAGAGGCGTTTTGATGTTCGGATACGTTTTTATACAATATGCTTCGTTTTTTTTAAGTACATCTACTTATATTGATATGTATCCCTAAAATAATTTTGCAGTCGTCGATCTATTCATGGTGTATTTGAGGATGAGACTCGATGCGGGATCGACGTATTGGATGGGGTGGATTATCAAACACAATCATCCTCGATCTTGGTTTTCGTAAGTCTTTAATACAATCAATATATAGTATATATGTGTAGTATCTCTAATTACTTAATTTTCAATGTTGAATAGATGTTTCGCAAAACCAATGGTCCGAGGTACACGCAATGCTTTCGTCCCGCATTCAAGACCCGCGTGAGGCACCATTGATCATGACCCCGAGCATTGCTTCTACATGGCAGCCACCATCGCATTGGATAGCGATTGTCCTCGGCATGACGGGTTATACATCATGGTTACGTGCCACGCAGGTAACCTTATTTAATACAATAAATATTAATTTATCTAAATGGTTACGTGTCCTTGTTTATTTTATCTAAATATTAATTTTTATAGATCATTATCCCTTGCGTCATCGAGCGACGTTTCGCGATAGTACGCGTGGATATGCACTCTGGTCATTGCGTGCTGTTTGACTCGCGTATTTGGAGGATGGACCGGGATCAAGTGGATGCGAGGATGATGGACTTCGTGTGCTGACTAGATTATTGCGGCCGTTTCTTCTTCACTAGATGGTTCGAGGCTAACTCCCACCGATACCACCATGGAATAATGATGCGATTATTACACGAGCTGCCTCTTCGAGGTATTTGACCGAGAAGGCGATTTCGATGGTCCATTTGCGTGCATGATCGTGGAACGCCTTATTTCGGTTCACCGAGCATCGAATGGGGTACGTCTAATGTTGTAGCATATAGACATAAAGTAGGTGGAAATATATATGAGATATGTGATCCATATAAGAGTTCGAGAGGAAGAGGAAGAGGAAGAGGTAGAAATTAGCATGTCTTGGTATATTGGTATGTATTTGTATATTGGTATGTATTGGTATATTGGATGCAAATGGATGTTCATATTATTTATCGAATATTTGATTATACGATAGTTATTAATCCTCGTGACAACAACTTAGTATTTAACTCAAGCTAAGATCGTTGAATGAATTTGTGTCTTTGTTTTTGAAGAATCATAGCTCAATGAAATAAGTATTACATAACCCAGTAAAAATGAAACAGACGTTATTCGAGTTAAATTTATTTTTACTAGAATAAACTACAATGAGATTTGGCATATTGATCGTCCATTAGACTTGAAATGTCTCCTTCAATGGAAATGTTCTTCTTCTTCGCCTCTCCCCATCTACATCTCATCGATCAAGAACAAGATATCGAAACGTAAATCTCAAACTAAACATAAATCTTAGGACTCAGGTTTAAGTCAATGTTAGGTGAATACGTTAAACATACACTTTAACCTATAAAGCAACGAGCAATCGATAAGATAGTCTATCGAGAAATGAACAAAACGGTCTCCAAAAGCAGGCGAGAAGGAAGCAGAATCAAGACTAACATGCATCCGTCGATGTAGATAAAATAAGCAACGAAACCACATACTAGCACTCCATTAGTACTAAAACTCGTGAAGATCAAAGTTTTCACCGCTATTCAAACAAACAAACGTACGAAAAAGAAAATGGAACGAAAAAAAAATAGGCGAGAAGGAACCTTTACCTCGATTTGGTGATGGAAACGATCGAAATTGTATGAGAAACACAACCACAAAATAGAAAGAAGCAATGTAAGAGCGACAATCACAATCATCCCGAATTGGACTTCATCGCTCAAGCTTCTTCTTTTTTTTTTTTGATAAAAGATTAATGTTTTAGTTAGTGAGATATATATGTGTTACGACGGATTGTTGATGTTTAGCGACGGATTTTTCCGTCGCTGTTCGCATGTTTTTTTGTAGTGTCAATTCAATTCAATTTGATTAAGTTAAAATAATAATAATGTTAATAATATCTTTACATGAATGTTTTCTTTCATTACAATGTCACTCGTCTCTGGATAAGTAAGGACACTTCCGACGCGTATGAGATTCATTACCACACAAGCTACATGTCCGTAGTGCACGACTTCTACTACTCGATCCCACTTCTGTTGGATGACGATATCGACCCACTTTCGGGCGCCCAGCCTGACGGACTCTATTAGGAGGCATAACTGTAATTCCAGCAACATCTGGAGGAACAGTCCAACTAGATCGTGGTGAACAGATTGATCCGATACGAGTATGCTTCGCTAGCTTTGCGAATGGTAGTACTCCCCACATAGTTAGATATATGGTGACCTTTATGACTAAAAATTTATATAATCAATTATATGTAAGTGAAATCAATTTGATCAAAAAATTAACATAATTAAACTTAAATTGCACCATATAGTCTGCAATGAAGATGAGAACACGGTATCATATCCATGTCCCACTCCAAACACGCATACGATTGCGTATTGAGATTGACTCAATGTTTTGCTTGGTGCTTGACTTTGAAAGTGGAGTCGATGAGGCACTACATCGTATCTGCGTGATAGTTCCATTGATACCATCATCTTACGCGTTGCTTCAGGGGTCAATTCAGCCGCGTACCTCTTTGTTGCTTCATGTCTCTCATCGAACCATTTTTCTGTAATGTGACGGATTGCCTCAATCATTGAGCAAATTGGCAATCGTCAGCCCACAATATTCGAGAATTGAATGATTACGCAATGTTCGATGTCATAAAACTGTAGCGCCTAACGGGGCACTGTGATCTAGCCCACTTCTGCACTCCAACCTCCACCAACTTGGTATATGCGCCACTACCATCGGCCTTCACGAGAGACTTTAACATAGCCATCGCTTTTTCAAAGTGTGCATCTTGGTACGCATAAGCGGCTTTCTGAAATAACTTTGCGGATGGTTGCCCAAACGGGGTGATTTTTTTCAGCAGATGGTAGTAGCATAATCCGTGTGTTGCATCAGGGTAGACACACTTGACCGCGTTCATTATACTGACATGGGCATCTGAAACAATCAACATCTCTGGATTTGATCCATAAGCAGCTTGTAGTCGAGATAGAAACCAAGTCCATGAGACATCATTCTCGATCGGACCAATTCCATAAGCTAATGGAAAAACTTGCTCGTTGCCGTCCTTTGTCACGGCAACGAATAATATGCCTTTATTGCGGCCCTTCAAGTGCGTACCGTCGACTACAATCACGGGTCGGAGGCACAATGTGTACGCCAATCTGCATGAACCGAGCGCGACAAAGAGGTGACGGAACCGACCATCTGATCCAATATCCAAGTCAGTCATCGAACCGGATTGCTCATCCGTAACATATGCAGATAACTAGGTAGTAGCTGAAATGATTCTTCATGTCCACCGTATATCATCTCGATCGCCCTATTACGGGCTCGCATTGCTACACTGTATGTAACGTGTACACCGTACTCTCGCTGCAAATCAGCCATAATGGACCTCGGCTTTAGCACTTCACCGTCTTCGCGTATTTTTCGTGATATGTATGCTGCAATTACACGGGCATTAACCTTCCTTACTCCGATATTCACTAGGTTCTGTGCGCAAGTATGTATAGCATCAAACTTGCGGACAAACCAAAATCCACCTTGCTGCGATGCACGTAGTAGAAAAGGACACTGATTATGATATCGACATTTGAATGTAATCCTCGAATTATCGGATCGAGGAATAACAAATTCTACTCGACGTTCCAAATGCCATAGCCCCACGGATATCTTCAGTTCACCCTTGTTGTCGAAGATGGAACCTTCGCTCAGCTCATCGGGGTCTGGAACCGAGTCCAGAGGACGAGCAAAGAGATTAACTGAAGCATCATGAGGAATAACAGGGACTAGCCAGTTGCTCATCTCCTCAACTTCTTCTGGCTCTAGGCCTCCTACGTGCTCTTGCGTGTTACTCTGCATAATCGTAGATAGAAGCTTCCCGAATCCACCCTCTCGACGGATCCATGCGTCAAACTCTACAAATGAGCCATAGCTCACCAAAGCAGACTCGCGATCTTCTTCCTCTTCATCCGACTGCTTCATCTTCTTCTTCAACGTAGTCGTCGTCATCGCCGTCCTCAACAAGTGTATCACCCCCGGTTGTGGTTGCGGATATGTTGGAAATGTAATTCTGGATGGATCCATGTGTTGCGGCATATATTGAGATGTATCGACATCAAACCAATCGATGATGTAAATTGTTGTGTCAACGACGCATCGAACGATATGTTTTGAGAAGTGTAGTCATATGTTGACGAGGATGGTATCTCAAACGAAGGTCTATATAGTTCTTGCTCCGATTGGGATGTGTCGGCATCGTGAGTCACATAGACCTCTGCTTGGGCATCATGAGCCAATCGAAAAGTTGATCATCATTACTCAAAAGTAATTTGATAATTCTACCACTCGAGATCTCGATAGATAATGCATTGGTAGGTTGTACTCAACGAATTTCCCAACATAATTTGATTAATCATCTCTATGAACTCCCGAGATAATTACATTGTCCATTCGAACAAAGGTATTTGATGATACCGCCAATGTAACATAAAGAAGGATCCCACCGCCTCCATATCGAACAATAATGCTCTTCCATCGCGACATCTATAACAAATACAAGATTACATTAATGAAATATACTGATCTTAATATGATTTTCTAATGTACAAAACAAATATACATTCTAATCAAATATACAAATAAGAAAAAAATAGCAATCTAATTAAATAAATAAAGTCTCTTACAATAAATTAATTAAAGGGACTTATCTAATAAACAATTATGTCGGCACTTATCTAAACGAATTATCCAATAATTATATCCAATTATCTAAACGAATTATGCAATAATTATAAATAGCGTAAACAATCGAATTATCTAAACAAATAAGCAAAACAAATCTAAACAAAATTAACAATAATTAATGTAAACAAAATTAACAATAATTAATCTAAACAAATTTAACAATAATAAATCTAAATAAAACTAACAATAAGAAATCTAATATCATAAACAACAATAATTCAAGATTATCCTAATTGATTTCATTTAAAATTAATTTCGTGGATTATCCTAATTGATTTCATTTAAAATTAAAACAACAAATAATTCAAGATTATCCTAATTGATTTCATTTAAAATTAATTTCGGGATTATCCTAATTGATTTCATTTAAAATTAAAATTAAGGAATTGGTCGAATGGAGAGAGGGATTTTTAACTTAATTTAATTAAAGTATGAATTAATTAGTTATTTACATTATAATTAATTACTATATTCATCCTAATTGAAAACTTAAGATAAGTACACTAAAATTATCCTAATTGAAAAGACTTATATGATAAGTTCATTTAATATTAATTTCTAAAACTAAAATCTATCTCCGTTGAACACATTGATGTCTCCTATCGATATTTCCTTGTTTTCAATCGACCGGAGACATCAATTAATAACTAATTAATAATTAGTATTAAATTCAATTGACAATTCGAAGATTTATCGACCGGAGACATCAATTAATAACTAATTAATAATTAGTATTAAATTCAATTGACAATTCGAAGATTCCGGTCGACAATTCGAAGATTTCGGTCGACCGGAATCATGATTAAATAAGTTGTTTTTATTATAATTCTTCTTTCCTCGACCGGAATCAATCAAAAAAATAATTTAAACGTAAAAATCCATCTCTCCGGTCGATGATTCCATGATTCCGGTCGACCGGAATCATGGTATCATCGACCGGAGAGATGGATTTTTACGTTTAAATTATTTTTTTGTAAAACCATGATTAAATGATTTAACTATTATATATACAATTATGCAATTAATTTAATTATGCTATTATAAAACATCTAATTTCACCTAAACGAATTATATCCAATTATATATACGAATTATGCAATAATTATCTAAACGAATTATATCCAATTATGTATACGAATTATGCAATAAATTCAAAACACTAAACGAATTATCCAATTAATTTAATTATCCAATTAATTTAATTATCCAATTAATTTAATTATGTAGATGAATTATATAAATTATGCAATAAATTCAAAACACTAAACGAATTATCCAATTAATTTAATTATCTAAACGCAATAATTTATCCATACCAATAAACAATAATAAATCTAAACTAAATTAACAATAATAAATCTAAACACAAATTAATATCATAAACAACAATAAATTCAAAACATGTGTCGAAAATAAATAAAAATTCGAATAACTTACTTGTTGAGACATAGCTGCTGGTTCTGGATTGAAGAAATAAATTTGAAAATTTTGAATATAAAATCGAAATGAACGAACGAAAATTAGAGGAGCAAGAGCAAGAGCAATTGGTTGGATTTGTATTTGTTACGATCGATTGTATAAATAGGAGAGAATTGGTTCAATTATTGGTGATCAAATCTTTGTTCAGCAATTTTTCTGCAATTTTTCAAAGATTTATTTGTCTTCTTCAATTTTTCTCGCAATTTTAGTATAGCTTTTACTTTTCGTAGTACTATTTTGTGCAGATATTAATTATCTGTAAATATTAAGGATAATTTCAATATTAAATATTTCAAAATTAATAAGTTGTGAGTTGTGTAAGTGGATGAAAAGAAATTAATATTTTATTAAAAGATTGGGTTAAATTAGATTGAATATAAATATTAATTTAAATATCATACATTCAATTTAAATTAATTAGTATTAAATTAATTTGATATATCTTGTTTCCGATTAAAAATGGCTGATTCCGTTGACCCTTTTATGTTTCCGGTCGACCGGATACATGAATAAATAATTTGTATTAATTTCATCGCAAAAATTGAAGTTTCGGTCGATAATTCCTCTCTCCACGACCATTTTATGTTTCCGTTCGACGGAGATAGGAATTAATTAAAATTGTTATTTTCATTTTAAAATTCAAATTCGGTCGATGAAATCCAAAATTCGGTCGATGATTCCTTGATTCGATCGACCGAAACAAGGAATTGTCGATCGAATTTTGGATTTTTGTTAATTAATTTTTGATTCATTTATGTTTTTTATTTAAAAAACATGATTCGATGATTTAATTATTTTTTCTCACACTTTTAACATGATTAAGTGATATATAAAAACATGATTCGAATATATAAAGTAATTTAACATAATAATATCGAATACATCGAAAATAATTTCGCAATCATTTATTGATTCACGTGTTTGTTATGTTTGGTCGGTGTTATGTCAATTTCACATCGAAGACCGCACAAAGACTCAATAGATATATATTAAAAATGGCATTTGAGTATACACGTATCAAATTTAAAATATGGATATAGGTTGTACACACTTTTGTAAAAGTGTGTACTTGTATATATTTCCCTAAATTTTAATTACTTCTAAAGGAAAATAATGAGTGTGTTGAGAAAATACTGAGTATCATCTTTTGGGAGAGAAAATAAAAAGGATATGTGAGAAGATTAATATGTCATTATATATTAGTCTTATATAGAGGATTTGTAAAAGTTGTGTGGGATATTATAGTGTAAATAGTCAAATTTAATGTAAAAACAGCAATTTATCATGGTTAATTTCATTATTATAATAGAATAACTAGTATTTTCATGCATGCGATTTAAATAAAACCTTTGTAGAGTTTATGCTACGTAAACATACAAGATCCTAACTTTCTTACTCAAAGCTATATTGTCTCTGCTTATCTTGTAATGGTATTAGTAGCATCTAGGGATGTCAACGGACGGTCTTTACCCGGACCGATCTGAAACCGTTCAAAGCCCATTAAATTTTAAAACAACGGTTCCGTTCCGGTTCCGGTTTCAGAACCGTTTGGACCCGGACCGGTCAAGACCCGGACCGTTTTATCCGGTTCCGATCCGACCCGGTCATTTTTTATTTATTTTTTAAATTAATGCCAAATAAACGTATTGTTCGAGTCAACAAAATGACATGATTGTTATGTTAGTTACCGCATTATTATTTAATATTGGCGATGGGTATATTTCGTTGATATTTTAGACGATAAATACGATTTAGAATTTGTTAAAAAAAAAAACAACAAATGAGGTTATTCCATAGGCCAGGTGATGGAACTTCACGAAATTACGAAAATAAACAGAAAAAAAAAATATTCAGAATGAGGTTATGATTGTCTGGATTAAATTTAACTAAATATGACTAAATAATTGGAAAACATAATTGGTTGGCATATTTGGTGCAGTTTGTAGAATCAAATATTTCGAACCTCCAAATTGTAAATAAGTATTGCATAATATTTTATTTTTTCAAGTAAATATAAGGTCATCATTAAAATAAAATTTGATATTTTCTATATAATTCACGTGAAGAGCTTAAATTTCAATTCTACCTCTAATTAAACCTTGGCAAGTCAAAACTGTTCTACTGCACTCAAAAATTTGTTAGATTTGTACACAACTAGTTTCAAACCTTCTATTAAATATTTTTGGCTATTTATATCATCCAATAAGCTATAAGAATGGGGTAATTGAGAATAAGGTCCAATGGGTAACCGATTAGAAATGGGTAATACCCGATCCGGATCCATAATTTGATGGTCCGGATCCGATCCGGGTTTAGTATTTACTGGGCCGGTTCCAGAACCATAACCAATACTAAATTACTGGTTATGGTCCGGATAAAATCCGCCCGTTGACACCCCTAGTAGCATCTACCATATTTAAAGTGTCAAAATGTCAAATACAGAATATGTTGGGCTATTTAGCTTTGAAATAATATATATATTCAACTATTGATCAACCATCCCAAGTAATACATGTTGAGCATTCTATGTTCCTCTAATTTTGACAAAACACTCTCGTTATTGTTCTCTGTGTCTACATTCTTCCCTTTAGCCAAACATAAGTTGTTGTGTATGTCTGTGGTTAATGTCTGAGGCCTAAAGTTTTGGGTTTAAGTTCATCTTGACGTAATTTTTAAATTTCTGTATTAAATTGAAAAGAAAAAAAACTGTTGTCAATAAATAAACAGTACTAGAATACGCTCAAATTTACAATTGAAAGAAAACCGTGTGAAATCACTTATGTTGTTATTCCATTAATATTACCCTGTTTCTTAAAGTTTGGAAAATTGATTGTTATTTGTTGGTGAGTTTGACAAGGAAATTTTTGGTCTTTATCCTCTATTTAAAAGTCAGTTTCTGATTTCAAATTAATTTAACATTGATTTGAATGACAAAATTTTGTTATATCAAATAAATAAATAAAAATCAGCTGTCATTAAGTGGATTTGTAATAAGGCTCCTTGATATCTATGGAATCTAAACAATTATTAAAAGGGTGTTCGATTGGAAAATTCAACCTCAAATGAAGTTCGCATACGGAGATATTTTAAAATGTAGTCATTTTCTATCATTTTTCTTCATAGACTATTCAAGTATATATTAGACTTTTTAAAATGAATATGAGATTTCTTACAAATTATGATTTCGAAAAGATTTTCCCTCGAGTCTAGGTTTCTAGGTTTTGTTAATGGGACTTTCTATATTCCTATAGTTCACCACAATTAATGGGAGCTTTTGTTGACTTTTTACGTAAATAAGGTTAAAAAAACAAATATATATAATTGACAATTAACCATATCGTTGAAATAAGCTAGCACTTAAAAGCTGATCGACGAGCATATAATATTATCATAGGACATGGTATATAGACTATGTTTTAACAACTACATTCGGAATAAAACCCACCATTTATTAAGTTTCAAAGACAAATTGACAATCGTTGCTAAACTCTATTTGAACTTATCTTACAGTTTTCTTTTTCTTTTCTAGAACTGATTGCTTATAAACCTTACCAATTTAAATCAATTAAATAAGTGAAAATACACAATTTTAGCCTAATAAATTGATTTTCTGATAGTTTTAATTTAATAAATCAATGATAACTTAATCAAGAATAATGAATTGATTTTGTAACAAATTTAGTCCGTAAGTGATTTTTTTGGCGTCAAAAATCACAATTAGCACAAGAAATAACATGTAGCCCGCAAATTTTTTCCAACAACGTGAATAACTTGTGCTTTCTATATACCATTTTTCGGCACTGAATATACTTTTTTTGTGCAAAAAAAATTTATATGCTAAAATTATCACAAAATCAAAGTAATAGGCTTGATCGAGGTACTATTGATTCATTAGGCTAAAATTATCATTTAATTTATCATACTAAAATGTGTGTTTTCCCATAAAATAATTATAGCAGGATGACATCTACTGGCTTAACTTACATTTACTATAATTATCTTATGTACAGAGTTGATATATGTTAATAATATTTTATTTTCCCTCTCAAAAAGTAAAATAAACTTATATTATATGTTAAAGCTGATTCGGACCCAATCTCAGAAAATTAAGACTACCAAATTTCGGAGATCTGAAAAAATGAAACCTCTCAAGAAGAATATTGATTTTACATCATGGATTCTTATTCTACAATTACAGATTAAACACCAGGGAAAAGGAATATCAACCGTAGCATTGATTGAGCTAAATTGGAAATACTTTACTACTATTATTATTCAAGGATTACCTCAATCCATGTTATACTTTTGAATAATGGAATGTAGCTGTTGGTGGGCCCTTTCAAACATTATAAATATTTGATTGCAATAAAGACCAGTTAGAAATAAATTATTCCATCTGTCCTATTATTATTGGTTCGTTTTTCTTTTTGGGTTGTCCCATTAAGTTGGTCCGTTTCCAAAAAAGAAAACAATTTTACACTAAAAAGTGCATCGAATTTCGTATCACACACTACTTTACACACAAAACATATTTTTTCTTAATCTACGTGTAAAGGAGCCATGAATATTTACACGGAGAGAGTATTTAAATACTAAAATGAATTAGATACGGGATGAGCAGCAAAACCTGCTCCAATTTAGTGTTGTTGTTCCAAATATAATATTATTATGTGGGGTTAAAAAATAAGTGTCAGTTAGCTAATAGTAGTGGTTATTGCCTATTGGCCGTCTGTTTATTAATCTTTTTTTTCAGATCCAGTAGGAAACATTTGATGTTATCATCACTGCTGATAAATTGTTTCTTTTATGCATATCTATACATATTCTGAATAAAACTGTCTGCATTTAGGTGGGGGCTCTATAGGGCCACTACTAGTAGAAATTGATTCAATTAATAATTGTTACAGTTTAAAATTATTATTTGGTGGCTTCGCACATGAATGTGTGATGCGGCGCAAGTTGCGGATGATTTTATGAAACGCGCGGATCATCCGAAGAATTACCGCAATTCTGGGAAGTTTCAGATTTCGAGGAAAACTTAGTGTTTTTCGGGTGTAATCGATGTTCTGAGAAATACTCATTGCTTTGCAATGATTGATGGCGGACTTCGGGCAAACTCCATCGTTTAGAGGGCCAAATTCGCAGTTTAGTGTTTTTCGGGGTTATTTTGTAATTTTGGATATTTGTTTTGGCCCTTTTGGCATTTCTTGTATTTTCGGATATTAGGGTTGGTATTTAATCTCCGTTTGCTTCATTTCGTTGGCAGTCTTTTGATATTTTATGAAATTGAGATTTATCTATTATCGTCAATTCTCGGTATTCCTTTGAATCAACGAGTTTTGATCTTGTTCTTCCTGTTCCACGCACACACACTGCATCAATGTGGCCATTTGGATTTTGAAGTTTTCTCGCTTGTTAGATATAATAATATGATGGTTCGCCTATTTTTATTTTTATTTTTATTTTTATCTCTGTTTCTTAATTTTTTTTGAATATGTACATACATTAAAATGTAAGTTTTAAATGTGTTATTAAAGACATATAATAATAGTACCAGAATAAATATAAAACATAAATATATGTGAATAAATATTAAGCATAATTATGTATTTGATATGACTTAATACCATTATATATAAAAAACTGAAAGCATAAACCAAATTTATAAAGTAAACGTTATGAAAAATCCCACTAATGTAGAAAACGTTTTTAATTTTGTATAACAATATGTCTAAATTAGTTAAATGGTCATATTACGTAAATCAAACTTTTATAATTTTATTTTCCACATTTTTTGAAAATTAATATACAAATAAAAATATAGCTTAGACATGTTACCAGAGGTCCAGAACTTTACAGCAGAATGATAATATTACTTACTGCATTTCTTTTACTATTATTTAGCTGAAGAGTGACAACTTTATTTAAAAGAAAAAGCTGATCATACAAAAATATTTCATAGGATAAAATAATTTCTTTTTTGGTGGAGATAATAATTAATAGATATTTCATTATGTTCTCCATTTGATAAGCACACATTCATGAACACATTTAGTTCATACATACTCCCAATTCTTTTATACCAATCGCTTCATAAGGGTTGTCGGTTTGAACAGTTTCTCAATTATGTGGATGAGGCACTAAGATGCTTGAAACAAATTCAATTTTACAAAACATGTGCATGCATTGAAATTGTTACTATTGCAATTCTTTTAATTTTTAAAAATCAACTAATTCGACTTAATATACATTTAGATTTCATTAAAAATAAAACTTGTCCAGAAATCAAATTCCAAACTACATGGAGCACTCAAGCTCGAGCCTAATATCGAACTTCAAAATTAATTGATCAGGCAACCAAAAGCATATGGATATGGGAAAAAGAACATATAATTATGAATTTATGATGCCCTCCCAACAAATCACTGATTGTCAATATGAGGCGTTGAAGAAAATAAGAAAAACACGACATCGATCTAAGGAGCAAACTGAACCAAGCAGAAGTTAAAGAAGTCTGCTACAGAAAAACATATAAAAGTTCATGACCTATTTGTGCATTCAAATTTTTTATTTTTAAGAAATCCTGATAAACACGAATAAATATGATCACACACACAGATTTTGCCTTTACAGCCATCCTAGTAAAGGCCCAAAACTAAAGTGAGCATCCACAACCACGAAGGCAACTTTGATTGAATCCATGCTATATATTCAGTATTCACATTTTGATCCATGAAAACACGTACAACACCGTCAAAAATGAATGACTACAATAGATTCCATTCAACTTACAGGTATGCATATAGATTTTGAAAAAAATGAAGTCCGAACTAATTCTCTCTATCTCTAGATAGGTAACGTGTTCAGGCCACCTAAGATCACAATTATGGTTATACAGAGACGGTGAATAAGTAGATTTTAAGCACCAAAGCAAGAGCGAGCTGCAACAAGAAGATACCAACAACAATGAGGAACCAACTTTCACCTGCTGACTTTATGTGGTTTCTGAGGTTGAGGGCAACAAACGTAGCAGACATGAACCCAGCTACACCAGCAACTACCCATCTAACGATTTCCTGAGGTATAATAGATAAACACTGCAAATTCCAAAACATTTGCATCAGCAAAAAGCAAGTTAAGAAGCAGCAGAAGACAGGCAACTACAAGAAGAGACGTTCTCAAAGCTCGAGATTTAACTAAAAGGATAAAACTATGGGAAGAAAGAAGCAACTTTTTATCTTACCATAGCAGGAATGAAGACAAACAGTGAGTACCCATACAGACAAAGTAGGTGGACGAAGCCAGTTGGTACGGAGAAGTATTTGAGGATTAAATACAAGGCAAGAGGCACTATAGAGACATAGCCATAAAATAGACCAGCAGACCAGGTCATCAGATTGATGTCATAGTCCCATTCTTTTTTCTGCACTTTGTGTGCTATATAGGTAACAAATGTTCCAATGGAAGCTGCCACAAATATCAAGGTAGTGCAGATCCAGAAAGGCCCGTACCTGTTATACAGCAAAGAACAATAAAATTCAATATTCGGGAGATGACTCCGGTTGCCAATTTTGGGTAATGCAATCCAGCAACATAATCAAACTATGGGAAAAGTATGCTATCTTGTAGGCATAGCATTAAGGAACATGTGAGGCATATTGAAGTAGCTTTTGAAGACAGGATCCTATGATGAAAATCAGTATTATCTCCTCTGATTTAGCTGTCTCACTTTAAAACCACTATTACACACTTCAGGACATAGTTGAACCATGAATACAAAGATGAACTAAGCAGCTGTAGCAATGTAGAAGTCAAACTTGCATGTAGAAAGTAATATGATTATATGATTATGCACTGTACCGATGCATGCGCCAAATACTAAGTTAAAAATAGCAACCTCATCCCACTGTTTATTACCAACACAAGTTGCAAATTTGATACGCATTCGCAAAGTGACCTATACCTACATTAGCTTCTGAATCAAAGACAACAGCAAAACATTCAACCAATAGTCAGTTAAAATATCAAATTCTGCAGCCATGCAGTTCATTTTTCGCATTATTTCATGGTTAAATGAAAAACAAAGGAAAAAGATAAGGCTTGGAGGGTATGAGAGCCAGCACCCAATCCATAAACCAGGTATTGTACTCTCTCTCTCGGACAAGGCAAAATATTATTTGGAAACTACAGATAAGGATGTTTTATGTATATAATGGCTTGCTGTGTATTTATTCACATATAAGCTTGAATTCAAGTAGTAGATGCATGGGCTGGTAGTGCATATGACAGTGACAATGCAATGTGTGCCTAAGGCTATTTGTTAACTAAATTCTGACCCGATGGCTTCCTGAAGCAAGACATAAAAAAATTAGGCTGATTAACTGGCCTTGTGAAGAAATTGATTAAATTAATCAACAAAATTTAATTAATTTTGAACAGAAGTATGATCAATCTATAGTAGTGGAAACCCACAAGCACATCATAGAAAATAATTTAGAAAATTATAAATTACCTAAATATATACATATATTCTAAAAATGAATAACCCAGAGCTTTTCTAGTAGCTAAGCCGAGACTATGATGTGGCTACACACACGGACACACTTGAGGATATAAATGATTGCATCTTCATAACTCGTAAGATTAGAAAGTGTAACCTATCAAAGATTGCAGTGGCTCAAAATCACTTCCACTTTTGCAGAGGGTCAAAATCACTTCCACATTATAGCGGAGCGGACTGAGTTAATTAAAACTTAGAAGAGTATGGCTTGTTCTAACAACTATAAATACATAGTACCTTGAGAGGTGTATGCAAAACGGGTTTATGGAAGACCTAAAATAAGGTTTCACTAATAGACCAGATTTTCACAGACCACAGACATAGGAATTCCGCTCTTTCAATTTTTTAGAATTGAGATAACTTGTTTTCTCACCTCTCTATTTTTTTCTACAAGTATTGTTTATAAGAAACAAATGATTGATTTTCGATATAATATGGAATACAGCCAAACTATACTAATTCTATCAAATTGATTCAGTGGAGCAAATCAAGAGCTAACATCTAACCATTAACTAGGACTTGACATCCAAACTGTTGAAAAAATTTCAGTGGGGAGACAGCTGTGAGTTTCAGTATATTGCCACAAATTTGGGAATTTATTTGCTCTTTGCTTACATCATCAAACCAATAGAAGTTTTTGGAAAAGTATAATAGTTAAAGTGTAAATACTATTTTATACCCCATTCTTTCCCATTTTAACCGATATACAGTGTATGAATAATTACAACAAAGTAGTTATTTTACATTTTTCTTCAGATTTAACCTACAAGTGTTTTTCCAGCAGATGAGAGCCGACTCAACAGCCAGAAATCCACGTGGATAGCGACATGCAAAATCCCATTTTTGGTTCAAATGGTAAATGCCATTTTTTACCCAATTCTTTCGGTTTTCACATAAATATCACATATGGATTATTACGATGTGGTAACCATACAATCATTTTCTTTCCCAAATATACCCTGTGCAAATTTTCCGACTGATACCTGGACACGCTCCGTATAACGACATGAGAAAAACTGAAACTTATGTGGCAGAAATGAGACGTATGATTGTTTTAAGATTGCTTTATAGAGTTTCTCAATAACTAATTTATAGTATAGGTTATCGTAATTTAGGGTTTAGGTAATTGCTTTTATAGAATGCATAGCTAGCATAGCAGAAAAGAAACCAACTAAAATAACTTCGATCAAATTTCAACACAAAAAACATTATTATTTCCTGCATGGAGAAGGTGAAAGATGAGAGTCCATGACCTTGCAACAAGAAGTACAAAAATGTTGAATAAACAAAGGCATCACAACCTAAAAAGAATTCTAAATGACAAAGCAGTAATAAGCAAAACCACTCATGGTTCGCTTGCTGATCATGGTATGAAAAATAGCATTCATCATGGTAAACATCTATTTGAAAGAGTCAATAATGGATGAGAATGGACAGGTGCATGAATGTATGATTGCAATGAAACGGCCCAAAAGGGAATCTACTGTTCTTAGACAGAAAAACTTCAACTTTTTCTCTTGGTGGACTCACATATATTTGAAAACAAGTTGATGCACATAGAGTATCCATTAGAAATATATTCCTATTTAATTCCTGAGTCAACTTATGTTTCTACTTCTATAACGGGGAATATATTCAAACCTAGTAGCTTAAGTGCTTGTGTAGCTACAACCAATTCAAACAGAATCAGAGAAGAGTGTAATATAGCAAACTTACAAATCTGGGTTATTAGCAGTCTTTTCAGAGAAGCTTCCTTTGAAAGGAAACAATGAATCTTTTATCCTTTCTAAAACATCTGATGTGTCAACATCAAAGTAGGGCCTGTATGCAGCAATTGTGAAGGACCGAAACCAACCGCTTTGCTGAGGTTCATCAGAACCAGCCGCAGGTTTGCCAAATGAATCTAAATCAAGAAAGAATAAATATTTTGAATTGGAATAAAAAGCCACAACAACAAAATAAAACGAAAGGGTTACAGAAGAAGGGGAGGGTGGTTACTCTTAAGGATCTATGCAGGTCAGGCACAGCTAAATCTAAATGTTTATCTCGACAAGAAAGAAAAACTTTCCAGAGATCTTCAAGAAGAAACCTTCTAAGCACGTAACCAGTCTTAACAATCAGAAAATGAACTTGCCACTCACAACAGACAATTGTTGCAGCAGCTTCTCTGAACTCTACTATAGTAACATTTTGGTATTTCTTGAACAAATCTATCAAGGAACCATTAATTATCATGCAGTGGATACTAAAGCTATTTCTTGTTTTCGCTAAGCATTGTCTAATGAAATACGATCCTGAATTATTTTAAACACCAATTTCAAGTCTTCACTCAACACTGGATGGACATCCGAACTAAATAGAGAAAGTTCCACATTAAGAAGATACAAAGCCGCAAACTATCTTCATACATCTCCTATGTTATTTCACTGATCTTGACAACAGCACTAACATACTGATTACGTGAACAGAACAACTTAACTTCAAAGTTACACAACACAGTTTAACAAAATTTAACAGTAAATCTCTAAGCTTAGGATCATAACACAATTCACAATAGCCAAATAAGACAAAACTGATATTTATATAACTCTGGATCAGCTCAAATAATACAATCACGACAAAATTAAAAATATGATAAACTCAAAAGCAGTTCAAGCTTTCCCAATCAAACATAATGCACAGTGCCAAACAACTCAATCACATATCGCCTGCGCTTAAACTCAACAAACAAAAGAAATACCATCGGCATCACGAGGAGGTTGAGCGGCACCAGATATTTTTCCCTGAGCTCCCGAAGGCGGAAATGTCTGGAGACTGGAATCTGGAACACAACATCATCATCCAAAATGTGCAAACAATTAATCAGATAAAGTCCACCGACACTAATCACAAAAAAAACGAATTCCGTGGAGAAAAAGATGAAAAAATAAGAAAGAAAAAGAACAAGAAAGAAGTACCAGCAAATTTTACAGCAACATGCGCTGGTGGATCGGCGACTGCCTGCAACAATACCGACGCCAACAAATCTATAAATTACAAATGGAATGATAACTGGAGCGATATAATCAGATCTAGCATCAGAGAAACAAATTACCGGAACAGATCCGGCAACATTTTGATTGTCGATCGAAGTGTAATTGCCGGACATCATCTTGACAATTGGATTCGTTTATAGCCGGATTACACTCCGTATATAATGTGTATGCATATGTTTGATGTGTTTTAGCTGAGAATCTGAGATTGGCGAAGAGATGTTGATAAAACACATTATGATTCATGGAAACATTTAATTATATTTTGTTTTGGGGGACCCACTGTAGTAGAGAGTAACCAAACTCCTCAACTTTTTAGTAACAATAGATTTCCTTATTTCGTCGTCTGAAAGAAATAATATTTTTATAAAACAAAATAAGTCTTTTTTGTGTAATAACATAAGAAAATAATATATTTTGAGATCTTAATTTCATATGAAATTGGGGAGAGAATAGTGGGGTTCGAATTTGATCCTATTTTTACATCTAGTATTTTTTATCATCAGACAATGTAACGTTAGAAAGGAGGTGGGGTTATTGAATCGTTAATTACTTAAATTCATAGACTATATCGGCTTGTTAAGATCAAAGGAGAATTTGATAGGCTTTATTTAAATTGTAGTTTTGAAAATGCATAACTTTTTTGAGTTGTTAAAATGTACACTTGCAATGTAAAACATCCCAATAGCGATGATTTATTACTTTACAAAAAATAAATAGAATAAACTACATCACTTCTGAAATTTAAATGATTAGCTGCCAGTGTGCCACAAATTACACAATATGTTATTTTCCGAGGAGAGGACTTTTCAATTGCATCACCTTTTATTTTCTTGTAATTGCAATAATCCTAATTTTTTTTCAAAGAAGTTCATCGAATGTTGACCATTAGAGTTGTTGGGCCAATCCAAGTTGATCGGCCCTCTTCCTAGCGGCCCATTTATCTTGTTTTTACTTTGTACCAGATTTCTTCTGCCCCAGTGTGAGGAGAGGAGCAGCTACACAAGGTGAGAGAGAGGAGAGCCAAATTGAAAGTTGGTGACGGAACGAGTCGTCGTCGTGCGCTGTGTGTGACGCGTCCGTGGAGCTGACATTATCGCCGTCGTGGAGGGTCACCGGGGTCGTGGTGGTCGTGAATTGGTGTTGCCGACGTAACTCACATCTCACCTTGAGGAGGTTTATATGATAATTGAGATAGTTTTTTTGTATATAAAAAGTGTCAAAATGTTATTGTGCATCACACGGGTGCAAATACTATTTAACATAATGCTTAGTTTTTTGTGGAATTATATACTACTACACAATTTTGAAAAAGTGGGTAATCTCTATACCCGATCTTTTAATTTACTATACTACATGATCAATTTATTATTTTAATGATTTTGAAAAAATAGACTAATTTTCTTGTTTCGATCGACTAATGTCTATTTTCGGTCGACGGGATAGAAGACTTTCTCGATCGGAAACAAACATTAGTTGACGTGAAACAATGAAATTAGTCTATTTTTAATTTATCCACACATTTTCTTGTTTTCGGTTGACTAATGTCTGTTTTCGATCGATAAAGTCTTCTCTCGGATCGAAAACAATGAAAATGAATCCTACTATTAAACAATGAAAACAATTCTGACAAAAAGGAATAGGAATCTACCATTATGAGTTCGACTTTTCACATCACAATTTGAATTTGGATAAAGATATAGTATTTTAATAAAATGGGTATAGGGTTTAAGAAATTTTAAAAAAGGTTATGGATGGTATATATATGTTTTAATAAAAGTGAGTAATTAGGTTTGGACCCCTAGTTTTTTTTTGATGGAATGATGGTGCCATCTTAATTGCAAACGCGTGGAATATGGAAAACACTCTCTATAAAGCTTGGAGGTTCATCCAAAGCATAAGTAAAAACAAAATCTTTAGATAATCTAGCGATGACATCTCATTGTATAACGAATACGTATAATAAATGCATCATAATTGGTATTTCATTAGTTATTCAAAAGGGATACTTTGGGAAAAGAAAAATAGAACTTAGAACTTCACACAAACTCAGACCACTATAAGTCTGTATTAAATGAAAATATCCATATATTATCCCCAATTAATTAGGTATTCTGTATTAAATGGTGCCTATACGATTGAGGTTCATTTCCTCTTAAATTAGTCATTTGTTGTTTGCAACATCAAATTTATATCTTTAATTCAAATGTCTATTTCCTTTCTTAGTTCGCATGAAGTTCAAGGAATATTTTATTTGTTGCATCCACTTTCGTATACTTTTGTATTTATTTTCTCGATTTCTTATCTTACTTACATGTTTGTTCTTAAATATATCTCATATAGAATATTAGATATATTCTATATATCTAATAAATTGATATACTCTTTTAATATATAATATATTATTTTTAAAAATTATCCTTAAAATTAAATATATAATAGGGATATAATATAACTATAATAAGCAAATTCCTTTTTGTCGGAATGGATAGTGTTACATTAACTAGCCTCAACATGCACTTATCACGAGTTCGTCCTTTTCAATTTTCCAACTCAGTTAACTTACCCAACAACGTTAAGTTCAATTCAGCTCTTTTCGTCTTAATAATACATACTACTATATTATTTTCGTTTATATCAAGACAAAGAAAAAATGACTTATGTACTGTTTACATATGCTCCGAGAGCGAATTAATATAAATAAATCTCTTAGATCTTACTTATTTAACTTTCCAACTAACTTATTTAACTTTCCATATCAATTAGTCACTGTGGGAAAATTTAATTGGTGGAAGATCAAAGTGAGGTAGTATGAATTTATTTTTCTAGGGTATAGATAGTGTGGTACTACATCCGTCCATCAAATTCGTTCACTGATTTTGGTGACACGTGTTTTAATAAATTGTAATTAGTGTAAAGTAAGAGGTGAATAATAAATGAATATATTAATGGATAGTGAATGTAAAAAGGTAGTGGTTTTTTTGTAAATAAATGGATAGATTTAGGGTAAAGATGTAAAGTTGATGTTTCCAAAAAAGGAAAGTGAAATTTTTGTGAGACGGACCAAAATGGAATTAAATGAACGTATTTGATGGACGGAGGAGAGTAGTTCAAAGTCTTGCAGATAACACTTTGGAGTTTGATTTCTTGTATGTTGATAACTTGACACTCTATTTCTAACAATTGCCAGGGGCTTTGGTAGAAAAATTTGTTGGATAGGAATGTGTTTTTATAGTTCAAGTTCGAATTTTGAAAAGACGTTTTTCATCCGATTTCGTTTGGTGGGAGAGGCTTATCACCGTAATTTACAAAAAATATCAATAATTTGACAATTTCATAAGAACAACCTCCAAAATAAAATTGATTGAAGCCCATTCCCATCACCATTTGGCTCCGGAAATTGGTATGATCCCCATAAGATGAGTGTTTAATCAATTAATTATTCTTAAACTATTTCTAAATTAGAGTTTAATAGGCAAAAGTTGGAATTTAACAATCCACAATTAAAATTTACTTATCTACAATTGAAATGATTATAATTTAATTAAACCCTACTATCTGGCTGCACGAGAAATCGCCTTCCCCATAAAGGACTGGTTTTCTTATATTTCCCTGTATCGTCGGAATCCAAATTCAGTTCACAAAAATTGTGGTAACACATTTCTGTAGGTTCACTTAAATTGCTCTCATGTTCATGTATGAAAACTTTCTTATGTGCTTTGGGTACTTTTATTTCTTAAAATAATTTATTTATATGCAAAAATACAACTATATTTATCTAGGACTCGAACCTTCTTCAATTTTGTCGTCATACAACTTATTTTTGCCAGTGAACGTTCCAATATCATATAATTCAAAGAGGAACAAGTATTTATAAAATAAACAAAAAATTATGCCCTCACCGGTTTAGCTTAGAGGGTGTTTGGCTGATCTTATAAGCTATTTAAAATAACTTATAAGCTGTTTAGGGGCTTATAAGTTGATGCAAAGTGTTTGAGAAAATAAGCTCATAAACAGTTTATAAGCTATGAAAATAAATATTAACAACTTATGAGCTTTTATAAAAATAAGTTGCTCAACCCAACTTATTTTTTTATAAGCTTATATCAACCACAAATTTATCAAAATAATCTTATTATAATTTGTTATATTCTACATATAAACTATCAATTTTAGCTCTCGCCAATTTTATCTCTAACTATGATTTTATCTATCTAACTCACGATTCTTTCTCTAGGTTATAAGATTAACTACTCAAATACTTTAACAACTTATAAGCTCTTGAGATATTATCTCTTGGCACTAGTACTTCTAACTACTTTATTCCTATAAGGGTCATTTTGCAATGTGGAAGTTTCATTCTCATAAAGATGATTATTTTATGTGGACTAAGCTAGCACTACTTAGTCCGCATAAGGGTGATTCTGCAGTGTGCATGGGAATTTCATTCTCACAAGGATAATTATTATTTTTGGATTGGCACTAATCATTTTAACTATTTAATCTTCATAAGGGTGACTTTTATGGAAATTAAGCACTAATCTTATAAGTTAAGTAATTCATTAATAAAATATATACAGTAAATTCATTATGGTTATGGACGGGTTTTATACACTCTTGTCCGATCCTCCAATGATAATGTAAACTAGTAATAATATACTATTTTCATCCCATTAGTATATATTGGCTCATTTTCCTTTTTAGATTGTCCCGTTGTTGTCGGCCCGTTTAAAAAAAAAAATACACTAAAAAGTGCCTCAAATTTTGTGTCACACATTATTTACACACAAAACACAAACCCCTTTAATCTACGTGCAAAAAAAAAGAGTCAACAATATCGAAACGAATGGAGTATTACTTTATTTATGGAATCCATCTATTAATGGTCAAATTAATATATATATATATAGGGGTTGGATCCAATGAGAACTCATCTTTTTTAGAACTTGAGAACTATGCACACACGTAAAAAGTTGATGAATAAAATCTATAAAGTTGTGCATAACGAAAACATTCTTCAATTGTTGCACAACAAAACAATTTTAGAAAGTTTTCGTTATACATAACTTTATACAGTTCTATGCATTATCGTTACACGTCTTATGCATAATTCTCAGAGTTCGCAAAAAAGATGTAGTTCTCATTTGATCCACTCCATATGTATGTATATATATCAGTCAATGATGGTGTATTGTTATATGGTTTATTTATTTATGACATATTAATATTTAGGGCTAGAATGATTTTCAAAGTGAAAGTTTGACTGTTTTCAGTAACTAATAGTTTGATTTCATTTCCAAATTGATCGAATCTATTTTTGTGGTATTGCGGTTGCACTCACAACTGAAAATTTATGTGGAATCAAACTGAATAAATCTATTTTTAATTGACGCTGTAAATAGTAAAAATTCTATGTTATTATTTTTATTCAAACATCAATACCACATAGACTTTTAATTGTCAATACGACTATCTTGTAATGAAAAAGTGGATCTACTCAAGGTTTGAAGATGAATTTAATATATAGAGCACTATCGTGTCCATATCAAAAAGCATAACTCGTTACCAGAAAATTCGATTAACTTTGATCTAAAAACGATATCAACTCTATTATTTATATATGTAGATAATGTTTATTGAATTAGAATGAATAAATGGTCATTTCCACTTATTTCGAATAATACCGTCACCATTTAACTTTTGCCCAAAAAGACTTATTAACAACATGATAGTTTATCATGCCAGTGATGATCGTTATTGATATCGAATCGATATTTATTTTAGAACTTGATAAGCACTATTACAAATGCCTGCGGTGGTACATGTAATAATGAAAGTAATATTTTAAGAAAAATAAACAATATTAGCATCATATCAAATTGAATGGATTAAACATTAATCATTCTAATAAAGCGAGGCCAGTAATTATTTGAAAATGAAAAAGTTATTGTGAGATCCAACATTATCCATCACATTTCGACTTTCGAGCCTCAATTTGGAGAAAAATTTATAAAGTTCACCTTCTAATAATAAATCTGATTTTTTTTAAAATTATCTAACGAAGCTTTCCAAAAAAAATATAAAGAAAATAAACATTAAAATAGTCAAGCACACTGGGCTCGTCGCAGAAGTAAATTTTCTTCCTCTCTTGAAAGTTGTGTCACGTCACCTTTTCAGTATAATAAAACTTCCAGTGGAAAACAACTTCCACGCGATTCCTTCTTCTCGAAGCACGGAAAATTTGCTTTGGTAAGCGCACGATCTTATCATCCTCAATAAGCACACTCGCGTATCACTGATTGTTTCAGTAGGTTATTATAACCGACTTACCTATCATTACCATTTAATACTAACAGCAAAGAATGAGAAGACCCACGCGCGCCCTAGCGAGAAGCTGCCGTACATGGAAGATATCTTATCCCCACGCGCGATTGCGCATAACATAACAGATAGGGCACCTGCAGTCAAGTCAAATCCGTAACGTACATCTTCGCGCCACACGCACCCCGGGCGCGTTGTGCCTTTACACTTTTTCACTTTCCTTCAATTTTCTGGCTTTGAAAAGCACCTCGCTTTTATCTCTCACACACTACACGCACCGCGCCTCCCGCCTGCCTTTATAATGGGAGACTGGAGAAAAATGAGTATATGAAGAGAGAGAGAGAGACTGAGAGAGATTTATACGGTGCTCGAAGGTGTAAAAAGGAAATTACGAGAAAGTTGCCAGAAAAACCAAAACACTCTCGATCTGTGCTTGCTCTACTAAGTCCTCGCGAATTCCGAGGTGAATTATTTGTATTTGTGTGTGCGAGTTGTGTATGTGTGTGTTTGCCTGTGGGATTCTGTTCAATTTTGTTGCTTTCCGTGTGTCCAGTGGTGTTGTCTTTTGTTTTGATTCGGTGTTGCTGTATGATTTTTGTGGAATTCTTTGAAGTCGTGAGACGCTGGGGTTTTGGCGGATCTACGGAGTTGTGTGGGGGATTTTGCTTGATCGTCGAAGAAGATGTATTCGTCAAGCAGAGAGCTTGTTTTTTTAATTCTTCAGTTTCTAGACGAAGAGAAATACAAGGAGACTCTGCACAAGTAAAGCTTGTTCCCTTTTTCAATTCTATAGATGATATGCGCGTGTGAATGCGCGCGTGCGCATTCGCATTGATTGAGTTTTATCTTCTTTTTATTTCTTGGTGGTTAAAACCGTAATGATAAGCTGTTTTCTCTGTTGCAAACGATTGAAGATTAGAGAAGGAATCTGGTTTTATCTTCAACATGAGGTACTTGGAGGATGCAGTGACTAATGGAGAATGGGAGGATCTGGATAAGTATTTGTTAGGATTTACAAAGGTTGATGAAAACCGTTACTCCATGAAAATTTTCTTCGAGATCCGGAAGCAGAAGTATCTAGAAGCCCTCGATAGGTGCG
Source organism: Salvia rosmarinus (assembly GCA_036937905.1). NCBI lineage: Eukaryota > Viridiplantae > Streptophyta > Magnoliopsida > Lamiales > Lamiaceae > Salvia > Salvia rosmarinus. The sequence continues at coordinate 69,444,401 of CM072823.1, forward strand.
CAATTATTCTATTATTTAGGCTTTTCTTATTTTAGTTGATTACTGGGGACGATGCCATTTTGTGTACGTGGCTTAATTATATTGTTACTAATGTGACAGGCGTGATCGTGCGAGGGCTGTGGAGATTCTTACCACTGACTTGAAAGTATTTTCTACATTTAATGAGGAAATCTATAAGGAGATTACCCTGCTCTTGACACTGTCGAACATTAGGTATAATTTTTAAATTGTTAGTGTCTTGATTGGATGACTATTAAGAAAAATTGCTCTGGTTTCGTTATGCATTTCATGATAAAGTGGCCTTTCTCATGTTACCCTGTTGGGTTTGATGAGTTGAATTCTGAATATTGTTTTCAATTAAACACAAAAATCCTGAGTGCCTGTTAGGACCTGCTGCCAAAAAAAAAAGGTTCAATGTTGAATTGGAAATCTGTTATATAAGAGAAGTAAGCCAACGTGGCTCTGGAAATTGGGGCCACGTCTTTCAGGCCAGATTTGAGACGTGTTCTAGAGGTTGATTACAAGGTGGGATTTTCAGGAATACAAAATTGAGTGTGCATCTGTACTTACAAAAATATTTACTAAGATTCGGAATCTGATAAACTAACATTACTTGACTTAAGGAATTAAGTGTTTCTTAAGGGCTTGATTTCATAGTAAAGTAAATAAGGAAGGTGCATTGTTTTGAATTTTTAAGAGCACTACCGATAGTGTTGTGATTAGCTTATGCCTTATGATTTTGGTTTTGACCCATGGTCAGATGTTCTAAGCTGCTTCGTTTATTTTTCACCATATACTTTCTTTATATCTTCTAGCTTATGACACAGAACTTTTTATACTAGGGAAAATGAAAACTTATCCAATTATGGTGATACTAAATCAACTCGGGCTATAGTGCTTGTTGAGCTAAAGAAATTGATTGAGGCAAATCCGCTCTTTCGTGATAAGCTTCAGTTTCCCGCATTAAAGAACTCAAGACTCAGAACCCTGATCAACCAAAGGTAATTTGGACTCATATACATAGTTGAACAATTGTTGGATTGGATTTCAAAGCTAAACATGACAAAATTATCACACTTCCTCCTCTTTGGGTTGCAGTTTAAATTGGCAGCACCAGCTTTGTAAGAATCCAAAACCCAATCCTGACATAAAAACTCTCTTTGTGGACCATAATTGTGACCAGCCAAACGGTCCTCGAACTCTATTCACTGTCACTAATCCATTGATGGGTTCATTTCCTAGAGTTGGTGGATTTCCACCTATTAGAGTACCTGCTGTAAGTCTTTGTGGATACATTCTTCATATCCTATTTCTGGGTGAAAGATATCATATTTAATGGGCATATACTATTTTGTTGGTTTACTTCACAGCCTTCTTTTCAGCATGCTCCTACACATTTAACAGCCTCACTTGCAGGATGGATGGCCAATCCATTCTCTGTACCACACCGAGCTGTTTCCATGAGACCTATTGGCTTACTACCCCCTAATGACGCTGCTGGTAATTTAATTTGTTCGTTTTCATGCTCCCTTGTGGTGTCTTCATTTTAGAATTTGTATTCTGCCTAATTCTTTTGATTTTGGACTACATTTCCTTTTTACTTTTCTTTTGGGTGGGGGGTTCTAAAATATTTATGAATTTAACATTACAAGCAATATGATTACCCATTAACAAAGTTGTGGATGTTTCCATACGAATATCCTCTCATTTTAGAAGACTACTACAACCTAATTCATGGTATGTTTGTGGCAATATGTTATGATAGTGTCTATGCTAAAGCATCCTAGGACTCCTCCTACTAACAATCTTGGACTATCAAACTGCAGATTCTGAGCACGTGTTGAAGAGGACAAGACCTTTTGTTCCACAGGAGGCAAGTATTTGAACTGCTGCCCTTCTGTCTTTTGGCTTGAAATTACTGTCAAGTAATACAAAATGTTAGTTGTTGGATCAATTAATGTTACCCTGAAATTTGTGGTGTTGGATTGCTTTTAATTTTTCAAATCTTCCTTATATTCCTCTTCTAAGTTCATATAATCCCTACAGGTCAACAAGCCAGTCAACATCTTGCCTGTTGTGTATCCTGGTCAGAACCATGCCCATTCCATGTACACTGCTGATGACTTACCCAAGAATGTTGTGGGAAATTTGAATCAGGGTTCTGCTGTGAAGAGCATGGATTTTCACCCAGTGCAACAAACTCTACTTCTAGGTTTGCTCCCCTTTTCTGGATACCTGTTTCCCCTCACTTATTCTGTGATTTACTGGCTAAGAGAATTGTGAAGGAATTATTGCCATTGCATCTCTCTTTTAGCTTTTATGATCGAAAGTCCCATGTACCAATTTTTTCAGTTTATCTCTTCCACACTAATCATATAGTTTCGGAGTTGCACACACATGCCTGTATACAGAACAAAATTATATAGAATTTTTTTTATGTCTCTCCTTTCTTTAGTGGGAACAAATATTGGTGAGATTTCTATCTGGGAAGTGAGCAGTGGGGAGAGAATTGTGGTGAGAAATTTTAAAGCCTGGGATCTTGGAGCTTGCTCAGTGACACTTCAGGTATAACTTCTGCATTTGGAAAATATAATTCTCTTTATAGACTCTCTGCGGCCAACTAACTTGCTTTTGCTTGTAGGCATCTCTAGCTATTGAGTATACTGCTTCAGTAAACCGAGTCATGTGGAGTTCTGATGGAAGCCTTTTTGGTATGTTGTTTGAAGCTGCTCATTGTTTTCTTGTCTAATTAATTCATCATATAATATATAGAGAAGGGGAGAAATTGATAATATGTAGCAAATTGTGGGAGCTGAACTTACCATGCAGTAATTTCATATTGTTCACCTGTATAGGTGTTGCATACTCAAAGCACATTGTTCATTTGTATGCTTATTATGGCGGCGATGATTTAAGACATCACCTGGAGGTTTGTGTTGAAAACTTGGGAATCTTTTTTATTATCTGTTCGTTTTCCTTATCTTTGATACCTCAGGCCATCCAATTTTTTTTGGGGGAAAGAGTCACGTTGGTGATTAAGTTTGTTTAATTGCCATTTCAGATTGATGCTCACCTTGGTAGTGTCAGTGATCTTGCCTTTTCTCATCCCAACAAGCAATTCTGTGTTATAACTTGTGGCGAAGACAAGACGGTCAAGGTTTGGGATTTTATAGCATCTTTATGACACTGCATGAATTTTAGGCTATCTGCAGATGCTCTAAAAGGTTATCCACAGGTCTGGGATGCAGCTACAGGTGCTAGGCAATACACATTGGAGGGTCATGAAGCACCAGTGTATTCAATATGCCCGCACCAAAGGGAAAATATTCAGGTATTCAGGTGCTAATGACTTTCAACAGGGATAACTTTTATTTTATATTTGGTTTTAAAGCATATCAGAAGCTCATCTAAAGTGGTATCTTGCTTGCCATCAAAATAAGTAGCCAACCCTGGATGCATGGGCCTAAAAGATGATAACCTGTTTAGTTGTCTCTTATGCATCGTCTTTGGAAATTGGTGCTACATGGTCTAATAAGTAAAAACTTTTAACTGAGGAGGGGTTTGAACATTTCCATGTAGTATGGGTCTCAGATATTATTTTGCTCCAGAGGACATATCTTGCATTCCTTTTTTCTGCCCTCTTGTTAGCATTTTGAGTGGTTCCTTTTGTTATAATTTATTCTGTTTTTTTAGTTCATATTTTCAACAGCCATTGATGGGAAGATCAAGGTATGGCTCTATGATAATTTGGGTTCGAAGGTGGATTATGATGCTCCAGGTCGTTCTTGTACTACTATGGCATATAGCACGGATGGAACAAGGTACAACACCGTTTTCTGTTGCTCACTGTATACGTTTTGCTTGCCTTCATTCAATTAATCTATTCTTTCATTAATATGTTTTTCATGACTTGTTTCTTCCTTCCTTTTTTTCTGGACAAATGGTAGGTTGTTCTCCTGTGGTACAAGTAAGGATGGTGAGTCATGCATGGTGGAGTGGAATGAGAGTACAGGGGCTCTTAAGAGAACTTATGTTGGCCTGGGGAAACGGTCGGAAGGAGTGGTGCAATTTGATACAACAAAGAACCACTTCTTGGCTGCTGGTGATGAGTTTAAAATTAAATTTTGGGACATGGACAATGTAAACATCTTGATGAGTATTGATGCTGAGGGTGGTTTAGCAGTAAGACCTACTTGATGTCTTTTACATTGAATTTTGAACTCTATGGGAGAACAACTGATGTATGATAGAAGCTCCGGTCATCCTTCAGGCATCCCCATGTATTCGATTCAGCAAGGAAGGGGCATTGTTGGCTGTGTCAACTAGTGAGAATGGTATTAAAATACTTGCCAATGCTGAAGGCATTGGACTGATGCGTTCCATGGAGAATCGTGCTGGAATCACTTCAAAGGTAAAGCTACCATCTTCTCCTAGGTAAGATTTAGAAATTTCTCAATGTTCTTCGAGTAAAACAATTTGTCCTGCAGGCGCCTGTTATTGGAAAATTTGTTCCTTCTGGATCAGCAGCACGGCCTACTGGAGGTGCAGATAAAAGTTCTGCAATGGCTCCAGTTATTGCATTGGCAAGTGTCATATCTCTCTCCTAATTTATTTGAGGAAATATGCATGTCTTGCTAAAATCAATGCATTTGTCTTATATTTGTGGTCTCACATGCAGTCAGAGTCAAGCATTTTGTCTTAAAAGACATGGAAGTCCTAATAACTCCATTTCTGTGACAGAATAGTGGCAGCCGGAAACTGCCAGATGCAAAATCCAGGATTTCTGATGAGTTGGATGAATCCAAGATGTGGAAGTTGACTGAAATTAATGAACAAGCACAACTTCGTTCATTGAGGCTTCCTGATAGCTTGTTGTCAGTGAGGGTAATGTTTTTTGAATATACCTGGTGGCTAAAGTAAATTTTTTGCCTTTTCTCTTTCCTCTATATGTCTATGCATGCCTTCTTTAGTTGGATTTGCTGAGTTTTATGTAGTGCTGAATAGCTATTATCTTTTTAAGTTTGTGAATTGAGGATTGAAAGTGAAATAAGTCTAAATATAATGATCTAATTGGTTTTGTTACAGATTATAGATTTTGTCGAAACAGAAACTTGCAACGGAATGATTTATTAGCTATATTAAGTAGGCGAACGATTACTGAAATGGCTAGGATCTGATGTCCTTCGTAAACTATTTGTAGCCTTCGTAAACTATTTGTAGCTGGCAATTCAGAAACTGAATCTCCATAAAAGCATTATGCTAGTAGGGGTTTACTTCACAATTTTGTAAAGTTTGTCATAGCTCCGCCGTGGAAGCATCCATAAATCCTTGTGTAATCTCTGCAATTTGTAGCAAAATGTATTTATCTATGAGTTATGATAATGCTATGCATACTTTTCTGATTTTAGTATCATTATGTTGAATGCTTTAGCTTATATAGAATGTTCTTTTTTTAGTATAGAATTACTTATCATTTACCTTTATTATATATATATATATACACACACATTTCAGATTATTCGCTTAATCTACACAAATTCTGGGAGTTCCATCTTGGCTTTGGCGTGTAATGCTGTCCATAAACTCTGGAAATGGCAACTAAGTGAGAGTAATGTATCGCGAAAGGTTTTGAATTCTCCTGGAGACTTGTATTCTTATGATTTTCTCTTTTGCCTTTTGGTTTATATTTTATTGTTTCTTCTCTCTTTCAAAGGCAAGTACTTCTGTGCCACCACAACTTTGGCAACCTTCCAGTGGAATCTTAATGACCAATGACATTAGTGAGACAAACCTTGAGGAAGCTGTTCCATGCTTTGCACTTTCAAAGAATGACTCCTACGTTATGTCAGCATCAGGAGGAAAAATCTCCCTGTTCAATATGATGAATTTTAAGGTTATACCATCGATATTGGAATAGATTGAATTTGTCTTGTTATGTTATTTGTGCCCTATCTGGGGAAGATTCTTATGTTCTCCCCTTCGCAGACAATTACAACATTTATGTCCCCTCGACCAGCAGCGACATTTCTGGCTTTCCATCCTGAGGACAATAATGTTATTGCTATTGGCATGTCGGACACCTCTATACAAATTTATAATTTTCGTTTAGATGAGGTCCTCTACTGAAACAAACTCCTAAGTATCTGAAATGATTACTGTAAAATCTCTCTCTGTCTCTCTTTCTCTCCCATCTGATTCTTGTGTTGCACAGGTAGAAATCAAGCTCAAAGGTCATCAGGAAAGAATAACCGGCCTTGCATTTTCCAGTGTTCTAGGTGTCCTTGTGTCATCAGCAGCTGATGGTCAGGTTTGTCTTGCTAATCTATGGTTTCTCTACAGTGATGAAGTAATTACATAAATTTTTTGTTAGAGATGGAGTTACAGTCATAAGAAGGTAGAAAATAGCTTAATGCACTGATTGTAATACAGCCAGCATACGTGGTGGAAAGTAATTGAAATGTTTCACCCTAGTCTTAAGATATTATGTATTACGTGGTTCTGAAATATGTGTTTTCTAGTTATGTGTTTGGGCTCTAGATGGATGGGAGAAGAAGGCAAGTAAGTTCTTGACAGCTTGTGGAATGGTGTCAAATCCTCATGGGCAGACACGCGTACAGTTTCATCAGGACCAGACGCACGTGTTGGTTGTTCATGAGACGCATATAGCTGTATTAGAGGCTTCCAAGCTTGATCACGTCAATCAGGTATTCTTCACTCTGCTTTATCTTGTTATTACTATACAAATAACATGAAATATTCTGAGGCAGCTTTTGGTGCTTTGGCAGTGGATTGCGAGGAAACCAATTCCCTCAATAACAGATGCTACGTACTCGTGCGACAGCCAGTCGATCTTCACAAGCTTTGAAGACGGGGGCATATGCATCTTCACTGCTGCGGGACTGAAACTAATGTGTCGGATAAATCCCACAGCCTATTTACCCTCTTCGCCAATGTATGCCTCCCATACTTAAAAACTCTACAAAAACGTCTTTTTTCCAGTTGTAAACACTTATGGTTTCTGACAGCTCGAAGGTTTATCCATTGGTGATCACCAGTCATCCAAGCGATCCTAATCAGTTTGCGTTGGGTCTGACTGATGGTGGAGTGCATGTGTTGGAGCCTCTTGAATCAGAAGGAAAATGGGTCACTTCGCCTCAGCAAGAAAATAGTGTTGGTTCGAGCAAGGGCGCCGCTGCACTGGATACTGGGGATGAAAGGGTGGTTTTACAGTCTACTTAGGAGTAGAATATATTCAAGCATAAGTGTTGAAAAATGTCGATAATTTTTGGTAGAAAATGGAATGTTGGAACTACAGTTTATATTTTGATTTTCGCAGTGGAATAAAATACAAGCCAACCTGCTGGCTATGCAAGAATTACACGTGTCGCGCAGCAATTTAAAGTTCTATGATCGTGGATCTGGAATCTGAATTATAAACTTGAGTCATACTTATGGCATCCCTGCCAAAGAAAGACAGGATAATGTGTACAAATGAAATAAATCAAGACATCTCAAATAGATGAGGCACAATAATATGAAGGATTATTTGCAATTTAATACCAAATCTTTAGGGACATTAGCAAATTAGACATAATATTCGAAATATAGAATAAAGATATAATTTTAACATAATATTCGAAATATAGAATAAAGATATAATTTTAACATTATTTGTAATTTAGACCTATACAAATTTTTGTATGAGATTGAACTTGAGATTTTGATATGGATATGTGATGTTGAAATTTAAAATTAATTTAGAGCTTTTAATGTCGTTTGATTGAACTATTGTTAATTTAATGTCAAATATTCAATGATTGAGTAATTGAATTGAGAGTTGACATGATAAAATTAAAGTTTCAACGATAGTAATATATGTAATTTTCAATATGGGACATTGAAATACAAGATGATAGTCCAAACTAAACTTCAGAAACGTAATCAATTTTAAATTTGATGTTAGATAAATCATTAATGTGTAAATTTCGATTCCAAGCTGACACAAAATATAGTATAGGATAGATTTAGATTGCGCCAAATGATAAATATCAATATTAAAGATTGGATTTAAATTGCAAATAACCTTAAAGATTGGGCATTAAATTGAAAAGACTCTAAAACGAATATATTACTACAAACGTGGCGAAAGTAGAACTGTCTGGAGTTCAAGAAGTGACACGTCCGCTCAAAATCAGACAACATGCTGTAACGCCATTTAATTTTTCATATATTTCCGTAAGCACACGAACCATAGCAGCTCCAATTGACCATATAAATTGTAATGCAAGCCACAAAAGTCGACGACAGAGCCACCGCGGCCCACGGCGCCGCCGCCTCCCCCCAGAGCCAGAGGCTGAGGGACAGGAGAGTCAGCGACCTGATAACGAACAAGAAAAGGTTGGTGGAGGTGCCTTACACTGCCTCGCTTGCTGACACGATAAACGCCCTTATGGTGAACCGGATCGTGGCGGCACCGGTGGCAGCGCCGCCTGGCCATTGGATCGGAGCTGGCGGTTCGATGATCATGGAGTCGGATAAGCAGACTGGAGCGGCGAGAAAGCAATATATAGGGATGGTGACGATGTTGGATGTGCTGGCTCATATCGCCGGCAATGGGGCTGAGGATCTGGACCGCCGGATGCAGGTTCCGGTTTCGTCGATCATCGGCCATTGCCTTGAGAGCCTCACCTTGTGGACGATCAACACTCATACTGGGTACCTACCTAATTCTCTCTCTCTCTCTCCCTTGAATAACAAATTTCAAATGCAAGCATTTCAATCATTAAATCCTACCTCAGTTGCAAATGTAAATTTAGATTAATTTACTTTTAATTTCAGTATGTCTTTTTTATGGTTTCTGAAAATATTGCACGATCTTAGGTAATTAATTATGTAAAAAATGACTATGTATCTCAAAATTCATTTTTCGGTCTGATAAATTTGCTATTTTGTATTGATTTGGTGCATGCCTAGCTCATTGATGAAGATTTTGTGGTTAAGCTAGTGGGCATATAAATTGTATAAGTATCTTCAAATGAAGCTTGCGCCAATGAGATGTAACACATGATTAACATATTTGATAAATCCAAGCTTACCAAAAATCGTTCTTTTTTTTTTTTTTTACATTTTCATTTTCTTCTTCTTCAGCAGATAGTAAATTTCTTCATAATCCTTATGCGCGTCTGTGTCTATGTTTCAGGGGAGTTTCCTCTAAAAAGGTATCCCTACCGAGATTCAGTCGCAACTAAACACCAATAAAATTACAAATATACAATGTGATAAGGGTTTGGATTCAGAACATAAGCTGTCTTATGAATCTCGACTTGTGGTTTGGTCTCGCACATATTTCTTGTGATGCTTTATACCTTAATTCTTAGGGAGATTATATGATCAGCTATTGTTCGAATGCAGCATAACAGACTGTATGGAAGTGTTCAGTAAAGGAATTCATCGAGCTTTAGTTCCTGTTGACAGCCAAATGGAGAATATAGCTGGTGTGGAGCTTATGGAATCTGCATCGAGCTATCGTATGCTTACTCAGATGGATGTCCTCAAATACTTGAAGGAGCACGAGCACGACCTCAGACCTCTCCTTCAACGCCCTGTCTCTCAACTCGGAGCCGTGGTTGAAACTGTTTTTGGCGCCTTCAGTAAAACCAAAGTGATGGATGCTATAGCCTCCATGAACAGAGCTTCGCTTAATGCTATACTGATCCTTGAATCTAGTGGTGCCGTTGATGAGGATCATACACAGCTCATAAATGTGAGTTCCTTCTTCTTAAATCTGTAGTAGTTTCCTTTTCTCTTTAGATTCTGAGAGAAGTGTTTGTGGTGAAATCCACTATCTCCGATCCTCAAGAATATGATAATTGTGCTGAGTTATGGAACCTGGAAAATTCGAGTGAGGAATCTCTAGCTTGGCAGCAAACTTAGACGTGTAGTCATGTAGTGGCGAACTGGGTAAACAATTCATGTGTTTGTTTTTCTTTGCTTTCGAGCTTAATTCATAACAAAATGATCAACTATCCTATTGACATACAAACTTAATTTTGAGACAATAAGGGAATAGTTTAGAAGTTGAGGATGATGTGTTTAGGGTTTAGTTGACTGTCGGAAGTTTAATCATACTTGCACTCCAATTCCTTACAAAAACTTGTACTAGACCGTTTGACAGGTCAAGATCCGCCAAATGGTAAATTTGAACCAATGTCTGGTTATACTTATAATATTGTCTTTGACTCTTTGTTATGGTAGAATTTGATATCGTCTACATATCTTGACCTATGAGACCGTCTGACACAAGACTCATCCGTCTTCAGAGATCACCAAATTTTTACATTAGTTGATTGTGTGAGTTGGTTTCAGGGCAAAGGGAGGAAGCCTGTGGGAACATTTTCAGCCACGGATCTGCGAGGATGCCCAATATCTATGTTGCAATCGTGCTTGCAAATGAGCGTGATGGAGTTCATCATCAAACTATCGGAGATCCCGCTGCACGAGTCCTCCGGCCTGAGGAACTCCACCGACGAACTCATAACCTGCCGGCCTGAGTCCACCCTCGGGGAGGTGGTGGAAAAGATCGTGAACAACCACGTGCATCGAGCATGGGTTGTCGATGAATCAGGTATGCTCACCGGAGTCATCTCCCTCACCGACATCATCAAAGTCATTCGAGTTTGGATGTTATCGAACTCGACTTGATGAGATTTTTTGCGAGTATGTCTTGAGTAATCTTGTTTGTTGTGAGATATCAAGTTTCCAACTTTATGTTTGGTTCGTGAAACGTACAAGAAGAAGTTACCTTTTTTAATCCCAATGTTACCTGATTTGATGCAAGTTTCTTTTTGAGAAAAAAAGTAAAAGAAAGAGTCTTTAGCTGTTACAAGAAAATACTTATATAATTTTATCGAATTTACAAGAATTCGATTAGCCAATAAAGGCTGTTTCATTTCTTTCATTTTTCTCCATGGTAATTTTGTACACGACATGAAGATAGGCATATGATGGATCATGAGTCCCAAAACAATCAATCTTCCGACCTACTGTATCAATGTGGATTGTAGACTTGAGCAAACTATTTTTAAATTAATCATTTACTCATGTGTTTTGTTTTGTTGGACCTCATAACTAAAATTTTATGGTTGCCGATTCGACTTTCTCAGTCAGATACGAGTTTAACAATATTTAGGCACCACAAGATTCATGGAAAATAATTTTGAATGTCAGTATTGGAAGCATATAAATTAATTAAACATATTTGCCTCCACTTTTATCTCAATGTGTAGTATCATATCTTTTTTTCGTATTTGAGAAGGTGTAGATGTCTAGTTGCAGAATACATCTTCATTATAATTATAGAATGGTTATAACAAAACAATTAGTAGAGGAAATACAAATGGAGACAATTGAGTCCAAATCACTGCAATGAGTATGGACTGTATGATTTTTAGTATAGCTATTTACTATACGCACTGTATACAATATGGATAATTTAGATGTTTAGCCTTTCTAAGACGTGGGAACATATTATACTTTAACGAGGTTTTGAAAAATGTCTTCAAGTTTAGTTAATATTTAAATATCTCCAACTTTGATAATATTTTAAAAAATGTCATGGTTTTGAGTTTTCCGACGACGGAATGTTACGTCAGTTCGTTGGATTATGGTGTAGATTATAACTTAGATGATTCAACATTATGTCTCGTTTGGATTATAGCTTAAATAGCTCGATATTCCGTCGTCGAAATTCTAGAATAGTGATATTTTTCAAAATATCGTCAAAGTTTGAAACATTTAATGTATTAATTAAAGTTTGAGATATTTTTCAAAATCTCGTCAAAGTTTGAAATATTTTAATGTATTAATTAAAATTAGGGATATTGTTCAAAATCTCGTCAACATTGGGGACACAAACTCTAATTATCCTTTAAAAATATTCATGACTTGGTGTAAAAATATTTTGGAGAGTATTATTTTTAGTGATAATTGCACTATTTTGGTGTGATCATCCACCAAGACGGAGTGGTGGACTGGTGGTATTATGCATCGGAGAGGAGAGGCTCTGATTTTGACACTATTTTAAGTGAAGAAATAATAATTTATTAAGAATCGGAGGAGGGAATAAAATAATAAGATACCAGTTGGTGGATTTGATTTTCTGAAAATAGAAAGTGTATTTGAGCTCACCTTTTTTGGCTGTTATGATGACTAGTGTATGTATAATATATTGGTACAGATTCTGATTCTCTCTTCTATTTATTATAATGTTGTTTTCCTAACTGTATATATTAATGTATAATATTATATTGTTGGTAACGCAAAATTTATAATATTATATTTCTAACCTCTGTATTGGAAATCAACTTTTGTATCTAATATTAATAACTACGAGATACACAATTTAATATATTATAAAAAAAAAAGAATTGAGCTTAAACGCTTTAAAAAAATATTCTTAAAGTGGTTATTCATAAATGGTAGCATATCTAATTTGATTGTAGTAAATATAGACATGACAATATATATATATATAATATTCTAAAGCCGATCAAATATATTATCTCATTTCATGCACAACAAAATAGACAATTCATATGTAAATGTCATTTAACAAGGTTTGTATGATGTATATAACATTTTTCATATTTAATTTATTTGAACTAACAACGACCATCGACTCCATCATCTTATTTGAGAAACACTTTATTTTTAGTTAATAATTATTCATAACGGTATGTTTTTCCGTTATTAGAAGCTATATAATTTTTACTTATTAGATCTTAACTAGTTGCTAGTTGACAATTGTTAATTATATAGTTTATAATTTTCATTGTTAAGACATGATGATTATTTTATATATTTAGTTACTTTAATTATTGACTAGGGTTTACCTATTTTTATAATTTGGATTTATAACTTTTTATTGTTAAAAAATCACACCAAACAACTTCTAGTATGTATCAGATCTTAGAAATGACACATGATGATATTGAATCTAGAGTATTCCCATTTAATTATGTAAATGAGTGTGTCGTCAAGTGCATTTACTATTCTTATTTAGTTTAGTATATTATTTATGAAATCACATATGATATAAAATATAAAGTTGTAAAGAAAGCTAAACCACTATTTCTTCCGACTCAAATTACATAATTTTGCTTTACTAAGAAATCAGTAATTGCTATTGTAATCTAATTAGATAAGTCTTGCCCTATGCAATACACACACACAAACACTTGTAACGTGTGTTGGCGCATGGCAGTGGTTATCTTGATCACGCCAAGTGTCGGTTCGAGTCCACCATGACGTGACCTTTAAATTTATGTATTAAATTGACAAAAAAAACACATGTAACATGATTTGCATATCTTTTTTTATAATTCGAATATTGCATATGGTGGAAATGTGAGATATATATTTACAATCCAAACTAAACATGGATTTGAAGGAAGAAAATGAGGTATATTATGGTAAGTTTCTAGGAATCCCCAGAGTCAGAGTAAGGAGGGCAAGAGCCATCATCCACATTTGCCAGCGGATTGAACATAGGCGACCCTGGATCCGTGCACCCAAGCACCAGATCAAGATTGCACCGATCCCCCTGCATTCATTCATTCAATACATATACGTATATATGAATCATGAGACGGACAAAGAAAGAGATTAATTTGATGATGAAGACTCACCCCTTCGACTGATAAGTTAGCAATCATGGCACAACTTGTCACCACTACATTGGTATCTGGAAATATAGCTTCTTCACATGCACCTTCTCTACTCAGCTCCTCCGCAAGACCCTTCAATCACATTCCCATACATCATAACACAATCCAATTTATTCAACCAACTTGTTTATCGATTACCTCTGTAAAGAATTCGGTTGGTTTGTTCCTCCAAGCTTTCGGCACTTGAAACTGCAGTCTGTAGGGGCCGTCCCACTCAGCTCCGTTGGTGAACGAGAATATCAAACTCAATGCTGCAAAACTGGACAAATTCAAAACTAAGAAATTTATGGCAGTGCAAGATGATAGCTAGCTAGGCAGATACCGTGCTTTGGGATGCATATTTGGATGGTGTAGTAAGGAGGATCGGCCTTTCCTCTAACTTTCTTCAGCATTGCTCTTGGCTCACCGCCACACATGATAGGCTGGTTGAAACCTCCTGCAATCATCTTATCCATCAATCAAACTCTCCATTATCACAAAAAAAAATCTGCATTATATTTGCAGGAATTGATCACCATTGAAAGCAACTCCGAATTCCTCATTAGGAACCAGATTTATTGCAGCTGGATTGTAGAACAGCTTCAGCTTCTCTCCCTGTCAAATTTGGCTACATCAAATCGAATGCTAGTAAATAACTTAAAATGGACTAGTTTTGAGGGGGCGTTTACGTACTGCAGTAGGAGGCAGGCCGTTCATAGTTTTCCAGTAAACTGGAGCTCTTCCGAGGTCAAATGCAGCCCAAGAAGGAAGCACATATCTGGATAACAAACCAGATGAATACGACGGGAAATCATATTACTAGTTAAGGCATCTTTCCCAAAGACTAGAACTCACTCTTTAACTTCCTCATCGGGAGCTGCTACAACAGAAGCAGCAGCACTGACTTTCCCACTGATCTTACTCGATTTTTTCTTGATTGGACCACTGATCCGTGCAGGAGCACCTAAAAATGGAACAGCTGCAGTTTAACACAACGATGAGATGAGGTTTGATAGGAACTCAATGCCCACTAATTCAAACCACTGCAGCATAAGATAACTCTTATTTGCCTTTCACACAGAAAAGTTTTTGATGAACACCACATAGAATTCCATGAACAAAAAGTGATTGATTTTCGTTGTTAATAAGTATATGATGTTTAAGCCAGCCAATAAGGAAGTGATGACTATTAATAAATTGGTTATCAAATATCAGAAGTCAACTGCAAAAAATTCAGTCTCAATCAATTCAAGACTATGCAAACAACTCTAGCATCTAGTGATTGCACAATCACATCAGATAAGAAACATTTTGAAGGGAAAAATTAGCTTATTCCTCTTCATTTCTTGAAGTGAAAGACTACAAATTAACGAATTAATGATTGCGTTAATCAAATCAATCTAGAAATCCACCAAGTCGAAGGTGTTACTTCATACGAAGTGAAAAGGAATAAAATTGCATCAATCAAAAGCAAATTAATGATTACATACCATGTGATCTAGAAGCAAATGCACCACTAGTAGATGCAATTTGCTTTGAAGAATTAAAAAGTGATGCACTTGTAGCAGCAGATGCTGCAGCCATTCTTGCAAGCTTAAGATAGTAGACAGAAGACTTGGGTTCAAAACAAGGATAGCATCATCTCAGAATTTAAAGGCAACCACTCAAAGAAAATATCTCATAAACAAGAAAATGACAAAAAAAGGTGCAAATCAAATATCTTTAGGAAAAAAAAGCCTCCCCAAATATAACCAAAAAAAGAAAAAGAAAAAGAAAAAAAAAATATTGACCTCACTGTCACAAACATCTCTCTATCCAAAATCTTTAAATTCAAGCCTACAAAGCCTCCCACCACCTTATCAGTTATCACCATCTTTGCCACGTTGCGTTTTCTTTTCTCCGTCCATTTACGATTCGACATAAAATTCTTGAAAAAACATCAAACTATCCCCAATCCCACAATTTTATATAAGCCTACCACCCCACACAACCCAAAACCAAGACAGCAAAATGGCTCTGTTAGCGCCACCACCGTCCGAGCCCAAGCCCAATCCCTCCCAGTTCCCACCTCTTCACAGATTCAATTCCTTAAAATTCACGAAAGATTAAATAGATTTTGCATCAAACGCAATATTCTCACACAATTCCCTCAATAATAGCTTCTTTTCCCAAATAAGAGATGCAAAAATCAAAGGGCGAGGCCAATTGTGTGTGCAGCATCAATCCCAGTATCCGGGGATAAGAAAGATAAAAACTTTTGTATGTGATTACTGGCCCCACACAACCCAAAACCAAGCCCAAAAAATGGCTCACTTGGTGTGCCATCACCGTCCAATCCTTCCAATTCCCATCTCTCCACAGATTCAATCCCTTAAAAATCAGACAAAATTTTGCATCTAACGCAAGATTCACGCACAATTCCCGCAAAGATAGCTTCTTTTCCCCTAGAAAAGATGCAAATATCAAAAGAGTGAGGGAATTGTGTGTGCAGCATCAATCCCAGTATCAGGGGATGAGAAAGGTTCAAACTTTGGGAGAATTATGCTGTCTGATGTGGTGGTGAAGAGGAAGAGGAATGTGTTTTGGGGAAGAAAGTGGAATTATTTAGATATTGTTGCAACTGTTAGTGTAGTGTCGGCTTGCATTTTTTGTGTGTTTTAGGTCCTTCGACATTCAGCTGGGATGCCTTTGGCGTTGCTGTTGGATTGTATTTGATTACTGCTTCTGGAAATTACTCTCTCTTTCCATAGAAATCTTTCCCACAGAAGTTTCAAGCTTCCCAAATGGCTCGAGTATTTTGTTTGCATACTGTGGTACTCTAGCCCTTCAGCTCCTACTCCCTCTCTCGCTATATTAACTTGTCTTTGAAAATATTAAATTAAAATCCTAAGTTGGAATTTTATGTCGACATATAATTACGTGGACGAGTACTGATTTCTGAAAAAAAAAATCACTATTCATCGGAAGTCCAAAACTATCAATTTCCATATGGGGATTACAATATTATTGGTTATCGAGCAAAAAAACCCAAAATCAAATACCGGATATTGGTTTCTGAACTTTGAAACCCTAATTCATTTAAGAACTCATTTACGAAGCTCTTAATTAAATTCTTAAGAATATAAAACTTTAATTATGAGATTACTCAATTAAAACCGTATTTAAGATACCTCTCTCTCTGTTTCTCTCTCTAGTGTTTTTAAAAAAAAAATACTAATGCAACTTTTGTGTTGTCTGCAAGCTGTATCTACAAATTTGTGGTGGCATAAGTTGGGAGTGTTTTGATTTATAGTATGTGATGGGTTATGGACCAACCGTCAGGGCCATTACAGCTGACAAACAGTGGGCTAACATTATGGACGGTATGCGGTTAAGCCAAGACCCCATCTTCTAAACCCTAATCGTGTGTCGCCCATCAACCCCAAAACCTACACGTGGCGCACGGAAGAGAAGCAGTCCTGCATGCAGAGGAAGAGTCCCTATCGCCGGAAGAGTCCCGCCAATGGAGGAATGGTCACGCCTTTAGGAGCCCTCGGACACGTATAAATAGGAGTTAGATTGAAGGTAGAGGGTTAGAACTTCTTGAATACTAAGAGCTTTTAGCAATACTCATCGTAATCAAAACATAGTGAAAGTATTGAGAATCACTCCTCCGTGGGCGTAGATCTCGTTAACGATCGAACCACGTAAAAGCGCTGGTGTTTTTCTATCGCTTTACATAAATCTCGCATATCCACATATTCTAGATTTATCAGTATGAGATGTTCTAAACTTCAATCTATGTTCCTTTTTTTCCCATATAAAATTGAAACATGGTTAATTGTCTTAAAATATATAGATTTGTATTCATTTTTTATTTTGTAGTCGAACTTTTAACTTTTTCTCAAAATATATAAATTTCATACTTGTTTGCAGGTTTCCCTAATTTTAACTTTTCCGACAAATCAAAACTGATCAGGTATCGTTGTGGCTACTGGGATGCACGAGTTTTATTCAAAATGATGGATTATAAGAATTAAGTACTAAATTGCAATAAATGTAATTTTTTTTGTATTTAGAGAAAATAAATAAAAATTTATGTACAAAATCAAAAGCCAGGCAAAATATTGTGTATTTTTTAAGCCAATTAATCCTTAGTATTGGATTTTCAATTTGTTTTACAGAGGAATCCAATTAAGTGGGTGAGCACACACAGATACCACCATCAGTTTTGTGACTCATAAAAAGATCCACACAGCCCCATCGGCGGATTTTGGTTTAGTCATATGAGTTGGCTCTTTGACACTGAAAATGTTGATCAAATGGTGAGATTTTTCATCATTTCTTATTATTACGTTTATTTTCTTGGTATTTCTTTTAAATAATACATATAGCTTCAGTGTGGGGAGCCAAAGAATGTTGGAGATTTAGAGAAGGCAGCCCTTCTATAAGTTCCTTCAAAAGACACTTATTCTTCATCACGTAGCAATGGGTGGATTTTCCTACATAGTTTGGGAATGGTAAGTCAAAATGTTTAGTTACTTGCATAATTGTACAATTAAGCACCTATCAAATTTGGAATGAGGTTAATTGCGTGCGCCAACCAAATCTCTCTTTAGTTAAAGATGATATAGATACTTGGAAATTGAATCGTAATCTTGGAGCATTATTGTAAATTTGACTCAAACTTTGATCAGTTTTAATTAAGACCAAACCTTACAATTTCTAGGAAATTAGTCATTTCTATTTTATTTCACGGGTTTTGAGCAGAAATTCAGACCTGCATCGAAGATTGAAACTTAAAATAACTCTTGAAGCAGTTGGATTGGCCACTGATGTCAAGTTGCCTACACCAGCTCAGAAGCACAAAATGGCTTTTCCTAAATGAAGGCATTGAATTAGTCTAATATTGGGGAGACAGACAGGGCCTTACTTTCTTTGCTTTGTACAAATAAAAATACATTTGTACGTTAATAATAATAATAATAATAATAATAATAATAATAATAATAATAATAATAATAATAATAATAATAATAATACTAATAATAATAACAACGTTAATAATAATAATAATAATAATAATAATAATAATAATAGCAACGTTATTTTATTAGGAAGTCCTTGAGAAAAGGAGAGTCTTAACATACATATTTATTTTTATTTTTCTAATTATTTTAATAATTTATTTAACGAAGAGCAATCGTTCGCTATCTTTTTACATGATAATTTTCTTTGATTCTTTTCTAATTATATATATTATTATTACATTGAGAAAAGACGTGAATAATTAACGAAGGATATAGACATAGAGTTATGCTGCAACAACACTAATTAATAAAATATAACTAAACGAAATAATACCTGGGCAAGGCCCAATTAAATGGATCTGGTCAGTTAATGGGCTCAATAAGTTTCAAAGCCCATTTAAAATTATGTGTTTCTTTATGGATCTGGTCAGTTAATGGGCTCAATAAGTTTCAAAGCCCATTTAAAATTATGTGTTTCTTGAAACGACTCTAGACCATCGAGATGACTAATTAACTCTTGTAATTAATTTCGTAAAAGTCTAAAACAGGTAAGAAATGGGATGAAATGAAACTTAGAACTTTCAAAGAAATGCTAGACTTTGTAAAACAATATAATTTTTTATGTGAAAATGTTAAAATAAATTAATAATACTTCATAAATATAAAAACTTTGGTGTCCTTATAATTCAAGCGCCTTTGTGTGGCAAACCCAGGGCCGCCCTTCGGCCTACTTAAGCAGACGCGTATTCTTTTTCGGTAGTCCCATTTGGTTATTTTTCACGCCGTTTAGATTTTGGTAAATAAATCATGATAACTTAATAAATTTATTCCCAACAGAAATAAGCATATGTAAAACTGAAGACTCGAATTCATTTCATTTCACATATATATCAAATAAAAGGGACAAAATGAGAAACAAATAAAAATAAATCATCCAATCCAAATGTAAATAGTGTTACTATGACTTGTCACTCGTCACTCAAGAAGATTAATAATTTCCAATTTTCTGAAAACCGAAATTAAGATGGGAATGGTATGTACGGACCCCTCATCGAGCAACGAGTCGATTCCACTTATTATTATATCAATTATTGATTAATTAATTAGAAGTAGTGATTTACAAGGTAAAGTTGACAAGAATAAATCCGACATTTGGAACTTCAAGGCTAAAAGCGGAAATCGAGTGTGTTACTATTGTCAAAAGTTTGTTCATGTTTGAATGATTAAGAAATGGAAGGGAGCATCAACGAAGCATTGTCATTATGAATTCTATGTTTGTTAATTGTAATTACTATTTAATAATTGCGTTTCGTTTGTCATCATCTCATGGTACTTCTTGTAAAAAACTTGTAAAAATGTTCCTTAAAATTATTACGACATTCTTTTCGTAATCATTATTTTATAAACAATAGTATTAATTATTCCATAGTTCATCTGCCAATGTCGTTTGATTTCTCTTGTTTTCGTCCAAAACAATGACAATTCTTACGCCATCCAAACGTGCATTATCATCCCATGTTTAAGTTTCGAAAAGTTTATTTTAGTTGTTAAACGTTAATTCTGGTTGTGCGTGTGTGTTTTAAATTATATGTGCAATTTATCTTTGAGTTATATGCTACGTACTTATATCATTTTGAAACTGCATTTTATGATAAATTGTTATATTGTCTATACTAATAATATATTTGTTAAAAAGGAAATATTTTATCTGCAAAATCTTTCATAATAAGCCTCGATTATAAAATTAATTAATAATGAAAGGCAGATCCTGAAGTAATGAAGTTGCAGTTTATTAAAACTAAATCAATCATGATAATGCCTTTGGCTACTCACGAAGGTATGTTTCTTTTCCGCCGAATATTCATAAAATTATTCAAGATAGTCCTGATTCTATCAATAATAAAGTTTTTTTTTTCTTTTTTTAGGCAATAAAGGTTTTTTTCCCTTCAATTCCAGATACCTTGATATCATTAACCACTTTAATATTGGCTTCGATCTATAAGTGGATTTTCTTGTGAATGTAATTGATGAACATGTTTAATCACCATTTAATTTCCCTAAAAATAACAATTATTCACACACAAAAACTTGTGTGCGCGCGCTCTTACGTTGTGCCCGTGAATTTTTTAAGAGTCATTTTTATTTTGTTGCCGTTATCTTGTTGTTTTTAGTGTATTATTTTATTATTTTGTATTTTGTTTATTAATTCATAATTAGGGTTTATTAATTCAAAGTTGAGTTTTATTAATTCACAATAAGGTTTATTATTTTCAATTAGGGTTTATTAATTCAAAATTAGGGTTTATTATTCAAAATTAGGATTTATTAATTCTTAATAGGGTTTATTAATTTAAAATTATGGTTTATTAATTCATAATTAGGGTTAAATAATTCAAAATTAGGGTTTATTATTCAAAATTAGAGTTTATTAATTCACAATTAAGATATATTAATTCAAAATTATTATTTATTAATTTACAACTAAAATTTATTAAACTAATTAATTTTAATTAGAATTAATTTAATTAATTAAATTTAATTAGAATTATTTAATTCATTAAGATTAACTAATTAAGATTAATTATTATTTAATTAGGGGTGGTCTCACTACGCGCGCAGGAGACCACCCCTTGTAGACAACCTTCCATGAACACGTGAATTCACAGATTATAATCACCTCCTACAATACAATTTAATCTACGAAAGGTGTGGGAATTCTTTAATTTCGTCGAATTCTCATTTTATTTTTTAATGTAACTTTATTCCACGAAATTTTATATGATTTATCAAGAAGAAAAAGAGAAAGCAATATAAAGTTTGTCTTATTAAGTGTGGGCTAGTCAGGGTTGAAGCATGCCATGTGAGTTAATCGAGGTTTCTTTACACAATGCTTAGTTCTCAATCGATATGTTAAACAAGACTTTTACACATACTTGTTAACAATTTAGGATTATGAGATAAGGAAAACCGTGAAAAGTGAACCGTGAAAAGTGAACGTATAAACACATGCGTGTGTTTTCTTTTAAAAAATAATAGCATTATTTTATCCGACATTGAAGAGCTCAACCTCTTATCAAACTCAAATGCTAAAGGGTATTTAATTCTTATACAATTATATACTTCCTCGTACAACCAAAAATTTGCATTTAATTTATTTTTGACACATCCATCAAAAACTTATATTTTTTATTTTTGAAAACATCAACTGCCCTCAATCTTTTCACTTATTTACGAAAAAAATCACACATAGCCCACTTTTTCACTCTCACTATGTATTAATATATTAATTTATTATCTTCACTCACTTTTCACTTATTATCTACACTCACTTTTCACCTATTATCTACACTCACTTTTCACTTATTACAATTTATTAAAACTCGTGCCACAACAAAACAATGTAAGTTTTTGGTGGACGGAGGGAGTATATTTTTACTTTTTTGGTACTGGAATCTTCTGTTGTTACTTTCGGTACACATTGGGTAAACTCATATTTGCGTGCAATAGCCCGCAAATTACACAAGATATGATACCATACTTGAAAATCTAGGTATGATGGGTTCAAACCTATAGAGAAATTAGTGGTATTCGAACTTAAGACCTTTGATCTCAGAAAATTCCCATTTAAATCGTGAATTTTGATCTATTTTGCAATTTCGACCTAATTTTTTAAAACATACAATCGAGTACGCATCCTTCATTTTTTTGTAGTTAGAAACCCTCAAATTTTCTTGGGCACCCAATTTTTCATATTTTCATTGTTTGATATCTTGATTCGAGAAATCAAAATTTGGGCTTTGACATGCCCGAGAAGCTGAGCATTTTGACATATGCGCCGAGGTCTACTTCTTTGTTTATGGCAGTGAATTTCAACGTTCAATTTGATGACAATTGTTGTGAAATATTGCTATGAAATTTTGATTTGATGTAACAATAGAAAATTCCACGTATTTCTTTATGATGAACATGCACCAAGTGAAAGTTTACATTTTCATTTTATTGGCAATAAATCTTTATACATACAATTTTAGAATATATCATTAATTACACTTCAATAAAAGAACATCATGCCTAGAGGAAGAACCGATCTAAACTCCTAGGAATGAAATGACGAATTTGTGATTGAAAGTAGGGATAATACATAAGATTAATCAAATCCCTAGAACACCAATAAGTCCATATATCTTATGTGCTAGTAAAATAACATTAAAAAATTGTTATGGCCCATGTATGAACTTATGCAACTCCCATTCAATAATTTGTGTATCCACCAATAATAGCTTCAACATACATCATTCTATTTATGCAATAATAATTAATGAATTAATTGTCTTCCTAAATGTCGCAGAGAATAATAGGGTGAAGTTGAATTGGGAGAAACAGGATATAGTGTTCCAAAGTTCAAGGTTAGAAGCACGGGAACAACAACATGCCAAGAAACAAACAAATGAGAAATCAATGGTCCTTTTCCCATGACATTCCATAAACTAAAGGATAAAAAAAAAAAGTTTGCAGAAGAAGTAGTGCCCTGTTTGGCAGCATCTAATAATAATAATAATTAATAGATAAACAAGTCAGTAAAAGTAGAATGAACGACTGTCGGGTGAGAGTGAGTGACGGCTTTTGACGCTGCACCATACACCTGCGCCTGCACGCTCTCTCTCTCTTCAAAATTTATCAGATAATATATAAAGTGTTAATGGAGAGAATTGACCCAAATATTAACATTGCTACTTAAATTAACCCATATGGTAAGTTTCTACTACTTTTACTCAATTTAAAGTAAAATTACAAAAATATCATTCATTTGTAAAAAAAAACAGACCAAGGAAATGGGGGGATGTTGGCCGCCGGGAAACCGAGGCGAAGGGAGGGTGGCCTCGGCAAAAGGGGGAGGATGTTGGCCGCCGACAGAGGGGAGGAAGGGATGGTTGGCTGCCGGGAAAATGGAGAGGGAGGGAGGTTGACCGTCGGAAAAGAGGGTTGGTCGCTGGGGAGGGTTGGCCGCTGGGGTTTTGGGACATTGTCTTTGGTCGGGCGATGTCTCTATCGATGGAAAGGCTGACGAAGCCGCTGGGAGTTGGCTGGGGAGGTTGGCCGTTGGGAGTTGGCCGCTGGGAGGGTTGACCGTTGGTGAGGTTGGTCGTTGGGATTTAGTTGGCTGTGGAGGTTGGCCGCTGGGAGTTGGCTGGGGAGGTTGGGCGTTGGGAGGGTTAAATTGTACAATTGGTTAAAAAGAATAGCAACTTAATGTATGGGATAAAAAGAATGTCAAACTTAACTATTATATAAAATTTTCGGCCATATATAAATTAATTTGAGGGTACATCTAATATCTATATTTGACTAAATTAGTTGTAGACTTGCTATGCTAAAAGATAGATTCAAATTTGGATCTCGTCTTGACTGAGCTCATTCCATGATCTGTTGAGTCCAGATAGTCCAATGGTTCTAACACATCTTATTGATGAGTGTTCGGTTGAGGATATTATAAGAATGTATAACTAAGTAAGAAGAAGAAAAAAATCTAATTTAGTATGGTAGAATTAAATGCTAAGTGTGTAGAAACAATAAAGAAAAACAGGAAAAATCAAGGAATTTCAAAGGCATATGGAGGAGGAGGAGGAAGTTGTGGATCTAGAAAAAATGATAAAAGTGAAGCTAAAATATGCGGCCGAAAAGGAGAGCACTAGATTTTTTTTCGTAAGGTACGAAAGAAAGTACTGATTTTTCGTAAGGTATGACAAAACAACTGTATCCAAAGGAAATAAGGGAGATATCCCAACTTATATACCCAATTTTCAAAATATATATACCACTCATATCCAACCTAAATATTAACTACACCCCATACCCAAACCTATTAAAAAACTATATTTTGACTCAAATGTCTGAAATTTGCTCAAATGTCTGAAATTTGCAGACGATGTGATGTGAGATAGAGGGAATTGATTCTCTTTTTTTCTGTGCATTTAACGCCTTTTGACCAACATTAACTAAACATATTTCAGATTTTTTCTTCACTCTTCTCTTACAATTTGAAACAATTCTCTCTCGCACAATTTGAAATCAGTTTTCAAAATTTTTGAAACACTCTTCTCTCGCAATTTTTTTC
Organism: Salvia rosmarinus; assembly: GCA_036937905.1. Taxonomy (NCBI): domain Eukaryota; kingdom Viridiplantae; phylum Streptophyta; class Magnoliopsida; order Lamiales; family Lamiaceae; genus Salvia; species Salvia rosmarinus. The sequence continues at coordinate 69,469,228 of CM072823.1, forward strand.
ACGGTGCAATTTTTTTCACGGTGAAGGATAAGAAGATATTGTAGAAAGATAAGAAGAGAGAACGTGAAAAACAACCGAGGTAATTCTCGCAATGTTACTTGTTTCCGGTCGACGGAGACAACGAATTTCGATCAGAAACAACGTTTGTCGACCCGAAACAACAAATTGTTTCAATATATACATATTAATAGTTGTTTCCGGTCATTCTCAAAAAAAAAATAGTTGTTTCCGGTCGAATAAACCATCTTTCCGGTCGATGAAGCCTTCTCTCCAGTGTATATATTGGAAAATCAAGTGTATAAAGGTCATTTCCGGTCGATATCAATTTAATTTTCTAATAATTAGTTATTAATTGAATTTTGTAATAATTGCGGTGAAACCATATTTTAGGCCAAAACGAGTGACAATATGGGCTTACCGGTATGTTCTCGTGTATAGTTATTCGATTTTTAAGATGTATATTTTGGATTTTACAAGATGTTCTCGTGTATAGTTATGCTCTCGTATAGTTATGCGATTTTGGATAAATAACAATATACTTATGCGAGATTGACAATATACTTATGCGATTTTAACGATGATATTTTGGATAAATATTGCTAAATGTGATTGATTGAATAATATGATTGAATATGAGTCGGGTTGTTTAATTAGTTTTTCATTATTGCTAAATGTGATTGAATAATGTGATTGAATAATATGATTGAAACAATATAGTCGGGTTTTAGCATATTATGATATGGGTTAGTTAAGATCGAACTAAAATCTCGCTAATTGCATGATCGTTTATATGCCGATTCGGGTAGTGATATTTGTATGATAGGATGTTTATTGATGCGAATTATAGACAAATGAAATAATTATTGTAGTAGTTTGTTGGTTTGTTGTACGTTGTGTAATATGTGACATTGATATAATTGTAGGTCGATCCTGTTTTCTTGAGGCCTACCACGATAAATGTGGTGGCGGATGTAAAGACTTATTATAGGACTGATTATTTTAAGTATATTAAGAATGTCTTGTTAGATAAGGCGTGAAGAGTTGGTAGATATGTTTAGGGGGTTGCTTTGGTCATCGATTGATTGGACTCCGGGCTAAGTCTAGTTTATCTTTGCACCATTTAGTCTCCGTCGGATAGAACCTCGCATCCGGAGATGTATTTTTCATCAATGGAAGATATATTTGTTTTCCACTAGAGATTATGCTCTAGTCACCGGCACCGCAATTTGGGTCATCATCATTTGATCCCACACAAGACTACGACTTGAGCGACGTTGAGGTCTATAGCCTTTTTGCGGCACACAGATTACATTACGTAATCTAGTAGATAGATTTTGTAGTAGTGATTTTAGTGATGATGTAGATCTTCGTCACTATTTACGTGTGTGCCCACGTTATTATCCTCTATGGATTCGTATTTGGAGTGCGATACGGGAAGATAATAGGCGATTGGGTTTGGGCATTGGTTGACGATCCGGGGCGTTTTGCCGATTTCGTGGGGCCTACGGTTACGAGATATTATACGACGCAGATGTCAACCTAATGCTCAATACCACTTTACGGACGATCTGGGCACTATATGCTTGGTCACCGAGATCATACCAGGCTTGGGAAGTATAGGTGGACGTCATCAATCCCACGTGTCCGAGAGTGTTGAGGTGGAAGTTCAAGAGTAGGCTCTCACCGGCAGCTTCTGATCTCTTTTGAGTAAGAAATCTTGAATTTTATTATAATTTTAAATCATGTATGAGGTATTGTATTTATTAGAATATTAAATAACATCTTTCAATTTATTGTAGGTCGATTATCATCTCACATCGATCGAGCCTGACTCATTCGAGGTTAGCACCGTTCATACTGGGTGTCTGTCTCACACCCCTCTCCACTCGGTGTGAATTTTGTTATACCGTCAAATCCTTTGAGGAGGGACGGCAGTTCCCTTCTCGTCGTGGTGTGTCTCATCCGGTGGATGAGCCTCGGCGTGACGTCGAGTTCGAGGAGGCTCCACGGTTTGTTGAGGATCCCGATCTTCGGGGTCTCCATCGAGCGAGCCTCGAGCCTTCACCGAGATCCAAACGGAGGACATCGTCGGTTGGGTTCGTTGAGGTTCCGGTTGTTGATGAGCTGCGGCGCCATATGTGGATAGCCGTCCATCCGTTGAGAGGCGGGATACGGAAGACATACCAGGGAGGCTTCATCGAGCAGTGGTGGTGAGCACCCAGGGCGTCTTAGTTCCGTCGATCGTCGTTGGATCCAGGAATCTATCCGGGAATCTGTCCGGGAGAGTGAGGACAGAGCAGTGCAACGCATCGAGAGGTCTATCGAAGACAAATTTATTCCAAAGATAAAGAAGTGGTTTGAAAACCTCTTAGAGAAGACTCGATGTGGTTGCACACATAGGGATGATACGGCTACACATGCACCTCATGTCCCACGTCATCCGGCGACAGCGACGAGAGGTGAAGATCGAGACCACATCACCGCCAGTCCGGATGTCCCCGAGGCGGTGGACATATTGAGCCGGTGACCTTGCATCGACCAGATCGCCCAGATACCCTCCCCGCTACTCTCACCGGATCCATGGTACGGTCCACGGAACTACATCTCATCATTCCATGATGGGATGGACCTATTTAGTGATCGGCGCCTCGGGACGTCGTGAGGCAGACTTTCGAGCCCGTGCAGCAGCAGTTGGAGCAACAGGTAACTATTAAGTCTCATATTTGGCGGTTTATAATATTTCATTATATTTGTTATGTTTTCATTTTCTAAATTAAATGTTTGTAGTTCGGGATCCGGAGAGGTGAGCAGACACGGAGACCTTCGGTGTAATGAGGTCACCATCGTGAATAGCCCGATGCCATGTCCATTATCCGGTGATATATTGATAAATTATCGCTTTCTTGAACACAAATAAAGCAATGATGGTTGTTCGAGTCTTGATCGACAAGTCCAGTTGCATTTTTCGTTCATATCGAAATGCCGAGAGGCCTTTTGATGTTCGGCACGCGTCGTTTTATACAATATGCTTCGTTTTTTAAGTACATCTACTTATATTGATATGTATCCCTAAAATAATTTTGCGGTCGTCGATCTATTCATGGTGTATTTGAGGATGAGACTCGATGCGGGATCGGCGTATTGGATGGGGTGGATTATCAAACACAATCATCCTCGATCATCGATTTTTTCGTAAGTCTTTAATACAATCAATATATAGTATATATGTGTAGTATCTCTAATTACTTAATTTTCAATGTTGAATAGATGTTTCTGCAAAATTCATGGTCCGAGGTACACGCAACGCTTTCGTCCTACATTCAAGACCCGCGTGAGGAACATGTGATCATGACCCCTGAGAGCATTGTTATGGCATGGAATCCACCACCGCATTGGATAGCAGTTGTCCTCGGCATGACGGGTTATACATCATGGTTACGTGCCACGCAGGTAACCTTATTTAATACAATAAATTGCAAAAATTGAAATTTTCCTTGTTTATTTTATCTAAATATTAATTTTTATAGATCATCATCCATCGCATCATCGAAGCGTTTTCGCGATAATGCGCGTGGATATGCACTCGTCATTGCGTCTTTGTTTGACTCGCGTATTTGGCGGATGGACCAGGATCAAATGGATGCAAGGATGATGGACTTCGTGTGCTGACTAGATTATTGCGGCGCTTCGACCTTCACTAGATGGTTCGAGGCTAACTCCCACCGATACCACCATGGAATAATGATGCGATTATTACACGAGCTGCTCTTCGAGGTATTTGACGAGAAGACGATTTCGATGATGGTCCATTTGCGTGCATGACTGTGGAACGTCTTATTTCAGTTCACCGAGCATCGAATAGGGTACGTCTAATGTTGTAGCATATAGACATAAAGTAGGTGGAAATATATATGAGATATGTGATCCATATAAAAGAAGCCGAGAGGAGAGAAGAGGAAGAGGAAGAGGTAGAAATTAGCATGTACTATGTAATGATTTTATTTATTTTATCTCTTGTAATAGATTCTTAGTTACATTATCTTATCGACAATGGATTAATTTTAATATGATCTTCCACTTCAACTTCAACTTCAATTTCAATTTCAATTTCAATTCCAATTCCAATTCAATTCAATTCAATTTGATTAAGTTAAAATAATAATAATGTTAATAATATCTTTACATGAATGTTTTCTTTCATTACAATGTCACTCGTCTCTGGATAAGTAAGGACACTTCCGACGCGTATGAGATTCATTACCACACAAGCTACATGTCCGTAGTGCACGACTTCTACTACTCGATCCCACTTTGGATGACGATATCGACCCACTTTCGGCGCCCACTGACGGACTCTATTAGGAGGCATAACGTAATTCCAAAGAACATCGGAGGAACAGTCCAACTAGGCGTGGTGAACATGATTGATCCGATCTGGTATGCTTCGCTAGCTTTGCGAGAATGGTAGTACTCCCACATAGTTAGATATATGGTGACCTTTATGACTAAAAATTTATATAATCAATTATATGTAAGTGAAATCAATTTGATCAAAAAATTAACATAATTAAACTTAAATTGCACCATATAGTCTGCAATGACATGAGAACACGGTATCATATCCATGTCCCACTCCAAACACGCACACGATTGCGTATTGAGATTGACTCGAATGTTTTGCTTCGTGCTTGACTTTGAAAGTGGAGTCGATGAGGGCACTACATCGTATCTGCGTGATAGTTTCATTGATACCATCATCTTACGCGTTGCTTGAGGGTCAATTCACCGTGTACCTCTTTGCTGCTCATGTCTCTCATCGAACCATTTTTCGTAATGTGACGGATTGCCTCAATCATTGAGCAAATTGGCAATCGTCTAGCCCACAATATTCGAGAATGAATGATTCGGCAATGTTCGATGTCATAAAGCGTAGCGCCTAATGGGCATTGTGATCTAGCCCACTTCGCACTCCAACCTCCACCAACTTGGTATATGCGCCACTACCATCGGCTTCACGAGACTTTAACATAGCCATCGCTTTTCAAAGTGTGCATCTTGCACGCATAAGCGGCTTTCGAATAACTACGGATGGTTGCCCAAACGGGTGATTTTTTCAGCGGATGGTAGTAGCATAATCCGTGTGTTGCATCGGGGTGAACACACTTGACCGCGTTCATTATCTTGACATGGGCATCTCAAACAATCAACATCTCGGATTTGATCCATAAGCGACTTGTAGTCGAGACGAAACCAAGTCCATGAGACATCATTCTCGATCGGACCAATTCCATAAGCTAATGGAAAACTTGCTCGTTGCCGTCCTTTGTCACGCAACGAATAATATGCCTTTATTGCGGCCCTTCAAGTGCGTGCATCGTCCACTACAATCACGGGTTGGAGGCACAATGTATGCGCCAATCTGCATGAACCGAGCGCGACAAAGAGGTGACGAACCGACCATCGATCCAATATCCAAGTCGGTCATCGAACCGGGATTGCTCATCCGTAACATATGCGAGATAACTTCGGTAGTAGCTGAAATGATTCTTCATGTCCACCGTATATCATCTCGATCGCCTATTACGGGCTCGCATTGCTACATCGTATGTAACGTGTACACCGTACTCTCCGCAAATCGGCCATAATGGACCTCGGCTTTAGCACTTCACCGTCTTGGCGTATTTTTCGTGATATGTATGCCGCAATTACACGGCATTAACCTTCCTTACTCGATATTCACTGGGTTACGTGCGCAAGTATGTATAGCATCAAACTTGCGGACAAACCAAAATCCACCTTACTGCGATGCGTAGTAGAAAAGGACACCGATTATGATATCGACATTTGAATGTAATCCTCGAATTATCGGATCGAGGAATAACAAATTCTACTCGGCGTTCCAAATGCCATAGTCCGGATATCTTGATTCACCTGCGTCGAAGATGGAATCTTCGCTCAGCTCATCGGGGTCTGGAACCGAGTCCAGAGGACGAGCAAAGAGATTAACTGAAGCATCATGAGGAATAACAGGGACTAGCCAGTTGCTCATCTCCTCAACTTCTTCTGGCTCTAGGCCTCCTACGTGCGCTTGCGTGTTACTCTGCATAATCGTAGATAGAAGCTTCCCGAATCCACCCTCTCGACGGATCCATGCGTCAAACTCTACAAATGAGCCATAGCTCACCAAAGCAGACTCACGATCTTCTTCCTCTTCATCTGACTCTGTTTCATCTTCTTCTTCTTCAACGTAGTCGTCGTCATCGCTGTCCTCAACAAGTGTATCACCGTTGTGGTTGCGATATGTTGGGAAAGCAATTCTGGATGGATCCATGTGTTGCGGCATATATTGAGATGTCGACATCAAACCAATCGATGATGTAAATTGTTGTGTCAACGACGCGTCGAGCGATATGTGTTGGGAAGTGTAGTCATATGTTGGCGAGGATGATATCTCAAACGAAGGTCTATATAGTTCTTGCTCCGATTGGGATGTGTCGGCATCGTGAGTCACATAGACCTCGGTTGGACATCATGAGCCAATCGAAAAGTTGATCATCATTACTCAAAAGTAATTTGATAATTCTACCACTCAGAGATCTCGATAGATAATGCGGTTGGTAGGTTGTAATCAACAATTTGTCGACATAATTTGATCAATCATCTCTATGAACTCCGAGATAATTACATTGTCCATTCGAACAAAGGCATTTGGTGATACCGCCAATGTAACATAAAGAAGGATCCCACCGCCTCCATATCTAACAATAATGTTCTTCCATCCCGACATCTATAACAAATACAAGATTACATTAATGAAATATCTGATCTTAATATGATTTTTCTAATGTACAAAACAAATATACATTCTAATCAAATATACAAATAAGAAAAAATTAGCAATCTAATCAAAATCTAATTAAATAATTAAAGTCTCTTACAATAAATTAATTAAAAGGGGACTTATCTAAACGAATTATGTCAGCACTTATCTAAACGAATTATCCAATAATTATATCCAATTATCTAAACGAATTATGCAATAATTATAAATAGCAGAAACAATCGAATTATCTAAACAAATAAGCAAAACAAATGTAAACAAAATTAACAATAATTAATGTAAACAAAATTAACAATAATTAATCTAAACAAAATAAATATCATAAACAACAATAATTAACGCATGAATTAATTAACATGGGTTTTTGTAATCTAAACAAATTATGTTAACTAAATGATCAGCTTACGTTTTGATTTTTCTATGTTCAAAATTGATATACGATTTATCAGATTTTTTTTAAAGAATGGGATATAAAAAATTATCAGGTTTCCGGTCGACCGGAATCATAGATTACCTGTAAATATTAATTTAAATATCATACATTCATTTTAAATTAATTAGTATTAAATTAATTTAATATAATTAATTTGATATATCTTGTTTCCGGTCGAAAATTAATTGATTCCGGTCAAAAATTAATTGATTCCGATCGAAAATTAATTGATTCCGGTCGTTCCTATTGTTTCCGGTCGAATCTTGTTATTAAATTATTTATTATTCAATTATTATTAATAAGAATCGAAGTTTCCGGTCGAATACTAACAGGAAGTATTAAATTATTTATTATTAAATTATTATTAATAAGAATTGAAGTTTCCGGTCGAATATTAAATTATTATTAATAAGAATGTTGTTTCCGGTCGAATTAACAAGAAGTAATAATTATTATTAAATTCAATTATTAATATAAACATAAATTTAATATCTCCGAAACATATTAAATTCCAGAATTTAATACTAATTGGACCGGAATCATGCGACCGGAATCATGTTCCCTTGATTTCGGTCGACCGGAATCAAGGGAATTATCGACCGGAATCAAGGTAATTATCGACCGGAATTAATTTTTTTATGTGTTAATTAATTTTTTTATTCATTTATGGTTTTTTTTTTTAAAATTTTGTTATATTAATAGCTTATAAATTTGAAAACCCATAAAATCATATAAAAATATCTAAGTTCACCTACACGTTAATCTAAAATGCATAACTTAATCTAAATTAACCTATACATTAAAATACTCACTTAAATATAAATGTATGCGAGAGATAATCGAATTATAATATCCAATTATCTATACGAATTATGCAATAATTAATTATCTAAACAATTTGCAATAATTTATCCAAACCAATAATCAATAATAAATCTAAAAAATTAACAATAATAAATCACAACAAAATTAACAATAATAAATCTAAACACAAATTAATATCATAAACAACAATAAATTCAAAAACGAATTGAAAATAAATAAAATTGAATAACTTACTTGAGATATAGTTGCGATCCGGATTGAAGAAAAATTTGAAAATTTTGAATATAAAACCGAAATGAACCAAAAAAAATTAGAGGAGCAAGAGCAAGAGCAAATTGTGAATCTTGATTTGTATCTGTTATGGATCGATTGTATAAATAGGAGAATTGGTTCAATTATTGGTGGTCAAATCTTTCTACTTTTTCAACAAATTTTCAGATTTATTTGTCTTCTTCAATTTTTCTGCAATTATAGCTGTAAGCTTTTACTTTCGTAGTACTATTTTGTGCAGTATTAAATTAACTTATAATTTCAATATTAAATATTAATTAATAAGTTGTGTGAATAGCATTTCAATATTTTGCAAAATTTCCATCATAGATTACCTATAAATATTAATTTAAATATCATACATTCATTTTCATTTTAAATTAATTAGTATTAAATTAATTTGATATATCCTTGTTTCCGGTCGAAAATTCGTTGATTCCGGTCGACCCTTTGATGTTTCCGGTCGACCGGAGACAAGAAGTAATAATTATTATTAATTAATTTATTTATGTTGATTTATGTTTCCGATCAAAAATTTTAATTTATTGATTTATGTTTCTGGTCAAGGAAAATTAATTAAATTTTGACCAGAAACATATTAAATGAATTGAAATTTCCGGAAACATCATGCGACCGGAAACATCTGTCGTGAATAGCATTTCAATATTTTGCAACCTATAAATATTAATTTAAACATCATACATTCATTTTAAATTAATTAGTATTAAATTAATTTGATATATCCTTGTTTCCGGTCGAAAATTCGTTGATTCCGGTCGACCGAAGACAAGAAATAATAATTATTATTAATTAATTTATTTATGTTGATTTATGTTTCCGATCAAAAATTTATGTTTCCGGTCAATGATTAATTAATTTATTGATTTATGTTTCTGGAATCATGCGACCGGAATTAAACATGTCATTTGTTTCCGGTCAAATTTAATTAATTTTCCTTGACTAAATGAATGGATGAAATTTTATTAGTACCATTCATTTAGCAATCATTTACTGATTTACAGGTTGTTAACCAACATAATATTCTTGTTTTGTCGTTGGCATGTCACAATTCAAATCGAACCGACGAAGAGATCGTAGATATATATTAAAAAAGCAAATGGGTATCTGATGTATCAATTTTTCAAATGGTTGTGTCATATACACTTTTACAAAAGTGTGTACTTGTATATATTCTGCCTTCTAAATATATGTGATTATTCCAAATTCGTTAATTCTGAATTTCAAAATGTGAGCCACATTATCCAGTTCATTTTAAGATTATTCATATTTATTTGGAATATCCACGTAGATGTCATGTGGAGGTGAAGTGGACCCATTTTTTGAGTCAGCAAAATCAAATCTAAATAGTACATCGGGCCAAAGGTAATGGATGTTAGTTTAAAGTTTAAAATTTAAAATGAAAAGTATAATATTGTTTTTTTTTTATCAATTAATACAGAAATTTTAAAGGCTGCGTCACGGTGGACTCGAACCCGAGACCTTTGGCATCAGGCATTATCCACTCTACTACTAGGTCAACACACACACACAAGTACAAGTATTGTTACTGATAGTGTGTGACATTTAAAATAGTTAATTTGTGAAGTTTTGATTAATTTTCCCAAATAAAAATGAATTGAAGCAGTATTCATGATGGATAAATTGCTTCTATAGTTTTTCCAGGTTAAGTAGATAGCGAACAACCCAGATCCTTGCTCCATTTTATCAAAAACTTGTGTGACCTTTTTCTCACCATCAGTTCTCCTTTAAAATAAATACAATTAGGAGTTTATTTATTTCCAATTGGAATTTAATTCTTAATTAAAAGTTATTAATTATAATTAATTAACTAACTCATTATTAATTTATTAATTAGAAGTGGTTCTCACTATCAGGGGCGGAGCCACATAGGGGCCTGGGGGGCCCATGGGCCCCCCAACTTTTTTTGAAAAACACCTATATATTTTATATGTAATATAATGTTACATCTGTTGGCTCTAGCCCGTTGGTTAAAATCTTCTCTGAATTCTCTGTGGCCCGGGTTCGACCCTCACCTGCCGCTTTTTTCCCTTTTTTTTCCTTCTTTCCTTGCATTTTTCTTTATTCTCTTTCCTTCTTTTGGCGGCATTTTTTTCCCATTTTTTTTTTCCTTCCTTTTTTCTTTTTTCCTTTTCCTTCTTTTTTCTTTTATGTTTCTCGTTTCTTTTTTTTTTTTCATTTCTTTCTTTTTTATGTTTCTTTCTTTTTATCCTTTTTTTTTCTTTCCTTGTTTTTTCTCTTCTCTTTCTCGTTTCTTTTTTTCATCTCTTTCTTTCTTTCCTTCTTTTTTTTCCTTCTCTGTTTCTTTCTTTTGGTTTGTGTTTTCTCCCTCTCTCTTTATTCTATTTCTTCTCTTTATTTTGGGATCTTTTTCCTTTTTTATTCCTTATATAATTTGTTTTATATTGATAAAATAAAATATGAATACAAATAATAACACTATGTGAATTAATTATTAGCTAAACATGTATGCTCTCTATAAATATTTAATATTCAATAACTAAATCTATTGTAGTCTAATGGATTAGGATTTTTATCTCTCATTTAAGAGATCTTAGTTGGATTCCTTTTAGTTATATATTTTCTTTTTTCTTTTTCCTATACTTATTTTCTTTTATTTCCTTTTTCTTTTTTTCCCTTTATCTTTCTTTCCTTTATCTTTCTTTCCTTTATCTTTTTCCTATAATTTGTTTTATGATGATAAAATGCTATTTCTTTTCTTTTCTATAATTTATTTTATATTAATAAAATAAAGATATATGCAAATAATAAAGTTTTATATGTGAATTAATATTACCAATCAAATTTTTAAAAGGATTATAATAAACTCATTATATTATTAAATAATTATTATTTTATAATTTTATTTTATTACCTTTAAAATTATAATTAATTAATTTGAGAAAAAATTCCCTGCTTCACACCTGCTCACTATGCTAGCTCACACGAGTCCATTCCTCACTTTTTGTATGTACTTCAATTTATATTTTTCAGTTTAACAGTAGAAGTTAATTCTTATATGATTTCGAAATAGAACGTGGAACTATGTTTAGATTGGTTATGTTTCTATGAAGGCTTATAAATAGAACACTGTTTCATTTATGCTTTTCTATGTAAAAAGAATTAAATTGATTGCAAACATATTCTTTAATATGGATAAATAATAAGATATACATCGATGAACAAAAACTGCAAATAATAACTTTTTATAATTACATGAAATTTACTTTTTTTCATAAAGACAGGAGGATATATGAAAAACATTACTTTGCACTGTTTCGTATTATTTCTAATATAATGGGAGTAATGTGATCTTTTAGCGGAATTGGAAAACTGTGAGAGGGAGTTACTAGTTTATGTCTGGAAATTAAAATGCAAAGATCGACTGATTATCAATGCAACTACCAATTCAGAATCTAGATTTACAAAATTACTGTGGGAGGTCTCGAAAAGTTATAGCATTTTGACTTTTGTGTTCATTTTAATTATACTCGATCCGTCCACGAAATTCGTTTATTTATTTTCCTTTGAATAATCTACGAATAATGTTTACTTTTCTTTTATGGACAATTGAACATGGACCTCGCATAACCCTTCTAACTTGCCCCTATATTATCTATTTATTTACAAAAAAACCTATTATGGCCCACCTTTAATTTTAATTTCACTTAACATTAATTTACTCATTTTTTACCTAATACTTATTGCAATTGTGGGTCTCATTCTTCACTAACTTTACATTCATTACAATTTATTAAAACTCATGCCACTAAAATCTGTAAACGAATTTTGTGGACGGAGGAAGTATCTAGTTAATACTGCGTTTAAAACCATAAGGGACTCCGTGTGTACTAAACAAATTGAAAGAAGAAAAATAACTAGTTATAAAAGATTAAAATCTAAACCAAAATGTTTAGAAATGGGGAACGGTTATTTTAACTTTTCACAATTATACCTCAACATATGCTAAATTATAAATTTATATATTATCATTATTATTAATAATTTTACTTCACTAAAAAAATTATTTTTTTCTCATAGCATCACTTTCGGCCAATTTAGTCATCGGTCGCTAGAAATGAGACCACAACTGAAATTTCTTTGTCCTTAGCTACAATATTTTCAAACTAATTTCTCAATTTAATCAATTTGACGCCGAAATGATATCCGAACAGCCACGACCAAAAGATATGCGTGGTAGAGTACAATTATTAAGAATAATGATAATGTATATATTAATTTTTGTAAATTTTCATACATTAATTGGAGTAGAATTGAGAAAAAAAATCAAATGTTGGTTTATAAATTGGTATTTTCCCCTTAGAAATATGATAGACGTATTAATCGATTGTTCTTCCAACCTTCAATTGATAGTTACTCATCGAGCTTCTAAATAAAACTTCTTACTTCTTAAAAAAACCTTCTTGTTGTAGATTATTTAATCACTAAAGACTTTTGTTGTACAATTGTGGATTTATTTTATTAATCAGTGTCAGCGTGTTCATTCATTTACATATATATAAATTTTATCACTACTTTTTTTTACCATCCATTTAAATGTAGGTATTTCTTACATATTTTAATAAAATAAGGTAATTCTACAGATACCTTGTGAAAAGTGGATATATAAAAACACCTGTTTTGTTACATCTTTGATTATATCTAAACTTCGTTCTCTCTCTCTCATATACACTTACGATTTTTTGACTTTTTTTTTAAGTTTTAAACTTTTTTTCTCTTATTTTATTTCTAAATATATTATATTTTTCTCAAAATTAATTATAAATATTTTATCTTGATGATAAAATTAAGAATAACGACGCGCTTACATGTCATACAGAATAACTATACTTTGGTATGTCACAGAAAATAACTACATATTTTCATGTCACATTTTTTTTTCAGTTGTAATTATAAAACATGAAAATACTATCGAAAAAGGAAAAAAGGAACCGGTGGCTAAATGGGACAAAAGCAGAAGCAGAAGCAGAGGAGGCATGATGAAACGTGGGGAGTGTGCGGGTATTTCCAGGCACAGAAATATTGGTCACATTTCCACCGCCACCCTCTCTTTAAATTCCTCATTCTCATCGCATTCACCTCTTCCTTCCTTGATTGAATTAATGCAGGAGTGAAATCCTCTGTTTTTGCTTCCCATCTTCCCTTAACTAGTTGTTTGGATTCAAGAAGACAAAACGGGTCTACCTCTGTGGATGTTGGGACTCAGTGTGGAGCAGCTGCGGGCTGACATGAACCGTTTGCTCGCCATACTTTTCCACCATGTGCTCTTTTCAATTCTATTTTCTCTCTCTCGATCGCTCTCTCTCTATTTGAGTTAATTTCTTCTTCTCTTTTTAGAAATTGAATGTTTATTTTTGGTTGGTGCAGGGAGTGTTGGACGAGCAGTTCTTGCAGCTGCAGCAACTGCAAGATGAATCTTCCCCAAACTTTGTGTCTGAGGTTGTCAATATATATTTCCACGAGTCCGAGAAGCTCCTCAGAAACCTCAGAGGCTTGCTGTAATATTTCTATTTCTTTCTATTTTCATGTATAGTTAGTATCTATAAAATGAGGAAAGAAAAAGTTGCCTCCTTGATGGTTTTCAATAAATGCTTTATAATTATATAGTAGAATGGACTATAAATTCCCTTTAAATTCAGGGTGGATAAGGAGTTCTCAGACTACAAGAAGATGGGAATCCATTTGAATCAGTTGATGGGCAGCAGTTCGAGCATCGGCGCCCAAAGGGTGAGAAATGTATGCATCGCCTTTCGAGCCGCTTGCGAGCAGAACAATAGGGCCGGGTTCGTCCTACCTTTTTCACTTTTGTCTTTTCTCTTCTTTTTCCACACCTTTCTCATACTTAATCTTGACATACATGCTATTTAAAATTCTTCATTTCCCACATGTTTGCCGAAGTGTTGCTCCTGCTATATTGGGAATGCATTAAAGCGACAAAGTTAAATTTTATCCCTTTTTCATTAATGAAATAAGAAATTAATTTTTCATTAAATATTATTTTAACCAATTCTAAACTATTTTCTCACTTTAAAATTCTGTTTTGTGTGAATATATACCAGATGCTTAAGAGCTTTGGAGCTGTTGGAATATGAGTACTGTTACCTCAAAAACAAGCTGCATGAATTGTTCCAGGTATATTTATATGATAAATCTATTATTATCACCACTTACCTCAAAACTACAAAGCCATGCAATTTCTGCCAAAATTGAGATTCAATTTAATTTCTCACAAATTATTTAATTTGTGGATATATTTATTGTTTTTCTCAGATTGAGCAGCAGAGAATCCTAGCAGCTGCGGTGAGATATCCTGCGCCCCACCAAAACCCAAACAACCCTCAAGGTTGAAGGGATGGTAGCTCAGTTTTTGTCAATGGCAGAAAAAAGTGATGGAAGATAGTGACAGAATTTCACCTGCATTGAATGCAAGCAGAGATAATTCCCTTTTTCTTGAATGGGTAAACAGCAGCTTCTGATTCTGATAACAAAACAAACTAGACTTTCAGCTTTTTCAGTTGTAGAGAAGTAGAGGAAGATCATAGCTTATTTAAAAGCATGTTAATGTCCCTTCACTTTGATGTATTAGTGTGTGTTTGTGTGTGAAATTGTGTTGTCATTCAAGCAGTAAATGTAGCTTAAAGATTATCAAAAAACACAATTACTGTCATGTTTCTGTTTGGGTGAATAGAAACTCAGTTTATTTTATTTCAGTCAAAGGATTTTATTTTGGAAAGGTAGCATATAAACATTCGAGAAATTCTACAAATTAAGTGGTTCAAATTGATCTATATCGATCAAAGCGAGTCAAGTTAGCCCATTTGTAATGTAATCAAATATAAATAAGGTGTCTACATTAAGATTATTAAAAGATTTATATATAGTATCATAAGTTAATTACTCCTTAAGCACACGAATAATTGATTATAATATATTCCCTACACAGATATGATATAAATGGTAGTAAAATATAACAAAATATATATGCAACATTTATTGTAAATGGATACGTATATTTGTGGACGATTAGGATTCACGGTGAAGTGCATATAAATCATAATAGCATTTGAATTTATTAGTATCACTTTGAGTACTTCAAATATTAATTTCTTTGAAAATTAGTTAAGAACATGGAATATATATAAGTCTAATAGTAAATACATCACCTTAATTGGTCAACATGGTTTTTAACATAGATATTCATTTGCAACGATTGACGTGGAAATATTTAAAGATGGAATTTGACGTGGTATGAAGTTTAAAATAACGTTGTTTTGAGGTTAGATTTTTTTAAGAAAAATACGTAGCACTAATTTTTTTTACACGTATTTCTATAATAAACTGGTCATGTTCCTACTCAGCTTTCGGGTTCAAGAAAATTTGTCTAATGATAAATTTGTTCGAGTGTGAATTGATCAACATTAATAAATTGATGATATAACTGAAAATAGACAATAATTTAGAAGATATTTAAATATTTGGCCAGTAACATAAATCATATTATCAAACTTCTAAACATTTGTATGCGTGTGTTAGCATAGGGTAGAGTGATTAATGTCGAGATCAAATGTCTCGAATTCGAGTTCATAGTGACGTAATCTTTAAATTTTTGTATTATATGACCTAAAAGCAATTTCAGAACAATTTATGAATAAATCAAATTCCAATATAATATAAGAGTCTTGAGCAGCTAATAAATTAAATCAACATACGGTTGTAAAAAGATTAATATAAAGAGTTAATTATATTTTATATCTCCAATTTTCAAAAATACGAATTGGGACATATTTTAAAAATAAAAATAAAAATTAGGAATACAAAACATGGTAACTCTTGTATTTAAACATGAAAACACCATATTTATTTTAGCAATTTGCTTATCTATTTATATGGGTTGGGCTTGGGCCTGTAACCGTTTAAAAGTCCACTCAAAGCGTTAAAGAAGGCGCAAAAAGAAACTAATACTACTCATTTTGGAAAGAGTGAGCAGATATTTCAGGAAAAAAAAAGAATTGGAAATACATTGAAAATTAGACATTTAGGGCAGGTGCTTTTAGTTCAAAAATGTAATACAATTATTAATTAATGGTAATGAAAAAATCACAAGAATATGAGTTTGCATATTATTATATCAAATACAACGGTCGATCGGGCTTGATATACTTTTCTTTTTTGGAGGTAAGAACATCTCTAACAAGCAGTCTACAATAAAGTTTGTAGAGTGTCTTAGACCTTCAACAATACACTTCACTATATTTTATATTAAAAAAATAAATAATATCACTCTATATCTAAAGTGATATTATTCATTCCTCTAACTTTTTTTGATAACTCAATAATATAAGATATAAAAACAGAATGTTTCATTATAGAGTTAAATGTATATTTGATTGTTGGAGATGAATATATGATTACTTTATATTTTACTCTACGTGTATATATGATTACTTTATATTTTACTCTAGAATAATGTAAAATTCACTATATTGTAGAGCGAAGCGACGCAAAGAAAAGATATTGGTGGGGGGCTTTACTATTTTTATATTGACAAAAATCATAGCGACAAAAATTTATAAATATTTGATACATCAAAATAGTCCAACACATCAAATTAAAGTGGTGGTAATGGAATTCTACGTGTTCTCATCGCTGAAAACGTTGCAAGATCGGCTCATTACCAATCGTTGAAAAAAGATCATTCTCAATATGCACAACTAGATTGTCATTCATCCACTCATCTTCCATTCGGTTTCGCAAGTCAGTCTTGATAATCTTCATGGCGGAAAATGCTCTCTCAACAGAAGCAGTGGCAACAGGTAAAACTAACGACAACTCTAACCATGTAAATCTTCGATACCAAATATCTTGAAAACTCCTTTCTTGAATGCCATATTTCTTTTTCAGATACAAATGCCCAACTGGTTGGCAATGACCCTTGATCAAGTACTCTCTCCGTACTTGATCACGAATAGCAATATCGAACTCCTCTATTAGTTTTCGTAGTCCCGGATCACCAACAATCTCATTCAAATCTAATTCAACTTGGATTTGATTTTCCACTAATTCAACAATAGGTTCACTTGGTGAAGAAGATGACTCACCCTTGCGTTTTTTTTTCCGAAAAAACGCTCCATCTTGTACATAAACCAATGCAACTCTTTTAATTAAAAACATAAAAAAATATAAATTTAAATCATAACCTAAAAAATATTCAATTAGAACCCTAATTCCAAACTCTAATTAAATTTACAATTAACTAAACTAAACTGAAAGCATGGTACTCATATTTATTCATGATAAAATAGTAAACAATTGAGGCTTTAAGATGAAATTATTCATTGTAGAATTCAAAGAATAGATTAACTAAATGCCAATAAATAATAAATAATTGGGATTTAGGAGTAGAAATAATAAATTAAGAAGTAAAGTTATAACAATTAACAAACAACTTCTATGTAAATATAAATAAGTTGAAAGAAAAAGGGAATAGAAAAAGAGTAGATAACTCACCAAAAATGAGGAAAAAAGATGATCAGTGGCGGCGGGATTAGAAGAAGAAAAGACTTTGATTTGTGTTTTGTTGAAAGCAAGAAGACAAAAATATAAATTGTGTTTGTTTCACTTTTCAAAATTAATAGAAACGTTATTTATTGTATAACACTTTTTCTTTTGTAGAAGGGAAGTTACTTTTTGACTTTTTCTTTTTTTGTACTTTCTTTTATTTCTTTTTTCATCTCTCTCCAATCTCCGTTTTTACGGACAACCATTTTATTTCCCTCTTTCTATTTTTCTTGCAAATTTCAGCCCCTTCTCATTCTAGATTTTTCGTCAATTCGCTCTTGAACATCGTCAACTTAGTAGGGGCTGAAGATAGTTTTCGACAAATTCAAAATTTTTCGCAGTAATAAATAAAAAAAAACCATTTGGTAGTGGCTTAAGCCCCTTCTCACTCTCACCTGTGTCCGCCACTGTTGTAGAGTGAACTTTTTGAGACGCTCTAAAAGATAACATACTTCCTTCTAAAGGGCTAAATTCATTTGTACTTTTACACTATATTAATATCTTATTCTATGTTCCGACTTGACACCATTATCATGGATAATATATGATTGTATAAAGTACGAACAATAATATGTTAATTAAAAAATTGTAGCTTTTCATACACACCAACGTCTAGATCGTTCTCATTCTAGAAAATAAAATAAAATGTATTAGTTCATACACTCCAATTCTTCTTTTATCTGCAGTCGAAATTTGGTAGTAAAAACTATAAAAGTCATAGGGGAAAATTATATCTGGTCCCAGTAACTTCAGAAATTCATGCAAAAATCATGAGGCTGTAGATTTTGTCAACTACTTAGTTGTTACTTTTTTGGGAATGATTATCGCTACATCTTATTATTATATCCCCTCCTCGTTCCATTCAAGATGATTCATTTCTTTTCAGCACGGTTATTTAGGAGAAGGGTAAAAAGTGAGTAAAATGATAAAAAATAGGTAGATCCCATAATTTTTGAAGAGATAATTATTTCCTAAAAATAAAACGGATCATCTTGGGTGAGACAGCCTTCTTAATTAGTGCTTCCTCTTAAAAAAAGTAAGAAAATGCATTAAATATTCACTGAAAAACTCTCAACTCAAAAGTCAAGCGCGGGCAAAACACACACTTGTTTTTTTTGCTTGGAATGACTTATACATACATCAAATGAGTTGCTCCAATTGGAAAAAGGTCATATAGTTGAATAATAAAATAATACGTCGTAAAGTTGAATAATTATAATAAATTCTAGAAAAGACAAGAATATATGGCTTTCGTTGTCTCAATATGATAGAACAATTAAAAAAATCTTAGGCAAAGATTTGCGACCAAAGTGTGATTTCCAACCTCAAGAGTTTATATAGCTCATTAATTTAATTTAAATCTTTTTATTTCTGGCCAAAAAGAGATTAGACAACTTTTGCAAGCCATATATCAGTATTATTTTTCATAATCAAACTTTTGACTGAACCGTGTTGCCAATCTTCCCAATTTATGTATTCGTTGAAATAATCTTCTTTAATTTTTTTTTTTTTTTTTCAATTAATACGAAATTTTAAAGGCTGCGTCACGGTGGACTCGAACCCGACCTTTGGCCTCGGCATTAACCACTCTACCACTAGGCCAACACACACACCTTCTTTAATTTTTCGCCAATAGGTAGGGTTGTCGGTGCTGTTCAGGCAGGAGGTGGTATGAATCGGTCCCAAGTGAATAATATATATATTATTAATTAATTATAGCTTATTAGTTTTCTTAGGCAATTTCTAGCTTTTTAGTTAATATTGTTTGAGTTGGGTTATATTGTAAAACCCGTTGAGTAGCCCTATTATGTGTAAAGATCGTAATTAATATAAAAGTTTTAAACTTTTATTATTTATAGTCAGTCTTATATATTATTTATATTTTGAAAATGATAAGATTTTGGTTTTACGTGATCATGATAAAAGGATTATCGTTGCGTTTCTTAGACAGGTTTGTTTCACTGTAGGGATGTCATTCAGTTTCAAATATCAACTATTGAATCTGAACGCAATATATTATTAGATAACTTTAAAAATTAGAATCAATGATATCGTTTAAAAAAGAATAATATATGTTCTATGTGACCGGAATATTTATTCTTTTAATTTTCTTACATATATAAGAATCTGAAGTCACCGAAAGCCTTAAAGTTTTCATTTAGCTTTGAGAAACTACTAAGCCGAATCTTTTTAGAATATATATATATATATATATATATATATATATATATATATATTTGTTTAGCTCTCTAAAATCGAAGAATATATATTGTCTCCTAAGTGTCATATGTTTTCACTTTTTTATGTTAACTTAATCGGGGGAGCGACAATCGATCTAATGTAGTGGAGTGCCGAATCGTTGATAATTCATAGTTTATAATTATATTTTCGTTTTTTTAAGTGAACATATAAAATGTGAACAACATGCCCGACAATCGATCTAATATAGGATCATTGGTAGAAAAGATAGTTATAATTATGTAGATTTAGAGATGTGAAGTTGATCCGCCATCCATGTAGCATTTTAACCAAACTACATCGGCCATATTGCTTGGATTGTCGCAAATATGTAGAGCCTCGGCTTCGGAAGCGACAATGTAAGAGAAGCAATCGCTACCAATTTGAACATATATAAGGTTGGAACAATACACACTGGATAAGATGAGTGGTTCTTCCCCCTTTCGGCACAACATTTAAAGCCATGTACTTCGTTAATTAAGTAAATTAAAGTAGTTACAGAACTGAATATATTGTGCTTTATATGGTTTTTTATTATCTTTTAATTTGTGGCAATCAATCAATCACTCGTGCACTTAAATCCATATCCGCCCAATTTCAGAAAAAATAAAAAATCGATACCTAATCCTACTTTGTATATGTCTCCTGCATATTTTACCATTATTATTAATATTATTAGATACGTATTTCATATTTTTAACCATGATATTTCAAATAAAATAAAATTATATTTCTACTTTTGAATGGTTTTTGTTTGTTTAAAAACAAGGGATATTATTTTTGAATTTTCATATTCTTGGAATTGAAATTAAAGAATATTGAAACATTAAAAGTGGAGTATTAAATAGCACATATACATAAGAAGAAAAGAATGGTGCTGAAATGTGCATCAGCAGATTTGAATTGATCAACTCGTATATATACAGATCCCTCTTAAAATAAGGAATCCAAATCAAACGAACTCAAAGTAAAATCTATGCTGTCTAAGTCTATGTCGTCCAGGTTGAAATCGCCCATCTCTGTCTGTAGAAAACCCTCACCGCTGCATTTCTGTTTCTTGCAGCCTTCTTGCTCCATCTCTTCGCCGCCTCTCTTCCCCTTCGTGGCCGTAATGGATAATTGCGCCGTATCTGGATCAGTTTCGGACGCCTTCTTGATGCTCTTGGTGATCTTGCACAACACAAGATCGGTATTTGTTTTCCCCGTCGCCATCAACCCCGCATCAGTAAGAGAGTACTCGTGCATGATCCAATGGCCTAAATGCTTGCTCGCCGTAGAACATTTAAACGACAACATACTCATGCATCCGATGATCTCTCCGGTGTCAGAACGCTCGATGTCTTTGCGGCCGGTTTGGGCTTTCCACGTGCCGCATCCTGCTGTTCTCAAATTCCGCTGGGAGTTGGACTCCGTGGCCTTGGTGACTTTGGTGAAGACGTAGATGATTTTCTTGGTGGCGCCGTTTTCTTTCTTGGTCTGCCAGTTGTCGGCGTCGGTGAATACGTTCCACGGCTCCGTGCCTTCGCCGCCGTAAAGGTCTCTATAGATGATGCCGTCCCACGGCAAATCAAACCCCATCACCTTGGGATACAAGTAGCTTCCTACCAGGTCTTCATCCGTAGGTTTGAAAACGAAACCTGTTGGAATACTCATTATCTTTTTATTTCCTTTTCTCTCTCGTTTCTCAAAAGGTAAGAGGATAGAATGAATTCTCAGATGCCTCTATGTATGTATATAGGTTTTGGTAGCGCCGACATTCCCACATTGTTGGAAGTATGTTTACGGATAATGATAATTGTGATACGATTTTATTTTAGTTGTTCTGAGTGGATAATGAAATTTAATTATGGAAATAAGAATCCCAATACTGAAGTACTTTTGACTAAAAGTGAGAATTCCATGTCATGTTTATTTTATTTTAAATGTCGCTTTGCCTTTCAATTTTGCGTATTTAGTAATATATGGTGATTTCATCAATCATCGTAAAAATTGCATGTGTGCTTCAGTATTTTTATTTTACAATATACTTATTACTACGCATTAATTTATGCCTTAAGCTTACTCGCATAATCATAGAACTAGTATGTGTGTTCTTTTTTTAAAAATTAAAAAATGAAAAGATAGTAAAAGATTTGTTATATTATAACAAAGATATTGAATTATATAAAGAAATATATAATTCAAGACAAAGTATATAATTCAATATCTTTGTCTTAATACATGAATTAATACAGGTCGATTTGGATTTTATACATGACTTTTAAATTTATATAAGAGTTGATCTTAAATTTTACTACTTTTTGGAATTACAGGTCGAAATTTACATGGGAACGTGATTTTAGCGCCTTAGTGGTGAATTGCCGGAAATTTAGGAAGAGAATAGAAGGAAGTTAGAACTCACAGAAACTCGGGAAGAGAACAAAGAGAAGATGGAAGATGAGAGAAAAGGAGAGCGTTGATGGAGAGCGAAAAATAATACTCTCTTCGTTCCTGTATTGTTGATTCCTTGCTTTTGACACGTAAATTAAGAAGAATTATGTTTTGTATATAAAATGTTATGTGATATGAAATTCGAAACACTTTTTAGGGTATTTTTTTTAATATGATCCAACAATGATGGGACAACCTAAAGTGGTATACGAGCCAACATTAGCAGGGCATGCATATGTAGTATTTTGTGTGTGTATATTTTACGTAATTAAAATTACATTGATTTAATTATTGAATTTGTCACGTGGCTGCAGAAATGTCAATTTCAACACTGGAAAATAGTACTGGGACAAAATTTAAAAGCGTGTCAAAATCAAAATTAATTTATAATTTGTGTATTTTAAGGCATTTACTCCTATTATAATTTAAACATAATAATAGAATTGCTTTATTATTCCATAAATCCTTATACTTTGTGAATACATGGATTTTTTTAAACTGGGAAAATTAAAATAATAGAACTCAATAGGTTGATATATCTCTAGTTATATATGAAGCTTGGAGATTTGTAACTTTGTAACCATACTTTCATATTGTTGACGTTCTCTGCCAACTAAGAAGCAGTTGTTGAGAACGAAAATAAATCTTGATAAAAGAAATATTAAAAAGATAATGGAGTATATTTATATTTGCATAGAAAAGACACATGCATTATAGTCATATTGTTTATTGTAAAGTTTTTACATCAAATCTGGTGAGGATTATATACTTAAGCTTTTGTAGCGTTGCATGTATTTTAATATATTAAGCGAATATACTGCATCGATGATCTTTTTATTCCAAAGCGTGTATGATGTGTTATTGATTAAAAAAAAGGTACCAAACGTTTTCTTTCTCCTTTTCTTTTTTGAAGTCAGTGTAAATCCGTAATCGTTATATACCGTGCACATTGGGTAAACCGTAATTCTATACAAAACTATTGTCAAAGTAAATCTTGTAATGTTTAGGCGTTCTCTATTTTTTTCTTTTAAATTTATATATACAATTATGTGGTTCAGTTAATGAGCACGATGAAAATCATGGTTTATGAACTAGATTTATTGATGTTAATTGCAATTTTGCAGTTTTTGATTGATTTACTTCAACTTATAATCTTAATAATATTCTATGAGTTGAAATGTGATATACCTACCCACTTTGCCTAGTAACTGTAAGAAAATGTCTACATATAAAAAAAAGGGTGTATTATACTTTATGAATTGATTTTTGTATGATTTTTTAAAAATGGCTCGACTTTCAAAAATGCTAAAAAAATTGTGATCCTTCACCGAATCTCAAAAAATTGCATGTCAATCACTTGTTAGAATTAAGCTTTCAATTTTTAAGATATATTTTTAGTTTATTTTCATAAAAAAAAATTATTTATTCACATAAGATGGATAGTTTTTATAATATTTTTAAAAAAAAATGTGAAATATCAAGTGCTCTGAAATGTTGAGGGGGTAGTTTCTAATAGCACAATAATCTAAGTGCACAAAAAGTATTTCTAAAGGATGAATAAGTTAGTAACTTATGCGAATACTCTGGTACATTAGCAGTGACAAAGTTAGAATTTCATCTAGGGCTCCAATTAATTGTAATTTTGGAATACAATAATAACTAAACATGAATGGATATAGTTCAAATAAAAATCTATTATTTTTTAAAAATCTAACAACCAATACACTTTATAAATAAAATTAATGTATTTTACGTATAAAATTACTATAGTATGATAACATGGATGAGGAATATTTTTTTTATCAAAACCTAATAACGCATCAACTTTAAACGTAAAATACATTGTTTGTATATTCTTACGAAAAAATAAATTTTTATTATAACTCATTGACTATCGTGACATTAATCTTTTATGGTATGATTTTACATAATAACTTTATTGTGTAATCCACATGTTTGTCTTTGGATAGGCTGTATAGATGTGCAATTTATTCTAGAAACAATGCCTACTGGCTACTTTGCTTAAAAGGTAAATATATATACCAACAAATTCTCCATTGATACGAAGATATCACCTTACATAAAACCAAAAGCGAAGCGCAAATTTCTTGAAAAGAGCTAAAACCTACAAATAACAAACAAGAGGCTAAAAAAAGTGTATAAGTGAAATTTGGGGAGCCTTTGTTTTGTTGCATGACCAAATTCCAAATAGATCATGGGAGAAAAGTGTAATTAACAAAGATATTTTAAACTTAGGGAGAGCGATTCAAATCCTCACTGGTGGGATCCACACCGACCTTGCTCCCGTCGCCGTCGGAGCCGTAGATCTGATCGAGTATCAGCACCAGCCCCATGGCGAAGGCGCCGTCGAACCCCGGCTTCAGTGACAGCACAAAGACGTCCTTACCGAGCACCACGTTGGTCGTCGCGTCCACCTTGCGGCGGACCTCCGCCACGATCTCCTTATCGCCGTTGAAAATGTTGCAGCTCCGGCATGCGAAGGATCCTTCGATCTGGTATTCCTCGCAGGATTGGTGTACACCTCCACCGTCATGCTCGACCGTCCAATCATCGAGGACCTGCGCACGCTGAACAGCGGCTTCTTCCCTTCCGTCCCCTCGCCGATGAAGCCTTCCCACCGCTGGTGCAGACTCGGCCTCTGATTCAGTAGAAATGAGGCAAGAACAAATCAGTGAGTTGACTCAGCTGTTACCAAACCATCGTGGCGGAATGCGCGTAAAATATTTGGAATTCGGTAAACAAATTCACCAGCTGCTACTACACTCCATTGATTTACACTCAATCCGAGACCTAATCGCGTAAGCATTCTCGTAAAAGGACACGTGCATATGCGCGGAAGAAACGGCAAGACCAATCTCAAGAAAAAAAAACTCTTATCTTAATTTAATATTCCAGACTAGCCGAGTCGGCTCGTTGCAACGGTACACTCAGCAGAGAAAACAGTCAAATCAATCGCCCGAAAATTTGACTCACCAAAAAAAACCCTAATAGTTTCACGGCAAAATGAGTAAAAGCGACGATCTGATATACATACCTTGCGACGGACGGTGAGGATGCATCTTCCGGATGGATCCATGAGTACGACTTCACCGGTATCTCCGGCGTCGGGGCCGTACGAGTCGACTCGGAAGACGAGCTCGCCTTTGCAGTCGTAAGCAGTGAAACCGTCGCCGGCGAAAAAGAGAGAGGTTTTTAGCACGGTGAGATGCGTCTCGTCTTCGTAGACGTAGCCTTCCTCCACAATCGCGCCGCTCTTCATCACTGCCACGGCCATTCGCTTAGTCGTCGACTGCCACCGCATAACAAAATGGTGAAATTTGTTGTTGCGAGGAAGAAAGGAAACAGATATTTTCGTTTGTAATAATTATAATCGAAAAAGGAAACGAGTGCAAATGAATTGAAGTAAGGGAATAGTAAAGGTGTGGACTGTGGAGGGTATTTTCCTGTCTAAGAGTTTTCCTAATTTGGGTTTTCACCTATCAGGTTTTAGTGAGGCATCATTCATTGCCATCCATCTTGTATGAGCGAATCAATCTAGGTTTTATTTTTCGACTTGTAATTTATTATTTCCCTTTGCTTTTATATTGTTCGACCTCGTTGAAAAACATAATAGTAAATTATAAATAGAAGCTAACATCAACCAAGGCCGAAATAATACTTTTTATGGGACATATTTTTATTACATCACTTTATACTCTTTTCCTAAACAATCGCGGTTATCATTTTAGCGGTTGAAACGATAATAATATATCTTATTTGACTGATTTTCAACTTTTATTTACTATATTTGGATCAGATTATCAATCTAATAAATCCGACTTTTTACTTTTTAAAACAAGGGTGATGGTTTATTTATTTATTTGTTACTTGGGGGTTATATCTTTACAAAAGTGAATAGATATTTTTAACTTATATATACTTCCTCTATTTTTTTTATAAGTGTTCTATTGATACTTTTAATTATTTTTTAATAAATATCATAGTTCGTAATTTTTGAGAGTAAAATTGTGATGAATTCTTACTTTACTTTTATTTAATATTTTTGAAATTTGATAGTTAGGCATGTTTATGCATTTATTATAGTAATTAATAAGGTTGCAAAAGTAAATTTTTTAATTTTCTTGACATGCATAATTTAAATGTTGTATACACTTATAAAAAAATGAAATGCCTAAATCATCTACGATTGTCAAATAACCGCCTAAGGAAATGATCAACTTCTTTTTACAATATTAATTACTTCATCCATCCCAATTATATGGATTGATTGGAATTTTAAGATTAAAAAAATAATTGAAAAAAATACTAGTATATAGAATTATAATTTTCTAGCGTTATAATTATAATTTCTTAGCTTTAATTGTCAAATTAATTATAATTTTCTATGCATTTGAAAATTTAATCACTATTTTTAAAATATTTTTATAATGGTTTGATTTGAATTTATCGATTTCAATTCCTCTAATTTTTTCAGCATCGGAACAACGTCATTTAGGTGGTGAAACTATGTTGTTTTAATTATAATTTTCGCTAAAAAGATTAGGAATGTCTATTACCACAATTCAAAAGGGGGAGTTGTTAGTAAAGTATCTCAAAAGAGGTGTTGAAATTGTAAAATGAAGAGTGATGATTTACTTGAACATTAATTAATGTATAGATTGTTGCATAAATTGTTGTATAAATTGTTGCACATGTCTCGCTTAATTTTTAGTATCCATTTTGTAATTTAAGCTCAGCCTGTCTTGTAAATTATATCACAATTAGAGTAAATTATAAATTAGGAAGGTATTATTAGCAGTGTCAGAGTTAATCTAAACTCTAACTATATTTTTTTTTTCATTTTTGACAAATTTTTGTTTTGTAAAGTCGGATGTATACTTAATGAGATTATAATATATGATAAGTTAATTGATTGAAATAATGAACATTGGAGATTGCGTCAGGATACTTCAAAAAGTTTATATCTAATAAAAGATGTCATAAATCTCACTTAAAGATAATTGAAACAAATTAAGAGCAAAGTTTAGTGTTGGCATCACATCCGTCACAACATCATCTTAATTTTTTACATCAGATTCCTTGATTCTGAGTAATATAGAATTGACAGATTTGTAAGTGGTTCTTTTTCACTGTTTTTTTCAATTGTGTTAAATCATCATTGAGATGCTAGGGTTCAATAGAGTAGGGAATTGTTCTTTCTCTCTATTTCAATAGTTTTTTGAAAGAAGAGGACCAAATTGCAAATTTGAAAAGAAAAACAAAAATTATAAATTAGCATAGAATTGAATAAGGATTTTTTTTGCTATTAACTAATAACTGATCCCTCCATAATTATGGGTTCGTTATATAAATAATCAGTTTCTATCTTTTTCCACCGTCACCGACGATTACCCCAAAAGACTGGTTAAGTCTCTTTACAGCTATTATTAGTTGGAAAACATAGGTTTTAATTAAGATTTATTGTGCTAGCATTAATGTCAATGACGATGAAAAATTGAAATTCAACCGACTTAGGATAACAAGTCAAATCTCATGAAAATGAATATGGAAATCTGAGGCAGGACGATTTTAAATGTCATATCACTTGCTACATTATTTTCTCAAGTAAAGTTTAGTCGTACGTGTTTCCTTAATTATGGTACAAAAAAAAAATTGAGTAAGAAAAGAATAATGGAGTGAACAGAAAGAATATAGCAACTAAAAGTAGATCGAATTATGAAGATTCTAGATTCTTTTGGTCAAACATGAGTTAATTTCACATAACTATTTCACACTTCTAACATTAATTCGTTATTGTTTAATCAGAGTTCTAGCAAATCCATCTCTACAAAAAAACAATGCTTTCTTCACTAATCACAACAGCATCTCGAGCTATGTAGACCTATATATAAATTTAAAATAATCGCAGAATATTAAATGAAGATTATACTAGACCTTGCAATTGATGCAAATTAAACTTATCCTGGGAGTACGTTCTTGAGTTCTGAGGTATGGCAAATATATTTTATGTTTAATTTCGATTCGTGGAAATTATGGAAAAATAACCTTGAGTTTAATTGGCTTATTTTTATGGACAAAATAATCATAAATTTTGACAGGAAATATAGTTGTTCATTTTTTACTGAGAAGAAAGATAATGAATATATTAACATAGCCTTGTTCAAAAAATTTGATTGGTCTATATATTTAATATAAGGACAATAGTGTACTACACATATTCAAATTAAAATTAAAATTAAAATTAGAGGGTGTTTGGCTAAGATTATTTTACAGAGCTTATAAGTTTCAAAAGCTTATAAGATGTACGTTTCAAGAGCTTGTAAGAAATAATGTTTAAAGAGCTTATAAATTATCAATGTGTTTGGATGATTGAGCTTATAATAAGCTAGAAAAATAATCATGAGTTAGAGAGAGAAAATCATAGTTAGAGAAAGAAAATTTACGAGAGGTGAAATCGATAGTATATATGTAGAAAATAACGAACCATAGTAAAGTTATTTTGATAAATTCACTATTACTTATAAGTTTATGAAAAAATAAGTTGAATTTGAGCTATTTATTTTTAAGGGAACTTATTTTCACAGCTTATAAACTGTTTAGGAGCTTATTTTGTCAAACACTTTGCATGTGCTTATAAACTTCTAAACAACTTATAAACTATTTTGAAGAGCTTATAAGCTTAATCAAACACCCTATTAATCATTTTAAATGAGGGGTCACACGGTCAGCACACGTACTCCTGCTATTCTCTGATATAAAGTTTATGGGGACTACATTTAACACTCCGAGGGACATTTGTAATTTTAAAAGTATAAGAACTCTTTCTATAAATAGATCATATCTCGAAGTTAAGTTTGTAGATATGAATCTTATTTGATGAAGCCACATCTTAACCAAAACTTTCTTTTAATGTGTGTATGTTGATCTAGTGGTAGAATGATTAATGTATGAGATCAAAGATCTCATGTTAGAGTCCATAATAATGCATAAAATTTTTGTATTAATTGAAAGAAAGAAAGAAAATCCCTTCCAATTGTCGGCGTCAGTGTCAATGACTCAATGCATAGTTTAGCGGATCATACCAACAACGTTTCTATCTTTGGTAATAAGGTCAACCAAACCTACCAACCAACCAGATAATATCCAGTCTTACAAGGATGTAATAACATTTTACATCACAGCTCATCATCAAATAAAATTATTATATTCAGAACCCTTGTTCATTTGTTATTTATTTTATTTTGGGACTTTTTTCTAGAGTTTCCTCTTGAAACTACGATTAAAATACTATATAATTGCATAAATAGACAACATATATAGGTGGTATGTGCAAAATTTTATGTTTCGCTTCTAGCAAATAACATTGATTAGATACTTATATTTATATTAGTTTAATTTTATAATCTGATTAGGATTCTTATTTTTTTTATTTATTTAGTTAATAATTAATTATTAGGATCAATTGTTTCATAATTATGATGTGTAATTTGTTAATTATCATTTTATTTTAGTAATAAATATTGTTTGGGATTCATTATGTTACAACAACATTTATCACTATAATAAATAGAAGTTCGAGGAAATGAGCTTATAATCATTGCATGTTATATATATTCACTAAGATTCCAAAAGAAAGAATTAATCCAAGTCAATTAAGGCCTTGCTTTGTGCATTTGACAATCCATTATCCATTCTTTTGGACGATTCTTCGATTTTACTCGCAAATTAATTACTTGCAAGGCTTTGCGTATAAGAATGAAGAAATGTTCAGAATTATGAACACATTTGGGAGTAAATCCCATGAATAATAAGGAATATATATGCACTTTTGCCAATAGATTAATAAAACTACTATAATGAAATTCCAAACGATGCCGATTAGCGGTCGGTTGAACTTCTCTCAGGAAGCCAAATAATTATCTTTGATGAATAATTCTACTTGTTGAGACATAATTATTATTATTATAAGAAATATATAAATGCTAAGGCTCAAACTGTTCAAACTGCTCGATCTATCTTATCACTAAAGTAAATTCTCCTAAATCAGAAAGAGAAATTGGAGTAAGAAAAATCCTAAAGCCCAGGTGAAAATGGAACTGAAAACTCAATGGGCCGAACGTAAGAAGGTGGAAAAAAAATGCTCTTGAATAGTTATGCACGCACGAAATCATGGTCCAAAAATAATCCATCATACTATATGATCAAAAGAGTCTAAACTTATTTAATTAATGATATCATATGATGAATTAACTCATATTATTAAACTATCACTCAAAATATGTCTTCATGCACTCACCTCCACGGCCCAATTTTAGATTTTGGTTTAGTCAAACTCTTATCTAACGTGTACAAAGAGATGTTGAGAACTTAACAACTTCGCAATTTACTGCTTTCAAAAGAAATCGTTTAGTTTTCTTCCTGAGCCAAAAAAAAATAAATTATTCTCAATTAATAAAATCAAAATAAATTTGGAATCAGTTTATTCGCTAGAACTAATTTTTATAGAGAATTAATACAAACTGAAATGGCGAAAAGGTTGAATGAAGAATGTTTTGAATCTTATTAGAGGACATCATGCAGAAAAGCACCCCGCCCGGTTGCTCACCTGCAAATTTCTAAACCAACTAATGCATATTTAAGACACCAATTTACAAATGAAAATATGATAAAATCAAAAGATTCAACATTATTTCTTATCTCTACTGAACAATTAGAAAATGGTTAACAATTTAAGAATGATAAGTTACCACAGTTGAAGGGAAATAAATAATAGAATGTAAGTTTTATGAAAATATATACTCCCTCCGTCCACTAAGAGTGTATCACTTGGTGGACGGCACTAGTTTTACTAAAATGTTTTTTAGATTATTTGATTATTTGAGTGTGGGGTGGTTTTTAATTTGGTAAATAATGAATGATTGTAAGGTTGAATTATAAGGATTGAGTGTCCAAAAGAAAAGGACTTGCACATCTTGAAAACTAACAAAACACAAATCGTTTGCAAATCAGAAACTTGTCACTTGCACATTTTTCACTTTTAATCTTCCCATAATCGGCTCACTATATGCCTAACCACAAGGCCATAAATTTAAAGTTAGACAACATATATATTTTGAACTATCTTCAAATCTCGAAACTCATTTCTATTATCAATAATGTAACATTCTTTTTTACAGGAATTACAGTGTAATGATATTTCCTATTTAGATAATATATTTCCTCCCAAAATAATAGCTTAAAAAAATAAAAGGAATTACAGGAATTGCACGCTGACAAAGTTTTCTCATTTGAGGGGTCAAAAGATGTTAATATCAAACACATAATGATGTAGGATTAAGTAGTTCTTCGTACATATTAAAGGTTATATGTTAGCAACTCATTTCTATGACGTAGGATTAAGTAGTTCTTTGTAAATTAAAAAGAGTTATGTTTTGTGTGTAAAGTAGAGTAATTCACAAAATTGAGACACTTTTGTTTGTAAAAATGATTATTTTTTAGAATGAGTCACTTTTAGTGGGACGGTCAAAAAGGAAAGCGAACCACTTAAAATAGTAGGAGGAGTACATAATTGCGACAAGGTGAAAAGAGTATACAAAAAATCAACGACTAAAGACAATGGGTGACCAATTAATGATAAGATCAATGATTGATGACGACGGAATTTCCTATTTTAACGATGTATAAATTATACTCCCTCCGTCCACCAAATTCATTATTTGATTTTGGTGGCACGAGTTTTAATAAATTGTAATGAGTGTAAAGTAAGTGGATGTAAAAAGATGAGCCATGTGGATAATAAATGAATATTTTAATGGATAGTTGGTGTAAAAATGTTGGTCATTAGTGATTTTTTTATAAATAAGTGGATAGATTTATGGTAAAAATGTGAAGTTGATGTTTCCAAAAAAGGAAAATGAACATATTTTGTGAACGGACTAAAATAAAATTAAATGAACGTACTTGATGGACGGTGGTGGAAGTAATCCATTGGTATCCATAATTTTTTATTGTAAAATGTTAGTTTATGATTCCTTACCCCCATTACACGTAAAGATTTCAAAAATACTAAAGAACTTTTATTTAATAAGGCATATTCCATGCCTTTCAAAAATATATTTATTTTATTTTATTTATTTAATAAAGTTATTTATTCTCTAGGCTTAGAATGCATCTGGCTGGGTTTAGTATTCCATTTAAACATCGGAGTTTCACATGTTAAAAGTTAACGTCGTTAGAAGGGCTACAGAAGTATTTGTAGTACTACTTACTTTTACTTTAAAGATTGTTCCTTACTTGGCTCTAGCTATCAATCAATACCGCGCTTGTTCTTCACTTGATCATATATATGTTGGAATAATTTTGTATATGAGCTTAGATTTGGAATCTACATTTTGTGTAGATCAATTTAGTGTATTTATGTGTTCAAATCCATTGTGGGATGAATGAACAATTAATGCACAAAGATGGCTTCTTAATGGTGGGAATAAGTTTTCATCCCACATTGGAAAATAAGGAAGCTCTAAGCTATTTATAAATGAGTTCACATCAATAAGGAATAATCAAGTGTGCACCATCTATAGTGCACCCAGTGGGTTTTAATTAGCTATTTTATGGCTAACCCAATGCTTACGAGGATGGTGCAAGCACCATCCGAGTCCGAGAGTCCGAGTCCGAGCACGTGCACGCCGCACTTGTCGCATTGGGCGCTTTAGGCGCACTTTGCACCGCACGTGTCGCGAGGAGCTTTGAGGAGCCAAAGTCCCTATAAAAGGGACCTGCAGAAGATGATTAAAACACCGAACGAAGATAATCAACTGCTTCATTCATTCTTCAAAATCCTCTCTCGTCCCGACTATCTAGTAGTTCGTGAAATCGTCTAGTAGTGCAACTACCGTATTTGTTAAACCGTTGTATCTTGGAGATAATTGTTGTTGAACCGTAGTGCCTGTGTAAGAGCAATATTATCTTCTTGGAGAAAGAGTCTAACTCTTGCCTCGGTTATATATAGCATTCCATTTAAACGTTATATTCGCATTTCTACGCACTGCATTCTAACAATCGCAAGATAATATTCGTGGAAATGGCGACAAGTCAAGCAATGTTCGAATGCCCTGTTCATGCCGAAAAGCCGAAAAATTCTCGTGTTCGAATTTAAACGTTGGCAATCTAAAATGCTTTTCACCGACTACTCTCAATTTGGCACGTTTCTTGAATGAGTCACCTCCCTCCGTGGAGGAAGATGAGACCGATGAACAAAACGCAATGCGTTAGATGCATGGCATCATAGCGACTTTCTCGTGTCGCAATTACATCCTCAATGGGTTGGACGACACTCTATAGTGTTTACTCTAATGCCAAGACGTCGAAGGAACTATGGATCTCTTTAGAGACAAAATACAAGACGGAAGATGCCGGTCTAAAGAAGTTTATCGTCGGACGCTTCCTAGATTACAAAATGGTGGATAGCAAGACGGTACTTGAACAAGTGCAAGAACTCCAGTTGATTCTGCACGATATTCTCGCCGAAGGTATGGAACTTTCTGAATCATTTCAGGTTGCTGCAATGATCGAGAAATTACCACCAATGTGGAAAGAATTCAAGAACTATCTCAAACACAAACGCAAGGAGATGGGACTTGAAGATCTTATTGTACGATTGAGGATCGAAGAAGACAACCGCAAATCTGACAACATGGCGAAGAAATCGTCTATGGAGGCAAAGGCAAATCTAGCCGAGTCGAGCACCAACAACAAGAAACGAAGTTCAACGGGAAAGCAAGACCAAGAAGCAAAGAGAGATCAAAGGAGATTGCTACAACTGTGGCAAACACAGGCACATGGCGAAGGATTGTCGGAAACCAAAGAAGAAAGATGGTCATCAACAAGCAAGCGTGACGGAGGAAAAAACGGTACCCCTTGACTTATCTGAACTCAATTTATCTCCTGTTGTAGATGAAGTCAACATGGTAGGCAACCCAACTGGGTGGTGGGTTGATACTAGTGCTACAAAGCACATCTGTGCTGATAAGTCAATGTTCTCCACCTATGAACCCGTCACCGAAAAGAGGAAGTTGTACATGGGCAACTCCGCAGCTTCCAAGATCGTTGGAACGGGAAAAGTTGTGCTAAAGATGACTTCGGGATTGAAAGAGACGTTGACCAACGTGCTGCATGTTCCCGACATTCGCAAGAATCTTGTGTCCGGTTCTGTTTTGAGCAAAGCTGGTTTTAGACTAGTATTTGAAGCAGACAAAGTTGTAATGACCAAAAATGGTCACTTTATAGGAAAAAGGCTATCTAGATAATGGCCTTTTCAAGCTTAGCGCACTCAATGTAATCTCCAATGATGAAATAAAGGAAAGCGTTACATATGTGATTGAGTCTCCTAATTTATGGCATCATAGATTAGGACATGCAAATTTAAATACACTACGAAGATTAGTGAATTTAGAGCTATTGCCAAAGATATCTTTTGATCAACATAATAAATGTGAAATTTGTGTTGAAGCGAAAATGGCAAAGAAACCTTTTCATTCGGTGGAAAGATCAACTACACCTCTAGAATTGATTCACACCGACTTATGTGATTTAAAACTTGTGCAAACTAGAGGTGGAAAGAATTATTTTATAAAATTTATAGATGATTGCACAAGATTTTGTTACGTGTATCTTTTGAGAAGCAAAGACGAAGCATTCGAAGCTTTCAAAAGTTACAAAAGTGAAGTTGAAAATCAACTCAATGCCAAAATCAAGATGATTCGAAGTGATCGTGGTGGCGAGTATGTTGCACCGTTTGAAGAATTTTGTCGTGAAAACGGTATTATTCATCAAACAACGGCACCTTACTCACCACAATCAAATGGTATTGCCGAACGGAAAAATAGAACGTTAAAGGAAATGATGAATGCTATGTTGATTAGCTCGGGCTTATCACATAACATGTGGGGGGAAGCTATCCTTTCGGCAAATAAAATATTAAACAAGTTACCCCAAAAGAAACAAGATAAAACTCCATATGAATTATGGAAAGGTAGAAAACCATCCTACAAATACACGAAAGTGTGGGGGTGTCTCGCAAAGGTCGAAGTACCAAAACCAAAACAAGTTAAGATAGGCCCTAAAACTATTGATTGCATCTTCATTGGATATGCAAACAATAGTAGCGCATATCGTTTTTTGGTACACAAGTCGGAAATACCCGACATGCATGAAGGAATGATCATAGAATCAAGAAATGCTACATTTTTTGAAACTATATTTCCCAAGAAAGGAAAGAACGACGCAAGTTCTAAGAAGAGAACTTATGAAGAAAACTCGTCAGAAAATATTGGACCAAATGTTGAGCCAACACCTACACCAAGACGAGGAAAACGAACAAAAACTGCAAAGTTCTTTGGTCCAGACATTGTGGTTTATTCGTTGGAAGATGATCCTAAGACAATCGAGGAAGCATTGTCTGGTCCTGATGCTGCTCT
Organism: Salvia rosmarinus; assembly: GCA_036937905.1. NCBI lineage: Eukaryota > Viridiplantae > Streptophyta > Magnoliopsida > Lamiales > Lamiaceae > Salvia > Salvia rosmarinus. The sequence goes on from CM072823.1 coordinate 69,505,379, forward strand.
ATGGAGAGAAGCTATCAATAGTGAAATTGAATCTATCTTAAACAATCACACTTGGGAAATCGTTGACCTTCCTCCTGGTTGTAAACCTTTAGGATGCAAGTGGATTCTAAAGAGAAAATTCAATGCCGATGGAACTATTGATAAGTACAAAGCACGTTTGGTAGCTAAGGGTTACAAACAAAAGGAAGGGTATGACTACTTTGATACATACTCACCTGTTACAAGGATTACATCCATAAGAACGCTACTTGCTATAAGCTGCGTTGCATAATCTTGAAGTACATCAAATGGATGTAAAACGGTATTTCTAAATGGGATTTAGAAGATGAAATTTACATGGAACAACCTGAAGGGTTTGTTATCCCGGACAAGAAAACAAAGTTTGCAAACTTGTTAAGTCTTTATACTGGACTTAAACAAGCACCCAAACAATGGCATGAGAAATTTGACCAAGTGATGATGTCAAATGGATTCAAAATTAATGAATGCGACAAATGTGTTTACATTAAAGGGACATCCAATAATTTTGTCATTGTATGTCTTTATGTTGATGACATGCTCATAATGGGTAGTAATCGTGATATAATCATGAATACTAAAGAAATGTTGAAGAGAACATTCGATATGAAAGACTTGGGATAATCGATGTGATTCTAGGAATTAAAATTTCTAGAACACATGATGGAATTGTCTTATCACAATCTCACTATGTTGAGAACGTGCTTAAGAAATTCAAAGCTTATGATCTACCTCCCGCTAAGACACTGTTGATTTAAGTCTACACTTAGCCAAAAATCGAGGAGACCCGATATCCCAATTGGACTATGCTACGGTCATTGGAAGTCTAATGTACTTAGCAAATTGTACAAGACCCGACATAGCATATTCAATTAGCAAGTTGAGTCGGTTCACAAGTAATCCAAGCAAGGATCATTGGACCGCATTAACTAGAGTTCTAAGGTATTTAAAACATACTTTGAACTATAGTTTACACTACACAAGATATCCAAATTGTTTTGGAAGGATACGGTGATGCAAATTGGATATCCGATACAAAGACTCCAAATCCACAAGTGGATTCGTGTTCACCATAGGTGGAGGAGCGATGTCATGGAAATCTTCTAAGCAAACTTGTATAGCTCGATCTACAATGGAATCCAATTCATTGCTTTAGATAAAGTCGAAGAAGTTCGAATGGTTAAGAAATTTCTTAGAAGATATTCCTTGTTGGGAAAAACCCATACCTCCCGTTATGGTGCATTGTGATAGCATGTCAGCCATAGGGAGAGCTAAGAGTAGCATGTATAACGGTAAGTCTCGACACATTCGTCGAAGACACAATACCGTTAGACAATTGATAACGACCGTATAATGTGTATTGACTATGTAAGGTCAAAAGACAATATAGCGGATCTGTTTACTAAAGGTATTAATCGTGATCAATTATACAATGTAGTAAGGGGAATGGGATTAAAATCCACGCTTAAAGAACGTTCATAATGGTAACTCAACCATGATGATTGGAGATCCCAAAAACTTGGTTCAAAGAGACAACTAAGTTATGAAGGTTCGTTATACACTTGAAATCTCAATAAATCCATTCTCGTAGTCGTTCAGTGTAACCTCAGTTCGTGGTAAAGGGTAAGTTTTAAAGAACTTTTAATGATTCCTATAGCCTTATTGGTGGAGTAGAGCGGGATACTCTTCATGGAGATCACCTATCTAAGTGTGAAGTGTGGGCCGCTTCAAATAAATAACACTTATGAATCAAGATATGGTCCAAGGCCAAAATGGACACAACGTGAGAACAAAGATAGTGTATCTATTATTGTGTATGTGTTATTGTCTTGGTTTACACAAAACCTGGTCGGTTCGAGACATCGTGTTCACCGAGCGTTGAGTAAATCCGATAACACTATACTAAGGAAGGTTCAAAGCCAACAACTACCTATCCTAATGCAATAATAGGTCGTCGGGACTTTGATAAAACTTGCATTTGCATTAATCGTCATTCATGTGGGGGATTGTTGGAATAAATTTGTATATGAGCTTAGATTTGGAATCTACATTTTGTGTAGATCAATTTAGTGTATTTATGTGTTCAAATTCATTGTGGGATGAATGAACAATTAATGCACAAAGATGGCTTCTTAATGGTGGGAATAAGTTTTCTATCCCACATTGGAAAAATAAGGAAGCTCTAAGCTATTTATAAATGAGTTCACATCAATAAGGAATAATCAGTGTGCACCATCTATGGTGCACCCAATGGGTTTTAATTAGTTATTTTATGGCTAACCCAATGCTACGAGGATGGTGCGGCACCATCCGAAATCCGAGAGTCCGAGTCCGAGCACGCACGTCGCACTTATCGCATTGGGCGCTTTAGAGCGCACTTTGCACCGCGCGTCGCGCATCGTCGCGAGGAGCTTTGAGGAGCCAAAAGTTTTGCCAACATAGCACCTGGAGATGGCTCGGGCGACACGTCGGACTCGACCACGTGGCGGGCGGTTGGGCTTGTGCATGGACGAACCATCACATCGGTTCGGGCTAACCTGATAGGCCTTGGATCGACGCACTGGTTCGGGTCGTGATTGGGCCTTCGCACCACTTCACGAACAAGCACCGTGGGCTATAAAAGGGACCCTGCAGAAGATGATTAAAAACACCTGAACGAAGATAATCAATCTGTTCATTCATTCTTCAAAATCCTCTCTGTCCCGACTATCTAGTAGTTCGCCGAAAATACGTCTAGTAGTGCAACTACTCGTATTTGTTAAACCGTTGTATCTTGGAGATAATTGCTGTTGAACCGCGTGCACTGTAGCGGAGCAATATTATCTTGCGGAGAAAGAGTCAAACTCTTGCCTCGGTTATATATAGCATTCCCTTTAAACGTTATATTCGCATTTCTACGTACCCAGTTTTTAACAATATATATTTATAATACTCTCAAAATATAGTGATGTATGAAAATATACAGTAAACACAATCAACAATCAATCACCTAAGAAGTCCTCTTTGAACATAGTATTTTGAAGGATTATTTGATCAAAAGAGCTTAAAATTATTCAATATTTTAAACTATGAGACAAATTAGTCTATATTATTTTTTCTATTTAAACTATCATTTTCAAAGTATGGCTTGATTCCGGTCCACTGACTAATTTTATTTTGGTTAGTCAAAATAAGAGCAGCTTTTGTTTCCTTCACCGGAAATAGGAGAAACCAGTTTTTTTTTTTTTGTGTTCAATTAAATATACAAAAATTTAAAGGACCCGTCACGATGGACTTGAACCCAAGACCTTTGACCTCGAACATTAACCATTCTACCACTAGACCAACACACGTACACAGAAACCAGTTATTTCATGTATAATTATGTTGTTAAGCGTTTAAAATGACATTGATTTAGAGCCCATCTGACTATTCTCAAATAATAAAATCTAAATAAATTTGGAAAACGGATTTTTATTGAGAATTGAAACAAACTGAAATGGCGAAAAGAAATACTCCAACAGACTAACGGTCGTATATTCTTGGCAACCACTTTGCTTTTAATTTTATCCAATTTTGAATTGGTGTTGTAAGTGCAAAAGTTCTTAAGATTATATTTTTGTGAAATGATTCAAAAGTCATGTTACAAACCAATTTTTTGCAAATATAATGATATTATATGCAATTATATCCATTATTTATACATAAATTTTAAATAAGATTTATGTGTATATGATCATATTTTTTTTGAGGAATAATTTCAAGTATGTATGTGTGCATTAGCTTCTTTTTCCTATTTTCTATTTTACGGTATGCATTAGTTTTAGTATCACATAAATTATATATAATTGAAACAACGTAAAAAGATTATACAAAAACCATCGGCGATCAATTAATGATAAAATTAGTGATTGATAATGACGAATTTTCCTATTGTAACGATGTATAATCCATTGCTAATCTGTAGATTTTTCTTGTAAAGTAGTTTTTTATTCCTTCCTTACCCCCATTACACGTAAAAATTTCGCAAATTTTAAAGAACTTTGCATTAGTAAGGCATTTTTGCCTTTACGGCCTTTTAAAAATAATTATCCAATAAAAGATTTAAAATAAAATGAACAATATATAAGAACCGAGTCAAAAAGTAAATACTGTATTTCTTTTTAATTTACACGTGTATATTATTTTATAGAGAAAATTTAATGGTTAGAACTTGGAATTATGTTCAATCTTTAGTAAAAACATACATAGACTTTTTACTAACAAGTAGTTAAAAACAATTTTTGCTTTTTTTTTTTTGAAACTTTCCATATCATATGTATGAATGTTTGATAGCTTTGTTTTTACTTTTCATTTTTTAACGTGTTGTGTTTTTACTTTTCGTTCTAGTAAAAGTACAAATGAATAGTAAACCATATTTAGAAAATCAAGTGTGACTGACCTATAAAAGCATTGGTACACTTCGATCTATTCCAATTACTTGTACTCAAGGTTTAATATGCGTGTTACTGGGGTTAATTAATTACTTGTACTCTAGGTTTAAATATGCGTGTGACTGGGGTTTGATATCCGAATAGAAGAAACTAGGAAATTGGTATCTCGTGATTTCTTCTAATTCACGTTAATGGAAGCATAATGGGAAAGTCATATGAAAAAGTTAACGATTGTTACGCTCCTGCATTTGTTAAACTTAAATCAAAATAAAAGGGCTATAAAAGTATGTGTGTTAGTAGTTTTACTTTAAAAAATATTATTCCTCACTTGTAGTTGTGGGTATGAATGAATACCATACCTGTTCTTCACTTGATCGTGTAATAAATTGGTCCGGACATGTAATTCATTCAACTGCATCTATCTCACAACATTAAATCATATTTTATACACATCTGCTACATTAGAGCCAGAGAGAGATTTATAGTTATGGGGGAGATTGAGCGTTTCTTCCACGTACATCCACTGATCCTAACTGAAAATATGGAGACTGTAGATTGTTATGTCTGTCGGAATAAAATTGAGAATATGGAGAGAGCTTATGTTTGCGTGGAAGAAGAGCGTTGTGGTAGAAAGCCTAGGCTGCACCAAAGATGTGGTGAATTACCCACACCAATCCTGCATTCCTCGCACCCCCACCATCCTCTTCACCTTGTAAACATTGATTCCCGTCAATTATATAAGAACTGGTGTAATCTTTGTGATCGTAATTTTGGTGATGAGTTTAGATACCGATGTGATAGGTGTGGTTTTGACTTGGACATAAGATGCAAAAAGCTGGGCAAGGACGAGTTATTCGTAGAGGCAGCAACACAGTTGAAGCACCCCACTCACATTCATCCTCTCACGCTCATCAGGAAGCCGCTCTTCGTGTTCAACTGCGACGCCTGCAATACTGAAAAACAGGATATGGCCTATACCTGCACTGCCTGTAACTTGTTCATACACAGTACTTGCGCCTCCTTGCCGGTCCCCCTCCCCACAATCCGCCATCCCCACCACCACCTCTCTCTCTCCTCCTGCTTCCCTTTCCACCATCGCAACTTTCAATACAAATGTGATGTTTGTGATCAAGTATTTTATGATATGGCATGTTGGGTGTATTACTGTGATGATTGTAGGTACTTTGCCCATTTCAAGTGTGCTACTTCACCCATCGAACAAGACTCTAATTTGTAATTCACCATATTTAATTTGTTCATCATCTTAATTGTAAACTTGTAGTAGTCATTGGAATTAATATATGAATGAAATCTTGTCAATTTCAGAAACGAAGAAAAAGTCGTTCAGTTTCCACTACAAGCGTGCGATATTTCTAAGGAGTTGATCACACCTTTGGTGATGCGAGAAATCAAACACCTGCCAGCTTTCATAAAAATGCCTGAAACCGCATCGACTTATTCATTGTTATACAATTATCACAAGCATTTATTGAGTTTGGTTTCAGACAAAATCAAGGAGGTAGGGGAGGACGAGGATAAGGATGAGGAACCTCATATAAATATATGTGATGTATGCATATCCCCTATATCCTCTCCTCCCTATTATGAGTGTGCTCCGTGTAAGTACTTTCTCCACTCTACTTGCTACTTGTTGCCCAATTCTTTATCATCTATAGAGTCTCAGTTCTATGGCAACTGCCGAGAAGAAGAACCCCACAAATTCACGCAGTACACAAGCTCGGACAGGACGGACAAAGGCCACTCCAAGTTAAGATGCAGCATCTGTTGGTATCCCACCAATGGAATGGTTTATGAATGCGAAAAGTGTAAGATGAAGATAGATGTCAAGTGCGCCTCTCTACCAACTACCATCAAACATGCATTTCACCCGCATCACAAATTAATCAAGGTTAGAGTACCAATCAGAGAATGGCACGAATTCAAGTGCTACGGTTGTGAATCTGATATCTATGCCATGAATGTTTTTGGATATCGCTGCACAACTGACGGTTGCGGTTTTAAACTTCACGTGAGATGCGTTCAGCTGCCGCCGAGTATAATGAATCGGGAATTGGACAAGCACCCATTGTTGCTGACATGTGATGCCTCCTTCAACCATCCCACTGATTTCTACTGCGATATCTGTGAGATACAAATGCATCCCAAGTCATGGATGTATCATTGTTGCGAATGCGATAATTCTTACCACATTTATTGCCTACAAGCTACATCTGGGAGGTATAGGAACATGAAATATGGGCAGCAATTTGAGTTAGATGGTCTTCACCCTCATCATCTCACCTTCAATCTAACTACTTTCAAGAGGAGGTGTTGTGGCCGGTCTGGGTCTTCGTACAAGACCAAAGAGGGGTTCGAATGTGCATCTTGTTACTACGCTGTGTGCCGAAAATGTGGAATTGAAGAGTTAGAGAAATGATGTGATTTTTTTAATTACTTCCTACTCCATTCATATTCGTCTTGTTTTATCACTTGTCCTCTGTTAATATTATCATCCGTCACAAATAAAACGGTCTTTTCCTTATACATGTATATCTTATTATGTTTTGCCCCATTCATGCGATCACCATTTATATTATACTTCTCTCTTGCCAAAAAGGAACGCCTCCAAAATATGGATATTGTTATATGTAGGATGTAGAAAATGGACAGAATAACAGTAGGCTATGTATAAACCGAGGCGAGAGTTAGACTCTCTTTCCGTAAGATGAAATTGCCCCGCACAGTACACGCGGTTCAACGGCAAACGTCCCCAAGATACAACGGTTTGCGATGAATACGAGTCCTTGTACTAGGAAGTCGTACTCCGGGCGAACTACTCAATACTCGGGACTAGAGTATGAATACTATACTAGAATGAGTATATTGATTATCTGAATTAATTGTGTGTCTAACCATCATCAGTAGGGGGCTATTTATAGCCTGGACATGACCCATCTGAACGGATGTGACTGTAGACGAATATGGCTTGAAGAGACACCTCTTGGATCGAACCAGTGTGTGATTGTTGGTCCACGCGAACCGAACCAGTGCGTTGGTTCAGATCGCACAAGGTGGTCCGAACCGATGTGTCTGGTCGGTTCACGTGCTTAGTCAGTCGCCACGTACCAGGTCATTGCCACGCGTCGTCCTAGTCACCCTCCACGTCGTCCGAGCCACGATTTCATTTGTTAAAAATAAAGGCTCCTCATAGCTCCGAGACGCACGAGCGAAGTGCAAAGTGCGTCTACGAAGCGCCCGTTGCGACAAGTGCGACGTGCACGTGCTCGGCCTCGGACTCGGAAGGTTCGTAGGATTTGATTTTAACCTTAAAAAGGCTAACCAAAACCCACTAGGGTGCACCATAGTGGAGCACACTTGATTACTCCTCTATGATGGAAAGTTCTTTATAAATAGTTTTAAACTTAATTGTTTTTCCTATGTGGGATGGAACTTATTTCCATCATTAAAATGGCTATCTTTGTGCATTAATTACTCATTCATTCCTTATTGGAATTGAACAAGTAAATATACCAAATTCATCTACACAAAATGTAGATTCCAAATATCTCATTCAATGCCATTAATTACCATAAATAATTATGGTATTTATTTAAGCTATTTATCCAACAATCCCCCACATGAATGATGATTAATGCAAATGTAATATGCACTTAGTCCCGACGATCTATTATTGCATCAGGATAGGTAGTTGTTAGCTTTGAACCTTCCTTAGTGTAATGCTATCGGATTTACTCGTTGCTTGGTGAACGCGATGTCTTGAACCAGTCAACTTTAGTGTAAATCAAGACAACAGCATACACACAATAATAGATCTAAATATCTCATTCAATGCCATTAATTACCATAAATAATTATGGTATTTATTTAAGCTATTTATCCAACAGATATCATCACACAGCCAGAGAAAATATTAGAAGGAGAAAATATGATTTTTCATAGCATCTTTGTAGATTAACCGTTGGAATACAACCATTGGTGTACATAAAATACTTTGTCGACAATTTATTTTTAGCGCTTGTTTCATTTATCATATCAAATTCAAATTATTTTTAAAATAGTTAAAACTTTTCAAAATTGTTTAATTATAGTCTGCATAAAAAAAATTCCGACGTTATAAATCTTACTAAGCTCATTCGTAAAATTTCATAGCTTCATTATTTCAACACCTCAGTTCGATAAACATGTTTTATGAATTATGAGTAATCCTAATCATAATTAAATAAATTTGCAAAGTTCAAACTACTTTAAAAAATTAAAAATTAAGGTCTTAAATCATATAAACGCTTAACCTCATTTTAATTCATAATTATTATCACAAGATGTATTACTGTAATATATGTAAAATGTATTATGACAAAGATACAATATTTCATATATAAAAAATGTAAAAATCAATAGTTCAGATTTGATTATACATACTACGAGACAGAAAAAAAATATTTGATCCTAGGCTATTCCTACATAAATACATATATTATTTCGTAAGGATGATGGGAATAAATGTATCCTCATTTTTAACCCTATATTTCCAAGAGAACCCCCTGACAGGCTGACACCTCCCTCCCTCGGTCCAGGGGCCGCCCCTCAGGGTAGGCCACCCTGGGCGATCGCCTAGGGTCAACCATCGCAGAGGCTCAAATTATCTCAAAAACATAATTTTATTTATATATATATATATATATATAGTTTATTTGGATTCAAAATATTGTATAACTTAAATAATTTTTTTTAAAGGTTCAAACTATTAAATCTTTCTATATTTGATTTATAAATATATGTCTTCATTTGGTCCCAAAATATATTAAAAAATATTAATATTAATGTGATTATTAATGGTTTTGTATTTGTAAATATTCGAATAAATTATTTTTTATGATATCGTATCATAGACGAGAGGTTCGATATAGAAATATAAGAATGAAAAATAAGTTGTATATGTTTTTGATAATTTTTAATTATCTATTTATATTTATAGATCACTTGAATTTACGTAAATTTACAAATTCGATTTATTTTATAAGTCTGATGGTAAAATAAGTTATGTGACCAAAGATCACAAGTTCAAACCTCACTATAATCTTTCTAGGTTCAAACCTGATACACCTGATTTTTCAAATGTGGTTTAGTCATCATGTGTCGTTTGCAAACTATTGTAAAAAAACATAAGTTTTACCTTGTACGCACAAAAGATAATAACTGGGGATTTTCTATGAATTTTAAAAATGAGGACCTATATTTCTTATTTTGCTTAGAGCCGTAAAATGTCAGGAAAATGGCTGCCTCGGTCCCCGCTGGACTTCATGATTTAGTTCCCGCTAATTATACATATAACACATATTCTTTTTTATATTATGGTAGACCGTACATTTATTGAATGTACGTACAAAAATAAGAGTTCAAGAAACTTAGTCAAACTACCAACCAAAACTCAAAGATCAAATTCGAGAATTTCACTATCTTCATATCATTAATGGTGTCCGAATGAAATACCAATTAAAAAGAAATCCTAAATCCATAAACACGAAAGAGGTATGGCATTGGCATATCATGAAGTGTCGCTGAGAATTTTTCGCTGCAACAATTCAAGATTTCCCAAGGGGACCCTCTTCCTAACGTCAGCCATTTGGAAAAAAAAGAAGAAGAAGCCTAAAACCCCAAAAATCAAGAAAAAACACCATATTTTAAATGAGATAGTGGGACATATTCTCATCTCCAAAATCCAAATAAAATAAGAGGTAGCTAAAACACTTTATATTAGAAACATGGATCATGACATTGTTGATACAGAAAGATATTACAGTCAGAATCTTTTTTTTCTTTAGTATGTACACTAGAGCAAGAAGACATACCCAAGAAGCAAAAATTTCATCAAGAATGTTAAAGAACCATTTTCTACTTGCACTTGATGAGTTCTATATTAATTGTGACGTTGTCTAGCTATTAGGTTTCGATTAAGAAGCTGCAGTAAGAGGAGGCCAGTGAGCTTCTCCTTGGAAGAAGTTAGATGGTAGATTGTTTCTTTTTTCGTACAGATCGTTTACTTCTTCCTCCTCTTCTTCTTCGTCATCCTCAGCATCCCATAGGAATCGAGCATACGAGGCCAGAACATAGCTGCACCATGAAATCGATATCAAATGAGTTTCAAACAGTCTATGTTTGGACCTGGGATCTAATTAAGCAAACAAGAAGAGAAGAGGAAACACGAAAAACTGAAAAAGATTTGATGTGTTTTCCAATTAAGCCAGTTTTGAATTAAGATCCATTAGAGCCTTAAAAAACTTTTGTTAATTGCTCATTATATGACATAACTTTGACATATTTGTCAATCAAAAGAATAGCCTCTGCTTAGAACTCAATCAGCAACATGAGCCAAATCCCATGAATCGAGACAATTCATATATTATTATTAGCTACAAATTGGAGATAGGAAAGTCATTCCACATCAATTGTTATTCAACTTTCCAAGTCTAATACACTATATTAGATAATACTCACGGAGATTCAATTGCAGCAAAACAATTGTTCAACTAACTATGGCCACGACAATTAAAAGAAACTTGTTAAAAACTAACTATGCAAACAAATTGTCTACCACAACTATAACAAACTATTTTCTCAAAGATACTCATACAAAATTTCTAGCAACCATATTGAAAAGTATATGATCATAAAACCAAGAAGGCAAAGTTCAAATTCTCACGAGTCATTGGGATCAGTTTTGACAGCTTGATCAAAATAGGCCTCAGCTCGAGCAGCATCTCTTTGCGTCTGCCAAATTAGATCAGCATATAGTGATAGCACATTTCCATCACTCGGGTTCGCCAAAATTGCCCTTCCACAATATTCCTCTGCCTTCGCAAAATCTCCCCTAACCTGCACACAACACATCAAACAATTCCGAAATTCAAATTTCAACCCTAGAAAGCCACATATACAATATCACACAAATGGAAAAACGATATAGTTCTTGAAAACATAAGGAATTTAAACACACACAAAAGTTCCAATGAAGAAATTGAAGACATAAGAAACATGCCCTCAATTTTCTACCCATAACCTAATTTTGGGTGGCAAACTTTGCATTAGATGTTCATTTGTAAAAGTTCATCTTTTTCGATACTTAAACTCAAAATTAAAATCAAAATAAGTAACATGTTCTTGAAACCATAAATAAATTAGCAGAAGAAATTTACCTCCTTCAAGAACCTAGCATAATTCGCGAGCAGAAGAGCATTGCCCGGATTAGCTTGAATCATCATCTCATAGTAAACCTCAGTGCTCTCCCGCCCGCGCCAGCTCCCCGGATCCTGCGACCCCGAACCGTCATCCGACCCCCTCCCGCCCCCGCACACGCCCCCGCCGCCGAAGCCCCCAACGCCTCCGCCCACCACCAGCGTCTGAGGCACCCTCTCCCTCGCGTGCGTCGCCAAATACTCCGCCCCACCCAAGCCCACCGTCGACAGGGTGCTGGGCCCCACCTCCTGCCCTTCCCTCCTCTCCTTGACCCTCCCAGGCTTCGGTAGCCGCGACCGCTTCGCCGGATCCGACTCGAATCGGGTGGGAGTGACACGGGCGGTTCCGTCCTCAGACGACATCGAGATGCAGAACGAACTGGTCCTCGTCAGCTGGGGTAGGGATTCTGGCTCCGGCGACGACCCGGACCCGGTTGTTGAATTGGGTAGCCATGAATTCAAAATTGGCGACGACGCGCTCCTCAGCAGCATTCTTTATAATTGACTTTTTTGAATTGATAATTTTTTGTTATTCCCGGTTGGTAGAGATGTTATGGAGGCGGCTGCTCCTTGGGGGTTGAAGGAGAGTGGTGGTGGTTGTGGGGATTTTATAAGGGGGTTTGACGGCGGCAGAATTGGAATGTAGCGGTGAAATGGAGAGAGATTTTTGAGGGGTTGATGAAGAATGAAACAAATAAACAATTATTGTGGAAATGTTTCACGTGAATGATGCTGAGGTGGCGGTAAGAAGCACCGCTGATCAGGGATGTGTGGGGCCCGCATGCGGCCCACCCCCCAGACTCACTAAAGAATACTGAGCCCTTGCCACTTGCCACAAATAACTATTTCTGATTTACTCAACAAGACCCCTTCAAAATAAAATTAAACGACTCCAAATCTTAAGTGCTTCTTCGGTTGATCAAATATTCTGATTTACTATTTCTAAATTTTTACATTTAGTTCAATTTTTATGTATAAAGTGAAGTAAAAGAGAATTATTAATATAAGAAAAATAGTTTTTTTTTAAAAAAAAATTATCTAACTATACTAAGGTGGTATTCTGACTACTTATCTAATATACTATTCTATAGAATAACTAGATTTAATTAGTGATTTTCCAAGAGGTCAAAATTATTGCTAATTCAATGTTTTTTGCAAATTAAGGTATTCTTCTTTTTCTTTTCATTTTTTTGTAATCCAAATCCTTAGTTGATTTTTCAGAAAAATTCTCAATCATTTGTCATACTAAGTTATTTCGATGTATTCTTACATTAAATTATGTTTCTTGTATTCTTTTAAAAGTATTTAGGCACTCCTAATTATATTATGAACTAACAGAGTTTGAAATTAGAAAATAATAGTAAAATAAAATCTAACTTCTAAATAAATGCACAGAGCAAAAGCCACCGTCACATTTTGACTTGAGTACAAAGTACAGAATATCCTTCTATTGTTCGACACTTACTATATTATATAGTTCAATGAAGTATTTGCACCCAAATATATATAATGTTTGCGCTCAAAACTAAGGTTGTGATCCCAATTTTTAACACAAATTTTAACACTGTTTTGCATATTAGCCTTACTAAAATATTAAGCACAAAGGCGTTAGTCAAAACCATTCAACGTGTTTTTTGAAAAAAATCTTGAAGGTTTTGTTTACAAAGAAGTGTTAAAGGGACACTGCACCTCAACAATAATGGTAATAACTTTCAAGTTATTTCCTACGTTTAAAAAGATAAAATGTCATGTTTTTGTTTTGTTTTATTTTCAACCATAGTCCATTAATATAAGTCGATAAACTATGTAACTCAAGAGCCAGTATGAAATCTAATGGATATTAATTTATTAGCAAACTTAAAACAAAACGTTATACGATCCACCTCTCTAAATCAAGTACTTACGTATATAATTAAGGATTCCTTCAAAAAAATAAATATATAATGAAGAGTAATTACAATAGAAAGATAGTAACATTCTATTCAAATTATTTTAACTCTAAATCAGAATTTTCAATGTTATCATATAAGCACAAATTAACACGGAAGAATTATTTGTTTACCCACTAAAAAAATAAAAAGTATAAATCTTTAATAGGAAAATTCAAAGATAAATATCATAAATTTATAATATCTAACAAAAGTATTTCTAATTTTATATACACAGGGGACTTTATTCATTTGTTTATTTATTTATAAATAATCAAAAAACACTAATCAACAAAATGATAACATAATACAAAAAGCAGCCTATGAAACTCATCAATATTAAAAACATTTAGTTTTCTCGAAGCCGAATTCCAGATATTTAACGATCATACATTTTTAAAAGCCCACTTCATCTACAATATCAAATCAATAATTAAGACACATCATCCATCAACCCTTTGGATTCCTGCACATAAATAAAAGCGATCTCGATATGATTTTCATCCACACATATTAAAAAGAGGTAACAAGATGTGAAGGAAATATGTTAACAATGATATTTAAGCGAGAGAGGCTCCACCATCTCACTTTCTCTGGTGAAGAATTATAGTTAATGTGAATTAATCTCAGCAAACTGATCTAGATTATTGCAAGCACGACAACGACAAGCAGCTAACCACACTCCACTTCTGCAGATATGGTGACATAAATCCAAATGCAAAACTCAAAACACTAAATTTCACGGTCATACACAAAAGCCAGGATAAGAAACACCAGAAAGGGGAAACGGACGTGCCCTTTTCACTTGCTCGATCCACCAAATAACTGACTGCCACGACTCAGAAACAGCACAGAGAGGCTGTCACCCTCATCTCTCTCGATCATTGATTATCCGCATTTGGTACACCAATGAGGCCGTGCCAGACCTGCACTCGGGTGCCATGATCAGTTCACCCTTGACCTAAACATGTGCCCCCTCGATGCTGATAAGGTATGGACATGTTGCAAGCTGGGACCGCAGCCTACCTTTTGATCCTGTCGTCAATAATTCTGCAATACGACAAACACATAAGGTGAGTTAAACATGCAGGTTTCTTCAAACTCAACTGCATACTCATTTTATTTGAGAGCATCAAATATGGCCTAATGAACACATAGGCAAGAAAGTGTAAAAAGGTGTATGGGCATGTGAGTGAGCATGACGGTTGTTGGGATATAAATATGGTTAGGGAGTAACTTCAATCAGGTGCATCTGATTGTGTGTGTGTGTGTGTGTGTGTGTGAGAGAGAGAGAGAGAGAGAGAGAGAGGAAGGCACAAAGACTACATTAAAAGATGTTCATGAGATGGAGGAAAAAAGTACAAGCAGCAGTAAACACCAGAAATCCCTCTACTCATTTTCAAATGAAGCACAGTTTGACACAAACTTCAAAAAGTAAAAAATAATTTGCATATAACCAAAGGAGAAGTCATGCTGTTGATATTGAGGCGAACATGCTAAACCTACTAAGAAATTCTATGCATAAAAGATCAACGAATTCTACTTTCTATAAAATAATAATGATGCTAATAATAAGAACGCATATGTACAACATAGCCTGCTTCTGCAAAAATATGCAGAACATGGCAGCTTACAAATTTATTTCCTAAATCAAAACCACTTGTCGGGTCTACCACCATTGCCCCCATCAAATATAGAACATCGGAAGAAAGAGACATCCAAAATAGCAAAATAGCACGGCAAAGAAGATCCGAAGAGTATCCTGAAATCTGGTGAAAGTCGTCGTAACACCTGATGAAAATAGAATAAGGGATGCAATTGAGATTTCAGTACTTGTCAGATAAAGGAGTAAGAGAATTCAAAATAATACTATATGGAGAGATTAATAGATTTATTATCGTCAATGATTAACATGTGTGTACGTTTCCATCCAATGGAGAAACCCAAGATAGCAGAATGAGTAACTGAATTAATTCGTGAAATCATCAAAGAGGAAAGATATCAAATATCCATTTTTTGAGCTTTTATATATGATGAAATTAATGTTGCCTTGAAGCATGAAGCGAATGAGAGATTAACAATATGAAATATATTTTCATTGAAGTTATTTTGGTTGGGTATGAGGTGGCCAACTAATAATCATTTTCGAGAGTTCTTCCAATATCACCATGATAATAAATAGACAAACGACCTGCAAAGCAATGATTTAGTCACTTTAAGGTGGAAATGTTGGAGGACAAACATGTTCATCGGTAATTATGCAGCGATGGTTAGGTTTATTTTCATTTTTAATATCAAGAGTTTAGCATTTCCACTGCAGTTTAAGAAATGGTATTGGTTTATGTATGAGTGTATTAGGATTATAGTGGAAACTGAAATTATGTTCGGATGGCTGATATGGCTTTTTAGAGTTATACATTTGAAAATGCAGAGCAATAGTGTAGATAGCTGTCGCATTAAGGAGGAAATCCTGCAGAATGAGTTCTATTTGTTTGATTAAAAACTCATCATAAGTTTTTTTCAGTTTAGAAAAATGATGTTCCAGCAAGGAATACCGCAGAAAGCTGACAAAGGCTTTGACAGAATTAAGAAATGAAGCGGTCACTTACCAGTTAGTAAAATAAGTATCATTTTAACATTAATTTAACATTTTCAACACATACCCTCACGTCAGGTGTTACTTGATGATAAACCTAGCCCCATGAAAATGTTAATAGATAGGTGGAGGTAAGATAAAAATACAACCTTTCTTTTGGCCTAGCTTATGGTACCAAGTTGAATGACCACCTCATTTGAAAGTTTAAGCTGGTGGAAAGGATCATCCATTTTCAATATATAAGTTGATATTATCACATAATCATCCAAGTCATAAACTAAAACCATGATAAAAATAAACAGGAAGAGAAATTTCATAATGTCATCATGATCGCAGTTCCATTCTATGATGACATGAAATTATTGGTAAAAAAATCTGGCAACTAAAGTAATGGGAGTCGACATCAGCCTGTAACTGTAACATTCACCATACTACCCTATCACCTACCAATTTTTATTTTATTCTATTTTTCTTTAAGAACCTGCTGTAGCTCAAAACTGCAAACCGAAACATATTACTTTGAGTTTTAGTGAAGTACAGCTAAATCATAAGTTCTGGCCTTAACTAGTTGAAAAACCAGTCGAACTCTATCGCCTTAAGTTCTCACGGATGCCTGAGCTTCAATCATACAATAATAAGATTATAAGATCCAATTAATGCACCCAAATTGATTGTTAGAATTTGCACATGAAGAAACCATTTGTTCAGGAGATGTATAATCCACATTTTGATTTGGTTCAAATTCTTAACAATATATAGAAAAAAATATGCAAAGACTATAATTTCAATGAAGATCTCAGACCACCTAAGTCATTGAGTTTACTCAACTGCAGTATCTCAATGGTTCAAAGAAGTCCCTCTTCCTAGCTCATATAATAATGATTGACTTTCTAAACTAATTATAAGTTTATAACATATCCAACCCTTCCCCAATAGTACACTGTCCAACTTGTAAGGCATGTGGGACTAGGCAAATGCATCTCTTCATATGCACGCAACCAAAAAAAAAGGAACTCTTGATATCTTATTGCCATTTATGGCTAGCTTTGAGGATTGCTAGGTTCGTGGAAAGTGTACTTAATATCTATAGTAAATCAGAAAACCTCAATTATTTTCTTTAGTCTAATCATACAAACTCGACATTTTGTTAATTAGATAATCGATATGTAGGTAAAGACTCCACTGTCCGGCATGATACGTTGAATGGATATAAAGTAAAGACTTAAACTTTGATTTATACCTAACAAATGTAATCAGATATTCTCCAAAAAAAACAGGACATGTGGGAGGGATTTGCATAACAAAATAACGCCATGAAATTTCTTCTCAGAAACAGTTGGAAGATGGGTCCTCATCCCACTAAAGAGAGTGGATGTACAGTTCCTACAAAATTGACGATTGACTAACACCGTGAACATCAATAAAGGGAAACTTCGTAATGGATTCATAATTTCATATTATCCTTCTCTTGTATGTGGTATATCCTAAAGCTCAAAATCTCTCCACCAAGCGAAAGAGATTCTTCGCCCGCTGCTTCGGTGAAATGACATATTCCTTGATTCTGATCCCATTTATTCTCTCTTAATCATTCAACCATCCAGAAAGTATACAAGACAAATGATCAAACGTAATCTTTGATACTACCAGCCCACCAGTTTACCACAAATGAGTAGTCAATCAGTTTATAGGCATAAACTCATTCTAGATTGATACTTAATAATTTACCGATAGAAGCTTAATGGTTTAAAGGCAACGACTAAAGTTTTACAAAGAGCAAAATTGCACCAGAAATTGGAGACAGATGTTTCTCCGAAGGCGGCTCCGATTTTGGACCGGTGGCGCGGCAGCATCCGGACCATGAATTGAATTTGGACGTAAATGAATTGCGGCGATCCAATTTAAAGGAGTAAGAATAAGAAGAAATGCAGGAGGTCTTCCGCTTGGTATTACGGCGGTACAACTGTAAATTGGCGGCGGAGCACGGCTGTGGTGGTGGTGGTTGACGATCTTGCTGCAGGTAAAGGGAGATGACGCCGTTGGGCATTTTTCTGTTTCATTCATTAATTCAGTTGGGTTTGACCCGGGCTCCGAATATCATATTCGGGCCAGAATTCGGTCCAAATGAGTTTTTGTTGATCCAAATTTATTAGATCTGAGCTTTGTAATGTGGGCTTATAGCCTAAGTTGGGGCATTAATGTGATTGAACGTTGGGCCATACCATTCAGCTAGGATTCGGACACCTTCTCGTTCCAAGAAGCAAAGTTGGGCCACGTGGCCCGTTCAAAGGAATAAGCCACGTGATTCCTAAGTTTTTGTATGTGTATAGTCGGTCCAAAATGAGTGTAGGAAAATAGTAAATTTCAATCACATTTTAAGGAATATACAATTAATTTCTGAATAAAACATCATATTTAACACTAACAATGAATGCCGAGGAAATTAGGAGAGAATATATATTTATATGATTTTACAAGATAGCGATCCCAAGTCAAAGTTCATTTCATCATCAAACAAAACTTATTCATTTTGTATTTGAGGATCACCTAAGGGTAGAGTAAGTATTTTGAAGACCAAATATGAAGTTTGGCATTTTAGGTCGAGTTTGTCACATCTGATTCTATAAACGTTATTTATCTTTTTTGCTTGGCTTGCACATTATTGTACGTGACTAGCCAAGCATATTATTATGTCTGAGTAAGGTTTATTCAGTGTACACTTTGAATACATAACACTTAAAAATACAATTTTAATCTACTAAATTGATTTTACGATAATTTTAGAGTTACCATATTTTAAAATAATTAATTATTATTATTTATTATTGATGATATTTGCTTAAAATAATAGACTTTCTAACCGACCCGTAGCCGTTACAGCCGAATATGGGAAGTACAATGCTTGGGATTTAAATGAAGCAATTAAAAACACAATACCTTTAAAATAGTTCATGGGCCGAGTAACTTCTTTATCGAATCTCTTGGATTTCATGTGAGAATAATATACAATTGAATAAGAGACTAACCGAAGATTTTATTGTCTGGGTTCATTATGCCAACTTTGTCATCAGTTAAAATTCTTTATTCTTATAAGTTAGTGGAGAGAGGTGGTTAAGAGGGTGTTAGGCTAAGCTTATTTTAAAGAACTTATAAGATCTTAAGATGTAATATCTCAAAATTTTATAAGTTATCAAAATATTTGAATAATTGAGCTTATAATATGAAATTGAAAGGCTATATGTTGAAACTAATGAATCATAATAAAATTATTTTTGTAAATTAATTGTTACTTATAAGATTGTGAAAAAATAAGTTAGGGTTCATGAATATATATTTTGGAGAGCTTATAAGCTCTTGGGACTTATTTTCACAGCTTATAAATTGTTTATGAGTTTTTTTGTTTATAGTTTTATTTTTAAAAAGAAGAAGAGCGAATTACCATATTTTATTGAGAATTAATTTAGTCTCTTTGAAATTTTGTTACAATCAATAACACGTTACACCAGACAAACTTTATTTAATATCTGACTAATTTTTTTCATCAGCTACATCAATACTAAACTTAATCAATCTCTTCCAATTTCATGCCCTACTACTACATCCAAAATAAATTAAATATGAAAGAAGTGTGAAATATAACAATCTCAAATGCAACGCAGTGAATAATTGCACATGTCTAGGATGACAGCCAACATCGAGTATCGTGCATTTAATCCACTAAAGTATACAGATATCCTTGTTCATGTTCACTATCAGCCCATTAAGTTTGTGAACAGTTCAGACATAATCTTTGGATATTGTTTTGTCCCATAAAAAGATGCAGAATGTTGATAAAATTATTCTACTTCCTCGTCCCGCTATTATTACCAAATTTCTTTTTATATATTTATGATAATTATGTTTTATATATAAAGTAATGAGTGATACGAAATTCGAGATATTTTTAATGTAAAATTATTTCATTTTTTGGAACGAACCAATAATAGTGGAACAACATAAAAAAAAAACGAGCGAATAATAATGGACCGGAACGAGTAATATTTTAAGTCTTTACTTAAATTAATAATTCCTAGTCTTTCGGTAAAAAATGTGATTATGATCTTCACATGCACACAGACATATATATTCATACAAAAACTCATTTATTCACACGGTATGGACAGATAAAAATATCATTTGTTTTCAAAAAGTATCATTTACATTAAAAAAATATCATTTATTGTTTATTTTTTACACTGTAATTCAAAAGTATCATTTATATAGTAGAAAAATATTATTTATATTGAAGAAAAATATCATTATCCGTATATACGGAAGTCTGCATAGGAGACCACATCTACGTACATATATTTATAAAAGATATATTAACGTATTTTTTCCCATATAATAATTTACGTCTCGTACTAATATAAAAAATATTATATTTCAAACACTAGAATTAAGTTCCTGGTTTATTTTGACTACATTTATTATAATTTCGTGTTTTTATACGGCAATCAAATCAAATCAATGGTCATATCGAGGCCATTCATGATCTTCATATCCATTTCATGGAGCCACTCTTCTGAATTGACAAATAAAAGTAAAGGAAAAATATATTATCACTAGTACGGTATTACCCTAACAAATTTTGACTGTGTTAATTGTAACTGGAATTTATTTTAAATTATATATCTAAAATAAACTGGATCGTTAATAAATAAAAAAAGTTGAAACGGATACTTGGCCTAGCTAAAATCAAATAACACTTTTTTTTGGAATAATATGATTTCGAGACCGAGCAATTATAAGTTGACTAAATTCTACAAGTTAAATTAAATTCAGTTCATTCGGACATGATTAACATGAGAATTATTTTTATTGTAAGAACTAAAAATTGATAAATCCAGTATGAAAGTTGATGAATTTGCTAAGAAATTATTAAATAAAAAAAAATCCGTCTCTCATGGGATTCGAACCCTAGATGAAAATTATGAATTTTTGGATTTAGTAATTTTTCATCGAATTCATTAACTTTCATAGCAATTCATTTTGTTCGTAGCAAATTTTTGAAGTTCTTAGTTCTCACGTTAAAAATGGTTCTTATTTGAACCCCACTCTCTCTATATATAACTAGCTTATTTGATTTTCGGTTATCGATTAACCCCGAATTGAAACCGAAAAAATCGGTTATCGATTAACCGATAACCGACTTTTCGATTTCGATTTGGGTATCGTTTATCTAATTCAAATAAAGTTCGATTATTGGGTATAACCAATTAATCGATTATTATATCCGTTAATAAAATTAATTAATATATATATACACATATATGTATGTATATATATATATATATAATTAATTATTAAATATTTAAAATTATTTAATTTAATATTATAATTTCGATAATATTTGAAATATTGATTATTTTAGTTTAATTTCGCTAATAATATTTTTTAAAGGATTTAATATTAAAATTCGATTACCTGCTAATTGAACTGACGAACCGGATCAGTTAACCGATTAACCAATCGGTATCGATTTCAATTAACATTTTTTGTCAATTTCAATTTCTGTTAATCAAATCGAATCGAATCTCACCCTTATATATAGAGAGAGATGAAGGGGTGTCTATAAAGGTTCAAATGAGACAATTAAAATTAATAGCAGTGAGAACTTAAACGATCGATATATGCATAAATGTAATAAGAAAGAGTTGAGGGGAAATATTTTTCCTGGAGATAAAATTAGCCCAAAGTTTGAAATATATATATATATATATATTGGTTTATGCTTAAAGGGATGGAGTGAAAGGACACAACTATGTTTGGTTTTAATTTATGATGCATTTCTGACCCATCTTCTTGATTTTGAGACGTATCGAAAATAAAATATAAAAAGTGATTTGGTGAATGGTGAAATGTCCAATCAAATCAAAATGGTGCATGCCCAGCCCCCACCTGACCTCAGATTTATAAACAAGAAGCCAAAAACAACAAACCAACAAGATGATAAAGAGAGACCAAAGCCAACACTATATCCACATGGCATCATTCCAATATCACAAAACTTAAAGCATAACCCCCTTTGTACGTATTTCATCATCAACAACTATTACTGACTGTATAATTAATATATATGTATATATATATATTATATATACACACATGAAATTGTACAAACAATCATAAATTATTGAGATATGTATTATTAACAAAAACTAAGAGGGTGGTTGGTTGAGCATTATTTCTTTGAAGCATTTATAAGTTATTTATGAAACATATAAATTGTTGTGTTTTTGAAATAAACTTCTAAACGAACATAAAGCTGTGAAAATAAAACAAACAACATATAAGCTCCCTAAAAATAAGTTGGTCAACCCTAACTTATTTTTTCATAAACTTATAATAATCGTGAATTTATCAAAATAACCTTATTATAGTTAGTTATTTCCTACACATACTATCAACTTCATCTCTCGTTAATTTTATCTCTAACTATGATTTTCTCTCTAACTCACGATTCTTTCTCTAGCTTATAAGATCAATTATCCAAACACTTTAACAACTTATAAGCATTTGAGACACTTTAACATTATAAGCATTTGAGACATTATATCTTATAAGCTCTTGAAACATCTTATAAGCTCTTAGAGCTTATAAGCTCTCTAAAATAAGCTTAACCAAACACCCCCTAAAGCTGTATTTAAATGCAGTCTGTCTCCTTATTCCAATATTTATCCATGTATATATCATATATAATGTAACACGCACTTATAAATTTATCAAAAAACTTAAATAAATAAATGGCTGCGCATTTGTGAGACTCGCTTGCAAACCCAAAAATATTATATAATAGAGAGAGAGACTCGCTTGCCATTGCCAAGCCAAAAAAATACTCCTATATAATACAGAGAGAGAGAGTTTTTATTATTAAAACTAAAGACAATTAAACCACAGTAATCAATCTCTTCAGACAAAACAAAACGTACGCAATATCCATACATACGATAATTCCAACTCAAAGTCAAAGGTTATTAAACAAATTCTACCAAATATTAATTATTCTTCATAATTTACCTTAAAATTAATGAATAAACACAAACTCGTTCAAATACAAAATCATACACCAGAAATCTGTGATTAAATTAAGGTTGATAAAGCTTATTCCCACACCTGCATTTCCACGATAGAAGATAGTAGCTGTCATCTTCTCGGTGAGACGATTCTTCGTAATTCACCCATTTCCATTTCTTCCTGATCTGGTGTGGTGGAATTACCAAAGTAGCCTCGCACGGCCTGCAACTCATGCACCTATTCACGCAAGCCGGCGGCCTTGACCCCAACACCATCTTCCTCAACTCCTCCTCATCTTTTGATGATGAACCCCTAGTCCCACCTGATATATATCAGAAACGTTACTTATTAGTCAAATTAAACCCACATGCAATGGAGCCATATATATGGTATGCATACGAAGCATCTAGGGTTCCGTTCGTTAATTTATATCACTAGGTGTAGCATCTACGAGACGTGTACCTGACGACAGGGCGAGAGAGGAAAGGAAGATGGATGTGAGTGCAAAAGTGAGGAAGAGGTGGTTTCTTGATAGAGCCATGTGTATAGTGGTGAAGGAATGGTGATTTTGTGAAGGATTATGTTATGTGACAGGGTAAGTGTGGGAAAATGGAGATGTGTTTATGCATTTGAAGACAAAATCGAGCACTGTGTGAAGAATGAGGGACAGGACAGTTTTACAGTGTTGAGAAATCATGGGCCTCTCACACCAATTTCAATTACATCTTACACAGAAAACAATGTTTAATTTGGGTTTCTCCTTTTGGGAAAATGTTGTTTTTGATGACTGGTGGTGATGAAAGTTGAACTCATTCATCTGGGGATTTACTATTCATACAGTTGCTACTAGTGCTTTTTTGTTATCTATGTAGTCTATCCTGATTTGGGGAAGCGTTTGTAATATTTGATTAGTCATCCATATAAACTTTGTGGTTTATTAAGAAAAACCCTATTGTATTTTTTGTTATATTTTATCCTATTATTGTATTATATGATCATGTAAAAATACTTATATCGTGTATTGATAGAGTGAGTATACAAGAATGAATATGAAAATATAATTGAGAAACAAGACATAATATGAGATCAATTAGGATCGTATTTCAGATACAAGATCTAGTGACATGATTCATATGAGTCAGGACAATTGTCACATTATACATGATGACTCCTTTTGTACTTTCAGAGTTGAGATATTGAAAGGTTTGGGTGAGTTGACCAGTGTTGGGGGGCGATATATATCAACAAAAAAATTGACTTTGGTAAAATAGTCGGATTCTTCTATTTGAGATGGGAGTTCCGTTGATATCAATATATGTGATATGATGTGGAAAGAATAATACATGTGTAA
The DNA here is from genome assembly GCA_036937905.1 of Salvia rosmarinus. NCBI lineage: Eukaryota > Viridiplantae > Streptophyta > Magnoliopsida > Lamiales > Lamiaceae > Salvia > Salvia rosmarinus. The sequence continues at coordinate 69,529,990 of CM072823.1, forward strand.
ATAATATATGTACGAGCTCAATGAACTTTTTAGCAACTTAAATTTAATTATTTTGATGAAGTGAAAAACAAATGATAAATAGCTGTTAACAAAATTTGTTGTGTTGTGTGTTTGTGTTGGGATAGTGATAGAGTGATTAATATCTGAAGTAAAATATCTCTAATTCGAATATTGATGCGAACTTTAAACTTGTTTGTTAATTGAAAAAAAAAATGTTTCTGTCATTTGTATATATAGTGAGACTAGCCCAACCCAGTGAATTATTGTGTCATGATACGTATATATCACTTGCTATATGCAAAAAACGTTAAGTTATGTCTATACGTATGTGATAGCATGTAAATAAATGGGGCGTATGCACGTATACCCATATCTCATAAGAGATATGCATATATACCCAATGGGATAAAAACATGCAAAATCAGGTAGGTTTATATTGTATGGACAAATATACCCTCATAAGCTGACTTTGTTTTCAGTGTAAAATAACGAGCGGATTAAAAAATGGAAATCTCCTATTGGGAGCTCGGTCGGATTCCGATGAAAAAACCGAAATCCGACCGGAATCCGACCGGTACGACCGGAAAGAACGGAATCCGATCGGTACGACCGGAATCCGATCGGATTCCGATCGGTTTTTTTTTTTTTTTTATTGCTTTGAATTTTCTCTCAAATTATTGTAGCATTCAATTTATTCACGTGAAACTGATATAATAGGTCTGAATTTAGTACAATAATAGGTGCGATTTTCTTGTTATTCTGAGAATTTGTACAATAATGAGTCTGAATTCATTGTAGCTACAGTAATTTCACGTGAATGGATACAAGACATCCATTATTTGTTGTTGTTTACCTTCTATAAAATTTGACGAATTCATTCATTCATTCATTCATTCATATCTCATATCTTCATTTTCCAAAATTTTCTATTGAAGTTGAAGCAGCGTATTTGAAGGAAAACCACGGAGAATTCAATCATTTTCCAATATCAAAGGTAATTCGCCAGCAACCCCAAAGATATACTATATTTACATGTACGTATATTTTGATTGGGAATTTTGTTTTAATATTTTATTTATTCTTTCTTTATGTAGATGGACAATTGGAAATTCATTCTTGTGAATTATGGTGGAGAGTTTGATAGTGATTGTGCGTATATTGGCGGTATCAACAAATTGCCCAAATTCGGATCGTTTTCTTTGCGACCTCATATACTATATCAATCACGTATTGCGGGCTAATGAATTGAGCACGGATTATCAATTATTTTATTTATCCACATCTCGATATGGTGGGATAATAAAATCATTGTTAACCGATGATGAACTGTTTGCTCGATTGTGCATATCGAAGAATATCCACGCGTTTATGTAGTTCACAACACTACAAATATTGCGAGTGGATCAAACCCGGAGAGCCCAATCATTTGCAAGAAGAATATTAAACAATATATGTACGAGCTCAATGAACTCTTTTAGCAACTTAAATTTAATTATTTTGATGAAGTGAAAAACAAATGATAAATAGCTGTTAACAAAATCTGTTGTGTTGTGTGTTTGTGTTGGTATAATGATAGAGTGATTAATATCTCGAACTAAAATGTCTCTAGTTCGTATATTGACGCGAACTTTAAACTTGTTTGTTAATTGAAAAAAAATGTTTGTGTCATTTGTATGTATAGTGAGACTAGCCCAACCCAGTGAATTATTGTGTCATGATACATATATATCACTTGCTATATGCAAAAACGTGAAGTTATGTCTATACGTATGTGATACCATGTAAATAAATTATAGCGAAAATGATGCATGCATGGAAGAGAATGCATGAAGCTCAACTACTTATTCTTCACCACAGGATATGTATATTTATGTTATACATAACTAGTTTATACTTTATAGGCCCAATTGGGCTAAGTGACAGCTAAATGTTGGAATCCCATATTAAAATCGAAAATATAGGTTAACAATATAATTAATACCACGAAAAAGACTAAAATAATTTTGACTTTTAAGGCGTATCTTTTAGACCATCGATGGTTGAATTTTTCAAACTTTTGTCCCCTTCAACTTCTTGGAAAATTAACAAACTTTATTGGAAATGCTTATCGGTATGGAGTTTGCAGCATTGCTCAACAAACCTGTCCCCTCCAAATAATTCGTCTTCACTCATTATAATATTTCAATTTTATATATATATATATATATATATATATATATATATATATATATATATATATATATATATAGGAGTTGATCAAATAAGAACCACATCTTTTTGCGAACTTTGCGAACTATACATAGACGTTGAAGATGATGCACAAAACGGTATAAAGTTGTGCATATACGAAAACTTTCTAAAATTATTTTGTTGTGCAATATGCAAAATTTTAGAAAGTTTCGTTATGCACAACTTTATACTCTTTTGTGCATTATCTTCAACGCCTTATATGGTCTCAAGTTCTCAAAAAATAAGTTCTCACCTGGATCCAACTCATATATATATATATATATATATATATATATATATATATATAAGTGAATTCAAAAGTACCACTAGAAAAGTAGAGGTGTATGTAGTATGGATTGAATTAAGAGTCTATGTAACATATACTCCCTCCGTCCCTACTGGCTTGAGGCACTTCTTTTGGGCACGATAATTAAGAAGAGAGTGTTTAGTGTTTAAAGTGTATTGTTAATAAAGTGGTTTATGTGTTAGGTATATATATTTTGTTTTTTATTTTATTTTACATTTAAATTTATTTATTTACATAATAAATTTAGTTTAAATTATCCTTAATTTAATTAGCATATTAAAATTAATTTAATTTTTCAGTTAATTTAATTTAATTTTTTAATTAGCATATTAAAATAAATTAATTTAATTTTTTAAATAAATAAATTAATTAACTTTTAATTTAATTTAATTTTTTAGTTAAAATTAGCATATTAAAATAAATTAATTTAATTTAATTAGCCAATAATCACCCAATTAGTTCACCGTTAATTGCAATTAAAATCCTTATTTTTTCTTAATTATTTCCATTTATAGAAACGACTTCAAGCCTAGTTGGACTAGCCAAAATAGATAATGACTCAAGTTAGTTGGGACGGAGGAGTACTATTTGAGTGTCCCTAAATAAAATAGACATTATTTTATAAATAGATTCAAATTGATATCAAGGTAAAGAAGCTTTTGAATTATTGGCAGTTATCTTGAAATCAATGATGCGCTGCTGCTGTTTTTTATTTGAATTTTAAATTTCACTTTTTCTGAAAGGATTATCTCTGTTTTTTCGTTATTTCTTAAAGCACTTTTTGAAAAGAATGATCGGTGACCAGGAAAATGGTAGCATTAGAATGTTGGTAGTGTGGTGGTCCGGTGGATGTAACTGCCTACCTGACCAAACTGTTTACCCACAATGCCCATATTCTCTACAGTCAATCTAGAATATATGAATAATTATTGATATATCTTAAATCATTTTTAATAAAATCTGAAGTATATTAACATGTTGGCTCTTTCGTTTTCGTTCAAATTGGTCCAAACTTGATGTACAAAGATTTTAGCTAGATTTTCTGATTCGGGCATTTTCTTATTATGTTGAATATATAAATTTGTTGTACTATATTCATTACAATAACTTTACATTCAGTACAATGTTATTATTTTGTAATAACTTTATACATTAAGTATAATAATTTTATACTTTCTATGTAGTTTTCGCACATTGTGCATCATATTTACATTTCTACGTGATCTAAATCATATATATATATATATATATATATATATATATATTAATAGTAGATAATTTTATAACAGTTAGTTTTGATCACATACAAAAGGATCATTATTCTATATTAGAATATATAAAACTTATATATATATATATATATATATATATATAGGGATGGGTTATAATACAAACTCCTTAAAATAAGAAATAAGAATTCATCTTGATCATCCATTTGCCATTAATCAATGGTTCAAGATTAAGTTATCACATTCCTATAATTAAGGGACGGTTATTTTCGTAATATTATATAATTACCATTATACCCTAATTTGTTTTAATCACAACCACACATCTTCAAAAATCAATGGTTCAAATTTGTTCTCATTTCTTATTTTGAATGTGTTTTATTTGAACTCAATCCTATATATATATATATATATATATATATATATATATATATATATATATAGGGTTGGGTTCTGATACCCGATCCCAGATAGTATATAGTACTCAATCTAGACCATTCATTTTGAACACGTGGACGCACCAAAATTTGACACGTGGCAACCCATTTTCGCCAGGCAAAATGGTAAGGCACCAGATGGCGCCGGGTGCTCACGGCCGGGTAGGAGTCCGCGGCGTTGGGGTCTCCATGGTGACGAGTTTGGATTGAGGTACAACAAAACACAAATAATGCATCTGAGAATAACATGACAATGCATTTAAATGAACATAAACAAGATCGCGCCTAATCGGCTTGAGTGCGAAAAGCGGCGGTATTGGGTGGGCTCAAACTGGACAAGTAGTATTGGTGCACGCCAAAGAAACGCTGGGTTTAGAGGAGCCACAACAAAACACAAAAAATGCATATGAAATAACATAACACTGCATTCACTTGAACATAAAACTGCATCGCACCCAACCGGCGCTGGGTGCGAGCAAGCGAGCGCTGGAGTGTGTTTTCGCGCGAGCATGAGCGCACCCCCCAGCCCAGAAGGGCAGATTTAGCAATACATGGTGATGTGAACAGTGATATCAACAGTTAAACAGTAATTTAAAGTAAAAGGGTTCACCTAATTTACCTATGGAAATTTAAAAACAATATCAAAGGACAATGTTAGGTACCATGGGAGAATCCAATGGGAAATCCAGTAGTCTCAGTTTCAGTACTACATATAGTTGGGTCACTCATTAATGTAATGTTTATTCTATACATTTTACTTTCTGATATATGTAAGGTGCACACACCACTCAATAAAGTATAAATGAAAATATAAGATTCAATAAGAAAATGCCCGAATTAGAAAATATAGCTAAATTCTTTGTACATCAAGTTTGGACCATTTTATTCTTTGTGTTCCACATGACCAACTATATATAACCGATTCACCAACAGTATCGAAATTTCATCGTATATAATATTTCAGTTTAGTCTATCCATTTTGTATAATTTACAAATTTTGAATAAAGATGTATATTCAAAGTCCACATTCGGTTAGTAAATATTATCCCTACATAAGATTATGTTCATAGAAGTCCAACCAAACATAATATAAAAATGAAAAAGTTTTGATAAAGTCTTTACGCTAAACTCAATAAAATTTAGCATTTAGAAGTTCTTTCAATCACAACAATGTATGTTTACGGCCTCAATCCATTCTTGTTGGAGTTAACAATCTATGTGGATTTTCAAGAAATGGATATCTTCTAGAGCTATTGTATCAATTTCGTGTTTATTTTCAGGATGATGAAAAAAATGTGATCAGTGTGAAGGATTCTAATACAGTTTCTGGCCTATTGGAACAAAGTTAAAATACATTCTAATGGGATTTTTATGGACAGAAAAAAAATTTATGCTTGATATTGATCGAGTTTGATTAATTCATCAGTCTGAATCGAAAAATCCCTTAGATATGATGCAAAATGCCCACTGAATAAACTCTACTTTTATAGGACTACAAATAAAAAAAAAGTAAATCATACTACGAAAAACCTAATAGAATAAATTGTTAGATCTTCTCTTCTTAGTACATTTATGTCACTTACTATAGTTTGTTCATTTGCATGTTCGGTAGTTGTGCGTTCATTGCCCAGGCCAATCAAAGTTATGGCAATAAGCTGATAATAGCATTATCCAAACTAGAGATGTCAATTGATGGATTTTATCCATACCAAAACCAATAAATAAATATCAGTTCTGGTTCTGAAGCCGATCCATCACCATCAACTATGGGTCTGAAACAGACCGCGTTTGAGCGGGTCTAGAATCATAACCCGACCAGAACCGATACTGGAATCGAAATCGTTGCTTTAGAATTTAATGAGATATAAATGATTCCGAATTGGTATGAGTTAAACCGACTCATTGACAAGCCTACTTAAACTTAGGCTTGTCAATAGACGAGTTTACTTGAACCAAAACCAATAAATAAGTATCAGTTCAGAATCGGACCGGACTGGACTGGACCATCAAAGTATGGGCCTAAACAGTTCGGGTTTTAAACGGGTCTGAAACCGGAACCAGAACCAGAATCGTTGCTTTAAAATTTATTGGGTTATGAGCGATTCTGGATTTATTTGGGTAAAACCCACCCATTAACATCCCTAGTCCAGAGCATTTAAGAAAGCGTAATAAGTAGATATTCAAAAGAACAAAAGACCAACAGCGGATACACATTGACATTATAATCACAACTCCAAGTTGCAGAAAAATGTAAACATAATAAAAGACGAAGAAGTTGTTTGAATAGTACCAACAAAAATGGCACAGCAACTTTACATTATTCCTACATCTTATCTACAGCCAAAAATAGAAAAAGATAAGAAAAAACATAGTTGAATAAATCAGACATTTTGAACATGTAACTGATCACTACTTACGCTCTCATCCAAAGAAGCCTCTGTCCCCCTGCAGCTTAAACCGTCTCATACATCCCTTCAGCATCCCATACATTCACCAGAAAATCCACCATTTCCTGCAAAGTTTTTGATCAAAGTTGTCAGTCACAGCGCCTTAATTTAGCCTATACTTACACGTACGAACAACCATACACGAGCAAATAAACATACCCCGAGCGGGATAGGTCTGGGAAACGGCTCACTGCTGTCAAGCAGTTTATGCTTTCCCTTGCTCGAATTCATACAGCAAAGCCGGAGCTTTCTGTCCATGCAGAGGCGTGATCTTGTGAGGAAAAAAAACGCCTCGTATCATCAACAGCCAGTATTTTACTTTCTTAATACATGCAGCATACAACAGAGTTTAATTTTATTTACCTGATCATATAAGAGTAGAAGTCAGTCTTAATATTGACAATTGAGGCCAATATTATTTTCACACATTAAGATTGTAACAATATTTGGACCTTTTTCTAAATCAATTAGGATAAATTTTTTATCAATGACACGATTCATCTGTTCGAATCAGTGATCTTTCCACGATCCGTACCTCAATTTGAGCGCACGCAACAATTGAGATTGACTGGTTCTCGTCTCATTCCCTGCCCATTTCTGTCTGTTCTGGTTCCAGAGAATAAGACCTATAGCCAAAAAGCCTATACTAATGAGAATCCATTTATCATTCAAATAGCAGCATGGAGATGAATGACAAAAATAATGAAAGAATAAAGTATATAAGGGGAATCATAACAAAAGTAATACAAGTGTAGCATAATTCCTTTGAACAATTGCAACAATTCAAGCATAGCTGTAAATGCCAATAATGAACTGACCATGATTCACAAATTCAGTTGTTTCTTTTGAACAGGCAGCACCTTGAGCTGCATGCTTCGGGGTCGGCATACTTGTTGATGATACACGCCTTCCCAAACACGTTCTGCTAGATCTCATTTCTCAGGTGCTGGCTGACCAAAAGCTACTGATATGGTAGCTTTCGGCGCCCGCAAGGTCCGCTCTTTCAACAGCTCATGAGACAACTGCTGCTCGTTTTCAAATCACAACACAAACTGCAGAAAAATAACTTAATCTGGGCATAGATATACAAACACTTCAACTATCTAGTCTAGTATATATTGCATCTATATTAATCAAGTAGAAACTCTTAGTTCAAAAAAAGGTTAAACTTGAGCTGATTAGGTAGGAAATATCCACTCTTATACATAATGAATCACATGCAGTTGTATAAACATTTAAAACAAGATAGTGATTTGCAAAAGAATTCGTCTTAGTGACTTGTAAAGCTCTTCATAGAAAAAATTAAGGAAAAAGCTTGTTGGATAGACAGGTTTCTGAGGTGTTTCTCATTGAACTATATTTCCTAAGATGCTCAATGTGTTCTTCAAAATGGAAAAAAATAATCAATAATGTTGAAAAAAAATTGAATATGTAAGAAGATTATGCAGATGTAAATGGCTGAAAATATAACAATAATTATCAATTATTGATTATTTCATCTGTATTGGGCATTTCCAAGCATTACTATAATGACAAGTGTATTAATTTTGCCTGTGCAAAACAACAGCAATAAAAAGCATCCAAAACCTGAATCGAAGTCGATCATCTTATCAGTTCACACAACAATACTGAAACACAAATTTCTTATTTCTAAAAAAAGAGAGAGTTAGTTTTATGTACTTCTGAGAAACAGAACTCAAAAATTTATCAAACACGCTAAAAAAAATCAAGATGCCCATTTACTTCTGAATTCTAATCTTTACTGGAATTAACTTAAACAAAGACAACCAACCAAAAACCATTGATTGAGAAACAAACATTAACATAAATTGTCAAATAACTACAAAGATATCAGAAATTGCCATTCAAAATCGAAATTCCGAAGAAAGAAGACATAAAACAGGGGGAAATAACTAAATAAAAGAATGCAACCCAGAACTAATTAAAATTGCAATTTTGCTAATAAAAAATGCGTACCCCATTCGAGCAACGACCTCAAAAATCCAAGCAGCACAACCAATCAGAACCGCAAAAAGGCTTTCACTATAAGCGTCGATGACAGGAAGGAGTTGCTGATTAGCTTCTGCCATAAACATACAAAAAAATTAATAAAAAAACATATTATTTTAGACGAAATTCAACAACAAATGGAGTTATCCGAAACATAATGCAAGATCGATTAATATAAAAATTGGAGCTGGCAGAGAAATTCACATTGCAATTTCTGCCAAATGACTTTCCTTCCTGAAATCGATCGCTTCTCGGCGATACGCCTTCGCGTTCTGCGAAAGCTGTTTTCTTCGTTTTCTCCTTTTCCGACAAAGGAGAAATTTCATAACTTACCTATTATGTATATAGCTGGATATCTGGTAGTTGCTATAATTAGCCAACTGTATTTAATAAAAAAACAAACTGCACACCACAACTCAAAAAATATGAAAGGTTACAAATAAAAGAGCCGAAAAATGTCGATTTCTAGTAAGCAAATGCGATGTGTGATTTGTTAGAACCGGGTATGTAGAAATGCGAATATAACGATAAAGGGAATCTTATATATAACCGAAGCGAAGTTAGACTTTTCTCCATGAAGATAATATTCTTTCCACAAACAAGACGCGGCTCAACAAAGAATTATCTCCAAGATACAACGGTTTAATAAATACGGTAGTTGCACTACTAGACGTATTCCGCGAACTACTAGATAGTCGGGACGAGAGGATTTAGAAGAATGAATGAGTAGATTGATTATCTTCGCTCGGTGTGTTTAATCATCTTCTGCAGGGTCCCTTTATAGCCCACTGCTGTTCGCGAAGTGGTGCGAAGGCCCAATCACGACCCGACCGGTCGCCGATCGAAGGCCTGTCAGTTAGCCCGAACCGACGTGATGGTTCGTCCATGCACGAGCCCAACCGCCCGCCACGTAGTCGAGTCCGACGTGTCGCGGAGCCATCTCCGTGTGCCATGTAGGCAAAACTTTGGCTCCTCAAAGCTCCTCGCGACGATGCGTGCGTGCGGTGCAAAGTGCGCCTAAAGCGCCAACGCGACAAGTGCGCGACGTGCACGTGCTCGGACTCGGACTCGGACTCGGATGGTGCTTCGCACCATCCTCGTAGTATTGGGTTAGCCATAAAATAGCTAAAAAACCACTAGGGTGCATAGATGGTGCACACTGATTTATTCCTTATTGATGTGAACTCATTTATAAATAGCTTAGAGCTTCCTTATTTTTTCAATGTGGGATGAAAACTTATTCCCACCATTAAGAAGTTCATCTTTGTGCATTAATTGTTCATTCATCCCACAATGGATTTGAACACATAAATACACTATATTGATCTACACAAAATGTAGATTCCAAATCTAAGCTCATATATAAATTTATTCCAACAATCCCCACATGAATGACGATTAATGCAAATGCAAGTTTTATCAAAGTCCCGATGACCTATTATTGCATTAGGATAGGTAGTTGTTGGCTTTGAACCTTCCTTAGTATAGTGTTATCGGTTTACTCACCGCCGGTGAACACGATGTCTTGAACCGATCGGTTTTGTGTAAACCAAGACAATAACACATACACAATAATAGATACACTATCTTTCGTTCTCACGTTGTGTCCATTTTGGCCTTGGACCATATCTTGATTCATAAGTGTTATTTATTTGAAGCGCCCACACTTCACACTTAGATAGGTGATCTCCTGAAGAGTATCCTGCTATACTCCACCAATAAGGCTATAGGAATCATTAAAAGTTCTTTAAAACTTACCCTTTACCACGAACTGCAGGGTTACACTTGAACAGCTACGAGAATGGATTATTGAGATTTCAAGTGTATAACTTAAACCTTCATAACTTAGTTGTCTCTTTGAACCAAGTTTTTGGGATCTCCAATCATCATGGTTGAGTTACCATTATGAACGTTCTTTAAGCGTGGATTTTAATCCCATTCCCCTTACTGCATTGTATAATTGATCACGATTAATACCTTTAGTAAACGGATCCGCTATATTGTCTTTTGACTTTACATAGTCAATACACATTATACCGATCGTGATCAATTGTCTAACGGTATTGTGTCTTCGACGAATGTGTCGAGACTTACCGCTGTACATGCTACTCTTAGCTCTCCTATGGTGACATGTCATTTGTCACAATGCACCATAACGGAGGTATGGGTTTTCCCAACAAGGAATATCTTCTAAGAAATTTCTTAACCATTCGGTTTCTTCGCCGACTTTATCTAAAGCAATGAATTGATTCCATTGTAGATCGAGCTATACAAGTTTGCTTAGAAGATTTCCATGACATTTGCCTCCACCTATGGTGAACACGAATCCACTTGTGGATTTGGAGTCTTTGTATCGGATATCCAATTTGCATCACCGTATCCTTCCAAAGCAATTTGGATATCTTGTGTAGTGTAAACTATAGTTCAAAGTATGTTTTAAATACCTTAGAACTCTAGTTAATGCGGTCGATGATCCTTGCTTGGATTACTTGTGAACCGACTCAACTTGCTAATTGAATATGCTATGTCGGGTCTTGTACAATTTGCTAAGTACATTAGACTTCCAATGACCCTAGCATAGTCCAATTGGGATATCGGGTCTCCTCGATTTTTGGCTAAGTGTAGACTTAAATCAGCAGTGTCTTAGCGGGAGGTAGATCATAAGCTTTGAATTTCTTAAGCACGTTCTCAACATAGTGAGATTGTGATAAGACAATTCCATCATGTGTTCTAGAAATTTTAATTCCTAGAATCACATCGCCTATCCCAAGTCTTTCATATCGAATGTTCTCTTCAACATTTCTTTAGTATTCATGATTATATCACGATTACTACCCATTATGAGCATGTCATCAACATAAAGACATACAATGACAAAATTATCGGATGTCCTTTAATGTAAACACATTTGTCGCATTCATTAATTTTGAATCCATTTGACATCATCACTTGGTCAAATTTCTCATGCCATTGTTTGGGTGCTTGTTTAAGTCCGTATAAAGACTTAACAAGTTTGCAAACTTTGTTTTCTTGTCCGGGATAACAAACCCTTCAGTTGTTCCATGTAAATTTCATCTTCTAAATCCCCATTTAGAAATGCTGTTTACATCCATTTGATGTACTTCAAGATTATGCAACGCAGCTTATAGCAAGTAGCGTTCTTATGGATGTAATCCTTGTAACAGTGAGTATGTATCAAAGTAGTCATACCCTTCCTTTGTTTATAACCCTTGGCTACTAAACGTGCTTTGTACTTATCAATAGTTCCATCGGCATTGAACTTTCTCTTTAGAATCCACTTGCATCCTAAAGGTTTACAACCGGGAGGAAGGTCAACGATTTCCCAAGTGTGATTGTTTAAGATAGATTCAATTTCACTATTGATAGCTTCTCCATAGAGCAAAGATCGTGACCGCATAATGCTTCTCGATTGTCTTAGGATCATCTTCCAACGAATAAACCACAAAGTCTGGACCAAAGAACTTTGCGCTTTTGTTCGTTTTCCTCGTCTTAGTGTAGGTGTTGGCTCAACATTTGGTCCATATTTTCGTTAATTTTCTTCATAAGTTCTCTTTTTAGAACTTGCGTCGTTCTTTTCTTTCTTGGGAAATATAGTTTCAAAAATGTAGCATTTCTTGATTCTATGATCATTCCCCACGCATGTCGGGTATTTCGACTTGTGTACCAAAAACGATATCGCTACTATTGTTTGCATATCCAATGAAGATGCAATCAATAGTTTTAGGGCCTATCTTGACTTGTTTTGGTTTTGGTACTTGACCTTTGCGAGACACCCCACACTTTCGTGTATTTGTAGGATGGTTTCCTACCTTTCCATAATTCATATGGGTTTTATCTTGTTTCTTTTGGGGTAACTTGTTTAATATTTTATTTGCGAAAGGATAGCTTCCACATGTTATGTGATAAGCCCGAGCTAATCAACATAGCGTTCATCATTTCCTTTAATGTTCTATTTTCCGTTCGGCAATACCATTTGATTGTGGTGAGTAAGGTCGTTGTTTGATGAATAATACCGTTTTCACGACAAAATTCTTCAAACGGTGCAACATACCGCCACCACGATCACTTCGAATCATCTTGATTTTGGCATTGAGTTGATTTTCAACTTCACTTTTGTAACTTTTGAAAGCTTCAATGCTTCGCCTTTGCTTCTCAAAAGATACACGTAACAAAATCTTGTGCAATCATCTATAAATGTTATAAAATAATTCTTTCCACCTCTAGTTTGCACAAGTTTTAAATCACATAAGTCGGTGTGAATCAATTCTAGAGGTGTAGTTGATCTTTCCACCGAATGAAAGGTTTTTTTTGCCATTTTCGCTCAACACAAATTTCACATTTATTATGTTGATCAAAAGATATCTTTGGCAATAGTTCTAAATTCACTAATCTTCGTAGTGTATTTAATTTGCATGTCCTAATCTATGATGCCATAAATTAGGAGACTCGATCACATATGCAACGCTTTCCTTTATTTCATCATTGGAGATTACATTGAGTGCGCTAAGCTTGAAAGGCCATTATCTAGATAGCCTTTTCCTATAAAGTGACCATTTTGGTCATTACAACTTTGTCTGCTTCAAACACTAGTCTAAAACCGACTTTGCTCAAAACAGAACCGGACACAAGATTCTTGCGAATGTCGGGAACATGCAAGACGTTGGTCAACGTCACTTTCAATCCCAAGTCATCTTTAGCACAACTTTTCCCGTTCAACGATCTTGGAAGTCGCGGAGTTGCCCATGTACAACTTCCTCTTTCGGTGACGGGTTCATAGGTGGAGAACATTGACTTATCGGCCACGATGTGCTTTGTAGCACCATGATCAACCCACCACCCATTGGGTTGCCTACCATGTTGACTTCATCTACAACAAGCAGATAAATCGAGTTCGGATAAGTCGAGGGTACCGCTTTTCCTCCGTCACGTTTGCTTGTTGATGACCATCTTTCTTCTTTGGTTTCGACAATCCTTCGCCATGTGCCCGGGTTTGCCACGCTTGTAACAATCTCCTTTGATCCTCTTTTGCTTCTTCGGGTCTTGCTTCTTCCCGTTGAACTTGCGTTTCTTGTTGTTGGTGCTTGATTCGGCTAGATTTGCCTTTGCCTCCATAGACGATTTCTTTGTCATGTTGTCAGATTTGCGGTTGTCTTCTTCGATCCTCAGTCGTACAATAAGATCTTCAAGTCCCATCTCCTTGCGTTTGTGTTTGAGATAGTTCTTGAATTCTTTCCACATTGGTGGTAATTTCTCGATCATCGCAGCAACCTGAAATGATTCAGAAAGTTCCATACCTTCGGCGAGAATATCGTGAAGGATCAACTGGAGTTCTTGCACTTGTTCAAGTACCGTCTTGCCATCCACCATTTTGTAGTCTAGGAAGCGTCCGACGATAAACTTCTTTAGACCGGCATCTTCCGTCTTGTATTTTGTCTCTAAAGAGATCCATAGTTCCTTCGACGTCTTGGCATTAGAGTAGACACTATAGAGAGTGTCGTCTAACCCATTGAGGATGTAATTACGACACAGAAAGTCGCTATGATGCCATGCATCTAACGCATTCGCTTTTGTTCATCGGTCTCATCTTCCTCCACAGTGGGGTGACTCATTCAAGAAACGGCCAAATTGAGGTAGTCGGTGAAAAGCATTTTAGATTGCCAACGCTTAAATTGAACCCGAGAATTTTTCCGGCTTTTCGGCATGAGCAGGGCATTCGAACGTTGCTTGACTTGTCGCCATTTCCACGAATATTATCTTGCGATTGTTAGAAACGGGTATGTAGAAATGCGAATATAACGTATAAAGGAATGCTATATATAACCGAGGCAAGAGTTAGACTCTTTCTCCATGAAGATAATATTGCTCCGCCACAAATGCGGTTCAACAACAATTATCTCCAAGATACAACGGTTTAATAAATACGAGTAGTTGCACTACTGGCGTATTCCGTGAACTACTAGATAGTCGGGACGAGAGGATTTAGAAGAATGAATGAGTAGATTGATTATCTTCGTTCGGTGTGTTTAATCATCTTCGCGGGTCCTTTTATAGCCAGCGGTGCGCTCGCTCAAGTGGTGCGAAGGCCCCACCGCCGACCGAACGGTGCGTCGATCCAAGGCCCATCGTTAGCCCGAACCGACGTGATGGTTCGTCTCCCTCGACGACGATGCGTGCGTGCGAAGTGCAAAGTCGCGCCTAAAGCGCCAACGCGACAAGTCTGACGTGCACGTGCTCGGACTCGGACTCTCGGACTCGGATGGTCTTGCACCATCCTCGTAAACATTGGGTTAGCCATAAAATAGCTAAAAACCCATTAGGGTGCACCATAGATGGTGCACACTTGATTTATTCCTTATTGATGTGAACTCATTTATAAATAGCTTAGAGCTTCTTTATTTTTTCAATGTGGGATGAAAACTTATTCCCACCATTAAAGCCATCTTTGTGCATTAATTGTTCATTCATCCCACAATGGATTTGAACACATAAATACACTATATTGATCTACACAAATGTAGATTCCAAATCTAAGCTCATATATAAATTTATTCCAACATGATTTTTATGTATTCTTGCTACTAAGTTTTGCCATCTCTTAAAAAAAGTTATGCTATTTCTTCAATGTCAAGGGATACGCATTTTCATCATTTTCAAAGTTTCAGTGTGTGTCCAATCAGGAATCATTGATTAGAGAAAATGATGATAGGTCTATTTACACAGATAAATAATTTTACAAGAAAACTCTATACGATTAAGTAAAATGCATGAAAGTCGAAATGTGGCTTTTTGTAGTCAAATTTTGGTTAAATTTTGGTAAGAAGGTCATCAATCGTTGCATGAAATATTGGACTAGAAAAGGAAAATCGAAACCGAAGTCTAATTTCTATTCGATTCAGTTTTGGTATGTAGTGTCCAAAAATTTCGATTAAAATTGAAATATTCTAGAATCGCAATGACACATGAAAAAAAACAAAAACAAAAACAAATAAAAAGTAAAAGAAAAGGACAATGTGAAGTGCCTTGGTAGTGGGTGTCAAGTGGATTGAGAAGAAACGAGATACGAAAAGAATTGCAACTGAAAAAGATTCCGTTTCCATTTAAGCCAAGATATAGTTTATTGAACATTGTCATATCTCATACGCCACAAAATAATTTCAAATATTAAATTATGTCAATCCTATATTTTATTTTATATAATACAACTCCTTCCATCATTTCTCTTTCAAGTGGTCGGATTCAATCACGAAGCCATGAGATTGACAGTTATTTTTTAGTCTGGTCTATTTTCTTGCTATACTTTTTTAGGATGTCTCTATTTGATTGGAGGAAAAATGAACTATAATTTTATATCTTGCTTCTCAATAATGTAAAATAAAATACATTTAAAAAGAAGCAGCACTAGTAACAATAAAATTTCAGAAAATTTGAAGGGCTATTATGCAAATACTATGATCTTTGGCTCATAGGTGAACCTCAACTCAAGTCTAGGTTGGGCAAAAGTCAGTCGAGAACTTGTAGTTATGGTCATATTCACACAAAATCAAAGATTCCATACTTATTAGCTAATGAATATTTACAATGATTTTTCATTTACAAAAACTAAAACTAAAATTAAAAACAAAATGAACTGTGATGATCAGAATCAATATTAATTCAACAGGAATACCCCATTCTCTGCACACGACCCCTCAAAATCCCATTGTAAAGCGCAGCATGATTCGCGGGCATTTTCTGGAATTCATTTCCACGACAACTTTTCTGAAGCTCATCGGATTTTGTTCTCCCTGCTTTTCTGTACAATTCTCCATTCCCCTTTGGATCCTTCACATCCTCTGCAAATTTAACTTTCTTCATCTTCTTCTTCTTCGCTTCTTTCTCACTTTTTTTCTTGCTGCCTGAGACACCAAACATTCAGTACCAAATTAAGTATAATTCAAGAAAACCAAGAAGAAAAAAGTATAATTCAAGAAACCAAGAAAGATGTGTGTGTGTGTGTTGAATACCTGCAGAGAGACAAGATTTGAGGACTGTTTTTGATGGGTTTGATGATTGCTATGATTTTGGGAGGTGGGAGGGAAGTACTTTTCTCGGAGGAGATCGAAGAGGACGGCGGTGCCGGCGGAGACGGCCATGGCGGTGGCCAAGACTAGACCTTGAGAAGTCAACGTCGGAGACATGACGAGAAAAATCTGTTGAATATACGCAGCAGAAATTGGACAGCGAGTCTTGAATGACAAAAGCAAATTGCAGAAATTAAATATGTGACTAAAATCTGGTGGGGGTGTGGGAGTTGGTTTGAGACAAATATTATTTGTACAGGATTATATGTATATAATATATAATGGGTGTAAGAGTCTGGAGTAATCTGGGTTGTTGGATTTTTTATACATAGAGATACAGTAGTTGTAGTTTGAATGGAGATATAGTAGTTGGAGAAAGAAGGGAAAGTGAGAGGAAAAGAGGTGGGAGATGGTTTTCATGAAGGAAATTAAAGAAATTCACTTTATTTTTTGTTTGTCGTAGTGAACCGCACGGCATGACCAAGCCGAAATCTGGTCAACAAAATATCACTATCTTTAATTTGTTTTTTTTTTGTAAATATAATTTTAAATTTCAGATTGTTTTAGTATTATCAATAATATTTTGAATTATCAAAATATCTTTTTAAATCCAAAATTATAGATTTTGTATTAATTATATTTTTTATCCATTTTTTAGTTTCGAAAAATTGATATATCTTATCTAAATGTCACGATGTATTTAACAATAATAAAAAAATATCGTTCAATTTCTAAATCCGTTCAATTTTTAATTTATACGTAAGTTGTCTGGGCGGCTAGTTGCGATCAATTTGTAAGTCGTTCACATAATAGTGGGAGTATGGAAATAGTAAGAGGAGGCCAATTTCGTAACAAATTTTGCAGAATTGAACTTTTGGGAGGTAATGAAATGCATGTGCAATGCATAAAAATCTTGTGACTTGTCCCATCCTACGGCATGATAGTCGAGACAATCGACATGTTGGTGTTGGACTAGGCTTAGTAAAATTTATTCTTTTAAATATAAATTAGTATTAATGGCATAAATTACCCCAAAATAAAAAAAAAAAGTATACTTAAATCTACTCATATTAAAATTACTATCAAACTTACCCAATTATCCTTGAATTGACAAAATTACTCTCATTGTCCGTGTCCTCACTTTATATTGTGCCTCACTCTGCATTGTGCCATAGCATTTGATTTTGGATTTGATTTCTGAAAAAAGTATCAAATAATTTGTATATATATCTTATATTTTAAAATAGTAATTAGAATGATAAAACTATTAAATTTTATATCTAGAGTAAAAAAGTAATTTGGAATGAATCTATCCTATTAGTAGTTGTTGGATGCCATAACAAGTGGGGGGCAACGGCGGCTAATCTGTTTTTAAAATTTTCAATTTAATTCTTAATTTTGTCATATTATGGTATTAAAATTCATGTGAAAGTGTAATCTCAACATATTTCACATCTTCTGCATTCATATTTCATGCATTCACGTGAATTTTACATCTTCTGCATTCATGTGAATATTATAGAATAGTTAAAAGATGTATAAAAAGATAGTTTAGTTTGTGATCTAATTATGCAAAAAATAGTAATAATATATTATATTTAGTTTTAAAAAAATTCACAACAACGACGGCTAACCTCGTCGGCGGCAACTTTGACAGCGGCTAACCTACTTTTTGGAAAGCTGTCGTCGTTTTATGCTTGAATGTGATTTTTTTAAAACCGAATATATGATTTGTTAATAATTAATTATGATTATGTTATGTATTAATTACATCGTATGCTTAAAACTGAATAGTATAATTTATTTATTTTTAACTGAATATTATAATTTATTAAGGGCTGGCCATCGTTGGGGAACGTCTGGGTGATCTTTGGCGCTCCCGTTAGGGGAGAGAGATTAAGGGTTGGATGTCGTTGGGGGATGGAAAAAGGGGGTTGGCCGCCGTTTGGGAGAGGGATAAGGCATTGGCCGGCGTGGGTGGTCGTGGGAGAAGGTTGGCCGCCATGGGCCGTGGTTGTCCGACGAAGGGGCTAGCCACCTTGGGGAGTGGCCGCCAAAGGTAGGCCGGTGGAAGCCAATGTCCAAGGGAGATTGGCCGGCATGGCACAATGTATTTATGTTTGTGTGTGTTATTTTATGAGTTTTTATTAAAGAACTTGATAAATTTAGTCAAAAAAGTAAAAGAATATTATTATTAAAGTGTTAAGAATATTGACCAACACACAAAACAAGAAAACACAGCAATATATATATATATATAGAGAGAGTTTGGTTCAAATGAGAACCATTTTTATCCTAAAAACTAAGAACCAAATGAATTCGTTATGAAAGTTGATGAATCCGTTGAGAAACTTAATGAATTCAACAATTAAGATTTTTCACTCGGGTTTGAATCCCATGAGGACGAAAATTTTATTTTTGGATTCAATAACTTTCTCACCGATTCATTAACTTTCAACGTGAATTCATCATTTTTGGTTCTCACGTTCACAATAAAATGGTTCTCACGGTAACCTCCCTATATATATATATATATATATATATATATATATATATATATATATATATGGAGTATATTTGGTTAAAATAATGATAATTTTAGATGAAGGGTATAAAGAGTATCTAAGTTAAAATATGAGATATTTAAAAAAATCCCTATAAATTAGGTCATATTCTAAATATATTTCATATCCCAACTATCTAACATTAGGGTAATTATTTTTTCTCATTTCTTAGAATTAATTAACATATATTTAAAACTCTTTATAACCACGTTTATAAAATCTTGGAGGAGTTGTCTAGACTCAATTTGGTTATTCTAATATTATTTCTCTTGAAAATTAATAAAAATCATTTAATCATCAAAGTATATTCTATCAACACAAGATTTTGAATTTAGCAAAGAAAAATGAAACAAGATTATAAGCTTCAAAACGAACACGCTTGAAATGTACTTATTGGTGCATGTTTTAGCTTCATCGTGAACTTTTACATAGTATAATATTGTACTTCGTAATTAATAATACATAACTTATGAAAATTATTTTATATATCTCTACATGTGTTAGACATTAATTAAGTAGATTAAAATTACATCATCAACATGTATGATATAAATATATACCATGGAACAAGAAAAAAGGGAACCAAACTTTAATAATCACTTTTGTGAACTTTAATACCCACTTTTGTAAAGTGTGTAATGGGAGTTTTCTAATAATATATTAATGTATAATGTGTATAACATGACCGCACATTAATAGAATACTAGTCAATTAAGGTAATGCTTTAATATAATAATAGTTATCAGAGATGGTATTAAAACAATTAATTAACTTTTTTTTTGGTAGCAAGAATACTAAGTTGTGCTGAATTTACAAAAAAACAATTAAAACAATATCATTTTGATGTTAAAATCAGATTATTTTTTTGAGTTGATGAAGATCTTAAATTTAACTTTTTGCATCAACACGACAACATTTTGATGTCTATTCATTTTTAATTCTTTTGTTAAATCCATTAAAAATTATGAAGATCACAAGTTTCAAGATTAAATGGCTATCTATGTATATTTTATGGCCTAAATTCTGAAGGCTGTTTAAAAAATAATCTAAACTTTCATTTATTTTTTAGTTACCTCGTTTATATTGATTGAAATATGAGATTACAATTACTTTTCACCTCATTTATTATATATTACTCGCATAACTCTGCAATTTGATTCAACTTTTCAATGTTGGAATGTCAGCCATAGCCATTTGAAAATTTCTGAAAAGTACGAATTTTTTTAAAAATAAACGAGAGTTCATATTATTTTAAAAAAAGTCGACAAATTTAGGTCAAAACTATATTTATCACCTGAACAAATGCAACTCGAATAGTTATTTAACGAGGCCGGTGTTGCAGTGATCGATGGGGAAGTGAGTTAATTTTGGGAATCGTCAAGCAAAAAGTGTGGTAATCATGCACTTCATGTGTGTCACATTGTGATTCTTGTGTTTCTTCATCTTTACTTACTTTTTCTTTTCTTTTTGGTTAATTAAATTACTTCTCTTATTAATTAAGCTTGTTCCAAAAGTGAAAGTTGTCTAAAAAATCCCTACACGGCTACATATTCTATGAGAATATGAAAAGATAAATTATGATAACTCAACGATTAAGAAGAAAAGAGAACTTTGATTAATGCCTACAAAGAGCCCCTCTAAAGAGGATGAAACTCCTATACTACAACTATTAAGATTCGATTATTAATTTTTATTCTAAATCTATTAACTCTTAACCAATTGAACTAAACTCGTGAATGTGCTTTCTTTAATGTGTCCCTGTGTGTGTGTGTGTGTGAGAGAGAGAGAAAGACTTGCTTTCTTTAATGTGTCATGCTATGAACCATGTGTGTGTGCGAGGAGGTGTGTGAATCTTGAGCTCGCCAAACAAAAGTTTCAGGCGAAGAGGGTAGCTGTCGTGCTCATATCATTTTCATTTTTTGGGAAAGCCATATTTATCTGCTCTTAACATCTGTCAAATGATGCAACTGCTGAATTTGGTCAAAGAGTTGGAATAGTAGTACCAATTGTACACGCCAACCAACTCACCCTATTCTGCTAACAAGCATGAATTATTGAAGCACTAATTGAAAACAAGAATATCAAAATGATTGGTTTAGAATTTTGACGCACTGGTCTACGAAAAGAAATTCAAATTCTGCTAATCTACTGGAATTATTTAGGTAAACTCATTTAAATAATGAAATACAATTTCCTTTTTCTTGAATGATCCTGTTGGATGTGGAATTTGTTGCTTTAAAGAATAATCATTATATTAGACTAGGTTGGAGTAAGTTTGACAATAAGGATGGACAGTAAAATCTCTTAGCTTCCTGATGGGATATGGCACAACCGACTAGGCCCACAAACAGTCCAAACAAGTTGGGCCTAACGTTGATAGCGGGCTGCTGCAATGGCCTGGCGGCGCCCTGTCATTCTTAAAACCTGGCCTCCGAACCTCCACCCCGGTCAATGGAAGGCACGCCTGTAACCAAGGCGGAACCAGGTCGGCGCCACCTCCACGTGGCGCATATAAGGCGAAAGGTCCCCGCCCGCCAATGGAAGGGATGCGGAGGAAGAGTCACGCCACGACCAATGGAGAGGTCGGGCGCGCTTGATTCAGATTCGGGCTGTATAAATAGGAGGAAACCGACATTAGAGGGTTGGCAATTTCTTCGAATGCAAAAGGCTCATAACCAATACTCTGCATCTAAAAGCTCTAGTAAAAGTATTGAGAATCATTCCTCCGTGGACGTAGATCTCATTAACGATCGAACCACGTAAAAAGCCTGGGTGTTCTTTATTGCTTTACATAAATCTCGCACACTCTCTTAACCAGATTTATCATTGGCGCCGTCTGTGGGAAACATTCAACAAGAAAGCTTCGCTTCCTCTACAACTAAATGGCAAGAACACGCACAACCGCCGCCCACGCCGGCAACAACCGTGCTGAGGACGACCAGGTGGTCACTCAGCGTCGCGGAAAGGAGATCGCAGACGCCACGAGCGCCCACACTCCTGAGGGCAACATGGAAAATGTTTCCATACACCTCGGGACCGCCTCCCAACGTAGGGGAAGATGCCGACCTCAACGAGGACGAGCAAACACTCATTCGTCCCACGAGGTCCTCGGCCGAGCCTGGACCGAGTTCCTCCACGCCAATCTTGGCGATTCCAAAGCTTCTCAACCAGAGGACCAAAGGCGGCCCTCGAGGCCCCTGACTGAACACCACGGCCGCCCGCCGCTCCCCATCCGAAACAGCAGCCTACCTCGGCGTGATAGCGAAACGCGCATCACGCCCGACGCTGGCGAGCCGCCGCGGCGCCGAGCCGTCGCCCTCGTTCGCGAGCCGCCACCACGGCGAGCCGCCACCACCGCCGCCCGCCGTTCGGCGGGCCGCTCTCGCCTCGTCATGCCGACCGAGAGCCGAGCAAAACAGAGGAAGAGAGGCGAGTCGAACCCCGGAGGGACGATAAGCGTCGCTATCGATCCCCACCCTCCGAAAGAGATGGCAACGATCTCCGGGGTTCGACCGCACGGAGGATCATCTCCCTTTCTCCGTGGAGATTCTAGACACGCCCGCCCCCGGATGCAGGGCACCCAATATAGCGGCCTACGATGGCCTCGGAGACCCTCCCACTTCCTTTTCGCCACACCACCAACATGGCGATCAAGGAATGGAAGATTTTCACATGTGCAAAATCTTCCTCGAGTCTTGATCTCCAACGCACGGCGTTGGTTCACCTCGCCCGCCGTAACAAATACATCGCTCTGTGACCTCACGGATCGCCTCAATGGTGCTTCTATCGAAGATGCCGCCCAGCAGCCTTCCTCCGACTGCTCACAATCCGCCAGGGCGGGGCGAGACGATGTCAAACTTCGTCTCGAGGTTCATCAAAGAGTCGCTCAAAATCGACGACAAGAACGACCTCTACATCATCAACGCTTCAAAACGGATCCGACCCGCCACGAACAAAGAAATCACCGTGGAGAAACCAAAGACGGCAAGTAAGCTTTGGAACTGGTGGACAACTTCGTCGAGGAGACGAGTCGGATCGGAAGAAGCGGGAAACTGGGACGGCGGCGTCCGAGAGAAAAAGCCGGATGATCAAGTCGAGGCGCCGACGCAAGCGCCTCGATGTAATCAAAAGAGGCCATGGAGTCTGGGCTCGGACCTCGCCCAACCTCGGCGGCAGAGCCTCCTGCTCAAATCGAGGCGGAAATATTCGAGCTCCACGCCGCTCTTCCTCAAGCCCGCCCCTATGAAAGGGGATCCAAGAAGAGGTCCACGACGAGTATTGTGACTATCACCGCGGTATGGTCATGATACCGAGGATTGCGTAAACTGGGCTCCGCGGATCGACGAGCTCGTTAAAGGTGGAGCCCTCAAGAAATACCTGACGAGCTGGTCCGAGAAACGAAGCGAGAAGGAATGGAGCGGCAATAACGCGGGCCGACCCGGTGGCGACCCAACTGAAGGCGACGAGGACGAAGGTCCCAACGCTATGGGCGGTCTATGTTGTTACCGGACTGCCCCTCGGGACGACGAGGTCGTCCCTGAAGAACGACGCCCGGAGGCCGGCCCCTGAAGAGCCGAAGAACAAGCGACTCCGGGATGGTGAGAACATAACGTTCTCCAAGGAGGACCCCGTGCCCAAGATCATGCCGCACCAGGACGCCATCACCATACAGGCCGCGGTGGGCAACAAAAACGTCCACCGGGTCTATATCGACATCGGAGCCTCCGTCAGCATCATCTTCCAAAGCTGTCTGGATAAGCTTGAGGTCGGAGGCATTCAGGTACTTCCCGCGCCCTCCCAGTTACGGAGCTTCACTCAAGAGGCAGTCCAGCCCGAGGGGGTCATTACCCTTCCGGTCACGGTAGGACGAGCTCCCAGGTCGGTCACAAAGGCCATCCGATTCTTCCTGGTCCGAGCTCCCTCTCCGTACAACATCATCACAGGAGAGATTGGTCAGACGCCACCAAGGCCGTCTGTCGGTCTACCACCACCGTCAAGATTCCCACCCCTGGGAGTGCTTAGCATCCAGGGGACCAAACGGCGGAAAAGAATGCCTACGACTTTCAACCCAAGATGCGGCCTCACCCTGGCATAGCAATTACCGAGCCCTCGAGATCGACGCCCGGACGACTCGACCGGGGCTCAGCAATCGCATCTGACGACGATCCTCGAGGTCATCCGTCGGCACCTGGGGCCCACCGACGTCCGGCGGCATGTCATACAACTTCTGAGAGAGTACAGGGACGTCTTTGCCTGGTCCCCGCTCGATATGACCGGAGTGTCACCCGAGCTCATAACACACCGCCTCAACATCGAACCGCTACCAAGCGGTCCGTGAAGAAAGGATATTCGCGGGCGGCGCAGCCAGTCATAAGGGACGAGGTGACTCAACCGAAGGCCAAGATCTTGTTCGAGGTCAATACCGACACGGATGGCTAATCCGATCGTGGTCCGAAGCCGTGAGGAGGGCGGCGCATGTCGTCGATTATACCGACCTCAACAAGCACCGCCAAAAGATTGCTACCCCCTCCCCGATATCGACAAGAAAGTGGAGGCATTGGTGGGCCACGAGATGTTCAGCTTCCTGGATCTATACAAAGGGTACCACCAAATCCTGATGAGCCCGGAGGACGCACCAAAGACCGCATTCATCACTGACTTCGGCGTCTTTGCGTACCGAAAGATGCCCTTCGGCCTCAAGAACGCCGGGGCTACTTACCAGAGGATGGTGGATGCAACATTCAAAGACCACATCGGGGAGATCGTCGAGGTCTACGTCGACGACATAGTAGTCAAAGTCGAACGGAGAGTGCGCACGATGACCTCGGCACCATCCTCCAACTCCTCGTGTCGGCCAACCTCAAACTCAACCCCGTAAATGTACATTCATGGTGAAGACCGGCAAGTTCTTGGGATCTTGGGTTTTCGTGAGGGCTCAAGGCCAATCCCACCAAGGTGGCGGTGCTTTCGACATGCGGTGCCAAGGACCATCCGTGAGATCCACAAACTCACCGGGTGCCTAGCCGCCTCGGTGAGATTGCCTCGAGCCGAGAAACAGCTCCCATTCTTCAAGATCCCGAGGAGAGCTCCGGACTTCGCTGGCGGAAGAACACCGTGCCGCCGCCACACGGTGAAGAGTACCTTGCCGACCGCCACCCCGTCCGCCCGGCAAGGTGAATCCTCTCTATGTTGGCCGCCTCGGACGAGGCCATCAGTGTGATCTTGACGAGATGAGGTGGGACGACAACTCCCATCTATTTTATCACCG
Source organism: Salvia rosmarinus (assembly GCA_036937905.1). NCBI lineage: Eukaryota > Viridiplantae > Streptophyta > Magnoliopsida > Lamiales > Lamiaceae > Salvia > Salvia rosmarinus. The sequence continues at coordinate 69,555,562 of CM072823.1, forward strand.
AGCTCTCAAAGGACCGGAGACAAGGTACACCGCCTCGAAAAGTAGCGCTAGCATCGTGAACGCCAAGCGACGCCTCAGACCCTACTTCCAAGCTCACTCCGTGCAAAAGCTAACCGACTTACCTTGAGACAAGTCTTGTTAAAACCTCGAGTCATCCGGACGTATAGCTAAGTGGGCACTGGAGCTCGGCGAGCACGACATCTCGTACTCACCTGTGCCGCCATAAAGGGCAAGCTCGCCGACTTTACGGTCGAGGCCACCACCGAGGTAGGCTCACAACAGAGTAACTCCAGCCCCCCCCCACGCCGGAAGAAGCCGCCCTAGCACCACCGGATGATTGTCGGCGGATGTGCGTGGGCGGAGCTTCGGCAAGACGGCAGCGGGCGGGCATCCTCCCCTCGGCCCGATAACCAAGAAGTCACCCACGCCCGGTTTACCTTCCCACCACCAACAACGAGGTGGAGTACGAGGCCCTAATCTCGGACTCACCTCGCCATGCGGGCGAGGGTGGACAAGATCCAAGTCTTGGCGATTCCTGTTGTGGTGAACCGGTGTTAGGCAAATACGAGGCCAGGAGGACCGAATGAAACAATGCCGAAAAGCGAAGGAGATCTTGACCTCGTTCGGTACTTCGCGTCCACCGAATTCCCAGGGAAAAGCCGAGCCGACATCCTCAAAGAAATTGGTCGCGTCGTCAACAAGTCCACCGGTGGAGGAGGTCCATTCCGTAAGCATCGCAGAGTCCCACGCGTCGGCATCATCACCGAGATAGAGCCAAATCGATGTCTCGCGAAGGCCACTCGGAACACGGCGATCGCCTCAAGATCGGCTCGAAGCCAAAAGATGATGGCGAAATCCCGTAGTATCTCATGCATGAGGGCGCCTCACTCGAAATCTTACCTTCAACCCTCCGAGGTGCCTCGGGCCGAAGAAGCCGACTACGTGCTCAACGAATTCACCGGTGGTCTTGGAAGCCACATCGGGTCATGAGCTCTCTCAAAGAAGACGCGTTGAGGTCGGGATATTCTTGGCCCACCGCAAGATTCACCGAGCTCGTCGAGAAGTGCCCGGCGCGATTCACTCCACGGTCAAAAGCCGCCCTGGCGATTTGAGCGGCTGCGAGTCCACGGCCTTTCATGCGGTGGGGATCGACATCGTTGGCCTGCTCGACCGAGCACCGTGTCGCCGATGCTTAGTCGTAGCCATAGACTACTTCACAAAATGGGTCGGCCGAGCCACTTTCGAGCCTCACGGCGGAAGGATTCGGACGCCTTGTGGAGGAATATAGTCCGCCGCGGCGTACCGCACATCCCGGTCTCGGACAACGGCCCAATTCGTCGACAAAACTTCGAGGTGGTGCGAAGAGCTTCAGATCGATCAACGCTTCACCTCGGCCGCACACCCGCAGCGAATGGTCGGGGCCGGGTGACGAACCGCACGATCGTATAAGGATTGAAGAAGGGCTGGACCGAGCTAAAGCGATCGGGCTGAAAATCTCCTCAAGTCCTCTGGTCCCACAGACCACACCCTGACGGCGCGCGGGAGACCCTTTTTAGCCTGGTCTGCGGTACCGAGGCCATCATACCGAGATCGGCGCGCGAGCCCTCGCACTCTTCACTTCGACCGTGCCGGGAACGAGGAAGACCAGGGCCAACCTTGACGCCTCGAGGAGAAGCGCGAGCTCGCTTCATAAACGGCCAAATCACAAGGCCCAGTGCGCACGGTACCACAACAAAGGGTCAAAGCCTCCGCGCTCCATGTGGCGACCTCGTCTAAGAAATAATGAAGCGGTGAGCCGAGCGTCTTAACAATGTCGGATCCGACATGAGAAGGCCCATACCGCGTTCACGAGGACCTCGGCAAAGGGCTTACAAGTCGCCCACTTGTCCGTGCGCTTATCCCACCTAACTTGGCACATTCGCATTTAAGGAGGTATTTTACATAGCTTGATTTAAAGTCGGCATCATGTTAGTTCCTTAATTGTTTTGCCAAAGTACGATGTTGATTACATGTTCAATAAAACACTGCTTTTATAATGAATATTTCACTTCGTCTCATACATATGTGAACATCTGTTTGGATACACCACATTTAAACCTTCACAGGGGACGCCTTACGAAGATGAAAATCCCACCAAGTAGGTGCGCATACATATTACCCATTAAGTTGGACGCTCACATGCAAAGCGTCAGATTACCCATTAAGTTGGGCGCCCACACGCAGCGCGCATGATTACCCATTAAGTTGGACGTCTACACGCAAAGCATCAGATTACCCATTAAGTTGGGCGTCTACATGCACGCGACATCCGCACCGATCTCGCCAACTCATACCCCTTTATTTGGGAAGATATGCACTCGGTGACAAAGTCTAAATGCATTAACGACTATAAACCAAGTACCAAGCCATATACAAATCAACCGGCTTCCGAGCTCGTTCATACCCCTTTATTTGGGAAAATACACATCATGTCTGATGTAAATGCATTTAAGACCAAAACAAGTCCTAAGCTATGTTTATACCTCTCAAGAGGGGAAATATACACTTCGAAACGAGTCTAAATACATTTATATCTACATACAAAGTTCTACACTATACATAGCCTCATTCGGGCTTCCGGACTCCGCCTCGCCAGGACCTGCTGAAGCTGCACCAATTTTCTACAAAATCTCCAGGCCGACGGTGTATGCCTGGAACGAACTCGGTGCCTTCAACCGAGTCGATAAGGCCGGAATCACCACGGCTCTCCCGAGCTCGCTGGCGGGCTCTGGAGGTAACTGAGCGAGCGGCGACTCGGTCATCTTCACCCGCCTCCCAGGACACTTCAGTGGCGCAGCGCCAAGACTGAGCATTCCGGGTGGGGACGCACCCGAGGTCACACCGACCCCCGACGGACACCGCCGAGAGTACGACCGCCCCCACCCGCCGCCTCCCCGCCGACTGAGCTCCTCGGTCGCCGACCGCTCCCAGAGGATCGCCCCCTGGATGATCCGCCCCCTGCCGGACCCATCAACCTGAGCACTTCGGCATGATCGGAGTAGCCGCCTCCTGCGGGTTCTTCTATGATCGGGTCACGGAGCCCGCTGTGGCCTCGCTTCATCGCCGGGCATGCGACGCTTATGGACGATATCATACATCTCCATAAACTTCACGACGGAGTTGACGCGAGCTTTGAACTTCTGCTGTTGGGCCCTCCTCATCCCTCAAGACCATGCCTCCGCTAGCAAGCTCGAACTCGGTCGTCGACTTCGGATATGGTAGTCCCACCAGCTCGGGACCGCCTCTCAGACTCGCATGCCCTCCGACACCCGAGCTAGCCTCTCATGATCAATTCGAGTCGCCTCACACTCTATCAAACGCCTCGATAGCGTCGGCAGATGAGTCCGCCCCGGACTCCGCCCTGTGTGACCTCAACTTTAGGGCCTCGTTCTCGGCCGGGCGGGCCCTCCCGATCAGCCTCGTCCAACTTCCTCTTCAGTCGGCAGACGGCCGAGCCGACCTCATAGTGGCCAAAACTGGGTCACCAAGCACCGCCCTACAGAAAGCACTCTTCGTCCTTCTCGGCCTGGCGCCTCGGACCTCTTTTAACTTGGTCAACAATTCATGATCAAGTCCGAGCCATTCAGTGTGGAGTAAAGAATAAACAAGACAACAAAATCTTAAAATGTCGCGTTTATTACTCAAAAGGAAAAATTATTACAGACCTGTGGTCCTATCGACCCCGCAGCTTCAGTTATTACATCGGTCCACCGACCTCGGGCTATGGCGGTCTCGACGACCTCCTCGATGCTCCCCTGGCTGGCCACCTCCACCGGAGCTCCACCCCCTCCTCCTCCCGCTCCGCCTCCTCCTCCGCCGCCGGCCCGTACCTCGGCAAGGAGCTCCCGAGCTCGCGATCTTCGTCCTCCTCAGACCGGGCGACGACCTCGGCTGATCGGGGCGGTGAGCTGGATGCCGAGCCTCCAACAGGGGAAGGTCACCCCATAGATCACCCGGCGTAAGCCTTGTCCACCTCTCTCGGGTCGACCTCGGTCCACCCATGCTTGACCTTATCAAAGTCGGGCATGGCGGCCGCCGCTTCCCTGTGTGATCGACACCACCTTCGGCCAAAGACGGCGGCGAGATCGGCAATAAAAGCCGAGAAGCTCTCCGACTCGATGAGCTCGCTGCAAAGGCCCTCGGCAGTGGTCCCCGGTCGGCCACCAGACCTCCTCGTCTCATGCGAGCTCATTCTTCGCCCGACCAGCTCCTCCTGCTCCTCGACCTCCCGACGGCCTCCGGTGCCAGTGCCTCTTCTTCGGGCGGCTTCAGCAGCCCTCCGGCCTCGAAGCCTCGGCGGCCTCGGCTCGCCTCGCAATGACGCGGCGGTCTCAGCTTCCGCCAGCGCGGCAAGCTCCTGCCCAGCGCCTCTTGCGGGCCGAGCTCTCGGCAAGCCGGCGGCAACACTGCAGCCTCCCAGCAGCGCTACCGCAGGCCCCCATCATCGAGCTCCCACCAAAAGGAGATGCACAAGTCAATAACCGATTGCGAAGCAAACAAATCTAAATATGAAGAAGCTACGTGCTCGGGGAGGATGCGACCAAGCTTGTGGCGGTACCAGACTCAAGGCGGCCCCGAGGCCGAGACTCGATCTGGCCGACCCGGCTCAGCCCACTCATCACCGGCCCATGTCGTCCACCTTCTTCGGCCCCTACTAGGTCCACCATTCACTTTTTCTTCACGGCCTCGCCCGGCGATGGTGAGCCCACCTCATCCTCAACTTCACCGCATCACAAGAGAAAGACACATTAGCACAAAAAATAGAGCGAATAAGGACTAAGAAAAGAGGATGCCTCACCCGTCGGACCGGTCCCGACGCTTCCGACCGAAAACACTCACCGCCTTCTTCAGTCGTCCCTGTAACTTATGGATAAGATCTCACCGGCTGCTCAACACCTCCTCCATGTGGCCAAAGGGCTTGATTTTCGGGTCCACCAACAAGCCGATACCCCACTCATACCTCGGCCGCCTCACCACAGAAAGAAATACCTATTCGCCAATGGGACACCTTGGAGGGACGGCTACCTTAAATTTCAGCCGGGTGACGGATAGTACACCCTCCTATGGTCTTCACGCTAAAAAGCGATCAAGACCTCGAAGGACAACTCTCGGCAATGCCATAACAAGAGAGCCCCACCCCACCAACGACCTAACGGATTGGGTCAATTGACAAATAGGATCCGGAAATACTCTTGAAGGCTAAGATAAGCGGGGCGGGGGTACCTAAGACCTACCCTCAAACTATCTACATAAACAAGAATAAACCTCCTGAGGGCCATCGCCTATCATCCGGATGCGGCAGCACCACCACGCCTCCTCCGGGATCCCAGATTCCCTCACAACTTCAAAAGTTCTGCAGGTCAAACCCGACCTCGCCACGCCCACCCTCATACCATCCCATACAGAGGATACCGGCGGAACACTAGAGCTCGACCCATAGACCTACCCAAACCATTGTAGCATATATAATCCCTCACGCCGGGAACTCACGCCCGTAACCCGAGGCGGAAGGGAACTTTCGAGGCGGAAGAAGATGAGGAAAACATACTTACTTTTCAAAGTAGTATACGGCTCCTTCAAGTGAAGATCGATCAAGTCGAGAATTTCTCGAAATTTTTCCTCTCGAATTTTTAAGTGTCGAAGAAGAAAGTGAACAGATTACCTCTTTTGCGCCTATTTATAAGACTAGGGCGCCGCAAATCGCCGTTTCAAATTCAACACGCCTGCACGTGATTGGACGTATGTTACACAAGCACGCCGTCTCGAGTGCCCAACTACCGCCCGCGCGATGACGACGCCAGATAGGATGGACCGCCATCCGACCTAACAATCATCATACGGACCCCGGCATCCTCCGGATGGCGGCGCCCGTGTCGCACCCGTCCTTCCCACAAATACCAAGGAATCCACATCGGACCTCGGCGCGTCACCGGCCTTCAGCCTTACGGAAAGCTTACATCCAGATCGGACCTCGGCTAACCAGTCACAGATTCGGTGCGGCCCGGACACACCACGGCATCCCCGAAAGGCGGTCTCGTGCCGGACATCGGCACCCACCACGGAGAAACACCACTGCACCGCACTCGGCATAACCAACGCAGAGGCGTGATATCTAGGTCGGACCTCGACTTCCTCGATGCCACATCTCTCGCCGGCACCGTACACCATCACACTAAAAAGACAACAACTCGGAACGACTTGACCAAGCCACACCTCACCCCGGCGGCTTTCACTCCACCGGCCTCGTCCGTCCGCCGGCTATTCGTGGGCTATGATGGGATATGGTCCAACCGACTAGGCCCACAAACAGCCCAAACAAGCCGGGCCTAACGTTGGTAGCGGGCATGGCCGAGCCCAAGGCGAGCCCTAATCATTGCCTAAACCCCAGCCTCCAACCTCCACCCCGGCGATGGAAGGCACGCCCAGAACCAAGCGCGAACCAGGTCGCGCGCCTCCACGTGGCGCACATAAAGCGAAAGGTCCTGCTCCCGCCAATGGAAGGATGCGGAGGAAGAGTCACGCCACGACCAATGGAGAGGCTCAAGCGCACCTTCGATTCGCAGATTCTGCTGTATAAATAGGAGGAAACCGATATTAGAGGTTGGCAATTTCATCAATGCAAAAGGCCAGAACCAATACTCTGTACTAAAAGCTCTAGTAAAAGTATTGAGGAATCATTCTCCGTGGACGTAGATCTCATTAACGATCGAACCACGTAAAAAGCGCAGAGTGTTTTTATCGCTTACATAAATCTCGCACACTCTTAACCGTTTTATCAGTTCCATTTAAATTTAATCATGTGATTTGAGAAATGATTTTGAAATAGTTCCATATCAAATAGACTTGCCATATTACTTTGAAAAATGTTTTCAATAAGTGCACCTAATTCAAATTAAGGTTGCCTTGTGCACATCTTGAATAGTGGATATTGGTTATCCGTATTCTAGAAAAAAGAGAGATAAATATCTAAAAAGACAAACAAAATTGAATTTTGTGACAAAGATTTTAGGTGTTTTGGACTTACTTCTCAATTGTTGGATTCTTTTATTTTTATTGTTACAGGATTCAATTGTTTGATGGTTTATTATAGTTCCGTTTGGCATTCCTCATTCTAACCTTGGGAAACCTTTGCATAATTGCATCCATTCATAATTCATCTACTTCGAGCGTTGCCTAATTGCATTTATGCTGTAGTTATATATTTATTTTCTACCGATGTGGTTTTTATTCTTTTAGTTAGGTCATACCACAACCCCTAAATTTCCATTTGATCCCTAATTAACAAAATTATAAAGCATCACTAAAATTATTGCGTAATGCAGATGGTCACGCTTGCATGACTGTTACTTATGCCAAAAAATAAGATTTTATTGAAAGATGATTTATAAGCCAATAACTTCTCTAGCGCAGCTTGTAACCTCTATTTTTGTTAAAAAAATTACAAATATTGTTTTGAATAATTTCAAAGTTCTCATACATCTCAAAAAACCGTACATTTAGAAGTTGGATTGGATTTGGCAGTGTCTATATTCAGAATGACAAAATCATGGAAAGCAAGAAATGGGAGTTGAGGAAGTCTTTTGTGGTGGATTAGATTGGGCGACAGATGTCGATTAATTAGACCAAATGACTAGGTAATATGTAATGACAATAAACAATTAACGACAAAACGACACAAAACTTCAACTATTTATTTGAATGTGTTATGGGTGATGGCCATCCATACCGTCACCAATGGCTGTGTGAATTGGAGAGGGACCCTTCAATCAATTCAACCATTTCACGTCAAGGATAACCCAACCCACTTGCTTTCTGTTTCAACGAGGACCTCAATTTTGATTTTCTTTATCTGGGATTTACATGATATACGATACAAGTGGAATCTATTGCTACACCAATTTAAAGCTAACGGTCATTTTTGCAATCATCCCTCTCGTAACCTATAGAAGTTGTTAATAGTTGACACACTTGATCGTATAATTCCACAAAAATTTGAATACAAGTCATGTGGGAGATCTCACAAAGTCGCATCTTATGTTTCAAATCGTTTAATCTCTGTTATGCTTTTAGAGTTCATGAGTTGAGCTTTAATTTTTAAACGACAAGCTGTTCACAAGGACCATAATCATTATAGCATTTAAAGCAATTCGACTTAAAAGACATTGGCAAATTATTCAAATAGACCATACCTTAAAATTCACAATTCAAAGTTTAGAATAATATTCTTGCGACAAAGTTATTCGGTAACTGCCAAGAAAAGCAAGAAAATTAGTTAGGTACCATGAAAACTCTTCTACTCACAATGGAAGACATATTATTATAATGTAAAATATAAATTAAGCAAACAGTCCACTAATACAAGTCCAACAGTGAGCAATCAAGTCAGTAGTAAACTCTAAATTCAACACCAGCAAGACCAACTGAGTATGCACAACTCTGCAGATCATAACGGGAAAACATCTTATTATTATCAGCAAACCCGGAAACACTAATCCAGATAGCACGCGACGACCTTAAGTGGTAAGGATGGGAGGGAGGTAGTCAGATTTAGCACCAAGAACGCGAGCTTTGGTATCCGGGAAGAACTCTGCTCCCGGAAGTTCCGTAACCTCACCTTCACTGGCAATCCCGACAGGGTACCGGAGTAAGTGACCCGGAAGGTCACTTTCCAACTCTTCGCTGGAGTAGAGATCCCAGTACTTGTCGGCCATCTCATTCACCTTCGTCACGCATTCCTCGCTCTCAGGGTGGAGGAAAGTTTCGTCAATCATGCCAAGGTGTTCGTACCACAAAGCCATCCTGAATCCATGGATCTGACCCCTTGCTGGCTGCCTTGTTGCTAGATGATACGGTTGGTAGGCTCCCATCGCGATCTCGGAATCCCTTGCACCGTCCATCGATCTTTGGTTGATATTTGCTGATCCAACTATGATATATTCATCATCAACTGCAACACAAGAGACCAGAATCAGATCACAGCATTTAAATAAGGTCAGATTGAGGTGCAAAGTTCTCAGTAAATACAATATGAGCACCAAAAAAGTTACCTATCATCATCTTGGCATGAACGTAGATCATAAAACGTCGAGCCTCCTGGGCTTTGAGATAGTCTGAATCAGGCTCAGGTTGTTCGGAGGGCTCATACTCTCCACTCTTCTTCACTTCTCTGTTACCAAGGCAGAAGAATGTCAGGTAGTTTCTCGGGTCCTCTTTGATGCCGTTAGCCTTAAGAGCCTGAATGATATCTTTGTACATCATCTCCATCGTTCTCCTCTGCCAATCTAATATAGCCTGTACCGATGCACTCTCTGGAATCCCCTCGGGCCACATAGGAACCACAATGTACACAGTGAACCTTTCTCCCGCTTCAATCTTGCTAGTAATCTTCAACGAGAGTTCCTTCGGGATGAGATGCAGAGCTCCAATGTCTTCAACTTTAATATCGTTACATTCCCAGCCAAAACAGCCTCCCAGGAAATACTGATTCTCAATATAGATAAAATTTTTGGCACGGCGTATAGCATGAATATATGCATCTTGAATGCTTCGATCGATTATATTGTCCTTCCCACTAATAAGACCTGCTTGGGCAGCCTCGTCAGGTTTGTCAGGGAACCCAAAGGCTGCCCCTCCATCAATTGATCTGAATAGCTGCACGTTCCATGTCTCGTGGTCATCAGGGAACGTGACTGGAGAAGGGGGGATGACAACATCAGCGAGCTCTCTCAAGTCGACTAATACATTCTTTCCACCTTGCTTCTTCCATCTCTGCTCAAAATTGAACAGAACATCCCAAGCAATAGGCCCTTCCAACCGGGAATGAATGTCATGCCACGGCTCTCGGGGTCCACCTTTGGTGATTGCAGCTCCAGTATAGTTAGGTTGATGAAAATCATCATGATGCGCCGTATCCAATGTTCTGAAAAGTGAATGGAAGGGAGTATCATATCTCCCATCACAAAGATCAATGCCTCCAACAAAACTCACAACTCTCTTCTTATCTGGTTCTCCACTTGGCAAATCATTGTCTACCACCACAATCTTTTGATGATGAGTAAACATGGTGGAAATTTGCAGGTCCTGGATAAAGCTTCCGCCATCATCCGGGTTTCGGGGACACAGCACGCAGTGCACGTCCGTACCCTGGAAGTACTGTTCAGTTTCTTCATCGTGGGTAGCCATCAAACCATCTTTTTCAGTAAATCCACCGAGGTTCTATCATCCCAGACAAGCATAAGAACTCTAACACCCTCACTTGCTTTCTGCTTAAGGAGCTCACCGAGAGTAGTATCTCCACCAGGCTTTGGCCTCCGGGAGTCCCTTATCAAAGTGATTTCGGTGTAAACAGACCAACCAGTGATGTAAATAAAGTGCTTTGCATTCATGATTGCATCAAACATATCTTCCCAACATCTCTGGGGCTCATAATACTGCCCTCCGGATAAGGGGATCTTAGGAATAAATCCCTCCGGCACATGAGCATCCTGGTACAGAGAAACCCGGCATCCTCTTCTCTGGGGAAAGAAGGTATAAGGAACCCCAGGATACTTGGCGCTTTTAATTCCACGAGCCCAGTTGCGATCTCTATTAATGTCGAAAAATTGCAGCCTCACATGGATCTTAGATTCTCCATTTATAGGATTCTTGTCTTCATCAAGTATCTCAACCCACCTATCTATTTCCTCCCCATCCAATAATTCTTCAACCGGTACATAAGCTCTTCCAATTAAAGTTGCACCGATGGGATTATCATCTTTGACTGTGAATATGACATTTGAGGCCATATGTGCACAGTAAATGTGAAAAGACTCTTCCCACTTAGGATTGTTGGGATTCTCTTCAATTGTTCTCGTCTTCCCAACTCTAGCCTTTTCCAAATCGATAGATGCATAAATTTTGGGAGTTCCTTCACCGAACCCAACTTTCTCCTGAAAGTTCTCCACTAACTGCAAAGATGTTCCCCAAATAGAAAATAAAAGAAAACCAATATACGGTTAAATTATGCCAATCAAAAGTAGAGTCATAGTTCAATAATCCAGAGTAAAAGTTCACTAAAGTAAAAATGGACAGCATAAACATGCGCAAGAAGATGCTACTTTGAAAACTTCAGCATTGGTTGCCACAGTTACTAAGTCATGCATATACCTAAGTGATAATTGTTAGAATCAGATAATATTTATAGTAGTATTCAATGTTCCAATACAAACCCCTTCTTTATACCAATTCGCCTGGTTGATGCTCTAAAAGTTTACCCAACATTCATTACAAGAAATTTAGGACGAGGAACTTCCAATAACAGCATAGACACCAGATTTTATTCATATAACATCTCCTAGACTAGCAAACACAAAGCTCATGAGATGCCACCCACTTGGACACTAAGCGGTTGATGTTCCGGACTAATAGATACAGATGGTGAAGAAAGTAATCATATTATTACTTCAGATACACGCATATAGCATCAAGGTATAATACTAAGCATTAAGCAGTGCCCAATAGGGTGATATTTTCCCCTAAAATATTTCCAAATTTAATTTCACATTATTATAAACTTAACCATTGTGAATACAACACCAACCAACAGAAAAACCATTTAAAAGATCACAGTGACAGAATATTCATGATGCAAATAGACCAATTGAGGAACACTTGCAGCAATCAAACTGCTTAGATTCAATAGCTAGGAATCGAGATCAAACAAGAAAAAACAACATCCAACGACTCTCAAACAGATAATATTAAGAACAAATCATTACAACAGGCATCAAGTTGTGAAATAACAGAAGATAAATCATGGACAATCTATGTTATAAAAAAAATCTGGATAAGCACTCAAAATATTGTCAACCAATCAGCATAAAAATTACTCCAACCACACTTCCATAGAAATAAGGACCACCTATATATAATATATCTACAGAAGATCTAACTAATTAAACATAGTGGATAAATAAATAAAAAGTTAGATTCAGAACAAATCAATCAAAAGTAGACATCGCGGTCAGAATTATACCTTGCTGAAGATATTCCCACCCCCTCCAACTTTCAGCGTGTCCACTTCATAGATCTTGACATGGAGAGTTCCATGGAGCAAGAGCTGCGCCATTGATCTTCACCTGTGACAACATCAGAAGATCAAAACCCCACCATCACATTACCAACTCCACAGTTAAGTGAATGAAGTTATAAAATACAAAAAATAAAAAAATCGAACTTTAGACATCAATCACATCGTTACTCGTTAGGACATATATTTGAAATTTTAACCAAAAAATCAAGGATCAGAGAGATCGTGAAAGCTTACAAAGTAAGAAAAACAGAGTAGGAATGTGATCCGATCTTCACTGTGTCAAGAATGGTAAATGGTAGGGAGAGAGAGAGAGAGAGCGAGAAAATCGCCTTTATATAGTGAGGTCGGACGCGGTGGACTAATTAAACAAGAGAAAGGAGGGATAAGTTTTCTTGTTATTTTATATTACAGCCCAAATCTTAATGTTATTTGCAAATAAAATTAGGAATTATTTTGCCGTGATTTTTGCATCCAAATCTGAAAATATCATTATCCCTGTAATTCCCATTTCCACACTATACTAATTTGACTTGGGAAAAAAGGACAAGGTCCCACGTCTTTCTAGTAAATTTTATTTTATCTTATTTATTCGGTTGGTTTTTATTTAATTTAGTGCGTGTGTACTTAATACAAATTAAATAGCCTTCGGCTAGTTATAATTAATTTCGACGAATACTTTTTCATCCCATTTTTCCTTGACAAGCATCCCATCTTTTTAGCTAAAATGTCTAGGTCATTTCTAATTTGTGCCCATTTTGCAAATGAAATCAGGTCAGTGTTACATATTTCCACCCACCTCCAAGCTACAACCATAGATGACCAAGTAATTTGTAAACAACTTTTCTATAAAATTTGCGATACAGATAGTTGAGTTTAGATCAAAAGGAAAATTTAATTGAAGAAAAACCCCAAAAATCTATTCTATTGAAATTTTCTTGACTCTTGAAAATTATTTTAGGAAATAAATTAATAAATAGAAAATTATGTGTATGTGTAATATAAACAGAGAAAAAGGATATACTCCAAATAATTTAACTTAGTAACGTTCTTCGGATCCCATTTCCCTATCAACCCCAATAAATATGGCAATTTGCTTTACCTCACTTTTCAAATACATTTAATTGATAATTATATATGAACTTGAAGCTCTGCGCGAGCTATGGAGTATATATATAGACTTAGAAGTGGCAATTATTAAGACGAACGAACACAATGCGCAAATAATGGACTAGTGTTAGGTTTCTCGTATTAATGTAATTATTGTATGTGTTAATGGGGCAAATTACCCCAAATATTAAGTTTCCTACTTAATTTAACTCATATACTAACATACTACTCTTTTTACCCATTTCTAATTAAAATTATATAAATATCCTTCATTTGTAAAAAAAACAAACGAAGGAAATGGGCGGACGTTGGCCGGAAACCGAGGGAAGGAGGAGGGTGGCCGCGGAAAAAGGGGGAGGGAGGGATGGTTGGCCGCCGGGAAAGAGGGTTGGCCACTGGGAGTTGGCCGTTGGTAGGGTTGGCCGCTGGGAGTTGGCCACTAGGAAGGTTGGCCGTTGGGCGGGTCACTGGAGGGTTGGCCCCAGGAGGGTTGGCGAGAGTGCAGAGAGGGTTGAATCTGTGTGAAACCGTGTGTTTTTTTATATTTTAAACCCTACAATTGGTTAAAAAGAGTAGCAACTTAATATATGAGATAAAAAGAATATCAAACTTAACATATAGGTTATATAAAATTTTCGGCCTTATCGTATTGTGTCATGTCATGATAACAACTTTTTTTTAATATTAGTTTATTTTTTATAATATTTTGGAGGCTTTTATGATTTCTTTATCATGTATCACACACTTATTATTTAATTATATTTTATTTAATAAATATTATTTTTATCTTATTTTGTTACCATGACGGTTACACTATTCAGTTTTGCTATGTTGGCATTAACATATAACGTGAATTACCATACTTCTATAAATCCGCCTCCACATATTTAGTTCAGTTGGTTAAGAGTTAGCAGATTATGAAATAAATACTTCTATAAATCCATATGTTTATAGCATAGATTATATTTTCATTAATTAAAATGAAGCAATTTAATAAAATTAAAACATATAGTATCGTATCAGTTTTGAGATAATCCCACATCCATAGTCCATACCTAAATCGAGAATCCTCAAATTAGGGTTTCAGCGACAAATAAAATCAATTATACCCAAAAAAGCATGAAAAATTAATTTGTCGAGGGCACTGAGGGTCCACCGGTGTCTTTCATGAAAATACTTTAGGATTAATCTCGTGATAGAGACCAATAAGTCAATTGTGTCAAATACGGATATACCCTACAATGTTTATTTACGATTCGGATTTTTGTCACAAAATTGTGTTCCACACTTCGACTTCCATTAATGTGTCATTATTAAATTTATTATTTAATAGTAATATTTTTATAAAATAAAAGTTATATCATATGACTCATAATAGACGACTATTCTTTTTTCTTGGTGTTTTTCCACTGATTTTTGTCAACAAATTTTTAATGAGGTTGGTTCTCGAATGATCAACAAGTAATGGGTTTTTATTTTTTAGGTTCTTTTGACTTTTATTTTCTCTTTACTATATTACTCTATTTCATCATATAACAAAATCTAAGTAATATTGTCACAAAAATTTGAAACTTTAAAAAATTATAAACCTTAATTGCCAAAAAAATCAATCTTAATAACCAATTATTAACCAACAAATTATAATTAAATGTTAAAAATTATATTCTAATTTAGTGTAATAAATCTCCTTTAGCAATTACAAAGTTAAATTAAAATACTAGAAATTTAAAAATAAATAAAACAAGAAGTGGAATCTAAAAGTGGAATACTCCGTGTAATAAATCTCCATTAGCAATTACTAACAATTACAAAGTTAAATTAAAATAATAGAAATTAGAAGAAGAAAAAACAAGAAGTAGAATCTAAAAGTGGTACTCTCTACCTCGCCAAAAGATAGATGTATTTACATCTATCAAAAATATATATATATTCTATTTTTAATAATATGACTCATCCATTTTACTTAAATTTAACCCCTAATTCACCTTATATTTACTTATTTGTTATTGTTTGATCTAGCAAAAATAATTTAAAATTATATAATAAATATGTCTTTTATTCCATTCATAATATACTAAACTTCTTCATTAAAACTCACGTCCAAATCAAACACCGGTCGTTTTGGCATAAGGTGGGAGTATAAAGTATTCCAACTGAAATGATCGAAGAACTAGTTGTATTTATACTTTAGCAACTGTAAGCTGATGCACCTGACGGACCAGTTATACATAACCACGTGGCAATGTTGGACACGTTGCACTTTTTGGGTTGCTTCGTAAGCTTCAATTATCATAGTTGATTGAAGGTGCGGCCCTCTCACTTTCCAATTATTAAACTTATACGTGTTTCTTCAGTGTGCAGTTACCTATTGATTTCAAGTTGGTCCTCCTTTAGCTACGTGTCTTTCTTTTATTATTTTTTATGAGTCTTGATAATGGTTTCCATATTATTTATTTCTCTTTAATAAGCTAGTAACAATTCATTAATGATAACACGCTGTAGATCTTTATGATGACGGCATAAATAACCAGTATTATAAAATGGGTAGTGCTAAACGTACATAATATGTACATACATAATGCCCTTCAATTTTTTTTAACCAAATTCGTTATTTATGGTAATAAAATCATTACTAAATTATCCCTAATCTATTTTGGAACAATTATATTATGATATTATATTTTATTTCTTTTCCTTTCTTACTCAAATATTTATGGAAAGGGTTTAGGGAATGCTTCCAGCTGCTTGAGCTTATTCAGTTCATTAACTTGTTTTCTCTTCTTGGTTAATTTAATTATGATATATGCAGAATTAGGGTTAGTTTGTTTCATTTTATGTGTATGATTCATTCACAATATGAACTTTGCGATCTAATCATGGCTTATACGTAGTTTAACTAATTCAATAAGTATGTTTTGTATATCAATTAATAAATTCTGCCATGCTTGTATAAATTTTTATTTATTCATGCTTGTATAAATTTGTATTGATTCATGCTCGTATAAATTTGTATGTCACCATTATTTTAGTTTTAACATCTATGCATCATAAAGTGAAGGTAAATTATGCCATCAAGAAAAATAAAGTAATCCTCAAACTAATATATATGTGATATATGCATTGATAGATTTTCATATTTTCAACCCAAATTTTCGTGATCAATTGCTTCTAAATGATAACCGATTCTAATTAATATAATCTATGCAAATATTAAGGACATTTATTTCTATATAATTAAGGTAAATGCTTCTAAATGTCTATTTAATGAATATATAATTATATTTAATATCCAATAAATTTAATTCCCAAAATTACATTAGTACTAAAACGAACAATTGTAAATGGAAAGAAAATAATGCATTAATTAAACTGAAATTACTATATCCGACAACCCGTAGCTATTTTTTAAATGCAAATTAAAAATTGTATTCTCCAAAATGAAAGATTTGGAAATCATTTCCTTAATTATCATTATGGGTAATTAAGTAAGTCACAAATTTAATTAAAATATCATTAATCTCTTAATTCCTAAAAATGTGTAAAATGACAAAAATGTCTAATTATGTACGTACATATTATGTACATTTAGCATTTTCCTTATAAAATTAGCGCGTCCATATTTTCAATTTTATATGTAAGGAAATCCGTCGGGAAAGTGCCGACACAATCGAATGTGCAGTTGAAAAACTAATAGCTAATATTGATGGAACCTGCATATTCTTATTATTTTATTTTTATGTTGATTGGGTATGCATAGTCATTAATTATTGTGGGTATTGATAAACTTCTGTCCATGTGCACAAGATCATTATTTTTGGTACGTATTGATAAACTTTCGTCAAGTGTAATAGCACTCATGTGCAAAAGCCAAATTTCAAGAACCTCGCATGACATGTTCAATTTTGTAGAAACATTAACGAAACTCGAACCTTGGATATTTGAGCTAGAAAATACTGACCTTTGTGTAGTTACTCCACTCTAATTCTTTTTTTAGTTATTATTTAATAAAAGAAATATAGATAAATTTGGAAACTTGAGTTTATTATTTAGATAAGCTCAAACTTAATTGTCGAATATTGAGATTTATGAGTTTATTTGGGTCCAGTGGAATCTAACCAATGTGTATAAATAAAAATTTTAATAGTTAATAGTTAAATAAATTATTTTGCTAAAAAATTATACTCTTTCCATTCACAATAAGTGTATCATTTGTGGTTGTGGACGGCACAAATTTTAATAAAATTATTGGTGGTATTGTTTGAGTGGAGAAAGAGTTTCACCATATGTTAGGTTGTGAGTGATAGAAATAGTTTTTTGATAAGTAATAAAAGGAAAAGTGATATATTTTTTATATACGTTGAATAAAACAATTGTGATATATTCATCGTGTACAAATGAAGTAATTACTAATGACAAATAACGTTAGTTGGATACTCTTTTTAAGGGATCAGCTAAATACTTATAACTTATCAGTGATCAAATCATATAACTATAGTGAAATATTAAAGTTCTTGACGGTCTTCCATGTTCTAACATTGAAGTTGATTGATACTTAGAAAGCATAATGACAGCCGACCTAGTGGTCGTGAAATTGGTGGAGAACCGGTGTGCCTTGCGCGTTATTTAGCACATTTCCAGTCTCATAGTCATTGTCATACTCATAGCCCATTACAAAATGTACTAAATAAAATGTATTATTTTACTACTTTTCCACACAAAAATAAAACTACAGTTAAATTAATCGTGCATTTCTAAATCGAGAGTGGACAATAGTCCCACTCTTATTTAGACAAGATTGCTTCAGAAACTGACTACATACAACCAAAAAATGGGTGCCAGATTATCTAAAAAGGATAAATGAAATAAAAATAAAATATACCAAATAAAAATACAAGTATACCTTGTTCTTCGGATATACAGGTACCATATGAAATATTTCAAAATCATGTCATATAATAATAAATGAAAATTTGATTATAAGTAGAAATTAAATTAGAACCAGCACCACAGTCGCAATTTTCCAACAAATTTACCTTCAAAACATACTAACTCCTTCTTTCCATCGAATTTAATCGGTATTTATTTTCGGATTATCTCATCTAATTCGATTCATTCCATTTAAAAAAAATAATGATTTCTTCAAAATATATAGACTCTATCTATTCTTTATCTATTTAACTACTTTGTACTATTTTCCTGAATAACTATGTTAAAAAGAAATTAATCATGTCAACGGGATAGATTTAGCATTACTTAACAAATATTTAGTCTTTTTGTTTTGATTAGCATATACTTTTTTTTATACATATGAATAAGAAATTACTTCCACAGACTAAAGATCAAATCATAATAATCATAGTATAAAAGTTTCAATATCTTTAGGGAGACTTTTTATGAATATTAGATAAATTTTTTTAGTTTCTTAACTATTGAATTATTATAATTTACATTTTTATAGAACAGAAATGTGAACTTCCATTTTTTGGAATAAGAATAAGAAAAAGTATTTAAAGATTTTTATATGACGAGAGATCTGATCACATTGAAAGAAGGAAAAGTAATTTGCCGACAGAATTAATGGACGAAACAATTGGGGGATCCAAGATCGTGAGGAACTATTTATGTCAGATCTAATCCACTGACCAACCATGTAGCTGCACGTGACACTACATAGAAAATTAATTTTCATCATTATCCAAACCTTTTATTTCAATATTTTCTTTATGTTCCTCTTGATCATCATCACTACAATTACAAATACTCATATTTCCCACTTTTTTTTCAATAACTGCTCTAATAGATACTTCCTCCGTGCCGGGACAACTATCTGTTGCCGTAAAATTTGTATGCCAATAGAGTAAATATACGATTAGTGAATATTGAAAATCGAACAATCAGAGATATATTAAATACAAAAACGAATAATCAAAAAATTTGTATTTAATATATAAATAAAATGTGAAGCTTCGTATTATTTTTTATATAATTATAAAATGTGACACTTATTCAAAATGATGAAGTTTTTTATTCAAAGGGTTGGCCTTTCATGTTGGACGTGATTGCACAACTGAGCTTGTCTCCATCGTTTTTATGTAAAAAAATCGGGAATCTCTCAGTGAATCTTATTGGCAACGACCAACACGAAATAATAGCTCGAAAGAACATCCCTGTCTTCAACTGGATCTAGCAATGAACTGTAAGCAATCAATTTCAGTTTGGATTTGGGCCTGACCAATTCATGCACGCACGCACTAATTCAATCTTCAATAAAAAATTAGTGGATTGTTCTACGCAAAAGCTCCCGACAGTCACAATTAGTAATTTAATGTTAATTAATTATTAAAGTTTTAGTAATTTTGATTAGTTTTACCAATTTTTGATTAGGTATATTAACCCACAATTAGATACCGGAACCCGCCTCATTATTCGAAGTTCTTATATTTATTTTGCATCTTTGACGCATGAATGGCGTATAGCTCTATCTAAATTGCTAATTAATTCTCTTAATCTTTATGAACGCTTGTGTACGTGTGGGTTTTTTTTCCCCTAAAATGATGGGCTTTTCCCTTTATTGGCCCCATTTTTCTTATCATGTACCATATTTCTTTACAGAAAAAGGTACAAGTTGTTCCTCCTTTCCTATTCGGTCTGGCCTGCATACAAAGCAAACAACTTTTGGACCAATAAAACCATCGTGATTTATGTCATGAACAAATAAGCCCTTGTATACACCAAAGTTAAATAATTATAATTTTCGATATTCTCATAGAAGTTGATCCGTATTATAAAGGATATTTTGACCTTTTGAACGAAATAATTAATTTACAAAATGTTGGAAAATATAGAGTTTTTTTTATTTTCTCAGAAAGAAAAAGGGAAATCAGCAAAAGATGGAAGAATTCAGTATTACAGGTTTGGTAGTGGGCCCCGAAAAGGACGGGATACAGTTGAATTGGCGTCGATATTCAACTTAGATAGTCTCAGTCTTGTTTAAGATAATACGATGAAGATCAATTTTTTATTAGCAACAATTCCGACATAGTGAAAATGCATTTTTATTATCCTCGTTCACTAAGACACATGCTTCAAGTTATCTTTTCCATATATGTATAGCTTTAGATACAAAACAATGGGACTCTTAAGGATGAAATTCACGGATAATAATAGTTTATAGTCTCTAACTTTAACATCTTATTTATTTATTTAACTTTAATTTATTTTTATATATCCTGAATTTTATAAATTTGTTTAATTTTTCCTGTATCAAAAAAATTCAACATCGCTCTAACTAGGCTCACTCATCAAACATGTTTTTCTCTTCCTCGCTTCATTCTTTCGACATCCCAGCTCGATAAATATGTTTTTACTGGTGAACTCAGTCATATATCCAATGCCGGAATTTTGACGTGAAACAAAATTAAATAAATTTACAAAATTCAAAATATGTAAAAAAATAAACTAAAATAAATTTTCTGAAAAACCTACTAGTGGAAGAAAATATCCTAAGGATAAGAGACAGAATTGAGGTCATAAATCAATGTCAAAGTTAAACTATTAACCCTAAAATTCATAATCTTTTGAAAAAGAAGAATCAAGAATGTAAGAGATATATGATTAAATTTTCACTCTTTTTTAATAAAAAAAAAATCCACAACTATCCAAATGCGCATAAGACAGTCTCACTCATATGTAATAACTTGCTAATAAACTTCGTTTCACCGTGTTTCTTCTTTTATATTTGTGTAGCAAGTACCACAATTTCGATAATTCATCAATATGTATCAACATGAAAAAGCTGATGCTTCCGGTTAATGGATCAGCTCCAGTCTCTAGCTCTTGTCAACTCGTAATTGAATTAAAATTTTAGCTAATAATCATTGACTTTTTTGCTCTGTTTTTATTTGTCAAACTGTACCTGACCGAAGTTTAAATTTAGTGGACCTGATCTTCAAACCCGACTAAAATTAAAAAGAAATACTACAAGGTACAAAAAAAGTCATGAAGCAAAAAATTAATATTGTCACTTTAATTTAGTCACTCTCTTTTAGATTTACTAAAACTCTCTTTTAGATTTAATAGTGTGTGTATGTGTTGGCTTAGTGGTAGAGTGGTTAATGCCCGAGGCCAAAGGTCTCGGGTTCGAGTCCACCGTGAAGCAACCTTTAAAATTTCTGTATTAAATTACCAAAAAAAAAAACTCGTCCTCAGTTCACCGAAATCACTTCTTAAATCTTAATAAATATATTGAACCAAAAATCTAATTAATCAAAATTTGATTTGATCAAATTTGCTGGCATGTACTTATCTATCTAATAATTTATCAAGGGCTACCTTTTATTTCATTTTCAAAATTGGTTAAATGATCGGGTTGATAAAAATTTCTATCAAATTAAATTGATCGAATGAACCAACCAATTACATGGAGACGTAAATGAATATAGTTGACGATAAATAACATTGAAGGCGTTGGTAGTATTTGACATTTGCAACACTTTCTCGCACCAACTCTACTTAAAAATACTTAAATGCAACTTTTGCATAATGACCTTTTGTCATGACGATCAATATATTTCCATAAAAAAATAAAAGTACGTACCCACAATATCTTATTTAGAACAAATATGGTTCTCGTGGCAAATCACAAATCACAATCTCATGAATATTATCAGTTTGGCTATTGCGATATTCCACGTGAAAAATATATATCATAATAACCTACCTGTTTGAGATATCAAAAATAAAATAAAATAAAATGTAGGTATTTTTTGGGGTATCTCAAGTTGTTAACATATTAAAACAATAAAATAATTTATTATGTCACTTTCGACCAACAAACAATATATATATAGGGGATGATTCACGTGAGAATGCAAATATTTGTGAGAAATAAGAATGCTGCATTTAACGTATAAAATTGTTGTATTAAATGTATAAATTTGTTGCACCAAATTCTGTGCAACAACTTTATATTAAGTGCTACACTTTATATGTTAAGTTTGATGCAACAAATTTATACATTTAGTGCAACAATTTTATACGTTAAATGCTGCATTCTTATTTCTCACCAATATTTACATTCTCACGTGATTCATCCCCTATATATAGGGATGAATCATGTAAAAATATAAATATTGGTAAGAAATAAAAATTCAGCATTGAACGTATAAAGTTGTTGCATACATGTATGAATTTGTTGTACCAAATTCAACATATAAAGTGTAGCACTGAGTATAAAGTTATTATATTGAATTTGATGCAACAAATTTATACATTTAGTGCAACAATTTTATACGTTCAATGATATATTCTTATTTCTTACCAATATTTGCATTCTTATATGAACCATATATATATGTAATTTTATTATAACAATGCTTTTTTTTAATGTATATACAATATTTTCTTCTTTAGTAGTCATGATTCTTGTGTATTTCAATAATACTTTTTTATATATATTACAATAATATTTCATTCACAGTTAATAAAAATAAATGAGGTTGGTATTCACGAGAACTCTCTACTCTTTTTTAATATATGTATCCTGTATATTGTAATATCAGATAAAGATAAATAATAGTATTTTCTTAGATATTATATTATTATTTTTTACTTTCTGTTACTTATTTCTTTTGTTAACTTATAGATATTTCCAATCTTAAAATACGAGATACGACTTCTTGAGCTCCTAAAGTTAAAGAAGAATGAAAAATAGAACTACTAAAATAGAAAAATAAAAGTTGGAAAGTGGAAAATCTGAATTAAACATCGCAGAATAATAGTAAAATTTAAAAAGTTAGGGCTATACAACAAGAATTTTCAACTAAAACATAACTGCAAAGACGTGGCCATGTGGAACTTATTACGTGATTATTCTTTATATTTTATTTGTTAGCACAAGTAATTTATTATGTGATTAAGATAGTTAATGAGCGATTGAGACTTTGATAGATGAAATGGCACATGAGTTATGATGTGGTCTCAACTCTCAAGTCAATAATAACGCAGTACAAACTAGTTGTTAGCTTTCAAGACTAATGAAGTCGTCTTCCCACTCAATTGGACGTTCCTAAAACGGATGAGATTTTCTGTCAAAAAACTCTATGTTCCATCTTATTGGTATTTCACTATTAATTTTGTTATTTTTAAAAATATTATAAACCAAATATTAAAAAAAATTGATAATACGATATAGAGTAAATACCAAAATTAAGATACAGGATCTCAAGTAATCACTAAAATCTTAACATTAATAAAATACAGAAACTAAATGATGTCTATTATAATCAGCTAGCAAATAGAGTATGGTATCCACATGGATTGAAAACTTGAAAACACAACAAGTAATAGATAACGTTTCACAATTATCCAAACAAAACATAGGTGTAAATGGAATAAATTATGAGAAAATAAATAATAAGAGCAAAGTAAAACAGATATTGAAAACTATCAAAGTATAAGAATGATCATAGAGAATGTGATAATATAATAGAAAATCACACAATCAATTTATAGTCATATTAACTGCAATTAAGTTAATTCGGATGAAGAATCGCACAAATAACACAGTCTCCTGGATCGGACAGATCTATAATAGTAGATTAATATATATTATATCTCGTTAGGTCTCAAGAACACATAAAAACTAGGAAAACGCATAATTATTATTCTCCTACAATTATATCTAAAACAACCTTAGAATAATTGTATTATAAATTTATGAATTGGATCACCTAATTAAAATGCTAAGTCTTTAATTAGGCAAATAACATGCATCAATAGTGATCAGTTAGCTAGCATAAAATAGGATCAGAAATCATAAATCATAGATTGACAGGTAAATATACTCTATAAATCAATTACATAATTCCTACTACATAATACAAACTTTAGAATCAACGAAAATTTAGTTACCCATAGCAAGAATTAAATAAGAAAAAACATAATTGAAATAAATGATAAAATTAGTGTAGAAATTTCCACAAGGACGAATCTTGAAGTCTGAACGGTAAAATATTAAAATTTCTACTCTTGCAGGGAACTCTCGAATAAAGTCTAACACTATAAAATATGAAAAAAGATAGTTGGAGCCTCGGATATAATCTTAATAGAGAGTATTTTGTGCATAACCGGTAATTAATCTTCGCATAAGAATGTCTCGTTCTTGCATTAATAAAACAGATGTACATTAATTACATATTTTGGGAAATCGAAAATTACAAAATCCAGATCATATGACTACCATACACAGGTATCACAAATCCCTTAAACATAAGAAATAATGGTTACAATCTTAAGCTTGATTATAGAATCTGTATAATTCATAACAAAAAAAAAAAAAACTAAGTAAATATAATCACATTCTAATCGTAAGTCCTTTTTACAGTTAAAATGATAAACCTGAAAACATTCGTCATTTATTTTATGATTACGTTAATTTTAATTCTTTAGAGTATTGTTCTAATTAATTGAAATTTTAATTTGTTACTTAATTCCCACAAATTACGAAATGTTTTACGAAGCTTTAGTCTTTAACTTTTTAAATGATAAGTAATGTTCTATAAAAGTGCAAAAGGAAAATATATATGAAAATGATCAATAATGTATATGATAAAATTTAAAATATGGTTTATCATTGTAATGCATTTGCAACGTTGTTTTCACAATCTATCATATTATAAAACATTCTCGATTATTTCATACTCATATTACAAAATTTTGTATTGTAGTAGATAAATTTTTTAAAGCTACATAATAACAAAAAAATTGGAAGCCAACTTTATCATCGGTGGCACCCTAATAATAATAATCATAACTATAACAGTAATAATTGTTATATATTGTTATGAAGTGGCTTTATGATGGTCATAAATACGTGTTGGCTGCCAGGTAACACACTTTAGGTACAATTAGTGTTTGGCTTCTGAAAATACTCTTTATTGAGAAAGTTCACAAGCTCTTCATTTATTGAGAAAGTAACAGCCAAAAATCAGTAGTGACAAATAATCCCTCCATCCCATCCGTCACGATCTATTTTTTTTCGACATGGTTATTTATGATAAATATATAAAATGATTAAATGATAAAAAAATAGGTAGGTCCTATAATTTTTAAAGAGATGATTATTTTCTAAATAAAACAGATCATCTTGGATGAGACAATCTAAAAAAGAAAATATACCATCTTGGATGAGACGAAGGGAATAGTAAAATATACTGATACAATCCATCTTTATTGATCAATTAATAGAAAACCTTTTATATCTATCTATGTTACTTTTAAATTCAAACAGTGTGAGCTCGTTGACATGCACCAAACACTCTGCATTGCACCTTCTGTTTATTAATTATAGCTAGCGCCTATAAAAGGTTGATCTAAGAATGTTTTCTGTTGCATTCTTAAATCCTCCATATACACACTATTAGATGTGGTTGATTCTCAATTTTGTGGAAATGCTATATGGATTATTTAATTAGATCAACGGGTGTTTGGCTAAGCTTATATAAGCTCCAATATTAGATGTTTCAAAGATTATAAATTGTTAAATATTTGAATAATTGAATTTTAAGTTAAATAGAGAATTATGAGAGAGAGAGAATGAATCTTAGTTAAAAGAAAGAGAGAGATTAATTGTGAATCGAGGGATGAAATTAAATATATGTTGAAAATAATAAAACATATTAGAGTTATTTTAAATTGATTATTGCCTATAACAGTATACAAAAAAGACGGGGTTAATGGAATTTTTGTTTGAGCTTATTTTTAAATCTTATAAATTATTTATGATCTTATTTTATAAAATTTTATTGGTGTATGGTCTTATTTAGCTAAATCAAATAAGAAGAAATATGATATATAATTAACTAATATAAGTGACGCTAACGTTGCAAGACCCTTAGTGCAGTGCAATTTTCATTTTTATATGATTTGTAGATTATTGTATGAAAGCAAGAATTATCTAGAACCATCTATATATACATAGATAAATGAGTTCCCAATATCTTTTGATTAAAAAATCAATGAATACTGTGGAGAGCAACACAAATTTTTTTAAAGAGAAATCCAAATTTAACCGATCTTTTTCTTCTCTTTACACACACACGCGTATATATATATAGAGGATGGTTCACGTAAGAATGCAAATATTGATGAGAAATAAGAATGCATCATTTAACGTATAAAGTTGTTACACTAAATGTATAAATTTGTTGCACCAAATTCTGTGCAACAACTTTATATTAAGTGCTACACTTTACATGTTAAATTTGATGCAATAAATTTATATATTTATCACAACAACTTTATACGTTAAATGCTGCATTCTTATTTCTCATCAATATTTGTATTATTGCGTGATCCATCCCCATATATATATATATATATATAAAGAATTTGACAAGTACAATATACTATTTTTATCATTAGGATGTCAATATGGGTCGAAGCCCATGGGTATGGCCGAATAATTGATAAAATTAGAGGTTAGGGTTGGATTTTATAACCCAAAAACGTCAACCCGAATAGCTTTGAACCGAATAGCCCGACAACCCAAGTGGGTTAGCCCGAACTGAAAGGGTTGGCCGATTAACATCCCTACAACTATACAAGAAATTATAGAAGATATTCATAGTGTTGTTAAAAGTTACAAAAAATAGTGAATTAGCTATTATGGAATATGAATATTCGATATATTAAAAAATAATTTAGTTGTGAGCATTATTTTCTAATTTTGATATTGTAATATATTTTAAATAGTATTATATTGAATTAACTTATTAAATTTTTCTAGATATTAGTTTTAATTTCGCTATAATTGTATTATATTATTAGAGATCATTTAGTTACATGGAATGCGGACATTAAAGCATATTAGAAAAAAGAAATTAATTATGAGCACTATTTTTAATTTTATTGTTTGCTATTCAAAGTTAGTATAATAAGATTAAAAAAAAGAACTTGTGGAATGTATTATATTTATTTTTCAATTATTTGTTTTACTCCATCGCTTAATATAAAATATTTGATATATATATATATATATATATATATATATATATATATATATATATATATATATTTTTAAGCTTTTCGCCCGATGGGTTGCCCGAAACCCGAGAGTTTAGGGTTAGGGTTGAATTTTTCTAACCCAAAAAATATCAACCCGAATAGCAACCGAATAAATATGACAACCCGAGTGGGTTAGCTCGAAACCGAGCGGGTTGGCCCGATTGACATCCCTATTTATCATGCATGGAGTTCCATATTTATGTAGACTTAATACTTTATATAATGAATGAGTTGGTGAGATTTTTTTTATTACCACATAAAGCATCCCATGTGGTTTGGCAAGTAAACCTAATTCTTTGTTTGGAATATGATGTGAGTGTGTATCTTTTAACCTTGTCGAGAGTTCCCCCTTTGCTTCCTTAAATTTTCAATCTTAATGGCATTCCTCTTGATATAACTAATTATCACTGCTAGATTATGTCATCACCAATATTCTAGGAAGTTATTTCATCCAGAATTTCAACAAGTTTCATCTACATACAATTTATAGAAACTTTTCCGATTCCAACCAATTAAAAATTGTTCAAATAAGATTTTACTAGCTTAGTCGCAAGGAAACTATATATAGCTAGGTCCATCTAGGAAGATATATGCATGTATATTAGGCCTCAACTTTCATATCTAAATTATCGATAGATGTAAAATTTATTGGACATCTCCACCCCCAGTTTTATAAAATTAAAAAAAATTTGTATCGATGAAGTATCAAAGGTCACCTATATACCCTATTGAGGTATCATATGTATGTTAGGCTGCACTTATTTATAATACTAGCAGAATATGGTATGCTCGAAGCATGTAATACTATCAAATTTAAATAATAATTATGTGTAAAATATAGATAAATGTTATAAAAATGTCGAAGAATTTTTTATCTTATGAAAAATATATAAAAATGTATATACTAAATTACTAAATGAGAGTAGTTATTGTAAAAATATCATTAACTTATAAACTACGAACTCCTAAAATCGTCTGAATTCGCCGTGTAAATATCTGAATTCAGAAAAATACAAATTCGTCCCTCATGGGATTCAAACCCAGATGTTTGAATCCATTAAGTAGGATGTTGAATTCATTATAGATCTTCATAAATTAAGAGCTGTAAATAATTCTATTTTATACTTTAAGATTGGTTTATATTTAATCTCATTCCATCACTAAACTATCATTAATTAAGATTTAAAATAAGATATGCAAAGTCAAAATTTGCAAGAATACATATAACAAATAAATATATCATATTGCAATATAATCCTTAAATTAAATATATAATAGGTACAAGTAAGTTCTAAAACTAAGGTTTTTTGAACTGGAAATACATTAAGTTTTATTCAACCAGATAAGTATATAACACTACAATCCTTAAATTAAATATATAATAGGTAGAAATAAGTTCTAAAACTAAGTTTTTTTGAACTGGAAAGACATTAAGTTTTATTCAACCGGATAAGTTATTGAAGTGTTTATAGTTTATATAATAAAATATTTGATGATGCTAGTACGATCGTACACTTTACAATAAATTCGGTGATGATGTTAGTAACGATCGTAAACTTATAATTGAAATGATTATGCAGATTTGTAGAACGAAATTTTCTTGAAATAGTTGGGATCCCTTTTCTTTACGAATTAGAGTAATTTAAGTTATCCTTCCAGAACATTTAAGTGGTATTATTATTATTGTTGTTGTTGTTGTTGTTGGGTAAAAATTTGTGTGCATCTTAATTAAAATTCATTAGTCGTCAACATGATTTATTAATATTTATTTAGAGTTGATAATCACAATTACAATTAATTAACTAAAACAAATATACCATGCTTTCGAATGCATCAAAGCATGCCTAACTAAATTAAGCCTTAATCACATCTTAACGGTGGATACACCGTCGTCCTGCAGTAGCATCGCGCACTAGCTTTGGAAGGTGTTCAGACGTCAATGATAATGGTGGATTCTGGCGGCGACAATCTTTGAACTTCTATTATAAAATCTGTTTTTCAATAATTTTTTTATTCCATGGCAATTTTAACTAATTGAGAAGTTTTTACTAAAGAAAAGTGTAAAGTTTTTCTCTTTTAAAATTGAAAGTGGGTAAAAATGCAAATATGTTTATTATTGTAAAAATGTAAATATGGTGTGAAAATAATTGAACTTATAAAATTATTACACTAAACGTATAAAATTATTACACTAAATTCAATGCAACAGTTTTATACGTTTAGTTCAATTTTGGTACGATATTTACATTCTTACATGATCCAATATATATTTATATCTTCCACCGCATGGATGCATTATCCAAAACAGTATACTTGATAGTTCATAGTGTTCGTCTAGGTGCCTTATGCAGCATTTATAAAATCCATTAACCTAGCTCAAACATATCTACCTAGTTATTTATAAATATGACACCTATATAATACCTAAAACGACTCCAGATCATATTAGTACACTTCGCTTGTACGAGTAGAAATTGATATAAATACTTAACTGGACTGCCCAATACCATAGAAATTAAGACAAGTTTGTACATGCTGTATTGAGTCTGCGTGGATTATAATTAATTACACATGTGGATTCATTGAAATCAAAAATTTCACCACGTTTCTACATCCAAAAATATAGTCTCCAAAAGTACTCGTAGCTTGCCTTTTTTGTGAAACCGGACAAACGAACTCACATTCGTAAGCTTAATTATTTATCCAAATAAACACCTGCACACACATACACACACTCTGCACCTTTATCACATTTACTACTACAGCGAAACGCAAGATACAATGAATAAATCCCGAATTTATAATCTCTATAATGAGTAGGATACAGTACATCGTCTGATAAGAAATATCCACAAAATCTTCACTTCCATCTCATCTGAAACTTCATAACTATTTGGAACATTTATTGCTGGTTCTTCATTTAGAGGTAAACACAATGAAATTTTGCAAGATTGGAGAAGGCGTCATATTTGCTGAAGTACTAGTAAGATATTCATGTTGTTCAACTTGGTATATTTTTAACGTTAAAGCTATATATATATTTATATTAAGGGTAAAAGCTACTCCATCCATTCTTTTTTAAGTGTCTCTGCCGTCAAATCACACAAACCAAGGAAGTAGGTAAATTTACATTTATAATCTCATTAATTGCCATGATAAATGCATTCATACAACTAATTATCAAACTCAAAGAGTATTAAATAAGGATAAATATAAAATATATCATAATTTTACTCTCAAATTACGAACTAGGACACTTATTAAAAAGTAAAAAAAAAATGATTATAGGACACTTAAAAAAGAACATAGTGATATATATTAACTTGGATAAACATTTGTGGGAAAATGTATCGGAGGAGGTAGTTTCAAGAACTAATTAACATCTTTATTGCGTTTGGACACGTTATGACGGTATCGGGGGTCATGCTTATTATTATTAATTATTAATATTATTATTTGCTTTAACCAATAGGAAAATTGTTTCAACCAGTATATGGTTTTTGCAATTTAAAGAATGTGTTCACATGGTACAACTATCACATGCTTAAGTGAACCGGCCATTTGACACTAATATTCTAGGAGTTTCTATTATAATTAGTAGTTGGGGATTCTTGAGTAACACAGTCAAACCGACCAAATAAAGATGGTTTAGGGAAGTTCAAATCGATTTCCTTATTACGAAGAATTTTTTTCACAAAATACAAAATTATAAGATCATAAAAAGTTTGATGGGGCGTGCCTAAGCTCCCCCCGGGCTTTGTCTCTGCTGATGATTAGTCATATACAAGGATTGAATCCGAGTGTTTGACACTTTGACTTGCCCGACTATTTTACACAAGTTTTGTCTTAGTTGGTTTATCTATTAATTCAATTGTCTGAATTTACCGTAAAAGTTGATAAATTACAAAAGTAAAATTTCGCCCCACATGGAATTTGAATCCAACTAAACATAATTGTGATATTTAAAAAGCATTATTTATGTGTTAAAAATATAATAATAGATAAATATTATTTTATACATAAAAAAAAGCATAGTTATAGATAAAACATAAACTTATGTACAAGGCTAGACTCCATAAGAGTGCTAAGCTAGGCTAGTGTTCGAAAAAATAGATAATTGCATCGTATACTTCCCCCCCTCTCATTCATTTTTTTTTTGACAATTAAATTTATTAAGAGATACCCTTTTCAAAAATAAATAATCTTTAATAGTTTAGCCTTTACAAATTTATAATTGATTTCTCCTCTTAACATAGGTTAGCTATGGTGGTTTCAGGTTTGAAGTAGGTGGATTTTTTTTTACCACAACATCAACTAAATAGACAAAACCTATAAAATAGAAATCACAAGAGAGCTTACAAAACACAAATAGTAGTAAAACTAATAGTTGTAGAATAAGACTTCAAATAAAACTTGTTTGACAATATTTAAGACTTGATATGGTTGATTGATATGTCATGTATCATATAAGATATCAATATTATGTTTGATCGTATGCATTCAATTATTTGCAAACATATAGAAATTGGTAGTTTATTAAGGAGAGTGAAATTATGATAGTTTATTCTATTAATAGATTAATATATGGTGTAGCTATATTTGTAAAGAACCGTATACTTTGAAATAAACAATATATTTAGGTGTCATAGGATATTATACATTCTTATCACCTGTCAATGACATAGTTCTATTAGTTGAAAGGGGTATTATCACATCGTATGATGTGGGAACTGGGTGTAAGTGATGAAATGAATGTCTTATATAGACTTGTTAATGAGCGGAAATGAATATCGATCGATTCCGGATTTGGCCGGTTTTTATTTAGTATATAGTTCCCTTTCATTTTTTTAATTTTCGCAAGGATAAAATAGGAAGAGAACAAAACAATCTTCTTCTTATTCTCCGATCTTTTTCTTCTATGATTATTTTTACAACAACAGTGGTGACGGCGAATGACGAAGGCGATGGACAACAGCGGCGGCAGCGGACAACGATGAACAACCGATTTTGAGAGAGTTTTTGTAAAAATAACACAAACACATCAAATTTAGACGAACTCATATATGTGTATGAGAGATACGTGATTATTGTAAAAATCTCTCTTATAGTATAAAATACGAATTAATGAATTCGTCTGAATTCATTATGAAAATGTCTAAATTTATCCCGAAAGTATCTGTTTTTAAAAAATTAAATTTCAGCTCTCATAAGATTCGAACCCAATAGATGAATTAACCGTAAATTTTTAGGGTCGAATAACTAAAATAATTCCTATTTTATATTTCAAAATTGATTTGCATTTGATCCAATTCTTATATATTCTCGTAGTTCTAACCATTTTGTTAACCAAAAACTTATTCAGAAAGAACTTTGAAAAATGAAAAGTAACAATTATGGTTAGTTGACTATTTGATTGTTGACTAAGGCTATAAAGTCATGAAACTAGGTGGGAAAGTGTTGATTTGGAGGTACGTATAAATGATATTGAAAAATGAAAAGTAACAATTATGGTTAGTACACTATTGGATTGTTGACTAAGATCCTAGAAAGTCATTAAACTAGGTGGGAAGGTGTTGATTTGGAGGTACATATAAATGATTTGCACATGGTAATAGTATGTAGTGAATGAATCATAGTTATAAGTTTTATTACAACCAATTAAGCAGTAGACAGACGCTTAGCAGCTCCGCCTCTAATCAAACTCGCCCCAGTTATGGAAGCAATAATACAGGCAGTAAAACACTTCATTATTAATCTAGATAAGCATTCAATTCACTGTGACCACTTTTTTTCCTTTTTATTTAATATTCTGGTGCAAACAAGTACGCATGACTTATCTTCTAATCCTTTGGATCCCTTACTTATTAAAAGTAGGTTTGGAACAAAGATTAAAAATCGAATGATAGCAGTCGCAATATATAAGTTTAATTTTTTTAGGGTGATTTTGTAGGCATTAAACAAAATTCTCATAATTTTTTAATCATTGAATTATCGTGATTTATCTTTTGGTAATATTATAGATTCTGGCTATGGGTTTCGAGAGTTTTCCTTTGAAACAAAAAATTTATTAACATGGCATCATTAATTATTTTTATTGGTTGGGGCCTGGGGGCTTTGGACTTTTGTTAAATGGCACTTTTGTGATCATAAAAGTTGTGACGTGCCACTTTTAGCAATTTTTGTGGTTTAATCATCAGAATATTCAATTCCTAGGGAAACGTACCGAATCATGAGTTGCTTTATTATTGTTATTATTAATTCCAAATTTGCACGCCGGAGAATTGTTTTTTGTTTCCATTTCTTAATAAAATATTCTTAAGAGTTTTTGAAATATAAATCTATTCTAACAGATTTATACTCAGTCCAGCACTCCCTTTACTGATATTTTTTCTCCTGGAAAAAAATGTTCGAAGAATTTTATTTTTTTGCCATGTAACTTGTGAGGGTAGTAAACTATGTGCCAATTCACCCATTTGATAATTTTAATTTTGTATCTATTAATCTTTTGCAAGTTCATGATAAGTGAACTGAAATTCGTAATCCCATTGTGTACTCTTTGTATTTATGAATCTCCAACTAGACTAATCAAAATTGTATTTTTTAACAACTTGATGGATTATTTATGTATTTTAATAATTTTATGAATATATGTATATATATATTTGGTTTCATTATTACAAAAATTGATTTATCTTCTTTTCTCGCTCCACCACCACCACCACCTTTTTTTTCTTTTACTTTTTTTCCTACCGCCGTCACCACTACAGCCGTTAGATCTAGACAATAATAGTAATAATATGAAGAGAGAAAAATATCTAAAAAAACCTTCGAGTACACAAAACGTACACTTAAGGCAGAATCTCATTAACCACCATTGGATCTGAAATTTAACACAAAATAAGTAGCATTTAAACGGCTTCAAGAATTCCACCCAGTGTGAAAATCGCCAACTTAACTGTTCTTCTTTAGATTTTTATATCCCATTTTTCAGATTTAGGTAAAATATATCAAGACATTCACATGTACATCCACCTATGTAGAAGTTTAATGTCAATGTGTTAAATTTGAAAAGCAATATCGTTTTAAATTCCAAATTATTATTATTTTATTAAAATATCCTAAAATATCTAAATTGTCTACTAAAAGGATGGTCCAAGTTCAAGTGAATTTGCAAAAATAGCTTAACTAAAATATTCAAGCTCTGAGTATTTCCTTGTAGCTTGTGTGTTGGACTCTTCATGATCGCATAAACGACTAAATCGTTCATTGTCGGATGTCCGTTAAATAGTGATTGTAATCAGGCTGGTAGGCCCATAAGTTATTATATTACAAATTAATTACACTTTTTCATTTATTAGACTGAGTTCAATGTTATTTAATAACTCGTAGATGTATGAAAAGACATAATCACTAAGAACATTTTTTTTAGATACCAATAAGAACATCTTTAATAAAATCTGAAACCATATGCTTGACCGCGTTCACATGGGTTTGCTGATTTAACCAAATATTAAGTTTTATTTTCATAAACAGTTTTAGACAAACATAATAAAACAAAGAGTAGCCACAACTCAAGTTTCAACTATTTTTATAACAAAATTTGATTAATTAAGAGAACATTTAGATTTTAATGGTTTGGTTTGTATGGAACGACCTAGTTTATTTTACGGTACATATACTAATGAAGGTGACATTATTTGATTTTTTTGAAGGATGAACTTCATTCTAAATAATTTGATTGATTTTTTCCTTTATTAGTGTTACGAGGAAAAGTTGGATTAGTGGCCTAATTTTGGTTGATATAGGTTGTTATAGAAAGAAAGGTGGAATGGTCTAATTTTTTAAAGAGGTGGTCTCGGTGCAGACGTTCGTATAGTAATACTTTTATGACAAACATTAGATATCGCGCCGCTTCACGCGCGCGGCATACATGTGTTAAGTTTATAAATATAATTTTTATTTTATTGCTTTTATTCATTGTTTTTAGTGTATTATTTTATTATTTTATATTTTATTTATTAATTCATGATTAAGGTTTATTAATTTCTAATTAAAGTTTATTAATTTAAAATTATGTTTTATTATTTCTAATTAGGGTTTATTATTCAAAATTAGGGTTTATATTTACAATTAGGGTTTATTAATTCAAAATTAGGGTTTATTATTTTCAATTAGGGTTTATTAATTCAAAGTTAGGGTTTATTAATTCATAATTAGGGTTTATTATTCAAAATTAAGGTTTATTATTTTCAATTAGGGTTTATTAATTCAAAATTAGGATTTATTAATTCAAAGTTAGGGTTTATTATTCAAAATTAGGGTTTATTATTTTCAATTAGGGTTTATTAATTCAAAATTAGGATTTATTAATTCATGATTAGAGTTTATTATTTCATAATTAGAGTTTACTAATTAAAAATTAAGATATATTAATTCAAAATTATTATTTATTAATTTATAATTAAATTTTATTAAACTAATTAATTTTAATTAAAACTAATTAATTAATTAGAATTAATTAATTAAGATTAAGAATTAATTAATTAGTTAATTAAAATTAATTAATTAAGGGATGGTCTCACTGTGCGCGCGCGCGCACAGGAGACCATCTCTACTTTTATTCAGTATAAATGATACAATTTTTCAATGTAAATGATATCCTCTAATTACATGGTAAAAACTAAATGATATTTTTCTTCAATATAAATGATACTTTTCTTAAGAATAAATTATATTTTAAGATGTCCGCAAGATGCGGACAAATATACGAAGGTCCGTGCTGACGGACATACAAGAATTTTGATTTTTTTAATGATGTTGACTTGTGTAGGTGGTACATTGCGGACGAGAAGAGTTAGTGTATATCAAAATCCTCCTTAGCCACCATTTCCAACAAAAACTAACAGAGGCTGAAGTCAAAAATTTAGATTCGAGATGCGGTCTTTAATTTTTTTTGAATTAATTAACAAAAGAATAAACAAATAAATAAATAAATCCTTTTTAGCTAAAAAGGATTCTACTAGTATATTGTGAATGAAAATGACTATGAATGAATTTATACAACTCAAATTTTGACTAGACCCTCCAGCCTATTGTTTATTCGAACTAGCCTGAAAACCATTTTTTACAATTGAACGTGTTGATTTTTTAACTATTAATAGGTTTTGACTGATCGATTGGATTGTCCAATCTATATCACTACAAAAAACGCGGGAACATTTTAGCTTCTGATTTACATATGGAAATAATCCGCGGAAACGGTGGACTAACGACATTTCTGGAAAGTGTTCGTAAGATAATTATCGCATAATCTTTATAATTAAAATAGTAATAATAATAATAATATATCTTGAATGGTATTTGATTATATGAGATAAATTTCATTCAAATTCTACGTTTAATTATTAATTAAACTATCAATCTTAATAATTATATTTATTAAGAAACTGTAAAATTCCATACAAAATAAATGTATGTAGTATGAGGAAAAGAGACGAAAAAATAGAAAGGAGGAGAACTCTCTTATTATTTCATATTTCTGATCAATCGTACAAAGAGAATCACAGAAACTATTTATACAAGAAAGAAAACTATTCTACTTAACAATGAATAACAAATAACAAGTAGGATAACAACTCCCTAACTGCATCTAACAACTTTTGTAACAGCCTTGGGAGCTCCACACGTCATAAGTCCACGTGGCAAGTCAGTTATGGAATCTGTTGCTCCATCAGTAATTGTCCAGCAACGCTTCTCTGTACTCTGCATGTCTTCTGTATCCTTTAGTAATTGTCCAGCAACGCTTCTCTGTACTCTGCATGTCTTCTGTATCCTTTAGCAAGATGGTACCCAGCCTTCATCCTTGATGGTCTGCAGTCTTCAATCTTTACACCCCCCTTCAAGCTGGGCATGGTGAAGGTCTACCAGCCCGAGCTTGGACAATAAGAATTTGAATCGAGGCCCGGGTAGGCTTTTAGTGAACATATCGGCAAGCTGCAGTGTTGTAGACAAAAAAATAGGAAGAACAAAACCAGATTTAAAATGTTCGCGAACAAGGTGGCAGTCAATATCAAGGTGTTTGGTTCTTTCATGAAAAACTTGATTCTTGGTTATATGAATGGCAGCCTGGTTGTCGCAGTAGAGAGGTATAGGGGGGGAATAATAATGGAGAAAGTGGTACAAACATAAGACAGCCAAAGCATCTCTCGAACCGTATATTACTCAATGCGCGATACTCAGCTTCCGCGGATGACACTGAGACTGTAGTTTGCTTCTTACATTGCCACGAGATCAAACAGTCACCGAGAAACATACAATACCCAGTTAAGGAACGACGGGAGTCGGGGCAAGACGCCCAATCTGCATCACAGTAGCCTTTCAAAGCCATAGAGCTTGAGGAAAAATAGAAAAGCCCCAGTGAAGGGCACCCTTTCAAATATTTCAACACATGCACAGCGGCTTCCCAATGATGATGACAAGGTTTAGAAACAAACTGACTGAGTTGCTGTGCCGCATAACTAATGTCTGGGCGAGTAAGATTCAAATAAAGAAGCTTACCAACCAAACGCCGATAAAAATCAGGATTATCCATAAGGGGAGAAGATGAGCTTGATAAAGAGAGTCCAGTAGGGAATGGAGTAGTAACTGCCCGACAGCCAAGAAGCCCAGCTGAAGAAATCAAATCCAGAATATATTTCCGTTGATTGAGTGAAGTTCCTGATGATCCACGAGCTATCTCCATGCCCAAGAAATATCGAGCTAGGCCAAGATCCTTGATCGAAAATGTATCATCCAAATAACGTTTGACATCTGATATAATATTCTCATTTGCTCCTGTAATCAAGATGTCATCTACGTATACTAACAAACATACAAATGTATCACCCGAACCTCTGATAAACAAGCAATGATCATGCTGTGACTGAGTAAATCCAAACTGAATCAATTTGGAACAAAATTCAGCATTCCATTCTCTGGAAGCCTGCTTCAAACCATACAAACTTCTGACAATTTACATACTTGTCCCTTCTTCGCCTTTGTATATCCTGGAGGGGGAACCATATATATTTCCTCTTGAAGGAACCCATGCAAAAATGCATTGTTGATATCAACTTGATGTATGGGCCAATTATAGATAGTGGCCACGGCAATCAAGAAGCGAACAGTAACAAGTTTAGCAACGGGTGAAAATACCTCAGTGTAGTCGATGCCGAACTCTTGATTATAGCCCTTTGCGACAAGCCTAGCTTTGAACCTCTCGGTAGATCCATTAGCATGGAGCTTGACTTTATAGACCCATTTGCATCCAATGGGTCTTTTTCCATGAGGTAACTCAACAATGATCCACGTATGGTTGGCTTCCAAAGCTTCGAGTTCTTTATTCATTGCGTCAACCCACTCCTTGATCGTGCTAGCAGCTTTATAAGATGATGGTTCTTCAATTTTATCAACTTTTATCAAAAAAGCTGTGTATTGAGAAGTGAGGCAAGGAGATATGTGATATGGAAAAGTAGGTGGAGTCAATGAGGAATTCGAGATGGTTATGTTGGATGCCGAAAGTTCACTACCATGAACGTAGTCACTCAACCATGCTGGAGGTTTTACCCTCCTAGATCGTGTCTGATGAGGTGTAGGATTGGGACCCCCAGTATCAATGGGATTATCATCATGTGCAGATGGTATAGATGAACAATTTTCAGTGATATCAACAATGTCATCACTGCACATATAAGGATATTCAGGGGGGGCGAACCTGCAACTGTTTTCGAGTCTGGAGAGACTTGAAAAGGAAATGTGTGAGCCATGAACTTCACATCTCTTCCAATCAGCACCTGAGAATTATCCATATCATATAATAAGTATCCCTTGTGAAATGCGGCGTAGCCTAAGAATATGCATTTCAAACATCGGCTGTCAAACTTGGATCTATTTGGATAATTGTTAACAGCATATGCTAAACAACCAAAAGGATATATCGCATCCAATGAAGGCTCATTTCCATATAATAATGAAAATGGAGATTTCCATTCCAATATTTGACTTGGTAATCGGTTAAGCAACCAAGTAGCCATGAGCAATGCATACGTCCAGAATTTGGGAGGAAGATTGCTGTCGAACATCAATGCACGAGCTATCTGCAATAAACTTCGATGCCTACGCTCAACAATGCCATTTTGCTGAGGTGAATACACGCATGATTTCTGATGCAATATGCCATAACTAGACAAAAGCTCCTCCATTCTCTTATTTACGAATTCAGACCCATTGTCTGTTCGTATATTCTTGATGGTTTTCTCAAAATGTGTCTTGATCATTTTGATAAATTGCTGTATTACTGAACAAACTTGATCTTTTGCACTTATTAAATAAGTCCAAGTCATTCTACTATAGTCCTCCACCAATGTCACCATGAACTTAGTATTGTCAAGACTTTCAACATTATAAGGTCCCCAAACATCAATATGAACAATCTCAAATAAAGATGTTGTTCTTCTATTCAAGACTGGAAATGGTAGTCTAGTTTGCTTGGATCGAAAGCATACCTCACATTCCTTTAAGCATTTCATGTCTGCGGCTGAAATCTGTTCTTTGATATTTGGAATATGCTCCATTGCCTGGATAGATGGATGACCTAGCAAAGTATGCCACTCCTTTGCTTTAGAAGATGATTCCACTGTAATCGAGTTACATCCACTGCCCTTTCCAATAACATACAGATTTTCAACATTTTCTGCAATCCCCATAACATGATCTGAATTCACCTTCTGGATCATACAGTGTGTACTGAAAAATACACACCTCGCTGCATTTTCTTTTATCAGTTGGGCAACCGATATTAGATTATGTGTGAATGATGGTGCAAGAAGGACATTTTGTAGAGTGATTTCTGCATTGATTTCAACACTCCCTTTAATTGTAACTTTCTTGATACTGCCATCCGGAAGATGGATGTCCTGTGGTATATCAAGTGTAGCTTTCTTCTTCATCATCTCTGGATTACAACAAATATGTGTGCTTGCTCCCGAGTCGATTATCCAGTGATTCTTCTCAACTCCATCTGAAATTCCAAAGGCATAGTGCCCATCGAACTCTTTATAGCTGTCTGAGTTATTTTGCACCATGTTGACATTGTAATTATTCTTCATCGAATCTTCATGTTTGTCGTTCATCATCTTTCCCATGTACTTCGCCAACTCTTCTTGTATTATTTTTCCAATATTTGAATTTGACTCAGATGATTCTGCAATATCTCCATCCTTATCCCTATTAGCTGTAAGTATACCTTCTGCAAAATTGACCCTGAGTTTTGCTCTTGCTTCTTTCAGCCTTTTATACCAATCGGGAAATCCATGTAATTTAAAGCACTCTTTATCCTCATGCCCCGTTCGATTACAGTGACTGCAATAAATACTCAATTTCTCTTCCCTGCTCCTTCTTCCTTTGAACTGATACATTCTTCCATTGCTTTCTCCTTTGCTTCTGTATTGCTGTGTCGCATTCATTGCCATTGCATTATTAATTCCAGCATAACATTCATTTGATACCTTTTGATCTTCAATCTGCAATATCATAGAATATGCTCTGTCCACATTTGGGAGTGGATCAAGGAATAATATCTGATTCCTTACATTATCATAACTATCGTTTAAACCATTTAAAAACTGCATCAATCTCTGGTTTTCCTCTCTTTCTACAGCAGTATTTCTTGCCTCACATTTGCATGTTAATGGAGGTAATATCATGTCAAGCTCACTCCACATTGTAACTAGTTTATTAAAATAAACTAATACACTTTGGTTACCTTGAACATATGCGCTGATCTCACGTTGCAATCTTGCAATTTTTGGACCATTACTCTTCGCAAATCTGTGATTCAATGCTTCCCATAGATTTTTAGTATTATCTATATGTACGAACGCATCCACCAGCTCTTTAGAAATTGAATTTATGATCCATGATGTAATCATGTAATCAACTTTCATCCATGCCTTGTAGTACTGTGAATTTGGCATCGGTTTGGTTAAAGTTCCATCCAGAATTTCCAACTTACTCTTGGCTCCTAGTGCTCGCCTCACTGATCTGCTCCAATTCAGAAAGTTGTTCCCATTCAGCTGGATTGATACCAGCTGCATCCCTGGGTGATCTCCAGTATGTAGTTGCAATATCTCCTCAATATTGATATCCTCCATTTGATTTGATTCCACTTCTCTTGTTCTTCGAAGTTGTGGAAAAACTTCCTCAATTCTTCCTTCTTCTCCTCCTCTAAACCCAGCTTCTTCTTCAGCTAGATTATTCCAATCTGCTCTTCGGTTTCTCACCATACTATTTGGTAGAGATACATCATCACATCAAAGCTCTGATACCATGTAAAATTCCATACAAAATAAATGTATGTAGTATGAGGAAAAGAGACGAAAAAATAGAAAGGAGGAGAACTCTCTTATTATTTCATATTTCTGATCAATCGTACAAAGAGAATCACAGAAACTATTTATACAAGAAAGAAAACTATTCTACTTAACAATGAATAACAAATAACAAGTAGGATAACAACTCCCTAACTGCATCTAACAACTTTTGTAACAGCCTTGGGAGCTCCACACGTCATAAGTCCACGTGGCAAGTCAGTTATGGAATCTGTTGCTCCATCAGTAATTGTCCAGCAACGCTTCTCTGTACTCTGCATGTCTTCTGTATCCTTTAGTAATTGTCCAGCAACGCTTCTCTGTACTCTGCATGTCTTATGTATCCTTTAGCAAGATGGTACCCAGCCTTCATCCTTGATGGTCTGCAGTCTTCAATCTTTACAGAAACTACAATTCATTCATACTCTATTTTATGTGGATACCAATTATAGGAAATATATATTCATTTCATTCTTAAACTCATTATATTTCCACCTAACTTCATTTTAATATACCGGTCTATCGCCAACATTTTATTTTATTGCTTCCAGAGTTTGAATTTTTATTTTCATTCTTATTGCATCAAGATTATGTTATCCCATCTGAAGAGTTTGGAATTTTTCTATTACATGTAATTCGCAAATCCATATATAAGTTTTCTTTCACCTCCAGGGTGTTTGATATTCCTCATTTTTTTATAAGAGTCCTAATTATGATTTATTTATTTGTTTGTTTGTTTTTTTAATGAGTGTTTCATTTCTAAATTTGAGGTTAATTTTATAATTTTTAAATTTGATAATTAATCATATATATATTAATCATGGTAATTAATAAAGTTATAAATATAAGTCTCTTTATTTATTTGGTATCTGTAATTTCACGTTGAGGTCAATTAAAAAAAGCAGAGGATATATTTTTTGTCACTTTATTGTCAATTAATTCACGAACTTTTCATTTTGCAATTTTAATATGACTATTGAAATTAGAGGTGAGCATTCGGACTGTTCGCCCAAAATCGAACCGAACTTGAAAAATTGAAAATTGAATTATTTTTAAAATGTAAATCGAACCACACCATGTTGTATGTCCAAACCGAACCAAAATCGAGCCGAAATATTCAGTTCGATTCAGTTTGGATATAACCGATTTTAAATTATTAATAATGTAAATATTATAAATATACTATAATATAATATTTCAGATATTTCGGGCGGTTCAGTTTGAAAACCGATTTTTTTCTCAACCCGAAATCGAAACGAATAAATTTTGGTTTCAAAATTTAAAACCGAATCGAACTGTTTTACTATAAAAATCGAACCAAACAGCTATTTCGTTTCGATTCGATTCAATTTTTCGAATTTGGTTTGGTTTGATCTGATTTTGCTCACCCCTATTAAACCGTTGTAATAATATCGCAACCTTTTAATTTGTTACAAAATTAACCCTCCCATTTTATTTTGATCATTGGGGAATTGGCATGTGGCAATAGTAACCAAACCGAAAATAGTGAGGCAGTGGCACTTTGAGAATGCTTATTCATAAGACAAGTCAGAGCCAAAAGATTTAGGATTCTTAAATTTGCAATCAATTGAAAAATGAACTAAATTTCGTGTTTTAATTAATAATTAATCTTTTTTTACTTTACTTTAAGTAATTATTCACTCTTGAAGTATACCTATCATAACTTCTTATGAAAGTTAGAAAATATAATTACCAAGACTTACAATAATACTAAAATAGAAGCTCGATCGAGATAGAAACGGAGCAATAAATATCAGCAAAAACTGGATGACATAATTGCCATCTCAGCGTGACAAAACTGAAGAGTTCAAGCTGTAAAATATCTCTCTTGTCTCAAAAAGGAAGCTTTAAGAACAGAATATAAAAGAGTAAATTACGATAATTTAAAGATTAAAAAATTAAAAGAACTTTTACATAATGTCTATAAAAGCTATCTTAAAGAGGGTGATAAAATTTACATATTAAGACTTCTAGAATTATATCATTATTTCATAATTCTTAACCAATTTCATAATTCTTAACCAATTGAGTTAAATTATAGGAATTTTTTTTTTCTTGTTCCAAAATGAGGAGCTTTTCCCCGGGAGCCCCCACCCCAGCTTCATGAGAATGTGAGAGAGTAAATTACAGTAACTCAGCAGTTAAGAAGCTAAATATATTTCTTTTTTCTTTTTGGGGAGGAAACAACAAAAAGATGAGTGACACATGTCGAAAAGACAAGACTTTTCTGGTTTGTGACTTGATTAACAACAATTTGTACAATTCAACAACTCAAAAATCTTTAAAAATAAAAATAAAAAAATTGTACAATTCATGGCTGGCACTAATTACGAATCTTTTACTGCGTGTAAGCAGTTTAACGTTTATTTATGACGTGCAATTCTACATTAGCTACGCATCTATTTTGTCTATTAACATGTTGGATCAATTCTACATCAAAATGGGGGCTCTATGTACATGTTGTCCTTACTGTATTAATATCATTATACAAGGAAAATTAATTAATTAATAATTAATAATAGGAAATTTAGAGAGTGTGCGTGCTCCGATCTAAAAGGTAGAGGTGAAAAAAGATCGGACGAGACTGGGCTGGATAGAGCTAAGCCACTATATATATATGCTTTTCAAAAAAATAAACTGGTTGGACTGACTCGAAAATTCATCGGGCGGAAATAAAGAAATTCAACCAAACTTGAAATCCTATTTATATACCGTAATGAAAGAAACATAAGAGTTTGTCGTTAGGTATTTGACCAAGTGTAAATTTTTCCGATCAGGCGTGATGGACACAAACTCACGAGAACCTAAAATATATAGATCAAAATCTGCCAATAATCGAGCGATTGAATCAGATCGAGCTTGTTTTGTCAGCTCTAACACAAAATGTCGTGGCAGGGTGGCCCACATTGTTGAGCACTGCACCAGAAATTTGAAGAGG
The DNA here is from genome assembly GCA_036937905.1 of Salvia rosmarinus. Lineage (NCBI taxonomy): Eukaryota > Viridiplantae > Streptophyta > Magnoliopsida > Lamiales > Lamiaceae > Salvia > Salvia rosmarinus. The sequence continues at coordinate 69,600,206 of CM072823.1, forward strand.
CCCTCTTTCCTTAAATGCAACGATTTTATTTATGTTATATTAATCTCTATAAATATACCATACTCCAATTGGCTTTGCTGTATATATCTCCAATTATTATTTTCACATATAACTGCTCTTATATAAGTCGTCGTCAAGAACTGGGAATCTGAGAGACAAAAATCATGGTACAAACGAAGAAGTTTCGAGGTGTCAGACAACGCCACTGGGGCTCTTGGGTGTCAGAGATTCGGCACCCGCTGCTGTAAATTTCTTCTGACTTTCACTTGTACTTACTTCTTCACACACACCCACTCAAGTGTGTGTGTGTGTTCAGATCACTACTATGTTATAATTACATATTGCAACTTGTGTTTATTTGTTTCCAAATGACTTAAATTTTCGTATTGCATGAGAAACCCTAGTTTCTATGTTGACAGGAAGAGGAGGGTGTGGCTGGGGACGTTTGAGACGGCGGAGGAGGCAGCGAGGGCCTACGATGAGGCCGCGATTTTAATGAGTGGCCGCAACGCGAAGACCAACTTCCCCGTTCCGGCCAATCAAGACGGTGGCAGTGACATCACCCCATCGTCGTCTTCAAATTCTCTTGATAGCTCACGAGCGGCTTCTCTCTCGTCCATTTTAAGCGCGAAGCTCCGCAAATGCTGCAAATCGCCGTCACCTTCTCTCACCTGCCTGAGGCTGGACACCGAGAATTCCCACATTGGGGTGTGGCAGAAGCGGGCCGGGTCGCGGTCCGACTCCAGCTGGGTCATGACGGTGGAGCTCGGGAAGAAGAAGTGCGCCGCCGATGCTCAGAATTCCGCCACGGCGGCGGCGCAGGAGTGCCCCAGCCGGCGGCGGCGGAGGCGGCAGAGATGGAGGCGAGGGATGGGATCGATGAGGAAGAGAGGATGGCGCTGCAAATGATCGAGGAGCTTCTCAACAGGAATTGATGATGATTAATTCAAACCGTATGCATGCAGATTTTAATTAATTATTAGTAGTATTTTCTGATTTTTCCATCAAAATCAATATTTCATTTCGTGTCCAAAATGTGATAAGGATAACAGTCAGTAAAAAAGGGTTCAAGACTTTGTCCAATTTGAGTAATAGTGTTGCATCTAGATTGTGGAGGTGGGTAGTATAGATGCTATACGTACTGAAATATTCCATATATATATGTATGAGGGGAAATATATAAATGTTATATCGGTTGGATTGATTCCATTGGGTTTAAAATTGTGTTTCTGATTTGTACACATACATAAATTTGATTTTGCTGTGCATGTCGGGCTAAGGAAAATTATTCTGTTGTTTTTGTACTATTTGAAAGTCGAACTGATCTTATATATTGAGATTTTGATAATATTAATTATGTGTTGGTGATTTTGCAGCTATCTATTTTTTGGTAAGATTTAACTCTTTCTATACTGCATGGACTCCATTTTTTTTTTTTCAATTTTCTTTCTGGACGAAAGAGTTATAATACGATGAGCGCAGATACCACACATTTTTTGTTGCCCCATAAGATCCTAATAATAACGTTTGTCACGACTTTTTTTTTTTTACCGTGAAGTAGTTGAATGATATGTGCTATACACGTACAAGTCATAATCTTTGAGATCCCTTCGTTCTTCTTCATTCTTTAAGAATATCAATGGCCGTGGAAATTGTAAAAATAAGGAAGATTGACATTAGATGAAGATTAATTGTTAAATATCTTCTTTTTCATATCCACTACTTTGTACATGCAAGATTCTTTCTACATCATTCAAAATTTGCTTTCATTATTGGCTATTGAAACAAACACTAACAAATTTAATTAATAGATAGCTAGAAACAATTATCTAAGGAGGCAGCTAGCTAGCTAGCTATGACTTATATATTAAAAATCTGGTATAAGCTAGCTTTGGATTCTGTTGAAACAGTCCCTCACTAATTAGCCAATTATTTCGGAATTATTTCTTGACCAATAGCAAATCCATTAACTCATCCCAATTAAAAAAATAAAAAATAAAACTAAGAGTAAAGATAAATATAGGTACGTTAGGCAATTAGCAATGTAGAACTATAAACCCCAAACCAATGAACAAATCTAGTTGTTTATAACACAAACAAAGAAAATAATCAAATCATACAGTCACAAACCAAAAGCGTCAGTCAATTTTCCAATGTTGTATTATGGCCAAGTTGTCACAAATCTTTCTCTCGGAAAAAGGTTGTGACAACTCTAACTACCATGTATAGTATCGAGAATAATAATTAAAGATGCAAATAATAACAACACAAAATACTCATAAGACATAATGACATATACATAAAAATACGTAGTGTGCGTGTGTTGGTCTAGTGGTAGAGTGGTTAATGCCTGAGGCCAAGGGTCTCAGATTCGAATCCACCTACACGACCTTTGAAAATTTCTGTATTAATTGACTAAAAAATATCATTGAATTTTTTGCCCATAAATAAAAATGCTTGATAAACTGTCATGTCATAACCAGCAAATTAGCACAAAGAAAGTGAGTTTTTTCTGAGTCTTGAATGCTAATATACACTGAAATAGTAGGATTTAAAAATAACGTGGTGCTATCTGTGTAATAAATAGAAGCATTCACTAAGCTGAAAAAACTTGGTAATTGGAGCTATCAAAGTATTTGGAGGAAAGTTGCAGAATTAGGGGAAGAAAGCCCATGTGGTGCACATTCGTTTGAATCAAATCCAGCCCCTTTGGATTGGCTTTAGTTTTTACAAAGGCTAGAGATTATTTCAAGTGGGGAAGACCTACAAAAAAAGTAGGTTAGATATGAATTTTATGGTTTCTATTTCGCAATTATTTATTTGAATCTTTTATTGGTTGATCAAGTCTATATTTGTGTGATTTACTAGTTGGTCAAACAAGAATGGTTAATCTCATATATATATATATATATATATATATATATATATATATATATATATATGGATGGTTCTGTGAGAATGAAAATAAGTCTAGGAAATAGGAATAGATATATAAGTCTAGCATATCTTTCATATTTGTGTAGACAATCGAATTACTATGTTGCATATATTAGTTTAGCACATATTTCATCTTTTCAGTAGCACATATGCTAAATATATTAATTTAGCACATCTTTCATTCAACAGAAGCACAAGAAGAGTTCTAGTCTTTGCACAATAATCCGCGTAGCACACACAACACAAAATTGTAGCACAACCGAAATTAAATCTCAATCATTGATCCAAATGAATCAAAGGCCCGATTCATTCTTATTTCCTACCAAATTATTCATTCCTACCGATCCATCTCCTATATATATATATATATATATATATATATGATTGGATTCTCATAGTATCCGGTCTCCAGATAATATGTAGTATCTAATCTAGACCACATATTTTCAACATGTGGCCGCACCACAAGCTGACACACGACAACTCATTTTTCTTTTTCTTTTTCTTTTCTTTTTCTTTTTTTAATTTTTGCAATGGGCAAAATGGGAAGAAATCAAGTAAGCATTCTTCATCTCCTCCTTGGCGGTAGAAGACGGTGTCGACGATGACAACTACGGCAATGAAGCGGACGGCGCCGGCGGTGCCACCGGCGAATAGTAGCAGCAACATACACGAACAACAACAAACAATAGATTTTGAAATTTAAAAAAAAAAATTGAGAACAAAATCGATGGATTTTGAGAAAAAATAGAAGATGGTTTGATAGATGATTGAAGAATCGAAAGATAGTGGCTATGTTGGTGGTTCATGGTGAATTCACCGGTCGGGGAAAGAGACGGCGGAATTGTCGGAGAATGATGGATGAGAGATTTGTTGTTGAAACCCATAAAACTGCATTTAACAAAATATAAAGATGTATTGAACAAAACATAAAACTGCATGTTGGTATGAAACACAAATATGTATTTAACAAAGCACGTTCATGCATTTAATAAAACATGTTCATGCATTTAATAAAACGTAAAAATGCATTGTTGGTCAACGGGCACACGAGCGAGCGCCGAGTGACGCGCGAACGTGAGCGCACGCCGGGCGCGAGCTTCCAACCACATGCATTAGTGTGTTCAACTGCATGTATTTTTGTGTTCATTTGAATGCATAAGTACGTTCAACTAAATACGTGATTTTTTTTTCCGTAATAACATAACAAATCAAATTACTAATTCACCCTTACTGTAGCGAAATCAGAAAAATTAAGCTTAAAAAGTAAAAAAAATGTCAACCATAGGATCTATGAGATGAGTGGATGAGATTGAGTACTACATACTATCTCAGGCTCGGATACAATTTGATCCCTCATATATATATATATATATATATATATATAGAAATGAGATCAAATACAAATCAATCTTAAAGTATAAAATAAAAATTATTTTCAGCCTTGATTCGTGAAGATCTACGGTGAATTCACCACCTTACTTAATGGATTCAAACGCTGGGTTCGAATCCCATGAGGGGCGAATTTTTATTTTTTGAATTTAGACACTTACATGGCGAATTCAGACGCTTTCACAGTAAATTCAGACAATTTCAAGAGTTCGTAGTTTATAGGATATGGATGATTTTTACAATAACCACCCCCTCTCTCTCTCTATATATATATATATATATATTGTTTCTTATTTGTACTCCGTAAATCTAAGTGTGCTCATAATTTAAGCACATGTGACGTAGATTATAGGATTGATTGTTTATATAATACTAATAGTTATCTTTTAGAATAGCTTTGCCTTATGGCACAAAATCTGCAATTTACAGGTTAGAGGTGGATAGAGCCAGCAAAATGAGACCGGCTTGAAAAGTCCGTCCGGGATATCCGGGGTTTGGGTTGGTTTGGATTTAAAAATTAAAATTCTGAAAAAAATCGACCTAAAAAGCCCTCCCTAAAAAAACCCCGAGCCTAGCAAGTTTCGGGCCAAAGGCCCAGAGTTTCGGACTAAAAAAGTCTGTTCGATATTCTATTAAATATATATATTTATAATATTATTTAATATATATATATATATATATATATTATTTAATAATACTAATTATATTTTATATAATTATTTATTTTTTTATAATTAAATATATTAATTTTATATATTGAAAGTCCGAAAGCACATTCGGAAATGGTTTGGGCTTCATGCCCGGACATTTAGGATTCCAACCGTTATTACTATGTTACAATTACAATACTGTGCATTTTTCATTTTTCTTGGAAACATGTAACACTTTTCTTAGCCTAAATTTTTCACTGACTATTTACAGCACACCATGTTGGGGCGGTTCCAACCGTTATTACTATGTAATTATACTGTGCATTCTTCAATATATAACAAAATATATTCTATATGATAAAAGAAAAGGGCAAATGATGTGTTCAATGCAAGAAAGTTTTTGTATGATTAAAGAGAGAAATTATTGTGTGATTTGGGGATGGGTTGGTGGGACGTGGGGTTGAGAATGCTATTTCAAACAACTCAATTTATGAGCAAGAAAAGTCATTAGGTTTGAAACATTATATTAGTCAAGTTTGTAGAGGTATTATCGTAGGTCTCGGTTGGGTTTGACGCACATAAGGAATATCGACTTCACAAACGACATTCGTACGATGAGAATAAATTAAACTGATGGATATAGAATATGAAACAAAAACATATATAACATTTATTGGCCATCAATTTTTTAAATAATAATCTAAAGGAGCCACCATTTTTTTTATATTCAATAATTAATATGTGAAAAACATATTTGAGCGTCTATTCAATTATTATTAACTTTAATAATTTGTTGAAGGTTTTCAATTATACGTATATAAGAATCCGTATAATAAATAATAACTTTCATTTCTTTCTTTAACTTCTATAGGAATAATCTTAGCTTAGAAAATTATGCTCAAACAACCTTATTTTATGACAGATTATCACACACACACACACACACACACACACACACACACACACACACATATATATATATATAGGGTTTGGTTCCCGTAGTACCCGGTCCCCAGATAGCATGTACTACTCAATCTAGACCACACATTTTGAACATGTGGGCGCACTAAAATTTGACACGTGACAACCCATTTTTCGCTCGGGGCAAAATGGGAAGGCACCAATGGCCGGTAGGGAGTCCATGACGTTGGGGTCTCATGGGGTCAATTTGGGAGAGACACAACAAAACATAGATAATGCATACAGAATAACATAACAATGCATTTAAAATAACATAACAATACATCGCACACAACCGGCGTTGGGTGTGCCCGACGTTGGGTATGGACGTTGGGTGGGCTCACGACATGGGTAGGCTGGTGCTGCGCGCGCCATTGGGTGGACGCCGGGTTTGGGAAGATCCACAACAAAACATAAAAAATACATATGAAATAACATAACACTGCATTCACTTGAACATAAAACTGCATTGCGCCCAACCGTATTGACAGTGCAAAGCGCGGGTCAGAGTCTGTTTTCAAAGATAAATTTAATTCGAAACTCATATGCATTTTTGTATTGATTTAAATACATAGTTGAGTTCAACTCTATGCATGCTTTGTTTTCGAAATCACATAACAAATCAAATTACTAATCTACACTTACTGCAGCGAAACTAATGAAAATAAGATTAAAAAATCCGAAAAAATCTCCACCATAGGATTTATGAGATGAATGGATGAGATTGAGTACTACATATTACATCAGGCTCGAGTACTATTTGATCACTCCTCTATATATATATATATATATATATATATATATATATATATATATTAATTTTATGGTTAATATCACTTTCTCCGCACATTTTGCGTATTTTTCATAACTATCCCGGCCCTTGAAAAGTATAAAAATAGTACTCCTCAATCCACCAAAACGCGTGCATCGTTTTTGATGGCACGAGTTTTAAGAAAAGCGTAATGAGTGTAAAGTAGATGTGTATAAAAAGTGTGTCATTGATATAATAAATGAATATATTAATGGATTGTGAGTGTAAAAAGGTGGATCATGAGTGTTTTTTTGTAAATAAGTGGGTAAGTTGAGGGTAAAAATGTAAAGTTGGTGTTTCTAAAAAAGAAAAGTGCACATTTTTTGTGGACGGACCGAAAAGGAATTAAATGCACGTTTTTAGTGGACGGAGGGAGTATGACTTAATTTATTATTTCTCCGCACATTTTGCGTAATTTTGTAGTGCTAGAAACCTGAAATAAAAGTGTTCATTCAATTTGTAGTTGCTAAATTTGTAGCTCTTGTGCTTGTTTCAGCCAAGATCCGCCAAACCATGTCATTTTCATTTTTTTTCGCATAAGGTCTGCTTAAACGATAAAATTGACAATAAAACAAAGATTAAATTATTTTTGATACTTTACAACAATGGGGATAATTTTTTTTTTTTAAAAAAGCAATAAACCTCTATTAGATTGGGATAAATAGTGATACTAATGACTACTCAATTCTCTCTGTGGCCGAAAAATTGGATAGAAAATGACGTTACCAATATATATATATAATTTTATGATGAAACCTAAAAAGATTGAATTAAAATATAGTTGTAGTCACGAAATTTGTACTTACATAATGATTCTTTTACCCGAATTAAAATATAGTTGTAGTCACCAAATTTGTACTTACCAAATTTGTTATTTTGTGTTTTACACTTATTGATGACCATATATATCATTTATGCGAAATTGCAGAACAATTATTCAAAATACGTGTTACAAATGATAAATGTTACTATAGAAATAAAATGTAATTAAAATGAACTTGTCATATCTTATTTGTTAGAATGAATCTTGTTACCCACGAATGCATGTACTGATTGCTAGTTTCAACAAGTGAGCGTATACATATATCAATAAATTAAAAGTTTGCTGTATTAACTAGTCACCACTGTGCCAACACACGTATACGATAATGTTACTACCAATTACAACATACAAGGGGATAAAAAAGAAAAAAAGAAAAATACCGATATCATGTTTGCTGCATTTGTTTTCGTAAATTTCCAAGGGGTCCATGAGCTTTCTCATCAACCTCCTGCTGACTACATGTACACTTGCTAATGTTGAGATTGGAGCCACATTTCAGACACAGTCCTTTGCAGTTAGGATCGCAGACGGCACTAATCGTGATCTCTACGTGTATGAGATCTCGTATGTTCTTTGAGATATCGATGACTTTTTCTTCTGGAGGAAAATACAATTGATCATCGAAGTCGATTAAGGCATCATCATCTTCCCCTGTTTCGAAAGTTTTCAACTTCTCTTCCCCAAATATCATACCCATGTTGATGGTCTCTGGTTCGGCTATGGGTTCTTCACACAGTAAAAGAGTGAAGTTCGAGTAGACGCTCTGAGCAGCTGGCTCGCCACACCTTCATTGTCCGAAAAATAATTAAAATCACACATTTGCAAGATCATGAATGGAAAACAAAAGATCAGTGGTGAAGTGTTTACTTTGGTCGATAGCTTAGATAGATAAAAATATGTAAGCTAATCCATCACATTCTTTGATGGATTGAACAATTTTAAGTTTGTTCGATAGTGTAATCCTTCAATGTTCAATCTTACGTATTGTCAATCTAGTCAATTACCCAAAGTAAACGCCCATAAAGTAAAATAATAAAGCTTATACGGAAAACGATTAAATGGTGCCAAAGACAAGTCATAGAAGCCACAAATAGTTAAAACATATCCCATCATGCTGACTATATTTGGACTTCGCAGGGTAAAAGACAGAAAACGCCAACATTCAAGTTCCTTTGACTAATAAACCTTTTACAGTCAATCAAATCATATTTTTCTTACAGAACTGTTTTTATCTTCTACAAGCTATTCAGTATGAGAGTGATAACATTTGACATACAACTATACAATCAACTAGCTTCAATCTTGCAACTAAATGTGAAAAGCACAGCAAATCTTGTAGATGAGAAGTAGGTGGGGGGAGCAAAACCAAACCAAAACTAAAAGACCGATTTGGTTCCTTTCTACTTGGGAAACGGTTTTGATTTGGCATCTAATGGGAAAACCAAATAAGAATTCTGTCAATTCCATTTTTGCATGGTAAAAATTAGTGAAGACCGAACTGATAAACCCTCATTAAATATATAATCATAAATAGATTTTTAAAAATGTGTCAACTCAAGTAGGGGTCGAACCTACTACTTTTTGCTCCATCCACTGACCTATAGTGCTTGTTTCTTTTAGGATGCCTATTAGACTGATAGTTAGCTTTGCATTCTCCCACCTTCAGAAAAACTGTCAAAACCTAACAGAACTTTTAGTTTGGTTCAATTCAGTTTTGATATAAGTCTCCGAGGTTCAGTCTTTCAAAGTACTATTCTTATTTCCAGTTTTGGTGGATTGTTTTGGTTTGTATCAAACCCAATGTTATCAATGGTGGGTGGCGGTTTGCCAAAAACCATGGAACCATTACAGAAGTTAGGTTTTTAACTTTGTGGAGACCATATTTGATATGATAGAGGACAACTCTGATAAACATACTAAGAACATTTCCGCCTTCAGGAAACAGTTACTAAGAACATTTTCACATTTCCGCCTTCAGGAAACAATTACTAAGAACATTTCCGCCTTCAGGAAACAATTACTAAGAACATTTCCGCCTTCAGGAAATAACATAGAGGCCTTCAGGAAACAATTAACACAATGTTTGCACTGTGTCATTTTCTTTAATTGTTCTCCAATCTTACCTAATATGAAATCACGCATACATCACATTACTAAGAACATTTCCGTCCAAAACAATCTTCAATTCCCCACGGCACAAGATATCATAGTCATACTTTGAGCACCATACAAAATCGCCAATCACAAAACATTTGTCCAATACATTTAATCAAATACTCCCTAAAACTTCCAAAATTTCCAATGTCAAGAGAATATTTGTTCTATACCAATATTTATATCAGCACTAGCAATCATACATTCTATAACATTTATGCTGCAATACATGTTAAAATATGTCCCAAAAGGGGTGCAATTTAGATCATAAAAGATTTGGCCAAAGTAACAACCAGAAACATTGGAGTATGGTACAGTCTGCGAGAAGAGTTGGAATTACAATGCAACAATTCTCACACTCGTATTTGAAGATTACTACTGGATATAATAGGTTCACAAAGGAGAGAAGCATAACTATGAGAATTATCAATTCTACAACAAGAGGAGCATATCTATAATAGTTGAAAGATTGTCTCTCACAAGACACTACTGCAAAAGGCTCCAACTTGACAAATAGGTCTATCTCCTAAAATCACCATTACCTAGACATATCATATTCTGGTTTGGGAATATTACCAGAGGTGCTCACTAAGCAGAAACACAATGAATTGTAACACATTCTCATTTAGCCGAACAAAATACAGTCCCATCTATATTCTTCATTTACTAATGAAGAAAAGTATGTGCAACCTTGGGCCTAGACACTTAAGTCTGAACAACGAGATCCTCTACCTCACCCAAAACTTGCAACACAAAATGTATGCCATTTCCTAATTCAACAATTTACACAATTTGAAGCGGCTATACTTTGCTATGATTCCGGCTATGAGAAATTAGGTTCTAAACTATCAATAATGTAAACTCATCTATTCCTCATAATTTAGGTTCATTAGATTGGGGTTTAGGGTTCAACACTTCAAAACCATATATACCCAGCTATTTCCGATGAATCCTCGCCTTAACGTCTTATATTAGCCTTATTTTTTGCACAAGCCCGCGTAATCAAACGAAGCAAACACATCACACTGTATGCCACAAAATCAATCTACACAAACATCAGAAAAGGGTTACCTGTTGCAACTTATAGCAATGACGGTTCGAACGATTCCATCCAGCCTCAACTTCTGCTTCCTCCGAGTCACATCCACGGAGATCAAAACCGGTGTCCCGTCCGGATAATCCGTGACGGGCTTCACCAACCGCAGGCCCATTTCGGAAGCCCGAGTTCTGGACAGGCCCGAAGAGACCTTTGCTAAGCCCAGGCTCTCGAGCGTGGTGCAGTACTCAAACGGGAGACGGCGCCGTTGCGTCTGTACAGAATTGCGCCTTCCCACGAGCAGCCCTCGTCGGCGTCGGCGTCTTCAATTTCTTCGTCGCCAAGTTCCCAGTCGTTTTCGGAGAATTCATCGAATTGCGCGGAGAGGTGAGAACTGCTGTTGCTGCCGAAGAATTTTGTGAGAGTTGGTTTTGATGGGGTGAATCGTTTCTTTAGAATTGTGTTGGCGGGGTGATGCGGTATGAAGAGTTTGTGGAGGCTTAGGCGGTGGTGCGAACTGAATTTCAGGGGAGGGAGAGACGGCGAAGGGGCGGTGGAGACGGAAGCGATGGGGCGGAGGAGCATTTCGGCTTGGAGGAGGTGAAGGGTTTAAGGTTGTTTGGGGAAAGATTTCAGTTCATTTGATTGAAGGCGGAATTTTGGCGATGCGACAGATTACAGAATTATCATTTTGGATTGATAAAAAAACCCAACTTCGGCAGTTTTTGGAATTTTTATTTTGGTAAATTTAATTCACAACAATTACTCAATTAATATAGTCTATAGATAATTAGATACTTCCTCAAACTTATTTTTTGTAATTCACCAACGTACCGCAACTACGAACCACTCCACCTAGGTACGTACAGTCTCAATTTACACAAATCAACAAATAGCCAAATTTTACAGTACAAAATCACGAGTCAAAATGAAAGCGAAAGCTGAGGACTCTTCAATCGTCACCAAACTTGGGACGTGGCTTTCGCTAAATTCATCACAAAAGCAAACAATCTTAATCCACCAACAACTAAATTCCATCAAATAGATCTCTATTTCTCGAACCATCCGCGGCGGCTACTTCACAGATGCAAAGTTTTCGTTGAGAATCATGAAACCCTAATTTTTCTTCTAATTCTCGCTCTCGTCTTCTGTTATGCACAATCAAGATCCATCATCCCACGCTCTCAGCCTCAGCCTCAGCCTCAGCCTCAGCCATCTCTCGAAATAAACACAACCCAGGTTTCGAATTCGTGGTTTTTTGTTTGCCGGGATGTGCGAAATTTCACTTTCCCGATAGTTTTTTGTTTTGAAACCTAAATGTTAATGGGTGTTTACAGAATGCGGGAAGCTGTTCATTTACTGTAAGAATTAGGACCAGTTGCTCGTCTACTCGATTCACACGCGATCACATCAGCCTTGCCTTCGGCGATGCCTATGGGAATCAGGTACTGATTTCTGCTTCTAATATTTATTTGATAATTATATCTTCTAATTCGTATTGATGAATTTATATATTAAAGCGATTTATTGGGTTTTTTAGAATGACATTTTACACTAGTTTCTTTCCAGCATTATCCCTAGAAATTTGATTTATGAATTGGGAGAAATTAGTATTGCCATGTAATTTGAACTTGGTTCTTGAGAGCTGATATCAATTAGCTCAGATTAGTCGGAAATTCTTTGTGCTTTCATGGAAAAATGTGGATTTTCCGGCAGTTAATTCGTATTAATAATCTGTTTCAAGTAAATGTGTGTTTGCATGATTTACTGCCAGTTGATCACATATAAAGTGAGTGTTTAATGGTTTATGAACTTGTGCTTTTCCTGTAATACTAAGATTGCTATTTCATGTCTATTTGTTTTGTTGACATCACGAACCAAATTGCACATATTAATTAGCATATTTAAAGCAATTTAATAGGTTTTTGCCTGCCTTTTGTTAATGCAGATAGTATATGGCTGTGTTGTTTCAGGTTCAGCCTTCCTCATTAGATCCTACATTTTGTATGTTACTTTTTTGCATATCACAATTAGCACACATCCATATTAAGTCTAGGCCATTTTAGTTCTTTGTTTTAACATAAAGCTTATAAAGAACCAAAATGTAGTGTTATCTGTTGAAGAACCAAAGACAAAGTTGGTTAGATTTTAAACTTAAGGTTCTCTTAGGGTCCTGCTCTGACCCTTGAACTACTATAGGTGTATGCTCCACATCTAGATGATTCGTCTTCAAGGGTGTTTGAGAGCTGCTCTACTGATACGTTTCAAATCAGTGGACCGTGTACATACCCGATATGCTACTTGTACCTCTATAGAAGTGGCTATGATGGATGGATCCCATATGATGTAACAGTCCAGGGGTATAATGCTAAGCCCTCTACTTTCTACTACAACGTAAATATACCCTCGGATATTTGGTACGGGTTTAATTACTGTTCCGGCACCAGAGCCACTTCATCTGCAACGAAGTAAACCTTGTTTTAAGTTGATGGTTGTATACCACGTCTAGAATAAGATAGGATGTTGATGATAATCACTTCTTTGTTGAGCAGACCAACTTCTTCTATCTGAATACCAACTTTGTTGATCTATTTTTATGTCTTCTTCTTTACCTGACTTGTATATTTGATACTGCATGACATTAATAGAAGACATCCTAAATAACAAAGATATTGCATAAAATAATTTCAATTATTAATTTTAATCTTGCAAGTATTTATGCATGGAGGAGAAGTGCATGCTTCATTTATAGTTCCCTAAAAAGTAAAAACTCATAAACATGTTTGGTTCATTCATTTTCAATGTTTACTGAATTTTTTTATCCAATGATATATAATTATATATCATCATTGCATCTACCCATCACTTAAATATTCATTTCTTCACACAAACCACAAGAAATAATGTCTCTTTATATTAACCACAAATCCAAAGTTGATTTCTCTGTAAATAAAACGAAATGAAACAGCCAAACATATTTTCAATTTTGCAATCTACAACTCTATATCAAAACCGTAATCACACAAAAATAATAAATTAAAAAAATCAACAGTATACTTCGCAAACTGCATGAAATTGGAAATATGAAATGAAAATGAAACCAAATATCCCCTAAATCTCCAAGAAATTAAGCGATCAATTTACGAAAACAGAGTTTTAGACTTTCAATCTTTTAACCTGAAAGATTAAGATCCATAACAATATTGATTTATATATTGTGGTGAAAGTGTGCATACCATCAAATACACATTTTCATCGCATCACTACTAAGAACTTGCGAAACTTTTCATACTTACTGTTACATTTTCTGTATATCCTCTCTCTCTCTCTCTCTGAATGAGATCAAGCTGAAGAAAGAGGGGGCAGGGCCTTTGCTTTCTCCCTGAGAATGAATTTCTGAATCTTACCCGTTGAGGTCTTTGGTAAATCCTCAAAAATGACACTCTTTGGCGCCATATAATGAGGCAAGCGTTCTCTGCAGAACTCCATTATCTCCTCACAACTAACCTCAAACCCATCCTTCAACTTCACAAAGGCGCAGGGCGTCTGCCCCCAGTGATCATCCGGTCTCGCCACCACCGCAGCTTCAAGAACTGCTGGATGTCGGTACAGCACCGTCTCAACCTCCACGGTGCTGATGTTCTCGCCACCGGAGATCACCACGTCCTTCAACCTGTCCTTCACCTCTATGTAGCCGTCATTGTGCTTCACAGCAAGATCGCCACTTCTGAACCACCCCCCAGCAAAAGCTTCCTCCGTGGCCTTCACATCTTTGAGGTATCCACTCATCACAGTGTTGCCTCTAAACATGATCTCACCCATTGTTGCGCCATCCGCATGTACACTCTCCATCGTCACCGGATCCCTCACATCGACTTCCTCGAGGGCGTAATGCTCCACTCCCTGTCTTGCTTTGAGCCGGTACTGCTCCTCGCAAGGCAGCAAGTCCCACTCGGGCTTCCACAGACACGACGTGCCCGGGCCGTAAGTTTCTGTTAGACCATACAAGTGCGACACTCTGAATCCGAGCTCCTCAATCCTCTCTAGGATCGAGGGCGGTGGTGGTGAGCCGCCGGTCATGATCTCGACCTTGTGAGGCAGCGGTTTTTTATCATTGCAATTTATGATCATGTTCAAGACCGTTGGAGCCCCTCCCATGTGAGTGACCTCTTTCGCTGCAATGGTGTCGAATATCTCTTTAGGGGAGACACGCCGTAGGCAGATGTTGGTGCCACCCACTGCTGCCAGCCCCAAATGAGGCACCACCCGTTGCAGTGGAACATCGGCACTGTCCAGAGGTAGACCGGCATCGAGCTCATCCCATGAACCGACAGCGTCGCTAGGGTGTTCAGATACGCTCCTCTGTGGTTATAGACGACCCCTTTCGGGCGCGACGTTGTGCCAGATGTGTAGTTCACGCTGATTGGATCCCATTCGGTTCTAGGCCGCTTGGGGTTGTACCCAGCGTCTCCCCCGGCCAGGAGAGTTTCGTAGTCATGAGTGTCGGGGACGGAGGGGGAGGGAGATTGGGTGGTGTTGGGGTCGGGAATCAAGACGAGGTGTGGGGGTTTGAGTTTGTCTTTTGCTAGAAGATCGAATGCGCTCTGTGCGATGTGGAGCAGCTGGTGATCAACGAAGATGATCTTGGCTTCGGAGTGGCGGAGCAGGATCGAGATCATGGATGAATCGTGGCGCGTGTTTAATGTGCAGATGACTGCTCCCGCCATGGGCACTGCGAAATGCAGCTCTTGCATTGCAGGTACGTTAGGGGCCAGGATCGCTATCTGTTCATAACAACAGCATAAGCCAAACTAACAGAGTAGAGACTAACATTTTTGGTAAAGTTTGCTTGTATACTGATGAATTTGTTTCGCAGATGATAATGCATAGATAGAAACACGAAATTTCCATTTGGAAAGAGGCAAAATCATCATCTAAATCCCCAAAACCCTATATGACCGAGGCTGAAGTTGGATCCCAAATTTTCCCAAATTAGGTTAAGATAATTACTAACCACATCGCCGCGGGAAACGCCCAAGCGGGTGAGAGCAGAAGCCAGCTTTACACACCTCAAATGAGTCTGTTTCCAAGTGAATTCAGCAGAACCATAGACAACTGAAGTTCGATCTCGGTAAACCTTGGCAGCTCTCTCCAGAAAGCTCACCGGCGATAGCGCCACGTAATTCGCCGGCGACCTCACCACACCCTCCATTGACTTCCACGACCAATCTTCATGATTTTCTTGTAATTCGCAAAAACTCCTCCAGATTTCTGTACGGCGGATTTCCTTGGCGCCATTGAAGAGCCACCTGGCGCAGACTGAACTCCGCCGCATGAAAAAGTGGTTCATGGTCGGACGGAAAAAGAGGAATTTAATCAGCATTATTTGGGGGAAATTAGAATAAAAAATGCGGATGGCATGGCTTTGAAAAAGGAGCAGACTAATGGAATGGATAAGCAAAAGTCATGACATGACATTTAGATGGTGACTCGTGATAAAGATAACTTTTGTACGCTTCTTTTGTCTGATTAGAGCCCTCGTGCATCCAATAGGCAATAACTATTGATCTTGTATGGGTTCAGTGGTAGAATAATTAATCTTTAAAGGCGTCAAAGATCAATTCAATTCTTGTGTGCGCCTCTTTAAAATTTATGTATTAAATTACCAAAAAAACAAAAAACTATTGACCGTTGTTTTATTTTATTTTTAACCTCACTATAGAATATTATTAATGCATAATTAATAGTTCACGTATATGTATTATGTACTCAATATGAGTAGAATAAACACTTCCGATATGGCATTTGTTATTGATGCTGCAAATACATTATACAAGATAACAATCATTATTCAGTAATATATATTTATACATTTATAACTTCCTCTTCTCATTATTTTATTTTTTTTACCCACCAAAAAAAAACTTATTCTTCTCAAACTATTAAATACTCCATCTGTCCTCCAATTTACTTCCTCAAAAGTTTTTGACATAAGTTTTAATAAAAATTGTTGAATATATTGTGAGTGGAATATGAGTTTTACAAAAGAATAGAATTAAGTTAATTAATAATGGATCATGAGTAGTAAAAGATGTAAATAATTAGTGGTGTTGAGTGTAAAAATGAGGGAATATGGTGAGTCACAAGTAGTAAAAGATATAAATAAAGAGTACCGTTGGGGATAATAAATAAAAAGTATTTTGTGGAATAGTTTCTATAAATGGAATATGAAGAAGTTTGAGGATCGTATCAAAAACGAAAATTATTAATAAAATTGGGGAATAGGGGAGTATTATTTTAGAGGAAAAGATAAGAAACGTAATACTGGGCGACTTAGTATTCGTGGAAATGTCCATACTTCTATGTATTTGATGATGTCACTTGAATCATCATAAATTCAAAAGAGAATAGCATTAGTACATTATATTATACAGTATACTTGAAGGAGCTTAAACCGAATGTGGGTAACATATTAAATTCTATATATTTATGTATATAGGGGCGGGATGGAAACCAAAGTTACGCGTCAACTATTTCAAGTTCATGAGAATTTTATATTTGGAAAAGGGTACTCTCTCTATCCCCTCTAAATCCCTCTAAATGACTCGTATATTCTTTTTTTTTGAATTATCTTATTTTAAGTGGTCCATATAAAAAAATGAATCATTTTTACATATGAAAATACCTCGAAATTCATGAATCATATTATTTTACACACAAAATACAATCTTCTTTAATTTACGTGTCCCAAAACAATGAGCCGCTTAAAACGGATCATAGATAGTATTATATTTTGAGTTCGAGATATAGAAAAACTCCAGTTCCACTTTATCGATTTAATTTGCCTACGTACGCTCCTGATCTCCATGGAGGGACATCAAAACTATAGTTTTTCCTCTAAATAAAAGAATAAAATGACTAACTAACCTGTTTTTATTTAGTTATTTGCATCCACTACTCGTAGAAACAAACATGACTCGAATCAATTATTCTTGGTTATACTAGGCTGCCCATTAAAATCAATTTTTTTGCTTGAATTTTACCGTCACAGACCACGTCTAAAACTAGCTTCTTTCTTTTAATTAATCCACAATTGTCGAAAATTGACGTAATACATGACTAGCGAAAATCACATGCAAACCGAATTGAATTTTACGCAGTGACGGAGCCAGATACATTTTTCTGGGGCCCAAATATTTATAAATTTGAGAAGTTATAAGTGTAATTTTAAAAATAAAATTTAAAACTAATTATAATAATTTTAATAATAGTTTAATATTATTTGAATTACATGACAATGTTAAAAAAACAAAAAAACGCGATCATCTCGTGATGTGAACCAAAAGAGCAAATCCAATGTATAGTGTCATTTTGATATGGATTTTGCATTGAAATGATGCATTTTCGCACTCGTATGAAATTTGATGCAAGTGAATAGCTTTACATAAAATGTGTATGATTGAAATAAAATATGATGAAAACTATATAATATTTAAAATTTCAAGGTAGTTTAGAGTTGGACTAAAATGATACTTATTTGACATAATGTTGGATAAAGAATGGTAAATTTTATTCTTAGACTTTCGAAAAAAGAACTTGTGATAATAAAGATGTGATCAACACTTATGTTTCTAAAATATTAAACCCAGTTATATTTTGATTTCTCTATCATTAGCAACATCTTTAGGGCTTAAAATGAGAATTCAAACAACATGGATGTCTTCAACTATCGCTGCTGTTAGAATAAGTTTATCATAATCTTTTTAAAATTTTGATTGATCATATTAATTCACATATAAAGCTTCATTATTTGCATATATATTTTAATTTATCAACATAATATAAATTAGATTTAAAAAATAAGAGCACAAAAAAAGGAGAAAGATTTTAAAAATTGGATAAATTAAATAAAAAGAAGATAATAAATTAATGGGAGAGAGAAAAAAAATACTACCTCCTATTTTTATTATATATCGTTTTATGCTTTTGCACATAGATTAATAAAAAAATTGTAACCAAGTTAACCTTAATCAATGATAATTAATCGTTAATGAAATAATTATTATTTAGTTGAATACATGAAAAATGGGATTTGAAACAGATGATGAGAATCAATCAATGAAAGATGAGAATCAATTACTCCAATTAATGATGACAATTTTGGTGCTTCATTCTAAAACGTCAAATAAATTTTAAATAAGGAAATTTATATAAGGACATATAATAAAAATAGGTGGGAGTATAACTAAAAACATAGTATATAATGGGAAAGATAAAAGAAACATAAATAAGGAAATTTATATAACGACATCGACATATAATAAAAATAGGTGGGAGTATAACTAAAAACATAGTATATAATGGGAAAGATAAAAGAAACATAAATAAGGAAATTTATATAACGACATATAATAAAAATAGGTGGGAGTATAACTAAAAACATAGTATATAATGGGAAAGATAAAAGAAACATAAATAAGGAAATTTATATAACGACATATAATAAAAATAGGTGGGAGTATAACTAAAAACATAGTATATAATGGGAAAGATAAAAGAAACATAACTAAAAAACATGGCATTCGCCCCTATTGAGAATCGAACTCGAATTAGTGTACAGAAAGTTGTGCAACTTAGCCAACTAGGTTAGATAAGATCTTTGTATTATTTATATAGCTTAGAATACTAGTATGTTTTTTTCCAAAAAGTTGGGGGGCCATGGGCCCCAGGCCCCAACGTTGCTCCGTTCCTATTATACATAACAAGTATCTGAAGTAATTGATTAGCAGAGTGTTCTTGAAGAATATGCTAATTACACCTCTATTTTCTACGTTTCGAACATCTAAATCTCGACGGCATGACTAGCTGGTTTTATTCTGCTATCGTCATCCCTTCTCAATGGATGTGCGTCATGAGATTGCTAAAGTATCAATAAAAATCGCTAATTGATGTAATAAAAAAAGAAAATGTCACAGCCAAAGGAATTACATTATACGTAACACTATTTGATTCGATCAGTTAGTAGATTGTTCTTGAAGAATTTGCATGTGTTGTTATTAGTGGACTGCCTATTTAGACGCGTGTACCAATTAATCTCAACTCTTATTTTAAATTTATCAACTTTTAATCAATTGAGCTAATCTTGTATGGATAGTTGTTAAGGACTGCTACCGCCACCACTCCGTCCAATTAGTATAATATTATCCGCTTTGGGCCAAAAGTCCGGACAGATTTGTTTTTGGGTTCAACCACCCAAAAGGCTTCATACTAATTGGGATGGGTTTCTTAATATATAGAGGGCAACTCTTCCTTCTATCTTCGATGTGGGAATTGGGTTTGCACACACCCAACAATCCTTCCCCTCAAACCAAGGACTACATCATTGTCCTCCCCTCGAACGATAATCCGTACATCTTGCACCGTCGTTACCACCACGAGACTCGCCGTCTGACCACTCTTGCAGGAAGACTTTCGACACAAAGCACCACCGGATTCAATCGTGAGTTCACTGGGGGTACTCCTCCACATCGGAACGCAGCCTCGTCCCGTCCACGTATTGGGCCCAGCCGAACCATCGGTTCTGATACCACTGTTGGGGACTGCTACCGCCACCACTCCGTCCAATTAGTATGATATTGTCCGTTTTGGACCAAAAGCCCGCACGGATTTGTTTTTGGACTCAACTAAGGGTGGCTAACCGGGTTTCGGGTAGTCGGATACCCGATACCCGACCCGAAATTTATCGGTATTGGTGCCGATTACCAAAATCGGGCATGCGGGTCGGTCGGGTATTATATATTATATTGTCGGTGTCGGGTATACCGTCGGTATCGGGTATACCGAATACCCAATATTTAATATAATTCATTTTATATATATATATATATATATATATATATATATATATATATATATATATATATATATATATTAAACAAGACCTTTAATAAAAAATTATTGAATCTGCGCCAAGGGATTCGATCCGAGACCTAGCGCATTGTAAAGCGCAAGTCCGCTTTGCAACCAACGACCACGTTGCCATTTTATATATCAAAGGTTAATTTTATAAATAAAGGGTATTAGGGTATCGAATACCGACTCGAACCCGAGTCGGTGATGGATACCCGATTAAAAAATCGGTCGGGATCGGGTTTTATTTTCTTTGTAAAATCGGGTCGGTACCGATTTTTTCGGTAGGGTACCCGACCCGACCCGATTAGCCACCCCTAGACTCAACCACCCAAAGCGCCATCTTAATTAGGGTGAGTTTCTTAATATATAGAAGATAATTTTTCCTTCTATTTCGATGTGGGATTGGATTGCACCACACCCAACAATAGTTATATTCTATGTTTCATATTCTATGTTTCGGTATCTATATTGGTTGCAACAAATTAATTAAAAATCTCGATTTGTTACAATGATGTCTAATCAATGGTTTTGAAATATCCAAAACGACCATTACATGTACATTTCCAATTCACAAAACTAAATTGATTCGAACAGAAGGGGAAAAAGGAATTCAAATTTAACAATTATTGGAGGCAGTAGCCAGTAGTTGAGGATTAATTTCGAGGTTCCTACAACATTCAAAATCTTGAAGCACAATCAACGTATTCGAACGCATTGTTCTCTTCGTGCATGTGTTTGCATGTGATCCCAAAAAGTCAAAGCCTGACCAAAAATTAGCTACGTACGTTGACATTTTTGGCTGTTTACGTAAGTACGGAGAAATTTGAATTTACGTTGTACTTTCACTCATCCATCAATATATGTTTATTACTTAGTTAATTACGTTTAAGAAATAATAATAAAAAAATATAAGCTTGTATTTTTCATTTTTGGAACATACATACCCTCAATCTAATATTTATTTATAAAAAACACTACACATAACCTATCTTTATATTCTCGCTACTTATTAATATATTCATTTATTATTTTCACTTATTTTACAGTTATTATAATTTATTAAAATACGTGTCATGAAAAACAATGCAAGATTTTAATTAACGAGTAGAGTATGAAATTATAGGAAGATATCCCATGCACTCGCCAGCCGTGCTAGTTCTATGAGTTGTGTAATGATTTGGAAGTCTGGCTTCCCAGCATGGCTACGTACTAGACATCATACACAATTATTTGATTGATTAATGAAAGTTCTCTTTTTCCTTTAAAAAAGAAGGGAATTGGTATGTTTTGTTTTTTAAGAAACAAGAAAAGGGTTAAATAATCACGTAATGTCGAAGGCACGCTAATCAATTTCTTGAAGAAATCAATCATAATCCTCTCTATAAGAGTGTTTAATTTCTGCATCAACAATCATAACAAAATTGTACCCAAAAAAGTCGTCGTTTTTGAAGCTATCCGTCCCTGCTATAATGGTGAGCTCTATTCTCTCACACTGTTTCTAACACACACACACACACACTAATTAAAATAGTTTGTGTGCAGGATTATCATGTCACCATATTCTTGTTATTATCTTGCATTGCTTCTTGTGCACTTGGAGCAACGAATATTTTCAACGTTTTGAGTTACGGAGCTGTTGGAAATGGAAGAGCCGATGATTCGCCAGTAATTCAAGCAAACACACACACACACTTAAATATTACGTTTACAACTTTTATATTAAATATCACACTTATGAAATTATTTGAAGTATGTAATTTATAATATTGTTATTTAAAAAATTTCAGGCATTTTTGAAGGCATGGAACGCAGCCTGCCAAATGCAGGGTAAATCGGGTAGTGTCCCTGTAGTTTATGTACCTGCAAAGAAGACCTTTCTTTTGGACCCTTTGACTTTCAAGGGCCCATGCAAGTCTGCTCGTATTTATATGCTGGTATGCTATATATATTGTCCTTTCTCTTAACTCCTTATGCAATTTAAATAAAAAAAAAAAAAAAAAAAAAAAGTATTGACATCTCTAACTTAAAATGACTTCTATTCTTATGTCTATTACATCGCCAATGCTACATGCATGTGCAATATATATAATATATGCACGATATAGAATATAGATAATAGATAATCTTGTATATTCAAGACGATCGACGTGAAAATAGTCCACGAATAAGTAGTGATTAACATTTTGTTCCAACTTTGTTTGGCTACTCCATGTATTGTCATAATATTGATCATGTAATGCTCCACAAATCCTCTATATGTTGTCTGATTATTACTTTGAGCAATTATAAAATAAACTTTTTAAAGTCCTTTCTTCAAGGCTTTCTTGCTTCAGTGACATGCTAATGCCAACACATCAGACAAACATATGGGAATCAACCGTTTTTCGAGATTAATAAATTAATATCTAATAATTTTTATACAAAATAAATATTTGAACATGCAGGTGTCTGGAAATATTGTAGCGCCGGTAAAGAAGGCATGGAGTGGGAAACAAGTAGAAGGATGGATCATATTTACTAGCGTGAATGGACTTGTTATAAAAGGAAAAGGCGTTTTTGATGGAAAAGGTGCTTCTTGGTGGCCTTCTAGACCTTGCTACAATGATCCAGCAAATGTAATTAACTTAATTAATTACTTTCCTATATATATATACACATATAATTTCAAGATTTCCTAATACTTTCTTGCGATTTCAAGAACATCCTATCGCTCATTTACACTTAATTAATTAGGATGGAGTTTAATTACGTTAATGTTTCAATTCGCAGGGTGTTTTCTGCAAGGGACCAACTGTAAGAGAATCTTAATTAATTTTTATCTTTCATAATTGTACTATGTATTAAATTCTTTGCAAATGTATGTGTATTTTGTTGGTTAAGGGAATGCTATTCCGGAGATGTCACGGGCTACGCCTAGATGGATTTACAAAAATTAATGGCCCCGGTAGCCATATGGTAATTATGTCGACTAATGACGTCGTTGTCTCTAATCTCGTTATAATCGCACCCGGAGATAGCCCTAATACGGATGCAATCGACATTTCCGGCTCAACTAAAGTACAGATTAGAAATTCTTTCATTGCAACAGGTTCTTAATTACCCTTTTTTTTTTCTTTTTTTTTATCAATTAATACAGAAATTTTAAAGGCTGTGTCACGGTGGACTCGAACCCGAGACCTTTGACCTCGGGCATTAACCACTCTACCACTAAGCCAACACACACACAAATTACCCTTCTTTTACTACCTTCATTACGCCTAGATGGATTTTAATTAAACAAGTTATAATCAGTTTGTTAATTTATATATTCTACATTGATAACAAATTAATTAATATAATGTAGGTGATGACTGCATTGCTATAACTGCGGGATCTTCTAATATTGATATTAGTGGAATAACATGCGGGCCGGGTCATGGCATCAGGTCAGTTTTCTTAATTATTTCTTTAATATATTTCAATATATTTATGTGTGTATATTGGATGCTATAATAAAACTGAAAATGAAATCAAAATCTACTAATTAGAAATATCTCTTGGTACGTGCAAATGCATGTAATCTTCGTTAGTTTAAGTAAAAAATATGCATTTTCCTTAATGTATCAGCATTGGATCCTTGGGAGGTGGAGGTTTTGATGTGGTTGAGAACGTACGCGTCCGAAATTGTACCCTCAAAAATACTATCACTGGAGTAAGAATTAAGACTGTTCAGGTACAAGTAAAATGCAATTGCTTTAATTACATTATGTTAATTAATGTTGCATTAATTAATCTATGCTACATTAACTACTTGAGTGCAGGAGGCAAAGGATATGCAAGAAATATATCATTTCAAAGAATAAAGTTTGAGGCTGTGGATAATCCCATTCAAATCGAACAATTTTATTGCCCTCTTCAACAGAATTGCGGAAGTGATGTACGTATAATTTGCATTTTGCATTTTTGTTTTTTAAAGAGGATCAATAATGGTTCCTCATTTCCCCTATACTTTTGATTATTTTAGTATTTGTGTCATTTAATTTATTTATTTTTAAAATCATTTTGTTTATCCGAATCGAAGTACAAACTAACTTTAATTCCTATAAGAGAGCATTATTAAGGACTCAATTTTCACGAATAAAAGTTTAAATAGATTTCTTTTCCCTCATAAAATGGCTGCAGTGACTAGAGCTGACAAAATAAATTGGTATGGTGAGCTAGCCGGCTTGGCCATAAGGATTTTAGGCCCGATGATAGGTTGAGCTAGCCCTGTCCAAAATGATTAAAAGATTGATGGGTTCAAGCCATTCGACTCAATCCGAAAATTTTCACTACAAACTATATTTTCAATTAAGTTGGGTTCCATTATTTTTAGTCTAAGAGATTTTCTGTCTGACCCGACATGGCTCGAGTTTTGGGAAAAAAAAAGTCAAACGGATTTGGGTCGGCTTGTCCTTTACCACCTCTGTTAATGATGACCCTTGCGCTTATCCTAAAACTATGAAATATTTGACTACAGTCCCTAGCGATCTCCTCCTAAGTTTGAGCTAGTAACACGAGAAATAAAAAACTAACATCTTATGTTGAAAATTAAGAGTTCATTTCTAGAACCTTAATTCATTTGTAAGGCCTTTTCAAACAAAACCTAATAGATTAGCAGCTTCAATATGTATATTTTGCCTGATTTTTGTAAAATATGCATAGCATCATATATAAATTCTTACAATTAAATCATCTAAATTTAGTTTGCTCGATCATCTTATGCATTTTACATATTTCTTAGTCATCTTATGTTGAATTTTTCATGGATACAAAGTTTGAATTTTCATATATGTTTTGAAACTTGTGCAGACATCAGCAGTGGCCATAAGCGATGTAACGTTCAGTGCAATAAGTGGCACATCGATTGCAGAAAATGTGATTAGTTTGAAATGCAGCCAAAGAAATCCATGCAAGAATATCCGATTAGATCGAGTATACATAAAACCGACTGATCCCAAAAAGAAGGTTTCTGCAGTTTGTGTCAATGCTCACGGAACAGCCACTCACACAAAACCAGCTGTCAACTGCCTTTTGCCTTAGAACAACTTATTTTTCATTGTTGTCTAAAAACTACCAAATCTAATAACTTTTAACCAATTAAACTAACTTTTAACCAATTAAACTAAATCCGTGAAACATGTTTATATTGGTTCTGGATAAATAAACGGTGATTTAAATTAGTCTCCATCCTGCGCTTACATTTGCAATTATGTCATTTTGATTGTTATGAATTTCTCGTGTTGCTTTTTTTTTAGATATTTATATTTGGTTTAGAACTGTTTATGGAAAAGTAATAATTTGCAAATGTTTTGGCATTGATGTCATGAGGGATATGGATGTCAACGGGCGGGCTTTATCCGGACCAGAATCAATAAATTAGTATTGGTTCTGGTTCTGGAACCGATCCAGTAAACATCGGATCCGGACTGGATCCGGACAATCAAGTTATGGTTCCGGATCGGGTATTACCCATTGCTAATTGGTTACCCGTTGGGCTGCTACATCCAAATCCCCAAAATTTTCATGATGTACATCCAGATTCAAATTACTCACAATATTACCTTCGTTTACATTTCACGGCATAAGTTACTGTTTTTTAAAATCGTATCAAATAGACTTATATTTAACGCCTGGGTATCAATCTACGACTAGAATAATATATTTGGTCTTCTTAAAGAGATATTACAATAATGTAAATCTTATTCTTTTCCTCGAGGGATGTTACTAATTTTTTATTTGTGATAGTTCATTTTGTTCGACAATTGACTTTCTTCTTGCAATATTGGAATTTTGTTATTATCGTCTTATTTACACGGAATACATATAATAGTAATGGTCCTCGTACCAGAGTTTTATATGTTATTTGTATATAATATAATTAGTATATTTGTTATCATGCATCAAAAGTTAATAAAAAGTAAAATTTAATCATAAATGTTAGAATTTTCATATGTATTTATAAAACATTTATAGTAGAATAATGGCTAAAATCTGAAACTTTTGGAGCATTTATTTATATTATATGTTTATTTATGTAATTGGACATAATATCAAAGTATACTATAAATAAAATCAAAAAATTACAAAACATATTGCGCTTGAATTTTATAAATGATGCAAGACTTTTTTATATGTACTGTCAACACTATCCTTATCCAAAATTAAGATTTTCGAACCACTAGAAGTAGCAACATACAACTGATCATTTGTAAAAGTAGATTTTGACAAAAGAAAAAGAAAAAAAACATTTGAAAAAGTTTGATCATTTGAAAATATAAATATCATGCATCTTCAATTCTATTATTTATTTTTATTATATTTGCTTTGTTGTAAATATCTTTTTAACATTTGGTTTTGCTGCATAGATCAAATGATATAGATAATAGAATCACATCACAATGGTAGATCTACTATCCAGACAAAGAACTTGTATCAAATAAATATGAACATGTAATTCTTTTACTGTTTCGTTTTTTATTAACTGTAGTTTTACAAACTATTAACAGATTTGAAATTTTATTTGTAATTTTTTTACCAAGCTAATATATATTATGTAAAAAAAAAAAAAAAAACTGACCGGGTCGGACCGGAACCGAACAAAATGGGCCGGGTCTGAACTGGTCCAGGTCCAAGCGGTTCTAGAACCAGAACCGGAACCGTTGCTTTAAAATTTAATGGGCTTTGAACGGTTCCGGATCGGTCCGGGTAAAGACCACCCGTTGACATCCCTAATGAGGGATACCGGTGCTGCACCAAGGCAATGCGCTACGAATATTTTACACACAATAACCAAGAAGGCCAATTTTCGTTACGATCAATAGTTTTAGCTAAACTAGCCAACATGAGATGCCTGATTAGCGTCACGGCGCATGCGGTGTTGGAAATCATACAGATTTGAAAATAATTTTGGAATTATGTGGAAATTAAGATACAAATGATGATAATTATCATCACATATCATATGAAAAAATGTAAAACTTCAGTGAGAAATTAGTTCATATACTAATGAGTAAAAATAGATGCAATAGGTACCTTATGTTTCTATGACAAAAATCCAAGCTTAATGAATCAATGATGTGAGATAATATTCCTAATAACTACTGCAACATTTTCAGTCTTCTTACCTACAATAAAGTTCCAGTCATGGAATTTTCTCGCAACTGCAAAATTCAGAAACTGAAGCTCCTTTTAAGTTCAAAGCTCCAGTTTGCATGGCACGATTTGAAATAAGTAAATACCTTCTCATTGGCTTGTCTTGTATGTGCATAAATGGATACACAACAGTAGGGCAAAAGCAATGTTGTGCAGCTTCATTCCAGCAACGAAAAATGGCCGAGTGGTCCATGTAACAAGGCAGAAGAATGGAGGAACGGCAACAATAAAACAACAGAGCTCAATCCCAGTGGAATAACTCAACACCACAGATGTTACTGCTCGATAATCGTACATCATTAACATTTTAGTGAGGCATGACCAGTCTCTCCCAAATGCTTGTGAAGTTTATTCCTGTACCAGGGGTGGTTGGGAGGATTAGTAGAGGTACTAAGAGAAGCAAAACAGGAGGAATTATGAAAGAAAGAGGACACTACTTGGATTCAAATTCTTCTCCACACTTGTCACATATGTTATCAGGACCTCTTGTAGAAACCTGAATATCAAGAAACTCACAGATGAAATATGCTGAATAGTGAATATCCCTATATTAATTTATTACAGTAAAAAAAACCCTTTATTGAAGAGGGTGAGGGGTGGGGCTCATGAGCCAATACAATCCATGGAGCTGGGATGCCATTAGGATTAGCCTGGTAACAAGCCCATGTTTTAGGTTGAGTGTTTACACTCAGTTCCTATGATTCTTTTTTATTTTTAAGGTAAAATTCCTATGATTTTTAAGCATAAGATCAATGAAAATGTTGATTACACGATACACGAACAATAGACATCCAATAGTGCAGAAAAGAAAGCATGTCACTTTCTAATCTTAGCATATCTGTCACATAAGATATTGAAATGTGTCTGTAGCAATACAAGTTAAGACAGAGTACCTTCTGTTTTCTTCCTTTGGATGCAACCTTCGACTTTGAAGCATTTTCTTTCTTTGCTGTAAATTTCTTGCTTACAGCTTGCTCAGCATGCTTATGATCCTTTTCCCTTACATCATCCGCTGTCCTATTAGTCTCAGATTCAGATAAAGGTTGGGAAATTGACTCCACAGTATCATCACACTCTTCAGAATCCTCAACTTTATCTTTTCTCTCTGCAGTGGTAGCTTTCGCTGGTTCTGCTTCTTCTTGTCTTCTACCTCTTCGCCTCCTGCGTCCCCTGTTACTTCGTGAACCTTTTGTGTCATTATAGTCCATGAATTCCAATTCATCACCATCAGACTCCATCTGAGCTTTGGTAGCTGGAGCCCTAGGATGATTTCTTGCTTTGTTCCTACTCCTATGCCCCGACAACATAGCTTCAAGGATACTCGCCTCATCACCATCACCATCATCATCATTGTCGTCATCATCTTTATCGTCTGGTCCCATCCCTTCTGCCACTCCATTCCTTCCACTGAAATCTTTAGGATCCTCAAACTCTATATCATCACTATCATCTTCTTGAATACCAAGCCCTCCCTCAAATTGCTCTTGTAATTTACTTACTCCATCATCTGCTGACAAGTAACAAATGTCACTTCCATCAGCCTCTTCCACTTTGTCTTCACGTTCTATATCCTCTTCACGGAATGCTTGACGCAGTTCTGCCACCTTCTCTTTGTGCTTTTTAGACTGCTCGTGATTCTTCCATTGTTTATCACTCCTGAACTTCTTGCTACATGCTACACAGTAGAATTCGTTTTTCTTTTCCTCCGAGGCATCTTCGCTCTCATCCTCCTCAACCTCCTCTACTTTAGCCCACTCGGGGTCCTCATAATTCCTAGCCTTCTCTGCTCTCTGTCTCTCCAGCTCTTTCTTCCTCTGCTTCTCCTCCTCTCTCTTTCTCTCCATCTCCTCATTCCTCTTTATTTGCATATCAATCACTCTTTTATCCCTCTTCTTCACAAACTCAGCTAGTCCCCTAACTGTTTCGTTATACTCTCTTCTCGCCTTTTTCCTCAACTTCTTGTTCTCCTCTTCCATTAACCTCCTTGACTTCCTGTTTGGTCCAGCCATAGCATCATATTGATCTGCCCAAAAGAATTCCAGTATCGTTGTAAACCCTAACCAGTAACTATAAAATGCTGTCACCTGCATAAAAATTACTTTTGAAGTCAATCATGATATCCAATCCAATCAATCCAATCATAAAATTCAAATTCAATTTCAAATTCACTAAACACATAAACAAGATAAAAAATCAACAGTAACAGAAACGATTACCTGAACATAGGGACTCTCCAAATTGCCCATGACCGGAGCTTCCTTGGGCAGCGGCAGCCCCAATTTCTTCGCGAAATTCAACTCATTCGCGTAAATCTTCTCGAACAGATCCCTATAAACCTTGTAAAACCCCCTTCCGGAGTCGGAGTATCCAGAGTAGACTGAATTTGAGAAGAAGGAGAACAAATCGGGCACGAAACCCGAGGAGCCGCCTGCTGCGGCGGCGGGCGTGGAGGAGGAGGAGAAGAGGATCTGATTGCGGTGCGAATCGTACCAGGCGCGCTCGCGGTCGTCGGAGAGGACCTCGTAGGCGTTGACGAGCTCCTGGAAGGCGGCGGTGGCGTCGGC
Organism: Salvia rosmarinus; assembly: GCA_036937905.1. NCBI lineage: Eukaryota > Viridiplantae > Streptophyta > Magnoliopsida > Lamiales > Lamiaceae > Salvia > Salvia rosmarinus. Next base: position 69,630,618 of record CM072823.1, read on the forward strand.
CTCGGGGAGGCCGCTCCTGACGAGCTTGTCCGGGTGGCGCTGGAGGGCGAGGCGCCTGTACGCGGACCGGATTTCGTCGGCGGAGCAGTCGCGGCTGAGGCCGAGGACTTCGTATAAGCACCGCTTCTCCGAGGAGGACGCCATTTGGCGACGGTGCGGTGTCGGGTTTCTTTCTCTCTCGGCGTATGTTAGGGTTGGCGTGGGGTGTCGGAGAATTCAGCTCACACGTGCCAAATAGACCAATATAATTTATTAAAACTTATTTATAGTGAAAAATTAGAATGCAAATCAGAACATTTATATCAGAGCTTATAGAATTGAAATGACCAAATATAGTTTTGCTGTTATTTCTACATTGGAGCAGGATATTTTACATTTGAATTTGGAACAATATATTATGTATTTCTCATGTAATTTTTTACCTTAATTTTTTGTAAATAACAGAACTTCGCTATTGATTATATAAAACATAAAATAATACGTACATAAAATACATCAAAGTTCTACCCAGTCAAAGATTAAGTGAAATGTAAGTGTTAATCTATGATTTATCTTTTAAATATTAAACAAATTTTAGGGTTTTAAGTAAATGAAAGTTAAATAAAAATAGGTTATATTCCTTATAAATACATAAGAATCTAGAAGAATAAAGCCCCAGATTGTGAAAACCATAGGATGACACATACATTTACTAATTTTTTATTTCAAACAATAACTAATTGTTTATTGATATACAGAAAGTTTAATCAGCTTAAACTATACTTGAGGATATATGTATTAACTAAACAAATAATAGACTTGAATAAAAGGATAATAGATAGATAGATATTGTGAATTTTGCTTTTATCGGTGGTGATTAACAAAAATGAAGAATATTAGTGAAAATTATTTGAGCTTCTTTTTCTTTTGTATTTTCTTTCAGAAATTACGTGGTTGGGCTAAGTGAAAATCCAGCAACTTTTACCTAGGCCCACATGTAATAAGGCAATCAAGAACTCAAGATAAATAAAACTAAAATTAATAAGGAATAGTGAATAGAATATATTGAATATCACAGAGGAGCGGAGCGGGAGCTTTTGAAAATTAATATACTATAATTAATCCTTAATTTAACTCTCTGATTATTATAATTAACTAATAAATGTGGACGTCGCACCCAAGGTTTTGTCAAATAAAAAATGTCAAGGTTAGAAATCAGAGCATGCCCTCATGCATGGGATTCACATAGTCTACCAAAGGGTCTAAATAACTTTCTTTACACATATTTACTTTTAATTTATCCATAATTTATGCATAGAAAGTTAGCTTATAATTTCTCTTATTTTCTTAAAAATGTGAGCGTACATGTACTACATTTATTCTTGATCCCTTGGACATATAAGAATTCCGAATCGAATCTCTTTAGAAAGAAGATCTTTTGTCTCATGATAGCCCCCTTTGTTCTAACTTAGAAAGTACCCATAGATACTATCAAGATCTAGGAAGAGGTGTTCTGAATCAACCAATGAAGTTCATTTTTCAAAAGCATCATCAGAAAAAATACAATAGATACTAAATTATCAACCAAAAATAATAGCTTTTTGCAATATATTCTTCATTAACTATGAATCAGAAAAATTAATAAATGATTGATACAATAGAAAATTCGTGAAATACATGTACTAAAGTTTATTCTTTAATTTATCTCAAAAGAGTTAATCACGATATATCTTTTTTACTCGATTCCAACACATCCCATACTGTTGAAATCTTCTATGTTTTTATATAGGATCCCATCCCATCTCACTAAAACAAAGTTTAAAATCCTTTACTACAGCCGCAGCTGTTAAAAAACAAAAAACTGTGGGAATACTTAATTAATCACACTTTCAATTTAACACAGTATTATAAAACTAGACTGGACCGGCTGGTTCGATCAATTTTACCACGAGCCAATCAATTTAACGGTCCAATTTTAAATTATTTTCAAATCTTTAAAATATCAGTGTGAATCGATGAAAACCAACCAAAATCTATAAAATGAGTGACTCTGAACGATTTTAATGATTCAAATAATATCGATATGAGACCTATGACAATTAAGTTGGTAGACTAACATAACAACCAATTCCACCAATTTAGAGCTTTTGATTTTAATTCTTTTATTAATTAATTTACTTATACTAATAATATTGACATAAATATTAAACAATTATTATTATTTTATATTATTGTTAAATTGGCATTCATGTATATGGTAATTATAATGTAAAAGAAGATGGTGGTAGCTAGAAACTTATCGAGATTAGTAATAGTTATTTGTTATTTAAGTTATTTTTTTCTTATAATTATACTAATGGACAAATAACAATGATTTATTTACTTACTTTTGATTGATACAATGTATAGAATTTTAAGATTTAATTAAAATTTATCACATTAATGTTTATTTTAAATATTTATATATTTTAATGTAAACAAATAATATGTATAAAAAATCAAATACTTACGGGTCATCCGATTTTTTGAAGCAGTTCGATTGGTCGAACCAGTGACCAATCAATTGACGGATTAGATGTCCGGTCCAGCTTTGAAAATATTCACTTAGGTCATCTCCAACAGTTTACTCCAAACTCAAACCCATTTTACAGTATATGTCACATCAAACAGTAATTCATCTCCAACCATTTACACCAAATTCAAACCCAAAAGAATATTCTTCATATATTCATTTTTACACTACTTTTTATATTTTTACAATCATACCTATATATTTTCTTCAAATTACATACTAGCACAAAAAATTTAATTACTAATTTTAAATATATATATTTTATAGTTCTCACTCCATGCATGCAACGCATGATTTAATTTACAACTGAAAGATTAACAGAATCTAACAACTTGTAACTAACCTAACAACTAACAAATTTTGTTTAAGAGCTAAACTAAACACAGCCAAGCACGACTGTTTAAGAGCTAAACTAAACACAGCCAATCACGGTTGTTTAAGAGCTAAATTAAACACAGCCAATCACGGTTGTTTAAGAGCTAAACTAAACACAGTCAAGCACGGCTTTTACAATCATTTAATACTCCCTATTCCAATATATCCTCTCTCTGATCTTCGCCATTCTTCCTCCTCCTCTTCCTCCTCCTCTTCTTCCTCCTCCTCCTCCTCCTCCTTCTTCTTCTTCTTCTTCTTCTTCTTCTTCTTCTTCTTCTTCTTCTTCTTCTTCAATTTCTACAAAATATAGGATCGATTTGCAATATTTCAATCTTTTGCGTTTTGTGAGCGTAGAAAGCAAATTTGCGTTCTACTATTCAAATCCATCACATTGTTGCATTTTGAGTTTGGGGATGCAGTATGATTGGAGCAGTTTTCTTACTGCATTTTGGGATTTGGCGTATGGTTGGAGATGACCTTAACATATATGATTTAATTGTTATAGCAACATTACAAAAATGATTCATTTACGGAAGTCAACGCATGATTTATACTATACAAATTACATGTGATGAAAATCCGTTGAAAATTTATTGAGAACTACTTTTTGGTGAAACTATGTCTTGGGCTTGAAGTTTTGTATACATATTTGAAATCAATTTGATTACTTCAATATAATATATTAGTAAGTAAAAAGGACCATATCATCTTTATAAGGAAAATTAGTCGAAGTAATTGGCGAGTTATAATGAAGAACCAAACTGTAAATGAAAACTCAATAACGACACTTAATTTGCACTAAGTAAATAAGTTAAAGGGAGTTATGCGTACAATTGTCTAATAGGTCAAGATCCGTTAGACTTTTCATTATATAACACTAAAAACACCAATAAAATTATAAAATTATCATTAAATATATATCATATATATTTGAGCCTGATATATAATTCGTAGATGTTGGCATATCAAACCGTCTTACAATACTTCCAACACCTCACTTGTTTTGATTTGGAGCGACCGAGCGAGTGAGAAGGAATTAGGCCTTTAATCATCTTGTATCATTTCATGATTATGTAAATTCCCCATATCTAGTTAAATTTAAATTGTCTTTGATTTTTATTGACCTTCAATGGGTCCTCACAATCTATATATTTGATCTTGGATCCTTGATACATTACCTCCACATACCACACTCACACACCCAAAAATGGTAAATAAATTTAAATAATCTATATATTTGGTCATCGATCATTGACTGTATCTTCACACATTCACACACCGAAAGATGGTAAAAAAATTTAGAGTGTTTTTGCATATTTCCTATCTACTAAATAGTCATCGATCGGGAATTATAATTTTATATGTGTGTGTTAATTAGTTGTCAATGAACTAATAACAAATATTATTATTTCATCGTTAATGTAAAAGATGCATTTTTAATCTATTATTTTAATTGTTTTTCTTACAATATTTTCTGCAGGAATTTTTGGCATATTTTCCAATTTTGTTGTGGGCAATTATTAAATTAAGCATTATCAAAGTTCAACATGTAAATGCGTTTGGATTGCATTTCCCTAGTGCTCAAGAAACCGCAATATTTGATGTTTTGACCTTTGGGGCAGTGGGAGATGGAAAAACAGATGATTCTAAAGTAATCTCCATCAACTTTTTTCCATGCTAGAATTTATTCTTATTTTCTTATTCTTGCATTGTTGTTTCTTCACGTCGAGTGGACAAGCATATAATCATTTCAAAATAAAAAGTTACATTTTTGGTACTCTAAATTAATATTTTTTGGTTTTCTATATGTATATAAATATGAATGAAATTAATAAAATAAATGCAGGCTTTTGATTGGGCGTGGGCAGCAGCTTGCCTGAAAGCAGCGGACAGTGTTAAGATAAGTGTACCCTATGGGAAGACATTTTTGGTTTCTCCTTTAGAGTTTGGAGGTCCATGCAAATCTCGCAACATTACATTTGAGGTATTCAAATTATTATTATTATTATTTTTGGAGAAAAAGGCATATTTTTTTACCATTTTTTCGGGTGTTTTCTCTTTAGTTACTCTCGTTGCGAGATATTGATGCAAATTTTTTTTTATCTTCACATATTTTGATCATTTAATTTTGACTTAGCTTTTAAATTGTTCGTTATAAGGATAAAATGCTTTATTAGTTTGAAATTATATAAAAGACCAAGTCATTGTTATTTGTTAAGCATTCCGAATCAATAGTTTTGGACAGTTACGAACCCCTTTGGTAGCCAATTTGAAAGTTGAATTAGGAAGTATATATAATATTGTCGGCTAGCTATATCATATTCATACATATCACATGTGAGAAACAAAACCATATACTCCCTCCATCCACGAAAAGTATCCCATAATTTTTATTTTGAACGTCCACAAAAAGTATCACACTTTCCATTTTAGTACATCATTCTACTTGATCTCCTTCTATTTTATCCTTAAAGTTCTTACTTTATCCACTCAAAAAGCATCTACCAACTATTTTCTTAAAACGTGTGTCGGTAAAACATATGATACATTTCGTGGACGGAGAGAGTATATGTTTCTCGAAGAATACAAATTTGAGAGCGTGTGTGTGTGTGTGTGGTGTGACAGATATTAGGAAGCATTGTAGCTCAACCAAAAACAGCATGGACAAAGAAAAGTAAAGGTGAATGGTTGAAGTTTCAAGGCGTCGATGGCCTTAATGTTGTGGGAAATGAACTAGGCTTAGTTGATGGTCAAGGAGATTCATGGTGGAAGCTTGTAAGTTCATACCTCCTCACTCAATTTTCTATTTTCATTTACCAATAATGCAAACAGCTCTAAATCATATATTGAAACTATCTTCAGTATTTACATCAAAGTTTATATTGAAAAGTGGATAAATTACACTTTATGGTATGACTTTTCACTCGAGTTTCATAAATGCACCAATCTTTAAAACAATGCAAAAACAAACCCTGACATTTCATTAAACTTTTAAAAAATGGCGCGGTAGCGAATTTTCGGTACTAGAATGTTGTTGCACATTTCTTCGTTTCTTCTCTCTATCTCTACTTATAAGAAAATGAGAGAAGAAGAAAAAAAATGTGCAGAAATACACTATTGTGTCTTTTTCAAACTTTGACAAAAGGTCATATTTTTTTGGGTTATTGGCATTAAAATACATAAACTTTGACCCTAATTTGGTTTTGCACACGAACTTTAAAATGTGTGAATAAATACATGAACTTTAATGTTGTTGTATTTTTATCACAATTTGAATTTTCTTGCAAATCAAAATTGATGTGGCAGTCAAATGGCAAAATTTATTTGAATTGGCGTCGATGTGGCACTACACCAATCAAAACTACGTCGTTCTGACTATAAAGTGTTTAGAAAAAATAAATTTAAAATACATGTCATCATCATTCTATTATCCCTATCTCTCCTCTGCTCCGTCTGTGAGAGTGAAGAATATATGGAAAATTTCCAATGTCATGATGGGGAAATGGATGGAGAAGAAGGTGAGCGACGAGGTCCTAAAACTCGTGTTGTTTTAGTCACTAGTGTTGATACTTGAATCAGATGTAAATAGATAGTTTGATTCCACTTCATTGGAAACCGCTTCAATAATACATTTCTGGCGCCCCTTCCAACACCGGCACCCGCCACCGCCGATGAATTGTTGTGAGGGGTTTCCCCCATTGATGCAGGCTTGCGCTTGAACATCTTACATTTTTACCGACTATCCCTTTCCTCCGGCAGCGGAATCAACAAAGTTGAGAATCTGAGGCGCAAGCTATAAAATTCATAGTCAAAACGACGTAGTTTTGATTGATGTAATGTCATGTGGACGCCAACTCAAAAGAATTATGCAATTTGATTGCCACATCAGTTTTGATTTGGAGAAATGAAATCGTGATAAAATTGCAACAACGTTAAAGTTTGTGTATTTATTAACACCTTTTAAAGTTCATGTGCAAAACCACTAGGTCCAAAGTTTGTGTATTTTAATACCAATAACCCTATTTTTTTGTATGTTTTTTTTAAATCTGCTATTTTTTAAACTCGAACCAAAAAATATAATTAATCCTATTATAAATGTAGCCATTCTTTTAACGTATTTTGCTTGCTTTGTTTCAGGAAAACAACGCTCGACCAACTGTAAGCCCGCTCTCACAGACACACATATATACATATGTTGAATTTTATTTTGGGAAGACTAAAATGTGTATATTCGATCACAATGTAGGCCTTCAAAATTGTGATCACTGATGAATTTTTTTTTTCAGGCAATGTTATTTGTTCGTTGCAATAATTTCCAAATCATGGGATTGAGACATATAAACAGCCAAAAATTCCATGTCTCAATATCTGATTGTAATAATGCAACGCTTTCTAAGCTTCGCATGACTGCCCCTCCAAATAGTCCCAACACTGATGGGATTGACATACTCTCTTCCACCAATATTAACATTCAAAATTGTACAATGGAAACTGGTAAAATTCAACTATGTTTCTACCATATTCTTTTCGTTGGTTGATCCATAGTTAAATTTCAATTTTTAAATTTTATGAATATTTAAACATAAAATTAGGGGACGATTGTATCGCGATTAAAGGAGGCACTTCAAATGTTAATATATCTGGGATAGCATGTGGACCTGGACATGGTATAAGGTTAGTAACAATTTCTCCTATTTTAATTTATTCGCTGATAATGTAGATTCTTTATCATATATCACATTATTTCGCAGCATTGGGAGTCTAGGACAAAGTGGGAAAAACGACCAAGTCGAAGCAATAAACATAAATAATTGCAATATTACTGGAACTCAGAATGGGGTCAGGATCAAGACATGGCAGGTACGATAATATACTGATTTAACTTGATAATTAGTATGATTTTGAGTCAATTTTAATCCAATATAATATTGATACATGTATGATTCAGGTCTAATAAATGGGATTTATGACAATTTTAACCCCAAAATTGAATTTCATCATCGTAAAACACAGTTGTTAGCTAGAGTTGATACACGACTACCAATGTGAATGTAACAACATCGTTTTCATGATTGGGGTGAATACATGAGTTTAACATGATAATATAGTTTTGTGATAATTTTAGCCCAATAAATGAAAAAAATAAAAAAAAATTGTATTCAATTATTTATTACACTAAAACTGTCACAAAATTATATTATCATGTTAAACTAATGATGCACCTTTAGTAAATTTTTTAGTTTGAAAAACGACTCCGTTCAATAACCTACCAAACGCGTGAAACGACTCAATCGTGTCATGTTATTGCTAGTTGTGCTTGCGGAAGCTGTAATTTACTTTTGGACAAAAAATTATCACAAAATCGATATATTGGACTTAAATAATGTATTAATGATTTATTGAGCTAAACTGTCACAAATCATATAATTCCAAACCAATATATTTTCCCTATAATGATTAAATAACACTAAAACAATTAATATGAATATTTTACATGACTCTTTTCAATTGTGCCATTCTTATGTAGGGCGGCTCTGGTTTTGCAAGGAACATCAATTTCTCAAATATAATCTTCACAATGGTTAATAATCCTGTAGTAATCGACCAATTCTACTGCCCTCACAAGATATGTTCCAATAAAGTAAGCAGTTTCCCTTGAAAGTTCGTTTGAGTTCGATTAATTCAACATTCTCACGTAATTGATTGGTTAATCAGAGCTCAGCCGTGAAAGTGAGCGACGTGAGATACACGGGGTTGTCAGGGACGTCGGCGCCGAATAGTGCGGCGATTAGCTTCCGTTGCAGCGAGGTCGTTACGTGTAGAAACATTATAGTTGATGGAGTGAACATAAAATCAAGCGATGGGAGCAAAGCTGTGTCCGTGTGCTTGAATGCTCATGGAATTGCTCGTAATGCTACTAGCCCGCCTCTTGATTATTGTCTACAAAATTAAATTGATTTAATTAGCTTTCGATATATCTACATGATCATTATTAATTTTCAATAAAGTTGTTGCAAGGTACAAGTGTAGTAGATCTATAACTATTTTGCATGTATAGATGGTATGAAGAGCTATTTTTTTTGTCACACATGTTTTTCAAGTATGACTTACATGTCATGTATGGTTTACAAGCTATTTTACAAGAATATGAAATTTACTCAGTGCACACCATAAGTAGCGGCCTAGCGGCTGTAGGTTCCCCATGATACCAAAAAAAAAAACAATAGCCTATATGTATGTAGAATGTAGAATTCGAACCAAACACCTCTTTAAAGAGAGCTTTTCGTGCATTTCGCCGGAAATGTTGAAAAAAATTCATGGTTTTGGTGATTATCATGCGAACAATTCTTGTGGAAATCATGCATCTCGGTCAAAATTATCATCAAATAAAGAAAAGTTATCTATTTCTCCTCCTAAATTTGCCAATTTGGAAAAGTAGAAGGATTATAATGAGTCAACACGAACTAACCAGTTTGGCAGTTTAACTGTCTTATCATTCATTCCCTTTTATATTTGTAGGATTGTTGAATCAGATCTCATTAGTTGATAAAAAAACATTTTTAAATAAGAATAAAAAGACTAAATTTTCCCCCACGTTGGAGAAACCTCAGTGGAACTACCACTAAACTCAGCGAAGTTCTAGGTCAAACACTTCAGGTTAGAAGTCAAGTTTCTTTTTTTTTGGGGCTCAGAAAATTGGTAGGAATCAATTTTTTTATTTATGTTTTATCAATCCCCTACCCCCCAAAAAGGTGTTTAACATTCAGTCACAAATAGATTACATTGGGAAGAAAATGAAAACGTTATAATGTATTAGTTATATTTTTTAAATGACTTTATACTGAGTTGAGATTCTATTAATTTACAATCGTTTCTCATTAGCAATTCTAGATATGTAGTAGTACGAGACTGGTTTGTGAAATAGACAAATGAATTTATTAAATCGAAATTTTAGTAAATGGGAGCGAGACTGGTTTCATTGGAGGAACAATACCTAATCCTGAGGATGCTCCCGAATCATTTCGAGTTTTCATTTTCATATTCACTTGTATTAGAGTTGTTTATTTATTTATTTTCCGATCGAACTATTTAATTTCTTTTACTTCCGCTGGTGGGTTAGGCCAGATACATCCATTTTGTGGAATTATTGAGATCGGGTTCAAGTTTCTATACTTGAAAATTTAAATTACCCGAATGCATTGAATTTTCTATTGCAAAAAAATAATATTTCGTCGTCTTTCTTCTTTTTTTTGTCAATTAAATATATAAATTTAAAGATTGCATCACGATGGACTTAAATTCGAGACCAGAGGTCTCGACATTAACCACTCTACCACTAAACCAATACACATACATAATATTGTGTCTTCTGTTTCTATGTACATCGCGTATGTACTATTAGTGTATATAAACTGTACAAAAGTAATCACCATATTTACAAGAGGACTACCTATGCTAGCCGGCTTTAATACGATCTATTAGTTTGCTACAATGTATCATCGATCAGACAATAATCAATTATCCAATTTGGATCTTAAATATCATGGAAGGAAAAAATTTATATTTGATTCACCATTATAGTAATGACTTTATTAATAGTTCTATATTTGTAAAACTATAGAACGAATTTTCTATATCCTATGAGAATGAGAAAATAACAGATTTTAAGAGATGAGGTTGATGAAGTCTTTTAAATTGTTGTTTACCAACTAAACGATGCATTAGTCAAGTCGACAATTACAAGACCAAATATTTAGTGTCAGTGTCCCATTACCTAATGATGAGAAAGGCTAAGAAAATTAATTATTTGAGTAAGAGATTCACATAATTCTAACAAAGATTTTCCTATAAATAAGCCATTTCCCAGCCCTGCAAGTATAGTAAGCACTAATTAGTTATTTAAAGGAACAATTAAGAGTCCCACCTTGCAAAGTTCATCAAATATGGTACGAATTAAGATGACTTTACTTCCCTTCCAACAGATAGCCTTCATCTTTTCTTTCTTTCCTCTCAATTTTTTATCGTCATAAATTATCTTTTTTCCCTCCTTATATCGATTTAAATGGTAATGGCTACAAACGTCACAATGATATAAAATAGGTTTCTTCGTCTATTTTTTATTTACGGTTCTATCTTCGAATTGTTTATGTTACTTAATTAATTACATTATTTCATTTTTAACCTCGTTCTATTATTGTAGGACATTTTGCCCCGTGTTGATTCTGTGGTTGGCCTTTTGCGCATCAAGCATGATTATAAACGCCCATCCAACTCCACAACATGATAGTGTCAAGACCTACGACGTCTTAAAATTTGGAGCTGTCGGCGATGGAGTAAAGGATGATACAAAAGTAATTATTATTTTTACACATTTTTAAGATTATTATTGATTGACAGATTTTAAACAATATCTTTTCATTTTTCTTCTTTTACCATCATCTTATTCTTCTATTTTACCAGTATCAGTCACTTCATAAATATCAAAAGTTTTAACCCCCAAAAAAAAAACGTTTCTTGCATCAAATCAACCAAAGCACTATTTTCGCAGATTATACGTCATTGTAATTAATATTCGCAATAAAAGAACTTGTATGCATCAAAAGCATACAGAACAAATAATAAATGTTGATGAAGTCGAATTAAATTATATTTACTTTATGTCATAGTTTGTAAACCCTAATAAATGCAATCTGGGACGATTAGTCCTTATCCTATCTACCACAGACGTATCCCTCAGGATTATCTTCACACTAATCTACTCAAAACTTATTAAATACTAGAATAATACTCAATTATTATTATTATTATTATTATTATTATTATTATTATTATTATTATTATTATTATTATTTTTAACAATTTCTTTGGCTACTTTCTTCCTCAAATTCGTTATTAGGCATTTAGATCAGCATGGGACGCAGCTTGTAAAGAAAAGAGAAAGAAAGCGAAGATAGCAGTAGCCAGTGGGAGGACATTTTTGGTGTCTGAAATCGAATTTAAGGGCCCATGCAGTCCCACCTCAATCATATTTGAGGTAAACATCCTTTGCAAATACATAAACTTCATTTGGTTTATGCCATTTAGTTAAACTTACATCATCACAGAATTGGGATATAATTATGTTTCTTCCTGCTATACTAATCAACAAGTGCATTTTCAAGGAGAAGATCTAAAAAATGCCTACGGCCGAATACAACAATTAGACTGCTCTGTTCTAGCACTAATTTGACATCTTAAGTGATCAAAGAAACACTCAAGTTAGCACTGCAACTAAGGAATGCTCCTATTTCTTCATCACTTGATTCACCAATTGAAGCAAAACTTAACTACAGATACTAGGAAACATAGTGGCACCACCAAGATCAGCATGGAAGAAGAAAGGCGCAGACGAATGGCTCTATTTTCACAGAGTCGACGGGCTTACTTTGGTAGGGGAAGGAAAAGGGTGATCAATGGTCATGGAGAGACATGGTGGAAAAATGTGAGTTATACACACACCCCTAAAAATCATACCTACTTTTCTTTCAAATTTCCACCACTACTGATCACCAACTTTCTGCTTGATGTGTTCCAGGGCGATACAAAATCAAGACCAACTGTAAGTATCTCATGCCATATCTAGCTTTATATGTGCAGTATTTCAACATGTATACAAACTTATTTTTGGTGTTCCTTATCAAGGCAATGCGGTTTTCTCACTGCAACAAACTCCAAGTCAGAGGATTGAAACATGTAAACAGCCAAAAGAATCATGTTTCTATTAACGGATGCAGCGACACAACCATTTCAGACCTAGTCATAACTGCCCCTCAAAAGAGTCCTAATACAGATGGAATTGACATCAGTGGTTCAACAGATCTTCGCATTCTTGACTCTGTCATGGAAACTGGTACACATTTCACATTTTTCATTTTTACCTTACCCTTTCTGTTTATCAAGCAATTTTCTAATTAGCTGGACCCTTTTCGTGTTGGTTACCACAAAAGGGGACGACTGTATTGCCATTAATGGGGGCACTTCAAATGTCAATATATCCAACATAAATTGTGGCCCTGGACATGGAATAAGGTATCTCTCTCTCTAACCATATGGTGGTTTTTTTTACAAAATTCAAACATTATACAACAGTAACAAACAAATTTTCCATAACAAATCAAGACCTTAGAGGAATTAGGTAAATATGTCGGTTAATAGACCCTTTTCATGTCTTTGGCAGTATTGGGAGTTTAGGGAAGAATGGGAAGCACGATGAAGTAGAAGCAATTGACATACGTAATTGCACATTCAAAAGAAGTGATAATGGAGTGAGGATCAAAACATGGCAGGTAGAACTCGAAACCTGAGCAGAATTTAGTGATCGAGTTTCTGAAGTACAAAATGAACCTGTGTTTTACTGTAGGGAGGATCTGGATTTGCCAGGAACATCAAGTTCTCCCAAATAATCTTCATAGAGGCTAATAACCCTGTCATCATCGACCAGTATTACTGTCCTCACAAGAAATGCGCTGACAAAGTAAGTAAATATAAAAATTCTATACTACATAAATTATCAGTAGTCACGAGAGACATGTGCTTGTGTTTGTCTACTGATTCGTTGTTTATCTACAGGGATCTGCAGTCAAAGTGAGTGATGTGGGATATTATGGACTCCATGGCACAACCATCTCAAAGAATGCTGCTATTAACTTCAGCTGCAGCAAGACAGTACCTTGCACTAACATCATCGTGGACGATGTGGACATAAAGTCAGCATATTCAAATCATCCGACAAATTCCCACTGCACCAATGCTTATGGAAAGGCTCATACATTGAGGCCAACACTGGATTGCCTAATGAAGTAAAAATTGGAATACAGATATAAGGCATATTGATACTAGGCTGCAGAGGACTAACACAACTGTGAAATATGTCGGAACAGGCTTCTGTTTTAGTACATTTAGTATATCCATAAATTTAAATATGAATGAACTCAAAGTAGCTAGAGTCACAGATCAACAGTTTGATGTGTTTTTCAGTTCTTTTTTTTTTGGTATGTAAAATTAATGTATTCATAAGAAGCTTCTCATAAGCTCATAGATATAGTTTTGAGGAAATTATTAGCAGGTATGTACAAGTTTTCACACCCTGAATATTGATAAATTTGTGGGAGAAGTTCGACAGAATAAACAAAGGCTCCGGTCACAATCTCATTAAAGTATGATTTATGCAATGTAGGCTGAAAATTGAGATAGACTAGAGCAAGAATTTTAGTAAATAAACTAGGTCCAACTTCTTTAAAAAGAAACTCATAATTTGGCAAAATTCCAAAAATAGGGCAAAAAAGATTTTATAATTGAAGGCAAGGAAAAATAAGCTATTGACATTTACATCAAGTCCTAACAGTGATATGAAACTACCATCCATGTCAAAGCTCACAGTAGCTGATAATTTTCAAATATGATTTAGGACTTCCTATTCAAATATTATTCTCTTAAACTGATAGGACAGAAAAGAAAAGTGAGAGAAAGTCAACAGACAGGTAGAAGTATATTCAGACATCTAAAAGCTTTTGTTCTTCTTCAAAATAAATTCTCAGAAATTGTTACTCTCTCTTGTCTGAGAGAAAATATTAGCTCAGATCCTTTATCAAAGAAAACTGTCTCCTATTCAGATGAGTTATTTAAGAATCAGGTTTTATGTAACATATAGAAAGGAACACTATTTAACCCCAATGGTAGCTTAAGTTGAAGATGATGTTATATGAAAGAAATTGGCATACTCTAGTAAGAAAATAGGAATAATGCAAAATTTACAAACTTGAGATCAACTAAACAGAAAGAAGCTACTTGTAAGCAGTTACGCCTCTCTAGGTGTAAGGTCATTTAGAGAGGAAGGAAGAAGATAATAAGGTAATAATGGGTAAAAAAAATTCATTCATATAAATAGTTCTTCCAGTTCCGACAAGACATAATATACTTGTTTCTCTTCTCCAAAAGAGTGCAGAACATGAAAATTCTATATTTCACAAGAATCTGAGCGACCAAAAATATTGTATCTATTATCTGCAATATTGTCATATACAAAATCCCGCATGAATCTGCAAAATGTATAACAAGAATAAGACAAGATAGATCATTTCATATTTCCTTCTATACATTATTAGAGCAGCAAACTGATATTGGCTTACAGTGGTACAAATTGGAGAAACAAGGCCAGCTGAGGAAAGGGCAAATCAATGTATTCCATGATCTTCAATACAGCTTCTGATTTGATATAAGACCTGAAATAACTCCAAGAAACATAACGTAAGTACTTCTTAAATGTATTAGTTACATATTTTCCAACATTTGATCAGAGTACATATATGATCTAGATCACAATAATATTTTAGGCTTACAAGTATCTTGTCTTTTTTCCATTAAGAAAATACTAATATAAAATGTATGTTCCCCACAGTTAAAGAAGATGTCAGCAGAATTATGTCCAATTTCTTATCATTTTCAAGTCTAAATTGGATTTCCATGCGATTTTTTGTACAAGTTACTCCATTTGATCATACATATATCGGGTATTTAACAACATCTGCACTAATCATTCTAATTTTGTCATAACTTGTGAAATCATAGGTACGTTTGCATTACTAAAGTATTTGCATGGAATATGAGCAAAGGTTCATTCTTTTACATAACCATCAGCATCAGGCATATATCAACTATATCCAATTTCTGTCATCAACATTTGACATCCCAGCTTAATTGTTATAGTATCTAAAAGGATTCCAGCACTGGTCTTTTGCCTCTCTTGTTCTCTGAACGCCAAAAGATGAACCAAGCAGTTAAAAAGTAGGTCGTTTTCTAGCTCCAACATTTACAGAAAATTTACCTCTCTTTTTCAACAAGAACAACACTTGAAATATCATCAGGAGCTCTTCCTGATCTCTGCAATAGTTTTTTGCCCGATTCACTTTGTAGAGCTTCAAATCTAATATTCCTGGAAAACAAATGCTAAATCAGAAGACATAACTAATAGCAAGCTCATGAATACATAAATTGCATGAAAAGGTGATATCAAAGACAAAATTTCTATTGGGAATAGTAAAGGTACAAAGGTAGTCATAGGTTCCTCAGAAAGTTTCATTGTGTAATAGTTTTGTTAAGGTAAGGTAAGCTACATCTAAAAATTAATTATAAACTTATCAATAACTTACTGAAGTTGTATATGCTAAAGCTACTAAAATCTCTCTTCTTTTTTTTGGATGTAAGAAAATCCATCTTAAAAATCAAACAAAATTATCGTATATGTCAAACGCAAGGAAATCCAACCTTCGCCGGTCATTATCTCGTACAAACTTCACACCTCCATTACACAGGTTGCAAACACCTATCACGCAAGACAAGCCAAAGATATTTTATGAAAAAGAGGCACATGCCGTCAATTTCAAATTTTCAAGACTATTTTCAGAAATTGTTTATTCCCGCATAAATCAAATAAATTGCGTATCCAAATAAAAAATAATAATCAAATAAATAAGAGGAAGGGTACCGTCGAAGAGCATGATTGGTCGCGAATCCTGCTCGAAGTAGCTCGCAGTCTCCTTTACCCAGTCCACCGCCGGTGTGTTGCTCCGAGGCGGCGTTGATAAAGCGGCAGAAACGTGAAACTGGCGGCTGCCTCTAATGCGCGCCGGGAGTGGCGCGGGCGCGCACTTCACAGGAACGACGATGAGGGCCATTGGAATAACGGAAGTGAAGTAGTTTATCTAACTATACAGCCAAATAAACCGAAAATAAATAGATATTTGTGAGAGTAGAAAGAATGACTTAATCCGTCCCATTAATTACGTCCAATACCAACTATAGAGTTGGAATTGGCGAGGTTAAAAATGGTATTTAGTGTTTCTAACTTGGTCATGCTAATTTGCCAAGTAATAAAATAATTTTTTAAAATTAATGATCAAAATCGGATTAAATTGTCAACTGCCCCTATTAAAAAATAAGATTAACTAAATATGAAGTCAATATTATCATAACCAATTCTGTAACCCAAGTTAATTGGTGGAGCTTTTAAATCCATTGGTGAGATACACATCAAAAACATATAGAATCATCATGAGGACCATCGTTCTTACTGACTATCGATGAATTGATCGGATTAACCAATTGATATATTTTATTTTATTTTTCTGACTTGGGAGTTAGAATTGACATGTGAAAGAAACTAGTGAGTTTTATGGAACACACCTTACACGAAGTAGGAATAATAATATAGTATGTCCCAACCTGTGTCAAAGTCCCAAAAAAATTTCACATATATATTTTCATTGTTTTAAATTAATTGAATATTACATTATTTTAGGCATGGGATATAGAGTCAGAGTGGACATGATTTTGGACATAGGCGCAATATATCCAATCTGATTTTAGATAAATGAAATGCCACGAAAGTTTCTAACACTCTTCCGTGTGAGTCATACGTGTCTTACGCAACCAATCACAATTCGCTGCTGTTGTCACACTTTCTAACTCTTCACAAATGCAGAAATATAGCAATCTTTTCAGTTTGGAGCACAAAGAAACAGTGAAGAAAAAATGGCGTGGATTGAAGACGCCGTGACTTCTGTAAAATCTATCCAACTGCGGCAGGCCCTCCATCAGACAATCAGCATCGGTTTCTCTTTCCTTCAAACTCTATCTTTTCCCAATTCCTATTCAGCTTCATGATTTTTCATGTCGGAATCTAGCTTTTGCTTAAATTGTGTTGTGAAAAGTGTAATTTTTTCATAAAGATGCCTGAATACTTGCGGCCAATCTGTATCTCCTTGTGCATTTCAATAATGGCGGTTTGAGATGGCCATAGAGTTGAATTAATGATTTTTTCCGTCTTTATATTTCGTCAGTTTGTTGTTAAGGTCTTTTTTATTATTATTGTGATGGACTTTAGGATTATAATAATAAGGTAAAGGCATAGTTGAGTGGTTATGTTTTCCGGAAGATTGTTCTTGGACTTGCAAACTAGTTGATGTTGGTTCAAAATTTGAGCTTGCTAGAGAACATTAATTTCTATCTGATTCATGGTCATATAATCCCGGATTCCTAAGATTTGTTTAAGAACCCTAGATCTAGATTATAATTTATTACATTTGTATGGACAATAAAGCTCTTCTTGCACACTAGCAGTTCTTAGATAAATTAGGAGGAGAGAGAGATTTCCACCCAGTCGGGCTTTAATGAAAATTTTCTGGTGAAAAGGAAGAATTCAGAAGAGCATTGCATTGACTTGTTTAGATCTTTAAATAAAGAGATCTCTATCAGTGTCCTTCTAATATTCTCCTCTTATTGTTCGAATGGAGTGTTAACTATTAGTTGGTCAATCAACGCTATTCTAAATTCACTGTTGTTAAAACCCGTATCTAATGTTTTCATCTTTGCGTTTGAATGTGTTTCATACATTTATGGGGCAGTAAGTCTAAGCTATTTGATCAAAGCCTATTGAAAATGTTTGTCTAGGAATAAATATGCTTTTCCCGTTTCATGCATTTCTAATGAAGTTTATGAGTTCAAAGGTGTATCAAGAAGTGATTTTTTTTTTTTTCTTTTCTTCTTTTGACTTCAGGTTTGATTGTGACATCCGCATTGATGATATGGAAGGCATTGATGTGTATAACTGGAAGTGAATCCCCCGTTGTTGTTGTTCTTTCTGAAAGTATGGAACCTGGATTTGCTAGGGTAAGAATATATCATCTGTTGCTGGAAGCACTGAATAGTTACTGATGTGTATAACGCATATTAACTCATGTTATCGTTATCTACAGGGAGACATTTTGTTCTTGCGTATGAGCAAAGAGCCAATTCGAGCAGGCGAGATTGTTGTGTATAATATTAATGTAAGAGTTTATTTTGTTTACTGTTGCGACTTTCAGAGTTCCGCATCAGTTATTGTTGATATGAGTTTCTTATATCTTTCATATGAACTGTAAGAATCAAAGAAACAGAATACTAGTGATTATTTTCTGGGCAGGTTTGCAGTATGATTTGAATGAAGTGTCTTGTTCTTTTCTCAATTATGTTTGCATTCATTTTAGAAGGGTATGAATGGTTTTGTGCACCTAAGACTTAATCTTGTTAATTCAAGGTAATATTCAATAGAAAAACTACCTTGTGGTATGTGGACTACTTTCTATTCAGTCAATTGAATAGCTTACTTAGATCAAAGTGGGTGTATCCGTACAAACAAAAATTAGTGATTAGAAACCTTTTTTTTATGTCTTTGAAACCAAATAGGTTCCAATTTAGCATACCCATGCCTCCAAAACTGTGTTCAGAAAATCTTACTTTATCCGTAAGAAGAGCAGCATCTTCATTTACATTTATGTTTGAAGAAACTATAAGCAACTCGAATAGTATAAAGTAGTTAGTTCTTTCTTATTCTTGTTGCTTGCTAATTGACCTTGTTTTCTTATTTTCAGGGTCGTGACATTCCAATTGTGCATCGTGTGATTAAGGTAAGTATCATTGCATCATGTCATTTATAAACTTTTGTTTCTGGAGGTGT
This sequence comes from Salvia rosmarinus, assembly GCA_036937905.1. Classification (NCBI taxonomy): domain Eukaryota; kingdom Viridiplantae; phylum Streptophyta; class Magnoliopsida; order Lamiales; family Lamiaceae; genus Salvia; species Salvia rosmarinus. The sequence continues at coordinate 69,650,075 of CM072823.1, forward strand.
TGGTTTGTTTATTTTGGTCAACATTAAGTGACATGACAAGCACATTTGAATATATATTTGTGTTACATTTCTAGGCATTTGCTGGATGGGGATATGTTTCACTTTTTACCGTATCTGATGCTTTTTCTATATTCCATAATCAGGTCCATGAACGGAAAGATACAGGAGAAGTTGATGTCCTCACGAAAGGTGCCAAACATTGATCTCGGGCTAAATAAATGTCCTGTAACATGCTCATCTTATCTTTTACTCTTTTCAAGGAATTCATCTGATTGATATGTTCTCCTTATTTTCACCAGTTGTTCTTGATATGCAAATTTTGTCCCCTTTTGTTCCTAGACTGCAAAATCCACACTTTCGATGCTGACAGTACAATTTTGACTTGTTTTCCTCTAAGGGGATAATAATGATGAGGATGACATATCTTTATATGCTCCTGGTCAGCGCTGGCTACAACGAAAACACATCATAGGAAGAGCTGTTGGGTAAGTCTAGTGATCAATTTTCTAATGCTTCTGCACCACAGCACTCTATTATATTCATCAAAACATGTATATTCATTTTACTTGGCTCGTATAACAAATGAGTTAATGGCTCGTTTCAATTGCTTTGAATGAAAATCTTGAATCCTCTTTCTTGTACTGAGTTGTGTCTGATAATTTCAGCTCTGAGAGCACAATACAGAGGAGTAAAACAAGCTTTAGTTTTCTGTGTTCTTTAATCTTTTATCATTCTGGATTAGTAGACATTATTCATTCTCCAATTTAGGATGAAAACTAACACATTCATCATCGTTGTTGCAGCTTCTTACCTCACGTTGGCTGGGCCACCATCATTATGACAGAAAAGCCTTTGATAAAGGTCTGTAAATCTTCTTTGATTCGATTAGCTGTGCTAGGAAATTATGTTAATTTAGTTTTACTCCTCTTGCAGTACATTCTTATTGGGGGACTTGGCTTGCTCGTCATTACATCCAAGGACTAACAAAACGAAGCTCAATCAAACCATGCATCAGGTTCTTTGATGGCATTGAGATTTAAGATTGACTATAGCTACTGTTCTTCTATATGCTCAATAGTCTCAGCATAACAACGCGGTTGATTGCTGGTATATCTCAGAGTTATATGCATGATTTTTAATTATAAACGACTATGGTTTTTACTAGAAAATCCTCCATAAGTATGCTAGGATGAAACTATAACAGGTTTGTCTTCAATTTTAGATAAATCAGAGAAAATATTATCAATTTACTGTTTATATCACGCCGTACAACATTAATATATAACTTGAGCCGCATGTTTTTTGGGAATGGCTTTGGATACAGAAATTGTCGGGAAGATCGAAGAAGAACTGAAACTACAACGGGTTTTGAAATTATTTTCATTTTCTACTTTTCTTTAATTTTATATAAAAAAAAGTCGTTCTTTTTATTGCTACACCATTCCAATTTTACAGGCTATTATGCCTATAAAATAAAAGGGTGAAATATTTTTATGCAAAATATGTAATATTCCAAAACTACTAGAAATTAAAAGCCATATGCATACGGCATACCTATACGATATGCATAATAGTTTGTCTTAAGAATCTATAAAGATTCCCTACATTTGCTCTTGAAGGTATATCATTATTTAAGTGGCTAGATTGTGAGGTGTACTTTCTATTATACATTTGTCCAATAAATATGTATATCATTCTTTGAAGATTGGAGCATTGCAAGAACGCAAAACATGGGCACATCGTGTTGATATTGCAACGTATGAATCACTATATACAGAGAGTTAGAGACGCTGTAATCCAATGCAGTTTTCACAACGGAAAAGTGATATTTATATTGGAAATGAAAAACAAAAGGACCACAAATTAATTAAAGAGAGTAAGATGGAGACGCACAAACTAAGAAGAATGGCAGTCATCTGATACGTTCAATTATATAAGATACTTGTGTTTAGTTATAACATCAAAGACCCAAAACTCGTCCGGTTTGAGTATATATATACATATGTACATCTAGGTGTATATGCAACCATTGCCAATTCGCTGCTGACTTTCAAACACAGTTAATTCAGAAAAATTGCAGAAAATTAGCAAGATTTTCATTTTGTAGAGCGAAGAGAAAAAATGGGGCGGATTGAAGAGGCCGTGACTTGTGTAAAATCTTTCCAACTGCTCCACAATCACCATCGGTAAATTCTTTCATCTCTCAATCCTTTGTCAGCTATATGATGAATTATCAATTTTGCTTAAATTGTGTTTTGAGAAGTGTAAATTTTTTTCATATAGAGTTAAACCGGTTTGGGACGCCTAGAGAATTCAATAGATGATTCTTCTTTTATTTTGTCATCATATGTCGTTATTTTGTGATGTATTAAGGTCTTACTTATTGTTTGTATTAGAGTTTAGGAGTTAGGAGGATTATAATTATAATGACACAGTTCAGTGGATATGTATCCCTTTGTTTACTTAGTTAATTCAGAATTAACCAACTCTTTTTAGGAGTTAATAAAACTTAATCGGATGCTAATACCTAAATGAGATTAATATACCTTAATTAACTCCTAACTAATATTTAATTAATATATAATTATGTCTGAATGTGTTTCATATATTTCTGGGGCAGTGAGTTTAAGCTAATGAAATTTTGACTTTTTATCCTCTCAGGGGACAGTAATGCCGAGGACAACATAGGAAGAGCTGCTGGGTAATTCTAGTGAGTTTCTGGGGCAGTGAGTTTAAGCTATATACTCCTGGGCCTACAGCGAAAACACATCATAGGAAGAGCTGCTGGGTAATTCTAGTATTCAAATTTTCTGAACTACAGTTCTAATGCTTTATTCTATTCATCAAAACATGTATTCATTTTACTTAGCTGGTATGAATCACATGTTAAAGGAGATCTATTTTGCAAAAAACATGTAGGACTAGCTAGCTCATTATATGTAGATCACTATAGCTCGTTCTAGAAAATGGGAATAACGAAACAAAAATAAATTAGTTATATTTCAAATTACTTACCAACAGTTTTTGGCGTCAAGAAATTTAACTTGAAAACCGACTATCACTGGGTAAGACTCGTACATTTCAACTTGAAGAATACATTGATACATATATAAGTATATAACTTATAACAGATGAATACAACAAATGTAACTACAAATTCTTTTCGAACAAAATTCACCGTAGTAGACAAAAAGAATACTTCAACTCGAACGACAATGGGAGCAAACTTTGTACCTCACAATTTAAATTCGCAGAAGCAATCAGGCAAAGCCGATCCCACGCCCATTACATAGTCATTTCTATGAACCTTCCACAGCGCTTCCATTAACGAGCTCCCCTCGAGACCCTGTGAAGTTAGAACTGCAAACGCCCTCCTGCTCAAAAAAAGCGTTCTGTATAATCCCTTGAAAGCCCGCATAGCTGCAACCATTTTATCCATATTGCCGAAATATGTTGCAACATATGAATCACTATTTATAGCCACATAGTAATCCAATGCAGCCTTGGTGTTCCCATGCATGTTTCTGAAATCGTCACCATCTAAAAGGTTGGATTTGGTATAGACATTAGCATATACCGAAGTTAGGCCTTCTAGTTCCATTAGACCATCCCCAGCTGCCAAGTATATATTTGTGTCTGTCGGTATAGAAAGAGCTTGAAGGATTATTGTAGTTTCATTTGGTGTGAGCGGACATTTCCCCCTGCTTCTCCACAGACGAGCTTGTTCTCCAGTCCAGGGTTTCCTATCTCCTCGGGCAGCCTCTATTGCTAGATTAGAGGCGGGTGAAAGGCTGGAGTACTCACATTGGCTATAAGCTACCATGTCCGGTTCAAACCGCAGGTGAAGTGCAAGGAAGGGTTTTGGTATAGCTTCTAGAAGCTCAGAACCTTTCTTCTCCAATTTTTCGGTTAACTGCAGGGCGTTATAGCAAGCCTGACAAAGAGCAGCTTTAGCAGACAATGGATACCTGCAAGTAGAGTATTTTTGTTTGCATTAATCAATTGAAAATCAAAATAGATTGAGATAACAACCAGTCAGAAAGGATTGAGGGAGGTCAAATGCATGGTACCTGTCCCTTCTTTGACTCATTGCAGGAGTAATTGAGATGTAGCCGTGCTCCAAGAGCGATGGAAGTACAGTTTCTGCATAATCAAATAAGCCTTTACGCTTGCTACAATCAACTCTAAAAGGCTCTTTTGATGCAAGTTCTGCAGGCAACTCTTTGACTACCTGAACAAATCCATTCATTTTTCGGATGAAGTAATCCACATCAAATACATCTTCAAATCCACTGCATTGTAAAATTATGAGTCAGAAAAAGTTGTTAATTGGGTTGAGGTAATCAATTAGATTATGACTTATATGATCTGGTTCTATTCTGCACAACATCTTTCCATAATAATGGAGAAGTAAATAAATTAATAAATTTGAGTTCCACTCATGCTTGTATAAGGAAAAAATCCATCATAATAGTTATTTCAGGACAGAAACACTGGAAGGACAACAAGTACAGTTACATGGATTATGAAAATCTTATAGAAGGAAGAATTTATCAAAAATAGCACTTTTTCAATATTTGCAGCCCACAATAGATGACTGAATTATCTTTGAGGTTTAATGCTTGGGGCCAATAAGTATATATTAAGTTGAGATTGTAATGCCATTATCTGACATTATACAGATACATTAATGCATAATAAATGAAAGAACAAAGGCATGCTCATAGAATTATCCAACTAAAAGGGATTCCATATCTCACCTAGATTCATTCCAATATGCAGCAACCTCAAACTTCGGTAAAACAAGAGTGGCATTCAGCAAGCGAGCAATACCAACACCATCACAGAACTGCAATAATTTCCGTCAAGAAAGTTTTCACACAAGAAGCAAACACTATAAATGAGAACAAAATGAGGTAAGTAGGTGACTTAATACAAAGATATGAAGTGAATTACTCACATCCCTCCTCATCTGATTGAGCCCACCATAGCAATCAACTCGAATATACCCATTGCTCTTTTCTGGCAGAGCTGCAGCAAAAACCAATGCAAATGTCTGCATTTGATGCCAGTCAATGTTGACTTAGAAAAAATAAACTGAACCATAATCTAAATACAGATAGATCTTGTGAAAACAAGACGTCAAGTGATTTTAAGTTTTAAAACAAATTCCCTAATTCATATCCCCAAGTGTTCATACTACATAGAGTTAAAACGATTTTATTTTGGATTGCTAAAAGCAATTGTATGCAGGACCATAAATAAGGATCCATATATCTTGGATGACCATCTACAATAGCAACTCATTGACATCCAAGTCCTGGATCCAGAGGCAAATGCAAGCATGATAACTTATATGCTGTCCCCTTTAAGAAACTGAAGGTATGATATACAGGTAGGTAATACTTTAACAGTCTCAAATTATAACAGAGCAGACTGGAAAGTTGAGTTGCAATATGGGCAAACAAATTTCATAAAATAGTTCATGGAAATACAGTTTACATTACTATAAGGAACCTCCCCGTGATAATCATATATCATAATACAATTTCTTACCATACCAATGGATAACTATCCCCCCAATTGCAAGGCAGTAACCCGATTCTATTGACCTAAGAAGTAGAAATGATTTACCTAAACAGTAAATTCCACCCCCAATCCCATAGAACTGGAAGAAGCAAAACATAGTTATTATACACTGAATCCATAAACAGAAAAATAGATCCACATAAGAATGTAAACAAACAAACTAACCCGCAAGATGGCCTTGAAGCC